>CM077152.1:122824655-123424655 GCA_039583875.1 Platanthera guangdongensis | reverse complement strand
GAAGACCAAAGAGGTTTGTAGCTTATGTTGTCGGCTAGGCCACCCTTTTGAGAGGTATTTCAAAAGGTTGGGAGTGCAGAAGAAGGAACAGGTGCATGCGATTCAGGGTGCTCCCAGAGGAGACTTGGTGTGTGCCTTGTGTGGGAGGAAGGGGCATGATGTTGCCCATTGCTGGTTAAAAGATAAAGTCTGTTTTCAGTGTGGTCAGAAGGGTCATCTCAAGACAAGGTGCCACAGATCCAGCCTGTTCTGTAGCCAGTTCCCCTCCAGGCTTTGCCACCGCCTCAGCAAATGGATAAAGGAAAGGGGAAGCTGAATGTGCTTTCGGTAGACGAAGCGCATACTTCGACCCAGGTTATCTCAGGTTCTACTCCTCCGCAGCCATTTTTCATGTTCCCTTTTTGGTTGTAGTTTTCATTTTAGCGTTTGTTGCCTTAGATGTGCGCGCAATTTGTAGGATGATTTAAGATAATGAACCACTGGGCGCGCGTTCTCTTCGACTGCGGCGCTACCCACTTATTTGTGGCTAGAGCCTTCGTGGAGCGGTTCTGTTTGGACCTAGATCGTGTTTGTGGTGCCTCTTGCATTAAGTTCCCCACTGGTGACTCTGTAGTTTCAGACCTGGGTATCCATGATTGTCCGATTTTGCTGGGAGATTTTCTAGCAAAGGCAGATCTGAAGGTGACTGACCTGGAGGACTTCGATGTTATCTTCGGCATGGACTGGTTGTCTTGGTACGATGCAGTTATCCAGTGCAAGGGTAAGCGCTTGGACTTCATCAAAGATAATGGTCAGCCCTGTAGCATTTATGGGTATTCTCTCCAGGAGTCTCCAGTCATTTCTACGTTGCGTGCTCGGAAGTTGCTTGATTCTGGCTGTTTTGCCTGTGTGGTCTCTCTGGTTGGGACAGTTGTTAATGTGCCGCGTTTGGAGGAGATTCCTGTTGTTTGTGACTTCTCTGATGTGTTTCCTGGCGATCTTCCCGGTCTTCCACCCGATCGCGATGTCGAGTTTGTTATAGATTTGGATCCAGGCACACGTCTTATTGTGAAGGCGCCGTACCGGATGGCCCCGCGCGAGCTTGAAAAGTTACGAATCCAGCTGGATGAGATGTTGGCAAAAGGTTTCATAAGGCCGAGTTCTTCGCCTTGGGGTGCACCAGTACTGTTCGTTAAAAAGAAAGATGGGTCGATGAGGCTATACATCGACTATAGAGAGTTGAACAAGGTTACTATTAAGAACAGGTATCCTCTGCCACAGATTGATGATTTATTTTACCAATTGCGTGGTAGTGCCGTGTTTTCCAAGATTGACCTTTGTTCGGGCTATCACCAGTTGAGGATTCGGGAGTTAGATGTTCCGCGGACGGCGTTCCGTTCTCGTCATGGGCATTTTGAGTTTTTGGTTATGTCATTTGGTTTGACTAATGCGCCCTCAGCTTTTATGGATTTGATGAACAGAGTTTTCAAAGATTTTCTAGATAAGTTTGTGATTGTCTTTATAGACGATGTTTTGGTGTACTCTAAAGATGCGGAGGAGCATGATCGACATTTGCGACTGTTCTTGGCGACTCTGAGAGACCATAATCTATACGCCAAGCTGAGCAAATGCGAATTTTGGTTGCTTCAAGTTTCTTTTCTGGGCCATGTAGTTAATAAGGAGGGAATATCTGTGGACGCAGAAAAGATCGCTGCTGTTATGGAATGGGCGAGACATGTTTCTCCCAGAGAGATCAGAAGCTTTTTGGGCTTGGCTGGCTATTATAGAAGATTTGTAGAGGGATTCTCTACCTTGTCTGCGCCGTTGACCAAGTTGACGCAGAAGAATGTAGCCTTCATATGGGATGGCAAGTGTGAGGAGGCTTTTGTGGAACTAAAAAGAAGGTTATGTTCAGCTCCAATTTTGTCTTTGCCTACTGAAGGTAGTGAGTATGGTATATATGTGGATGCGTCACATGTCGGACTGGGCTGTGTATTGATGCAGGGCGGGAAGGTGATTGCGTACGGGTCGAGGCAGCTAAAGACTCATGAGAGGAACTACACTACGCATGACCTGGAGTTTGCAGCGGTGATCTATGCGCTGAAATTGTGGAGGCATTTGCTGTATGGCGCGCAGTGCAAGATTTTTACTAATCACAAGAGTTTAAAGTATGTCTTCACCCAGAAGGAATTGAATCTGCGCCAGCGGCGATGGTTGGAGTATGTGGCCGACTATGATGTTGAAATCCAGTACCATCCGGGCAAAGCTAATGTGGTGGCCGACGCCCTGAGTCGAAAGTCAGAGAAGATTTTCAATCTCTCCGCCGAGCGTCTAGTGGAAGAGTTCCTTTTGATGGACATTTCTGTGGGAAGCTGCGATTCGCAGAGTAGTTTGACAGTGGCAGAACCTTCGTGGATTGCGCTTACAAGACTGCATCAGAAGGATGATCCCGATCTTCTGCATTTGTATCTTCGAGCTGAAAAAGGTGAATTACCATATTTCTCTATAGATGATGCGGGTACCTTGAAGTACCGTGGCAGGTTTTGCATCCCCGCTGTTGGAGATATCCGGGATATGGTGTGCAGCGAAGCCCACTGATCTAGTGTTTCCTACCATCCAGGGTCTACCAAGATGAATCATGATTTAAAGAAGATTGTCTGGTAGTATGGGATGAAGAGAGACATAGCCAGATTTGTTTCTGAGTGTCACACTTGCAGGCATGTGAAAGTCAACCATGGGAGGCCTGGTGGAAAGCTGACTCCCTTGGAGATTCCGACTTGGAAGTGGGAGAGTATCTCGATGGATTTCATTATCGGCTTACCGAGATCTCCTAAGGGGCAGGATTCAGTTTGGGTGATCGTAGACAGATTGACGAAGTGTGCTCACTTCGTACCATTTAAGATCGATTATCCGATGAGGAAGATAGCCGAGCTGTATTTGGATGAGGTTATCAGATTGCATGGTGTACCCGTAAGTATCATATCGGATCGGGACTTCAGGTTCACGTCTCATTTTTGGAAGAGCCTTCAGGAGTGGTTGGGTACAGATTTGAGGTATTCCACAGCTTATCATCCGCAGACCAATGGTCAGACGGAGCGAGTAAATCAGTTTGTGGATGATATGATCCGATGCTATATTCTGGACCACGGAGGAGCGTGGGATGAGCACTTGCGGCTTATGGAATTTGCGTATAACAACAGTTATCAAGAAAGCTTGCAAATGGCTCCTTTTGAAGCTTTGTATGGGAGGCGCTGCAGGACTCCCTTGTTTTGGGCTGAGGTTGGCGAGAGACCTTTGTTGGGTCCAGAAGCGCTCGAGGAGATGGAAACTGCTATGAAGCTTATTCGGGAAAAGCTTCGGATATCCCAGGAGAGATATGAGAAGAACGCCAACCGGCGTAGATCGGACTTGGAATTTGTTGTGGGAGACTCGGTGTTCTTAAAGGTGTCCCCGTTGATAGGAGTCAAGCGGTTTGGCAAGAACAGGAAGTTGGACCCGAGGTATGTGGGACCGTTTCTGATTGTTAAGCGGATTGGGTTATCAGCTTATAGGCTGGCTTTGCCCGCAAATTTCCCTGGCGTGCATGATGACTTTCACGTCAGTCAGCTGCGGAAATGTGTGCTGAATGACAGGCAGGTTTTGGATTCTGTGCCTCAGTTGGAGATGAATCTTTCTTATATGGAGGTGCCTGTCCGCATTTTGGATGCTCAGGATCGTGTGTTGCGGAGGAAAAACATTCCTATGGTTAAGGTTTTGTGGAGGAACCAGGATGTAGAAAGCGCGACTTGGGAATTGGAGTCGGCTATGAGGGAGGCTCACCCTCATTTGTTTCCTTGATCTTGTTCCTGGTATGTTTTGTGCTTTTTTTTATAGCCCCTTCTTGGCTATTTCTCTCTCCTTCTTGATAGGGGTATTGTGAGTAAAGTTTCGAGGCGAAACTTTCTTTTAGGGGGAGTGACTGTAACGCCCCCGGTTTTTTTCTGTGTTTTGTTTGATCTTTGATTGGCGTTACGATGACACATTTCCGGCCTTTTGCCGTTGTAGAGCGTGGTCTTAGCTCTTTAGGTTCCTTGTGTAGCCTAGTTGTAGCCAGTTAGCAAGATTCCCCAGCTAGCCGGAGTCGGTTTTGGTGACTCGGTTGGGCCTCTTAGGGAATGCTTGTGTTTTGGATTCGGGAGGTGTTAGACCGGGTGTGAGATCGTCGGATGTTGTTTTCGACCTCACCGTTGTTTTTGTGGCTTGGGTGTTTAGCTACGGTGAGGGTTTTGGTTGAAGTCCGAGATCGTTTGCTTTCGCATCATTTCGACGTTTGTTATGTTAGCTTGTTGTGCTGTGCATGGCCTGGTGTGGCCGAGCTTGTTAGGCTGGTACCTTGTTTCTTTTTTTAGTTAAGGAGTTTAGCTATTTTTTGTGTATGTTTGGGTGACACGGCCTGGGTCACGGGCGTGACCCAGGGCGTGTCGAGCTCGGGTAGATCTCTCGGTTGTGTGGTCGACGAAATTCGGTCGACGGGTGTTTTTGGAAGGAACACGGCCTGTGAAACGGGCGTGTCACAAGGCGTGTCCCCTTCGGTTCATCGAGCTGCGCTCGACGATTCATGCGCTCAACTATTCGTCGAGCTGCGCTCGACGATTCGTCGAGCGGCGTTTGGATGAGTTCACGCCCCCCTAACACGGGCCTGCCGGATCTGACACGGGCGTGTCATAGGGCGTGACCCCTGTTTCGTCGAGCTGAGCTCAACGATCGTCGAGTGGGTAGGTGAGTGAGTACACGCCCCGTGCGATGGGCATGTCGGACCGGACACGGGCGTGCCACGGGTGTGTCTGGGGCATGTTCCGTACTTGTTTCCTGAGTGCTTCTTTTTATGTCGTGAGTTGTTTTTCCTCCTCATTTCTTCGTTCCCGATTCTGGAGAAGCTTCCAGCGGATGGTTTTGGGAGGAGGTGGTGTTGGGTTTTGGCCGGCGATTGCGGGAGGGTTAGAGCTCGTTTTTCTCGTGCGTTAGCGGATTTAGCTTGATCACGTCTAGATCCTTCCTTCCATGTAAGTTATTCTTGATCTAGGGCTGATTCTAGGAGTTAAGAATTTCTGATTTCTTTTCTTCTTCTCTAATCTTTGCTTTTGACCCGTAGGTGGCCGATCTTGCCGTCAAAGCCAGATTTTTTTGTGTGTTGCAATCGCTGCATCTCGGTGGTAAGGCAAGTGGCTCCTTGCCCTTGCCAAGTTGACCCCTTTTTACCTAGTTACTTTGCTGTATATTGTTCTTAAATTCAGCCATGTTCGATTTAGGTTGTCTAGGAATTTTGGCTAAACTCTTTCTTTTTATTATTTATGATTTGGTGTCCAGTGGGTAGCTAGAGGTAGGGTAAGGCTGTGTTTAGTTGTAGATTAAGTTTAGTTGCGGTAGCCCCGAGTAGATAGGATGGAAGGGAGGGTTGGAATTAAATTTCCAACTCTCTGTTTCCACGCATTGAGAGAGTTTAGGCTGCGGTTTTAATTAAAATTTATGTTTAACCTAAGTAGAAAGCGCTAACAGCGTTGAGTGAGCCGAGTTCACTCAACGTCGTCATCCAGCGTAGGTTTTGAGCCTAAGAATTTTGGCGTCAAGTGAGTGGAGTTTACTCAACGCCGCATCGAGTGGGCTCGATGTTTCAGCCTTGGGTTCGTGTGTTTCCTTAGGATTGTTAGTGTGACTTTTCCCTTTTCCCTAGGGGGGGGGGGGTATTAGGTGTTCGGCTAGTTTTTGCATGCCGACTCTTGGGTTGTGGTAGGTGGTGGAGTTTTGGTGCCTCTGGAGGGGTGGTTTTATGTGGAGAGCTGTGGCCACCGCCTTTTGCCCCGTCTTGGGTTGGCATGTGTGGGACCCTAGAGCTGCCACTACTTGACCCTTAGACCTTTTTGAATCTGGTTTTGGTTATGTATTCAGATCCATGTTTTGACCCCTGCCATTAACCCACAAGTTAGGAATGTTAGTTCCTTTCCTATTTATGACTATTTCTTTTGGCATATATGTATATGTCTTGTTGCTGTTGCAGGCTCTTTTGTAGGGAATGTTACTTTTATTACTCACACTTGATGTGCTTAGTTGTTCTTTAGACAATGCTCTTTTCTTACTGTCATGTACTTTCTTTTACTGATAGCATTTTGTTGCCGGGTTGGTAAACCCTTCTTATTTGCTCATAAATCTAATGCTCTATTTACCTTTTGATTATTTTCTTGCTGAGGTGTTCTTTTCTTGAATGCTTCGGGTCCAGGTTGTAGCGAGTGGAGCGGCTAGTTCTTTTGGTGGTGCTTGCTTGTGGCGTCTTTGGTAGCTGAGATAGCTGATCCTCGATTGTTGTGAGGTAGTTCTTTTTCTTTCTGTATAGACATGCATACTCACCAGTGGGTTCGTTTCAGGTTGTTGACGCCCACTGGTGGCTTCTTGCGATGCTGGATATGAATTAAAATTGCTATTTTTGCCTATTTGTGGTTGTTTACTTGCTTCTGGGAATGTTTTATGCTAGGTTGCATGTTAGATATTTTTAAATCCTAAAAGCATTACTATATGTACTTCATGCATGTCATATTTATAAAACTAAGACACTACTTTTCCTTTAGCGTAAGGACTACATTTTTATATACTATACTAACCTTAGAGTCGTGCATACTATGAGTCGTCCCTCGGGGACACTTATGCTCATTTAGGGTGTCAACTCAATTTAACCAAAGTATTTTCCGCTGCGTATAAATATACTTTTAATTATGGACTAGCTGATCCACTGTGCCGAGGGATGCGACCATTAAATATAACTAGTTTTCTTTCATATTAAACTATGATTTTCCTTAAAATTTAAGGTCTGGAGTTTTGCCTGAACGCGTGCAGTTATCCCCTGCATGACGTGGCAACACGACACGTATTTTCTCTTGCTCTGATGCGGTGTAATCGTGGAGAAAATGCGGGTTGTGACATTGGTGGTTCAGTGCATCCAGCCAGTGGAAGATCCTGGAAAGCCTCCTGATCTTCTCAGGGCTGTCAGGGGAGATGAACCAAGCAAAGAAGTATGGCCCTTGGCTTCCCCATGGCATGAAGGGCCTTTACTCCATTTTCTCTCTCCTCCATTAAAGAGGGATTGGAGTTTTCTCTCTCCTGCCCCTCATGGCCGAATTTTTTCATCACTCTAGCCTATTTGTAGCCACTCATTCATCATTTCCATGATATCAAGGCTAGCCAAAATGGGGGGAAATGGGCTTGAGCTTGGGTTAGCCTATTTGGGCTAATTTGACTTAACCTTAAGGTAGAGTTGACCTTGGTCAACATGACCATTTGAGTTGACCCCAATGGGTCCTTGGTGACTCATTGGCCTCCCCTAAGGTCTATGTAGGATTGTGTAGGGTTGACTTGGCACCTTGGAGGTCACTTGACCCTTGGTAAGGGCACTTTGACCACTTTGGGGCTAGAGATGACTTGGGTCAACTTGGTCTCTAGGACTGCACCCAATGTGTCCTTAGTGACCTATTGACCTCACTTTAAGTCTAGGAAGACCTGGGCAAGGTTGGTTGGGCACATTAGAGGCCAACTCCCCTTTGTTAGGGCACCTTGCCCAATTTAGGCCTATTGTGGTCCTATGTCAAATTGGCCACTTTGGGTTGACTCCAATGGACCCTTAAGGCTCTAGTGGACCCTCTAATGGGTCAGTGATGTTGTGGTGGGGTCATGGAGTCATGGTGAAGCCCTAAGGACAAACCCTAGGTTTGGTGATGAGGTTGTGCCATAGGCAGACCAAGGTGATTTTCACCTTGGCCTTCTATCACTTGGCCCTTTTTAGCTTCCTAGGGTTTTGTCATGACCTAGTCATGGCCAAAACCATTCTTAGGGGTCTACTTGGAAATGGGATGTTACAAATCCCAATAAAC
This sequence comes from Platanthera guangdongensis, assembly GCA_039583875.1. Classification (NCBI taxonomy): domain Eukaryota; kingdom Viridiplantae; phylum Streptophyta; class Magnoliopsida; order Asparagales; family Orchidaceae; genus Platanthera; species Platanthera guangdongensis. The sequence goes on along the minus strand of CM077152.1, from coordinate 123,416,781 downwards.
AAAACAAAGATTTTGTCCCCGAAATCAAGGTTAAGCCTACATGAATTTCTATCGAAGAAAAGGAAACTTGTAACATCCCATAAGAAGTTAAAGATTACTTCTCGACGCCATGTTTGCTAAGTGGGGTTTAAAGGGAAACCTAAATCTATGACCAATTCGCCCAATTGGCAAAGCCAAGATCCCAATAAACAAAAGGTTATCCTCTACTCTTCCTAGAGCAGCCCTACTGGTTTAAACAAGGAAAGTAAATTGAACATCTTGAGAGGTTGTGAGGTATACCTGCCTGAACAGCTCTGGATACTTTTGTCGTATCAGGTCCTGCGGTTCCCAGGTATGCTCCTCCTGGTCGTGGTTTCTCCACAGAACTTTGACTAACGGAACCTTCTTGCGACGCAAGATCCGTACTCCTCTGTCATCGATCCAAACCAGCTCCAAGTGAACTGACCGGTCTGAAGCTACCGGTCCATCTGTTGTCGAAATCTACTGCTCCATGCATAGTAGAGCCCTCCTAAGCCAACATATATGGAACACATCGTGTAAACCTGTCCGTTCCTGTGGTAACTCCAGTCTGTAAGCTAGGTGCCCGATCCGCTCCAGGATCCTGTCCGTTCATGTGTTGGAACCCCAGTCGTGATTTGGGCAAGGATCACTATTAGGTTTGCTTAGACTGACCCAAAATGTATAGTCAGGGTCATAGGTTTATTTCTTTAGTCTAGGCCTAGAGTCAACATCTCATGGATCAGCCTACAACAGCATGTCAAAGACTCAGCCTGATTGTGTCGACACCAGAAGAAAGTCTGTGTCGACACCAAACAAACTGTGTCTACACTTGGGAAATGTTGTGACGACACTTGAGCAAGATTGTGTCGACACCAGACAGCAAGAATGTGTCGACATCAGATAGCCAGGTTGTGTCGACACCAGAAGAAGTTGTCGACACACAACAGCAATTGTGTAGACATCAACCTGTGTCAACACATTCCAGCATTCCAGAATTGAAGCAGTCAGAAAATCAGCTCGACGATCGTCGATCTCCGATCGATGATCTCAAAGATTAGTCTCTGAACTGAGCTCGACGATCTACGAGCTCAGGTCGATGCTTTCTCTTCTATTCTCGGATATCTCAGATCGACGAAATCAGCAGATGTTCAGCTCGACGAAATCCAGCTGAGTTCGACGAACGTCGAATGCAGGTCGACGATCGGTGTACTCGACAGTTTCTCAGCTCGATGAAATAAAAACTGAGCTCGACGATCTACAAGCTCTGATTGACGATTTTTAGAAGATTACCGTTGGAGGATTCCAGCACATTAGTTACAACTGGCATCATTAATTATGGCTTAATTACTGAATATTAGCCATCAAAGATAATGCCATACATCTCTCGAATATAGCCGTTTGGAGAACAAGTTAATTATGGAATTAATCATGAGTTAATGCTAATTGATTCCCAAAGCACTTACCATTCTCGGGAATCAATTAGTCATTATAGTCAGAAGGAATTCAAATGTCTTTTGGACAGAAGCAGAGAATACAACAAACAGTCAGACGATCAAAGAAAAAGCAGTCTGCATCATACATTCTCTTGGTCCTCTCTCTCAGGGATTCGATACAAAAGTAGAAGCTAGAGGAAAGAAGCAGATCAGCTATAAGAAGAAGAAGAACAATCAAACAATATCAAGAGTCCTCTTCTTCTTTATCTCTACAGGACAACTTCAAGGACAATAAACAACATATTAGTCAGAAGCTCCTGAAGATTCCTCTAGTCAAGGCTCAAAGTCTGAAGGACTATCACCCTGTGCAAAGCTTCCAAGCCTGAACCCCTTTCAATCTCAGGGGGAGCTTTGACAACATCTTTGAATCCATATAGTCTTCTTAGTTGTATATTGAGAAAGAGAAGACTTCCATCACTCTCTTCCCCCCTCCTGTATAAAGGGTTGTCATCTCCCTTCAAACGTGATTCCTGGTTGCAAGTCTCCTGATCAAAAGATTTGAGTTGGTTTTTGGGGACCTGATCAAAACCCATTGGTGACAGGGCACCTAATCAAAAACCTGAGTGGATTCCTACCAGGGTGGTAGAAGAGTGGATGTACCCAGGTTGGGGAACCACTATAATATTCTTTTGTCGTCTGGTTGTCCCTTTTCTTTTGTTCTTGCTATTCTTGTGACTTTAGGACTGCCGTGATTTTATTACTGAATCTGTTTGTGCACCAGTACATCAAAAGCTGTTATAATTTTATTATTGCACATATACTCTATTCACCCCCCCTTTAGAGTATAGTAGATCTAACCCTCACTTTCAATTGGTATCATAGCATGTTCTTTTGGTTGGACAAGTTAACCCTTGAACCAAAGATCCTTTGTTAGATCTACACTTTATTTTATTTATTTATTTCCCTTTGGATCTTATACACAGCATTAGCATAGAACATGGACTATGCAAGCACCAGACCTCCAGTGTGCAACCTAAATAGGTTTGCCATCTGGAAGGCAAGATTCAGATTGTATATGAACTCTATTGATGAAGATATATACAATTCTATTTTGATAGGTCCCCATCAAGCTTCAACATCTTCAAATACAAATGCTGTCCCATCATCTCAATGGACAGATGCCTAGAAAAAGCTAAATCTTGCTGATGCCAAAGCCATGAACATATTGGTTCAGACTATGTTAGATGACATCTTTCAGAAGGTGGCTGAGTGCACCTCTACAAAAGTAATCTGGGACTCACTAAACCACATGGTTGTTGGCTCAACAGATGAGAGGAAAGATAGAAGAACAAATCTTATCACACAATATGAAAACTTCAGAAAGCATGAAGAAGAAATAGTTGAAGTGATGTACAATAGGCTTAGCTACATCATCAGTGAGCTAAGAACCTTGGATAAAGAAATCACATTGACTGAAGTAAATGACAGGATCCTAATGTGCTTCCCAAGCTCATGAGATAGCAGGATTTGGCCAATCAAAGAGGCCAGAAACATGAATGAGATTTCAACTGAATCTCTCCTGGGAAAGCTTAAATCTTATGAGCAGTTAATCAAGAATAGAGAAGCAGTAGAGCAAAAAACTCCCCCTCCAGCAAGAAGAGAACACAACACTACTTTCAAGGCTGCTGAGAAGACAGTGGATGTATCAACAAATGAAGAACTGATGAGCCTATTTTTTAAAAGATTTTATAATATGACAAAGAAGGACTTCAGAAGGGAGTCATCCAGAAATGAGAGCAAGCCAAAATATGACCGAACACCTACTAAAGAGGAAAGAAGATAAGAGAAGGCAGCAAGAAGCAAGCATTACAGCAAGCCTTCGTCCAACAAGCACAAAAAGAAAGACAAAGGATTTTTGGCTGAAACATGGAGTGACATAGAAGATGAATCCACATCTTCCAGCTCCAGTGAAGAAGAATAAGAGGCTAAGGCAAAGGAATTTTGTCTAATGGCAATCAATGCATCTTGCAGCAGCTATGATAGAGAATTTGAATATGATGGAGAATCAGATTCTGATGAAGAATAAGCAGATCAAGTAATCTCTAACCTTGATCTTTCTTCAGAAAAATTTAAAACTGATTGCAGGTTATTATGTAACAATTTTCAGAAAATCTTAGTTCAAAATAATTCGTCGAACGGAGATCAACGACATCAATACTACTCGTCGAACTCAGACTGACGAACTATGAACAAAAATCTTGACTTGTACTGTTCAAGAATCTGTGCTCGACGAAATAGATATAATTCATCGAACAGAGATCGACAAAAATGGACCACAGAAAACAACCATTATCATTCTGTGAACAGAGATCAAAGATCTCATCCAACATCGTCGAACTCAGTTCGACGATCCAACCAAAAATCGTGAATCCCAGATTCTATTAACAGAAATTTTTGTTCTTTTAAAATTTATCATCAAAGTTAGCTTTTTAATAATCCTTTCACTGAGTGGATAAATACCTCCTAGGAAATATCATCCACTTGTACACAAGGATCAACCTAAATGCTCTTATTATCAAAGAGAACCAAGACCCAAGGTAATCTGGGTCCAGAATTTCTAATCTCTCTTTGCAGGTAAAGACCTATCTTACCACAGAGGAATAGTGGTATCTAATAGTAATCAAAAGATACATTTCCAGCCAATATAGAGGACAATTCAGTGGCTGAAGAGAGAGGTTGTTTACTCTCTAAGTTATGATCCTAATCATATTTGGGCAAGGCAAAGTAATTTCATGGCAATTCAAGCAGGAACACTATCTGCTCAAATCTCTGCCCTCTCTGCTGCCCCCATCTTCATTTAGGGGCCTGGCTCTAGTGCTTACTGCAACCAAGCAGGGGGAGATGCTTGTAAATGAAGTTGCAGAAATTCCAGCACTAGCAGCAGCAACAACAACAACAGATTAAAATGATACAGATTTGGGCAAGGATCAACAACAGCTGTAACAGCAGCAACAGCAACAGCAGAAGTACATGATCCAGATTTAATTGTATTTAATTGCCTTGTATTTTACTTGTATTTATGTACATAGTGTCCTCACCCAAATAGGGGGAGATTGTTGGAACCCCAGTCATGATTTGGGCAAGGATCACTATTAGGTTTGCTTATACTGACCCAAAATATATAGTCAGGGTCATAGGTTTATTTCTTTAGTCTAGGCCTAGAGTCAACATCTCATGGATCAACCTACAACAGTCTGTCAAAGACTCAGCCAGATTGTGTCGACACCAGAAGAAAGTTCGTGTCGACACCAGATAGACTGTGTCGACACTTGGGAAATGTTGTGTCGACACTTGAGCAAGATTGTGTCAACACCAGACAGCAAGATTGTGTCGACATCAGATAGCCAGGCTGTGTCGACACCAGAAGAAGTTGTCGACACACAACAGTAATTTTGTAGACATCAACTTGTGTCGACACATTCCAGCATTCCAGAATTGAAGCAGTCAGAAAATCAGCTCGACGATCTCAGAGATTAGTCTTTGAACTGAGCTCGACGATCTACGAGCTCAGGTCGATGCTTTCTCTTCAGTTCTCGGATATCTCAGATCGATGAAATCAGCAGAAGTTCAGCTCGACAAAATCCAGTTGAGTTCGACGAACGTCGAACTCAAGTCGACGATCGGTGTACTCGACAGTTTTTCAGCTCGACGGAATAAAAAATGAGTTCGACGATCTACGAGCTCTGGTCGACGATTTCTAGAAGATTACCATTGGCGGATTCCAGCACATTTGTTATAGCTGGAAGCATTAATTATAGCTTAATTACTGAAGATTAGCCATCAAATTTAATGCCATACATTCTCGCGAATATAGCTGTTTGGAGAACAAGTTATTTATGGAATTAATCATGAGTTAATGCTAATTGAATCCCAAAGCACTTACCATTCTCGGGAATCAATTAGTCATTACAGTCATAAGGAATTCAAATGTATTTTGGACAGAAGCAGAAAAGACAACAAACAGTAAGACGATCAAAGAAAAAGCAGTCTGCATCATACATTCTCTTGGTCCTCTCTCTCTGGATTTGGATACAAAAGTAGAAGCTAGAGGAAAGAAGCAGATCAACTATAAGAAGAACAATCAAATAATATCAAGAGTCCTCTTCTTCTTTATCTCTGCAGGACAACTTCAAGGACAACAAACAACATATTAGTCAGAAGATCCTGAAGATTCGTATGGTTAAGGCTCAAAGTCTGAAGGCCTATCACCTTGTGCAAAGCTTCCAAGCCTGAACCCCTTTCAATCTCAGGGGGAGCTTTGACAACATCTTAGAATCCACATAGTCTTCTCAGTTGTATATTGAGAAAGAGAAGACTTCCATCACTCTCTTCCCCCCTCCTGTATAAAGGGTTGTCATCTCCTTCAAAAGTGATTCCTGGTTGCAAGTCTCCTGATCAAAAGACTTGAGTTGGTTTTTGGGGACCTGATCAAAACCCATTGGAGACAGGGCACCTGATCAAAAACCTGAGTGGATTCCTACCAGGGTGGTAGAAGAGTGGATGTACCCATGTTGGGGAACCACTATAATATTCTTGTATCGTTTGGTTGTCCCTTTTCTTTTGTTCTTGCTGTGCTTGTGACTTTAGGACCGCTGTGATTTTATTACTGAATCTGTTTGTGCACCAGTACAGCAAAAGCTGTCATAATTTTATTTTTGCATATATACACTATTCATCCCCCCTTTAGAGTATAGTAGATCTAACCCTCTCTTTCACCATGCACTCGTGAAACTCCGTGCATGGGTCGGATCTTCAAGAAAACTCGGTCTCCCACCTGAAACTCTACCTGACGGTGTCGGGCGTCGTAATACTTAGCCTGTCAGCTCTGCGCTTCCAGCATTCTGCCCCATATCAGTCTCACCTGAGCTTTGGTGTCTTCGACAAAATCCGATCCCAACGCCTTCGGATCCTCATCCTGAATCCATGAATGTGGAGTCCTACATCTCCTTCCGTACAATGCTTCATAAGGAGCCATCCCTATGCTGGACTGGTAGCTGTTGTTATAGGAGAACTCGACCAGTGGTAAAATCTTCTCCCAAGGTTCGTTTCAATCCAGAATGCATAGCCTTAGGAGGTCCTCCAATGTCCGGTTGGTGCGTTCCGTCTGCCCATCCATCTGGGGATGAAATGTTGTGCTAAAGGTCAGTTGTGTGCCTAAGTAAGTCTGCACGGATCTCCACTCCCTGGATGTGAACCGACCATCCCGATATGACACGATCGTCCTGGGCACCCCGTGGTAACAAATGAATTGCTCTACGAATCTCCGCACTAGTACCCCAACCGAGTCATATTTTCTGATCGGAACGAATCTGGCCACCTTCGTCAGCCGATCGATGATGACCCAAATCGAATCGTTTCCCGTCCGTGATCGGGGAAGGCCATGAATGAAATCCATCGCGATGTCCTCAAATTTCCACTCCGGCACCGGAAGTGGCTGTAGTAATCCTGCGGGGTTTCTGCACTACGCCTTCACTAGCTGGCATGCCTCGCAATGAGTTACGAAGTATGTAATGTCCTTCTTCATCCCCGGCCAGAACATCGTCTTCTTCAAGTCTGTCATCATCTTGGTGATCCTCGAGTGTATAGAATAACTGCTATAATGTGCTTCCACCATGATGTCCTCCCGAATCTGACCTCCTGCGGGTATGTTGACCCTGCCTCTGAAATATAACAATCCATCTCTCAGTGAATAATCTCCCGTCGAACCCTCCTCCAAGGCTTGGAATATCGGCTCTTCCCATGCATCTGTCTTCTGTCCGTCCCAGATGCAGTCCCGAATATCATCTATGGCAACCATCGATGCTAGATACTCCATGTATAGCTCTGGATCATTCTCAGACACTAGGGATATCTGCATATCTCTAAAAAACCGGACTAGCTCCATGGACATCAGTTATGGTCTCTTCCCTGATGTATCTCCTCTCCGGCTCAGAGCATCTGCCACCACGTTCGCCTTCCCGGGATGGTAGTGCATGGTGTACTGGTAATCTGACAGGAACTCCACCCAATGTATCTGTCTGATATTGAGTTCCTTCTGTGTATCCACGTATTTCAAATTCTTGTGATCTGAGAAGATGTCACAGTGAACCCCGTAGAGGTAGTGTCGCCAAATCTTCGGAGCAAAGACCACTACACCCATCTCCAGATCTTGCACCGGATAGTTCTTCTCATGTATCTTCAGTTGTCGAGAGGCGTAGGCAATTATGTGCCCATTCTGCATCAGAACGACACCCATCCCCTGGTAGGAGGCGTCCATGTACACCTGGAATCCCTCCCTTCCCGACGGAATAGCGAGAATGAGAGCCAAGGTAAGCCGACCTTCCAACTCCACAAAGGCCGCCTCGCACTATGACATCCAAATAAAAGGGGATTCCTTCTTCGTCAGGGATGTAAGATGGATTGCAATCCAGGAGAATCCTTCGACGAACTTCCGGTAATATCCGGCAAGTCCCAGTAAGCTCTGTACATCCGTGACTATCTTCAACGGTGGCCAATCCTGAACTGCCTGAATCTTGGTCGGGTCTACTACCAACCCAGCACCGCTAATGATATGACCTAAGAAGGACACCTCCTTTAGCCAAAACTGGCATTTGCAGAACTTCGCATACAGCTGGTGTTCCCGTAGCCTCTCTAGATTCAAAGTCAAGTGTCGTGTATGCTGCTCCTCTGTCCTTGAGTAGATGAGGATGTCGTCAATAAATACGATGACAAATACATCCAAATACTCCTCAAATACCCTGTTCATGAGGCTTGTAAATGCTGACGGCGCATTTGTGAGCCCGAATGGCATCACTGTAAAGTCAAACAGTCCGTACCTACTACTGAAGGCGATCTTCGAAATGTCCTTCTCTCGAATCCGTAGCTGGTAATAACCTGACCTCAAGTCAAGTTTCGAGAAGAAAGGCGCTCCTTCTAGTTGATCGAACAACTCGTCAATCCGTGGCAACGGGTATGTATTCCGGACTATCAGTCTGTTCAGCGCTCGATAATCAATACACAAGCGGAGACTTCCGTCCTTCTTCTTGACGAATAGCACCGGGGCTCCCCACGGTGAAGAGCTTGGCCGGATAAACCCTCCCTCTACTAGTTCCTGCAACTGACTTCAGAACTCTGTCAACTCTTTTGGGGCCATCTGGTAAGGGGCCCTAGATGCCGGCTTGGCCCCCGGCACAAGCTGTATCTGGAAGTCCTGCTCTCGGTGCGGAGGTAGTCCTGGCAGTTTCTATGGAAAGACGTCAGCAAAATCTCACACCACCGGGATGTTTGTCACAGACTCCTTAGCCTCCGCCATCTCAAATAGAATCTGATAAACCTCCTCTCCTTACAGATGGGCCTTAACGGCCTGTACTGAAGATGAGAGTATACGAGAGGCAAGTCTTATACCTTCGATGATAATGACAGAGTCCCCGTGCCTCACGGTGATCCTCTTTGCTTGGCAATCAATCTGGGCATGGTTCTAGTGCAGCCATGTCATGCCAAGGATCAGCTCGAAGACTGGCATCCTTAGGATGGTTGCCGATACTTCGAATGACTATTTGCCAATCTCTGCCTCCATGTTGCAGTGGGCAGAGGTGAATAGCTCTGATCGGTTGGATAGACACACCCTCCTCATCAGGTCTGTGAACCGCTCCACTCCTTCCAACCCTTCCACGAAGGATTCTGACACGAACGAGTGCAAAGTACCCGTGTCGAACATTGTATAGGCGGGCTTGCCGCTGATGAAGACTATACCTGGGGCGATTAAATATCTTAGGATTCTATAACGAGTTTTCTTTCCTTTTTATTCTATCTAGTGCAGTTCTACAAATTTGACAACTGAGAAAGTGAGTTCTATTTAAACAATTAAACATCTTGGCGTACTTATTATGACCTGCTCTGGGTTCCGAGGCTGCGTCAGGTCCAAAGCATACACCTGCTCCCTTTCTTGTCTACGATCCCACCCTGGTATCCACGTCCTCGGCCACGACCTCGGCCTCCAAGATATTGCGCTGGCTGGGCAGCCGGTGGTGTTGGTGGGGGTGCCCCCCTCATGGGGTAGTTCCTCCTGATGTGCCCCACCTGATGACAATTGAAGCATTCTGGCGGTGGATATGCCATTCCCCCGGGTCTCTGTCCCTCTCATATATGTAGAGGTGGTGGAGCCACCACTGGATCCCTTGTCCCCTGTCTTGCCTCCTGACGAGGCGGGTCCTCGACCCTCCTCCCTTCCATAATACAGGCTTGTCTCTGATCGTTCCTTGCTCATCGAACCTGATCCTCCGTTGGCCGTTTTTGGCCCTGAGTAGCTTGCCAATTAGCCTCTATCCTTTTTTCCATCTCTAGTATCCGGGAAATGGTCCCGTTGGATACAAACAGTAGAGTCTCCCTCAGCTCCTCTCGCAGGCCCTTGTAGAACCTTTTTGTATATCCTGCCTCGTCTAACTGATAAGAGTCCGCAAACCGGGATAAAAGGTTGAACTCTCGGTGGTACTCCACCACCGTCTTGTTCCCCTGACTCAACTGCAAAAATCTATCCTCCAGCTCATCCCTGGCTGACTATGGAACAAAGTGTTCCAACAGCACGCCCCTGAACTCCTCCCAAGCAATCTCCGCAACCTCCCTGTCAGCAAACGTCGTATCCAGCGAAGTCTTCCACCATCTCTTGGCATGGGACTCCAAGCAAGAGACAACCAAGGGCACCCTCTCCTCCCACGGGCACCGGATCCCGGTCAGCATCTCATACATAATGTCCAGCCACTCCTCTATCCGAACGGCCAACTCAGTCCCCAAGTAGGATGGGGGAGCAAGTCCTCGGAAAATGCTCAGCCAGTTGTCCCCGGGGTTTGGCTGCAGAGCCGGAACCTGTTGAGCCCTAAAAGTTTCCAAGATGGGTGTCAGAGTCTGTCCCATCTCTGATTGTAGGAATGGAGTGGGGACTGTGGGAGGTGGTGCAACGTCCGGAGTCTGCCGGTCTCCGTCTTGTGGAGTGGGCTGAGCTGAGGGCTGCAAAACAAACTACATTAGTCTGTAATTGACTCAATACCTAATAAAGTGGACAATTCCCATGTGATCCGCCATAAGGGCACACCACTGCTTCCGCTGCTTAGTTTGTCCCCAAACTAAACTCACGCGGGGGTGACCCAGGGGTTGTGTTAAAGTGCAAGTTAGATCTGATATACTCTAGGGGGGATGAATAGAGTATGGTGCTTGCTAAAAATGTTTTACAACTGTTGTTGTATTCCTAAGTGAACAGGGAAGCAAATAACATAAAGTAAATCTAAACACAGAACAATCACAGATCAATCACAAAGCAATCACAAACCACAGCTAGAAACAAAAGAAAGACAAGCAACTAGAAGACACAAGTTGCTATAGTGGTTCCCCAATCAATCTGGGTACACCCACTCTTCTACCACCCTAGATAGGAATCCACTACAGGATGAGTTGATCAGGTATCCTGGGCACCATTGAGCTTTTGTTAAAGTGCTCAAAAACTAAACCAGATTTTTTGATCAGGTGTCTTGCCACCACTGAGTTTTGATAAGGTCTTAGAAACCAATCACAAACTTTTGAAGGGAGTTTGAAAAATCCTTTACAGCAGAGAGAGAGAGAGTGAGAGAGAGATGAGATGATCTTCTCTGTCAACAGTCAGAGAGAAGAAAGTGGATGTTGTCAAACCTCCCCCTGAGATCTTGAGTTGTTTAGGAAGTGAAGCTTTGCAGTAGGGTGATAGGCCTTCAGATGATTTGATCTCCAGCAAAATATGATTTCAGCAGCAACTGAAATGTGAGGTGTCTGGAGTCTTGAATGATGATGGCCTTTGAACACTTGAATCAAGAGGGATCTAAAAATTTCAGTTAGTTCATCTCCTTTTGTGATGTGTGTTCTTGTATGAACTCAGTCTCCAGTACTGAACTCGACGAAATAACTTAGTCTCCAGTACTGAAAAACCTGGTCTTGAGGGCAGCTTCCAAACCTTACTACTAACCCTTAGACTCAATTCTAATTGACCTTTAGATCTATATAATGAGGTCAAGACAGGTTTTCTAAGAGACATAGTGATCCTTGCCAAAATCAGTAATATGATGTTCCAACAATCTCCCCCTATTTGGGTTAGGATTACTATTTACAGATATTGGAAAAATAAAACATACAAAGCAGAAATGCAACAAACAAAACATTGCAAAATCACAGACATTATCTCAGATAGTTCAGAAAACAAAATATATTGTCACCTTACAGAATCATTATTTTTTCTTGCTCTTTATAAGTACTATTTCTCTGTTGGGATTGAGATCTTCCTTCTTAGATCTTCTATCATCAGTTGCAACTAGAGAGGTTTGTTGCTTTGGCCTGGGTACTACAGCTTCTGGATGCAGCTTCATGTAGCTTTCTGAATCAAAAAAATTACTGGATGAGTATCTTTCAAGTTCCCTCTTTCTTTGATCTGATAAGGTAGTTATATTGGATGTATCTTTTCCTTATTCTCTAGCTTTCTTGATCTGATCTAGAGCAGCCAATTCTTTCATCCTAGCTATCCATGAGGTGGGATTATTTTCAGGATCCTCAAATGGAACAGGAGGCTCATATCTATTTGAAGGATTATCTGGAGGGGCTCTGGAAGAGACTAAATCTTTCAGCTTATAAGGAAAGGGACCAGAAGTTGTGTCAGATGGACCTTGTCCTTCCCTTGAATATGGATGTTGCCTGGAATATCCTTTAGAATAAACTTGGAATTCTCTTTGATTTCCTCTGTAATTTCCTCTTCTTGACTGGTAGCCTCTAGATTGACTTTCTCTGTATTGGGATCTTCCTTGAGGTTGATAAGAGGTTTGGCTTCTGGAAGAAGGTTGAAATGCAGAACTTCCACTTGCACCTGCATCAGGTGAAGGAGGATGAGGAGGAGGATTGAATTGGGATGATCCTTTATCATATTTTCTCTTCTTCTTCATAGCCTTCAATTGATTTTTGGAGTATTGCATCCAATGTTATGTGATAGGGGAATTATGCAGTATGTAGTATGGAATGTCATTTGTGTCTTTCACTTTTGCTGGGGGAACTCTCTTCATTACTTTGCTTATGGCCTTTCTTTTCCTTGCAATTGTTGTAGAGGAATCATCTGAATCAGTCCTAAACTGATCACTATCTGAGCTTTGATTATCATATAATGCATCAATCCTTTTGAGATAATCTTTTTGTTGTTGTGACTGAGCAGGAAAGACAGCAGAGTTAGAAGTAGCGAACATGTAGTAACAAACAGATAGAGTTTTGAATAATTGAAACTTTATTATCCAAAAAAGATATCTATTACAAAGGTATGTCCTCCCTTATATAGAATGGAGGAGAGATGAGAGAATACAAATAAGAGATGTGGGACTAAAAATTTACAGGACTAAGCGGACTATACAAAATAAGCCGCACAAGCCGCGCGATTAGACAGAAGGGCTAACCGCACGGCTACCACAAGAGAAGAAGAGAGATCGCCAGGGAAGACCGCTAGACCGCTCGGTCTGCAAGCCGGCTGAGACAAACCGCCAGACCGCGCGGTCTTCAACCCGCCAAGACAGACCGCCAGACCGCCCGGTCACCAACTTCAACACTCCCCCTCAAGCTGGAGCATATATATCGATCATGCCCAGCTTGTCACAAACATGAAGAAACGAGGCGGAAACTGGCTTGGTGAAAATGTCAGCCAGCTCTTTATCAGAAGTAACAAAAGGAGTGCAAATTTGTTCCTTTAAGATCTCTTCACGAATGAAATGACAGTCGACCTCAATGTGCTTTGTTCTTTCATGGAAGACCGGATTTTTGGAGATGTATATGGTTGCCTTGTTATCACAGAACATAGGTAGAGGATGATTGTAGACCTCTCCTAAATCTAGCATGAGAGCCCGCAACCATTTTAACTCACAAGTGGTCGACGCCATACTGCAATACTCGGCTTCTGCACTGGACCTGGAGACAACAGACTGCTTCTTGCTCTTCCAGCTCACCAGATTTCTCCCAACAAAGGTGCAAAAACCTGAGGTTGACTTGCGATCCCCTTTGTCATCAACATAACTTGCATCTGAGTAGGCTTCAACCCTCAGATGACCATTCTTCTGAAAAAGTAATCCTTTCCCAGGCGCTGCTTTGACATACTCCAAGATCCGCAAGGCGGACTGTAGATGGCACTCCCTAGGAGCTTGCATGAATTGACTCACCTTGCCCGAAGCATAGGAAATGTTGGGCCTGGTCACTGTACGATATATGAGCTTACCAACCAGACGCCTGTACCGCGAACTATCTGAAAGAGGAGGCGAATCATCTGTCCAGGTTTTGTCTTCTCCAGGTACCATGGGGCATCAGGCAGGTTTTGCTCCAGTCAACCCTGCCTCTTTTAAAAGATCAAGGGCATACTTACGCTGAGAGAGAACTAAGGAGTCGGGCTTCTGAGAGATTTCGATCCCCAGAAAGTACTTTGGAGAGCCCATATCTTTCGTGATCAGATGTTGACGAAGATGTCGCTTTGTCAGGGCTACCCCTTCCTGGTCATCACCAGTGAGAAGAATATCATCGACGTACACAGCAAGAACAACTAGCCCTGAAGGAATTTTGCGAATAAAGAGAGAGTGATCAGCAGAGCTTCGCGCAAAACCAACAGCCGCCACGATGCCGCTGAACTTGTCAAACCAAGCTCGAGGGCTCTGCTTGAGGCCATAAATTGCCTTCTGCAGCCGGCATACTCGTGTCTCCCCCTGAGCAACATACCCAGGAGGTTGCTTCATGTAAACTGCCTCGTGAAGATCACCATAAAGGAAGGCATTCTTGACATCCAGCTGAGAAATCGGCCAATCCCGATTGACCGCCACAGAGAGAAGGACTCGGATAGTGCTGAGATGAGCCACGGGGGAGAAGGTTTCAAAGTAATCAACGCCATAGGTCTGAGTGAAACCCTTAGCAACAAGGCGAGCCTTATAACGATCCACAGTGCCGTCGGGGCCAAATTTGACCACAAAGACCCAGCGACACCCAACAACATCAGTGCCGAAGGGAGGAGGAACAAGAGTCCAGGTACCCCGCTCAGTTAGGGTCGTCATTTCCTCATCCATGGCCATCTTCCAATGAGGAATAGCAAGGGCCTCCTGGTAGGAGCGGGGTGTGACAGTGGCAGATATAGCCAGTGCAAAGGCCCTGCGAGAAGGGGTAAGACGATCATAAGAAACAACAGCAGCAAGGGGGTGTAGGGTACACGTCCGCACCCCTTTGCGAAGAGCTATAGGAAGATCCAGGTCAGCCGGGCCCGCGGCATCCGGAGCATCCGTGGTAGAGAAAGCTGGCCCGGGAGTAGAGAGCGACGGCAGCGGAGAGGAGGGAGAGGGTGGTGGAGAAGGGAGAGAGAGAGGTGGAGGGAGAGGAGGGGATGGAGACGGGGTAGGGGTGGAGATTGTAGGAGGAGGCGAGGGAATGAAGGGAACGTCAGGAGAATCAGAAGCGGGGAGAAGAGGAGAGGAGTCATCCGAGAAGTAGGAGGTATTCTCGAAGAAGGTGACGTCAGCAGAGACGAACTGCTTATGAAGGACGGGATCAAAGAAACAATAGCCTTTCTGAGTGGTGGAGTACCCCAGAAAGACACATTTGGTGGAGCGAGGGGAGAGCTTATCACGGGTGGCAGAAGGGGTATGCACAAAGGCAGTGCATCCAAAGATTTGGAGAGGGAGAGGAAACGACTCCTTGTCTGGATACAGAATGGAGAACGGGGTTTTGCCGTGGAGAACCGTGGAGGGAAGGTGATTGATAAGGTAGCAGGCAAGGAGAACAGCATAGCCCCAATAGGAGCGAGGAACATGTATCTGTGTCATCAAGGTGCGAGCGACATCGAGGAGGTGACGGTTTTTGCGTTCGGCCACACCATTTTGTTGTGAAGTATAGACACAACTAGTGTGATGAATAATCCCATTTTACATGCAGAAGGTAGAAAAGTCATGACTGATATATTCTTTGGCATTATCAGATCGAAAAACTTTGATAGAAACACCAAACTGAGTTTTGATCATGAGATAGAAGGACGTCCATACAGAGAATAATTTGGAGTGATCTTTTAATAGATACACCCACGTACAGCGAGAGAAATCATCAATGAATGTGACAAAATATGAACTACCCCGACCAATGGTAAGAGTAGGAGAAGGACCCCAAATATCGGAGTGGATAAGATCAAACGGATGGGTAGAGCCACGAACGTGCTTTGGAGGGAAAGAGGAGCGGTGATGCTTGCCAAGCTGACAGGCCTCACAGTTGAGCGGAGGACTTTGTGGAGGAAGGTGGGGCAGAAGTTGACGAAGAAGACGGGGAGGAGCATGACCAAGGAGGAGATGCCATTGGAGAATATCTGTGGAGGTGGACGAGAAGGTGGAAAAAGCAGAAATGTTGTCCAGGAAGTATAGGCCGCCACTCTCAGTCCCAGTAGCAATCGTCCGTCGGGAGTCCGGATCCTGAAAAGAGCAAGAAGTAGAAATAAATGTGACAGAATACTGTAATTGCTTGCATAGAGAGGTAACAGATAATAAGTTGCACAGGAACTGGGGCACGTATAGAGTATCCGCCAAGTGAAGAGACGGAGTGACATGAACTATCCCCGTCCCATGGACTGAGGATGAAGAGCCGTCAGCGAGAATAACCGGGGGCAACCGATCATGTGTTTCGAGGAGAGAGAAACACTGGAGATTGCCGGTCATATGATTTGTAGCACCAGTGTCGATCAGACATTTTCCCTGAGTAACAACGTGGGCACGAGCAGAAGACGTGACAACCGAGGCGAATGGCTTGGAAGAGGATATGAAAGCCATGAAGGGAGGAAAAAGAAACTGCAGCGGTCTTTGCGACAACACACCAGCGGCAAGAAGGGCCACGACCAAGGTACAGAGCAAGGCAAAAGGGGAAGAAGAAGGAAGCACAAGCTGCGCGACTGAACAGGAGGTCGCGACGACTAACAAGCAGGAGCGGCTAAAGGAAGAAAGGCATAAAGGCCGCTCAACCAAGGAAGAATCTGCGCGGATAGAGAGAAAGCCACGGGGACAGGAAAAGAGAGCAACCCGCGCGAAACCGCAGCGGTTTAAAGGGAAGAAGCCACGGGAACAGAAGCAGGTCGCGCAGCTAGGGGAAAACAGGCGGCTAGAAGGAAACAGGTCGCTACGACAACAAACTGGGCACGGCGACAGAGAGCAGTAAGAGAAGAGAAGCAACAAGCCGCGCGAACAGAGTAGCGGGCGGAAGAGAGGACAAACCGCGAAGACAGGTCGTGAGAAGAAGAAACAAGCGGCGAGAAGCAGAGAGCGCACACAATCAGGAGGAAAAGACCGTGTCCTCTGATACCACTTTAGAAGTAGCGAACATGTAGTAACAAACAAATAGAGTTTTGAATAATTGAAACTTTATTATCCAAAAAAGATATCTATTACAAAGGTATGTCCTCCCTTATATAGAATGGAGGAGAGACGAGAGAATACAAATAAGAGATGTGGGACTAAAAATTTACAGGACTAAGCGGACTATACAAAATAAACCGCACAAGCCGCGCGGTTAGACAGAAGGGCTAACCGCACGACTACCACAAGAGAAGAAGAGAGATCGCCAGGGAAGACCGCTAGACCGCCCGGTCTGCAAACCGGCTAAGACAAATCGCCAGACCGCGCGATCTTCAACCCGCCAAGACAGACCGCCAGACCGCCCGGTCACCAACTTCAACAAGCAAAAACAGCAATAGTAGCAGCAGCAAAAGTAGGAAGAGGAGTGGAAGCAATACTGGCAGAAGAGATTACATCAGCAGATTCAGATACAAAACCTTCAGAAACAACACTTTCAGAAACAGAAGGTACAGCAGCAGTAGTATCAGATGAAACTGGGAATCAACTGCAGAAGGAGTAACAGCAGCACTAACAGCAGGCTCAAGATTAAATGCCTCTGTCATATGGATATCTTCAGATACTAAAATAGCAGTAACAGAACTAACAGAGATATCATCATTAGCAGTAGGAGCAGCAGCAGTAAGAGCAACAGAAACAGAAGGAGCAGCAGTATATAGGGAATTTACAAAAGAATTTATTAAACTGGTGTTATAGCTTGAAATAGGCATAATGGACTTAGAGAGATCTTCAGATTGCTGGACTGCAGTGTGCTGGACTGGAAGACAGTTGAAATAAGCAGAATCAAAAACTGATAACAGTGACCTCAGGTCCACTATGATAACTGCAACTAGAGCTGTTGAAGCTTGGACTGAAGAAACTACAGTAGCAGGCAATCTTTCAACTTCCTGAGGCATCTCCCCCTGCCTAGATTCAGTGTCAACTGGATCAAGGCACCCATAAGAAGGGATTGCCTGAGAAGGAAGAAGAGAGGAGAGCCTAGCAGACAGTTCTTGAACTATTTTTATAAGTGGAGCCAAAGAGGTCTCCATCAAGAGTGATAGCCTGGGAGCTATCAGCTCATAGAGCCCGTCTGCAAGAGCTGGAAGATCTACATGCTCAAGGGGGACTTGAGTAGAGGTAGAAATTGAAGGTGGGGCAGCAGGAGATGTTGGTGGAGAACTTGTGGATGGTGGAAATGAAGGTTGAGAGATGAGAATTGTGGAAATGGAAGATAGTGGAATGGAAACAGATGGTGTGAAGGACGGTTGTGCAATTATGTCTTGAAGTAGTTGTTGGTATAAGGTGGATGAAGATGGTGGATCAGTAGGGGATGAGGGAGAATCATCCATATAGGAATCATCTATAAGGTTGAAAGATGGAATGTGAGAGGATGAATCAATATCTGGGTGAGGGTATTGATGTAGAGGATGGAAGAGTTCTTCTGTAAGAGGTGGAGTTGGAGAAGGAATGTAAGTTGGAGATGGGGTGGAGATTATGATGGTGGATGTGACTGGTGTAGATGAAACAAGAGGTGGAGGAGGAGGAGATGAAGGAGGCAAGTCTTCTACAGGGGCAGAAACTTGAGGGGAAGAGACTGAGATAGTCCTTGTGCCTGAAGTAGAAATGCCAGAAGGCCTGCTGGGCTTCACAATTTACCTGTCCCATTTTCCAAATAGGGCACAGGTGAGCCTCTTGGAGGCATTGATGTGCATCCCATTGGAAACAAGCAGTGCAGGGCATCTGTTCTGAAGAAACAGCCCTAAGATTCTCCCAAAATTAACAAAATTCTTGTTAATCTTCTTCTTAATCAAGTCAAAGAAAATTTCTCCCCAGTTCAGTTGTTTCTTGTCCACTAGGGCACCCATCAAGCAGAGTTGATACCTTGATATGGTATCATGGGCTGAGTGTTTGGCCAACAACACTTTGCCAACAACATCAGCTAGAAATCTGTACTCAACAGACAGATTTTTCTTCAGCAATTTGCTAGGGTTTGCATCTGAATGTCCCATTCTTTCAAGCAAATCAGAAAACTCTTCTCCAGAAAGTTCAGCAGAGTCTTCTCTAGATTTCAATTCAAAAACCTCTGTCAAGGCAGCCGGTGTGAGAGATACCTGGGTTCCTGAGATTGTTCCAATCACTGTATTCTGATCTAGGTTATGGGCAGTATACACCCATTCTTTGATCTCATCTGCAGCTAATTTGATCCTGGTAGTCATTATGGTAACTAGCTTTTGTTCCTTGAAAAGTTCCAGAATATCTTTGAAGATTTGATCACTGTTATTGAAAGAGTCCATGTCGATATCAAAACCTGCATCAAATTTCATTGCATCCAAGATGGCGACTGAGACTGCCATTGATTCCTGCAAAAACTAACAAACAAACGACCAAGTGTAGAGAAGTTTGGAGGGAAAGAGAAAGTTTGCAGAAAGTATGAAAGCGCAAATGGAGAACGGCGGCTGAAAAATGAATTTTATATTAGGGTTCGACGCAGAAAAGGAAAGATCGTTGAACTCTGTTCGACGATCTGGGATTCTAAAGGAAACTGAAAGGTCATCAATAGCGTCGATCTCCGTTCGACGATATTGGAGAGCGTCGAGCTCCATTCGACGATAGTTCAGAAAACAAAATCGTCGAGCTCCGCACGACGATCGCTGACCTGAAGAAAGATAGTTTAGCACTATCTGAGAAGCGCTGAACTCTGGTCGACGATTTCGGAAGTCTTCGATCTCCGTTCGACGATCGGGGGGAAAATCGTCGAGCGCAGTTCAGAGACTAGAAACACTCTATACACTAGAAAAATTAAGATGTTTGCCTAGTCTTGGTCATTTTTATAATTTTAAAATCTTGGAACTTCTTTTAGACTTTCTCCATCTAACATTCCTAACTGATTCAGGAAGAATGTATGTTTCTTTTCATACAAGGGTTTGGTGAAAATATCTCCCCTTTGCAAATCAGTTGGGATATATTGAAGTTCAATTTTATTTTTCTCAACATTATCCCTTAGAAAGTGATGCCTAATTTCTATATGTTTTATCCTACTATGGAGGACTGGATTTTGTGCTATAGAAATAGCACTGGTATTATCACAAAATATTTTTGTCTTCTCTAAGTTGTAGTCATAGTCTAGGAGCTGATTTTGAATCCACAAGATTTGTTAACAACTACCTACAGCCATATATTCAGCTTCAACAGTTGAAGTTGACACAGATGTTTGTTTCTTGCAAAACCAGGAGACAAGTCTGTCACCAAGAAACTGACAAGTTGCACTAGTGCTTTTCCTGTCTATTCTGCATCCAGCATAATCAGCATCTGAAAATCTAGTTAAGTCAAATGCTGAATCTTTTGGATACCAGAGACTTAGATTTGGACAACTTTTTATATACCTAAGAATCCTTTTTACTAAGGTTAGGTGTGACTCTCTAGGGCTTACTTGGAATCTAGCACATATGCATGTAGCAAACATTATGTCAGGTCTACTAGCTGTAAGGTACAATAAAGAGCCAATCATTGCTCTATATGTTGTCTGATCAACAGGTTTCCCATGTTCATCAGCATCTAATACAGCATTAGTAGGCAGAGGTGTTTTCATACATGATGCTTCAGACATACCAAATTTCTTAACCAATTCTTTTGCATACTTGGTTTGAGAAATAAATATGCCTTCAGCATGTTGTTTGATTTGCAATCCTAGAAAGAAGCATAGCTCACCCATGCTACTCATTTCAATTTTAGAATGCATTAGGTTGCAGAACCTTCTGCACAAATTTGAATCAGTAGAACCAAATATAATATCATCTACATAGATTTGTACTAGTAGGGTATGAGACTTATGGGTTCTAATAAAAAGAGTTTGGTCTACTCTACCCATTGTAAACTCATTTTTCAGAAGAAAGCATACCAGGGTCTCATACCATGCTCTGGGAGCTTGCTTTAGACCATATAATGCTTTATGTAATTTGAAAACATAATTAGGATGAGTTGAAGAGATAAAACCTGGGGGTTGTCTGAGATAGACTTCTTCTTTGATATCTCCATTGAGAAAAGCACTCTTTACATCCATATGGTATACTTTGAAACCTTTGTGTGCTGCATATGCTAAGAAGATTCTTATGGCCTCTAACCTTGCAACTGGTGCAAAGGTCTGGTCATAATCTATCCCTTCTTCTTGAGAGTACCCTTGAGCAACTAGCCTTGCCTTGTTCCTTACAATGACTCCTTGATCATCCAACTTATTTCTGAACACCCACTTTGTTCCAACAATGGAGTGATCCTTTGGCCTTGGTACTGGTTCCCAAACTTTGTTCCTTTCAAATTGATGCAACTCTTCTTGCATTGTAATGATCCAGTGTGGATCTTTCTCTGCATCTTGAATGGATTGAGGTTCAATTTGAGAAAGGAAGAAAGTGTGCATCAGGTTTTGGTTGACCTGATTTCTGGTTTGCACACCAGCTGAGATGACTCCAATCACTTGGGAAATTGGATGGTCTCTTGATGTTACTAAATCAACAGGGGATGTTGATTGTTCACCAACCTGTGTTGTTGTTTCCTCTTGTGGAACAACAACTGGCTCTTCAAGAAGTTTCTCTTCAAGATGTTGAATGTCTTCTTCATCTTCACTGCTTTCCTCTTTTTGAATGATTTGTAACCTGTCCAAGTCTTCAGCAAGAGAGTGTACCTGCAAGGGTTCTATGGTAGAAGTATTCTTCTCCTTGAAAGACATGTTAGATTCATCAAAAGATATATGAACTGTTGGGTACATTGGTTTAAATGTACCTGATTTGAAGAAGCCTCACCCAACTCAATGATATACATCAAAATGTATTTGATGTGTTTTGAGTTCACTTGTGCAGGTTAAGTATTTACAGGAAAGAAGGAAAAGTTTCTAAGTCTATGTGTCGACACCCAGAGGGAAAGTGTCGACACTTAAGAAGACTTGTGTCGACACCCAGGCAAGCAGTGTCGACACTTGGAGTCATTGTGTCGACACCAGAGATGCAGAGTCGACACCAGACAGAAAGTGTCGACACAAGGAGCTGTGTCGACACTCAATGAAGAAGAGTGTAGTAAAGCAATGTCGACACATAGCAGTTGTGTCGACACCCAGTGAAACTGTGTCTACATCAGAAAGTGTCGACACTTGGAGGCTGTGTCGACACTCAGCAAAAGTCAGCAGAGACTAAGTACAAGTGTCGACACAAGAAAGATGTGTCGACACTCAGCAGAAGACTCAACACTTGAACTAAGTGTCGACACCCAGAAGAATGTGTCGACACACAGCAGAAGAGTCAACACTTGAAGTAAGTGTCAACACCCATAGCAATGTGTCGACACTCAGCTGAAGACTCAACACTTGAAGAAAGTGTCGACACAAGGAGTTGTGTCGACACTTAGCAAAGTTCAGAAATTTCTAAGTACAAGTGTCGACACTAAGGAGATGTGTCGACACTCAGCCAGAGTCTCAACAGAAGAAGAATGTGTCGACACCCAGAGCAATGTGTCGACACTCAGCAAGTATCAACACTGAAGACATGTGTCGACACCAAGAAGAAGTGTCGACACTCAGCGAGTTCAACACATGATGATGTGTCGACACAAAGGTGTTGTGTCGACACTTAGAAGAATTCAGCAAAATACTGAAGTACAAGGACTTGTGTCGACACACATTATCAGTGTCGACACATGAAGAAGAAGCAGTGTCGAGATATAAAATCTACAACACAAGGAGTTGTGTCGACACCTTGTAGACTAGTGTCGACACTTAGATAACTTGTGTCGACACTTGGTCTATTAGTGTCGACACTTAAAGACAGACAGTCTCAACACTTGCAAACAGTTACAGAATTTTCAAGAACTGACTGGATGACTTGACAGCTGCCATTCCAGCCGGTCTACGGCACCTGTCAGAGTTGTCAGAAATCAGTTATGAACCGTACCAGCCGGTTACCATGAAGAAGGCCTATAAATAGGCCTATGCTGTCTACAGAAACAGGTTGTCAAAGTTCAGATCAAGTGATTATCTAAAGAAGATCTAGCTATCAAGTGAAGATCTAAGAAGTTGGAGAGAGAGAGCTCCATCCAAGAAGTCAGCCTTTGGAACCAGGCTGAGAAGAAGGGTTCAGATTTATTCTGAATCTTAAGTAGCAGAGATCAAGGATCAACTGCAGAAGGGGTCAATCTTTGTTAAAATTCAACAAACCGCAGACGCCCCCTTGGATACCCTGTTGAAAACTCAACAAACCGAAGGAGAATACGCCCACTTATAATGTTGAAAGTTTTCCCGGATCGTGGAGTTAGCAGGGGTTATCTCAACAAAGCAGTAACAACCAGCAACACATGCAGCACAAGCTTCTTTATTGATCAAGAGCAAACTTCTTTACAAGGCGAGACATACATGGCGAGACATGCTTCACCAAAACCCAACACCGGGAGAGCAGAGACAGTTACAAAGACAAGAACAAAAAACAAGCCGTGCAGACTCAATCAACAAGCCGCCGACCTACTGCTGTGGAGTCCGCTCAGTCCGCCAGGTCGCCAGACCGCAACCCAAGCCGCGCGGACTCACCCTTATTCCAATGCTTAGCTCTTCACCGCCGATCTGCACGCCGCCAGACCGGACAAACTGCGTCACCGAATGGAACAGTCCGCCTGAAGCAGGCGACTTCCTGAACCCCGAACCAAGTCGCCAAAGAGAAGACCGCCTGGTCGCTATCCGCGACCTGCTGTTTACCGCATGTTGCTTAACTGTAGAGTCTGCACTGTCCCTGACCGCAATCAGAGCCAAGTCCTGGCTTTCCAGCGCTATCCGCACAACCTGCACAGCACAACCGGGTCAACTCTCTATCCGCGCGGACACAAAGTCCAGACCGCAGCAACTTATGCGAGCTCAATTACTGTTCACTTACTTCGGTCTAGGTCCCTTTACTCCTGATGTGACATGGGTCCTATTTATAGGCACGACGATGAGTATGGTCACCGCCCTAGCCGATAGGATCACCGCCACAACCCGCAGCTAGAACAAGTGTGTCCGCCAGCCCGCGGACACATATTCCAGTTCGTCGCTCCTGTGCAGATAGCCAGTCCGCCCCAGCTTCTCCAAGGTCGGACTCCAATATCCAGCCCGCCTTGCCGCCAGAGGCCAAGCCAGGACCACCACAGCCGGACTCCACAACAGCCGTGTCCGCCATTCTGCGGACAAGGCATCAGCCCGCAAAACCCGAGCCCGCAGCCTCGCCATCAAGGCACCTGCCGGACTCAGCGGACACCCGGCTTCCGTCCGCATATCCCAAGTCCATTACCTCATCTCCAAGGCACCTCCGGACTTAGCGGACACGTCGATCCAGTCCGCTTACACAGCGAACTCCAGTCCGCTTCCCTGAGTCCATAACCTCATCACAAGGCTCAACCGGACTCAGCGGACACCAGCTCTAGTCCGTAACTCCTGAGTCCATAACCTCATCACGAGGCTAAACCGGACTCAGCGGACTCCGGCTCCAGTCCGCACGCTCCTGCACAAGCAATTCTCCAGTCCGCATTTGCCCAAGCTAGCAAACAAGGCAACAACACTTCTACTACGCTTGGCGGACTGAGAAACCAGCCCGCGCTCCACTGCGCGATCTCCCCGGAATGAGCCATCCTGGACTTGGTTCAGATCACACCAAGTCCAGTCTGCTGGCCACAAGGGCCAGTCCGCACTTACTGGCAGACACTGGATCTAGCCCGCCATACCGGGCGACCTCCAGTTTCTGTCCGCGCTGACCGGCGGTCTCCGCGGCTTCCCGCTACACCAGATCAAGACCAAGGCAACTGCCAAACCGGTCTGCCGAGCTCCAGTTCTTCAGTCTGCTTCATGCCGGACTCAGCGGATAATATTCCTATCCGCCCGGTTACTTCCTGGGAGTCAACCGCCTGCTGAGCATACACTGGCCTGTCAGACCGCCGTTGCTGTCCGCATAGTCCGCGCGAACAGACCGCCCAGGCCGCCACAGATCAAACCGCCTGCAACATCCCTGCCGACCTAGCAGTCCGCCAACCCTGTCCGCATAGTCCGCATGGATAGGTTTCCCAAGCCTTCCATTCACCCACTTTCACTTCACAGAATTCAACACTCCCCCTTGAAGTGAGAAGTGGTGAATAACTCCAGCAGCTCCCGTAACCTTGCACCTGGTCCTTCTGATAGCATCTACGAAGAGATGTCCAAGACATAGTCCTCGCCCCGCATATCATGGACCATGAGGGAGCCCTCCAGCATCTCCAAAAAGGAGTCATGCTTCCCTCTGCCTTCTTCAGCTTCAACCTCCACTCATGCATCACAGGAGCATCACCAACTTCCTTGGACACTGAAGTCCAAGCCTTGTTATCTCTGAGAGAAGTCAGCTCTTCAGCCTTGGTGTCAACCACCTCCTTGATTCTAGTGGGGTCATCACAACCAGAAGAACCTTGCTCGACTTGAGGGCTAGCAAAGAGACATGGGACCAAGTCCGCCATGTTTCCTTCGCTATATCGAGCTGGTGGCTTACTGATCCTCTTCGATCTCCGAAGAACTTGATCATGGCTAACCACCTCCGCTGCTTTTGAACCAGCTCCGTTCCCGGGCAAACCCGGAACAATGCTCCCTTTGCTCCCTGAACAAGACGCTTCCTTACTGGAACCAAGAGCACCTGGAGCAACGCTCCCCCTACTACCTGAACCAGAAGACTCCCCTCTTGAACAAGAACTACCTGGAACATCGCTCCCCTTGCTTCCTGAACCGGAAGCCTCCGCCTTCGAGCCAGAAGATCCTGGAGCATCGCTCCCCCTTCTTCCCAACTCTGACGCCTTTGCCCCGGAGCTAGAATAACCTGGAGCACCTGGTGACTCAGGCAACTTCACTTCCTTAGCAGCAGCCTCCTTCAGCCCACCATCTGACCTGCTTATCTCTAGCTCCACATAAGAGCTACCCCAATACGGCGTCAACTCATCAAAAACAATGTCTCTCGACACTCTAAGTTTCTTCGTCGCAGGATCCATACACCTCCATCTTCTTCTCTGCTCATCATACCCAACAAAGACTAGCTTTGTCTTGAGAGCACCCGGAGAATGTAAATAACAGGTAGATCCAAACACCCGAAGGTGCTTCACTGAGGGCTTCACTCCGAACATCAGCTCATAAGGAGTCTTCATTATGATCGGACTAAGAGGCATCCGGTTGATGACATGAGCAGCACAGGCTATTCCCTCTGCCCAAAGAGCCTTCAGAACGCCTTTACTCTGAAGCCAACACTTGCAGGTCTCCGTTAACCAACGGATCATCCGAGCTACAATACTACCCTGTTGTGAAGTATGTCCACAAGAAAGCTCCATCAGGATCCCTTGCTTCCTGCAAAAGCGTGAGAACTCGGTTGAGCCAAACTCACCACCGATACTTGTCCTCAACACCTTGATCCTCCGGCCAAGCTGGCCTTCCACAAGCTTCTTGAACTCCACAAACAAGCGTACCATGTTGCACTTCTTCTTCATAAAGTATACCCAAGTATACCCAGAATAGTCATCAACCAATATCAGCATGAACCTGCTGCCTCCAAGACTGGCCGTGACGGTCGGTCCCACCAGAGCACAATGGACAACCGCCAATGGTGCATTACATCTGGATTGTGCTTTGTCAACCATGAAGCGATAGGCTCCACTTTCCTGACATCCCGCACACCCCCGACCATCGCCATAGGATGACAATCTAGGCAAGCCTCTTACGAGTCTTCTTTCCGCCATTGCTTTCAGCTTGTCCATCCCTACATGCCCCAGTCTTTCATGCCAGATAGCAGCACTATCACTGGCATTCCTCCGATCAACTCCAGAACTAGTTGATATCCCAACTATGTTCTTCTCCTTCCTCCCTACCTGAGCTACGTTCGCCGAGAGCAAGACAACCTTGCACTCCTTCCGAAGATGACCTTGCTGCTTGCATTTATAGCACCTTGGTCCTTCCTTCCTCTTCCTATCACGCCTAGGAGAAGAACTCCTTTCTTCCTGATACGAAGTAGAGGGACCAACATCAGCAGCAACCTTCACCTCCTTCCTGAACAACCCATCAAGGGAAGTCTAGACCTCCGCAGCTGACCGACATCCACTGATGTGGTCCAAGAGCTCTGATGAGATCACCTGCTTGAGAATAGACTCCGCTTTCGCATTTGCCTCCTTCCAAGCTCTCATCGCCTCAGCATTGCCAGCAGTATCCTCTTGTCTTCCTGCTCCGCATACAACCTCCCAAAGGTCCTCGCCAAGAAGAAAGCTCTTCATACAGGACTTCCACCGTTTACAGTTCGTCTCTGTAAGAAGATCAATACCAAGACAACTTGCATCCTCCACTGCCATGGTTCAACCACTGGTTTCCTCTACCGACGAGCAACTACTTCCATTGAGCACTGCTTGACCACTCCAACAACCTCCCTCTGATACCATGTTAAAATTCAACAAACCGCAGACGCCCCCTTGGATACCCTGTTGAAAACTCAACAAACCGAAGGAGAATACACCCACTTATAATGTTGAAAGTTTTCCCGGATCGTGGAGTTAGCAGGGGTTATCTCAACAAAGCAGTAACAACCAGCAACACATGCAGCACAAGCTTCTTTATTGATCAAGAGCAAACTTCTTTACAAGGCGAGACATACATGGCGAGACATGCTTCACCAAAACCCAACACCGGGAGAGCAGAGACAGTTACAAAGACAAGAATAAAAAACAAGCCGCGCGGACTCAATCAACAAGCCGACGACCTACTGCTGTGGAGTCCGCTCAGTCCGCCAGGTCGCCAGACCGCAACCCAAGCCGCGCGGACTCACCCTTATTCCAATGCTTAGCTCTTCACCGCCGATCTGCACGCCGCCAGACCGGACAAGCTGCGTCACCGAATGGAACAGTCTGCCTGAAGCAGCCGACTTCCTGAATCCCGAACCAAGTCGCCAAAGAGAAGACCGCCTGGTCGCTATCCGCGACCTGCTGTTTACCGCCTGTTGCTTAACCGCAGAGTCCGTACTGTCCCTGATCGCAATCAGAGCCAAGTCCTGGCTTTCCAGCGCTATCCGCACAACCTGCACAGCACAACCGGGTCAACTCTCTATCCGCGCGGGCACAAAGTCCAGACCGCAGCAACTTATGCGAGCTCAATTACTGTTCACTTACTTCGGTCTAGGTCCCTTTACTCCTGATGTGACATGGGTCCTATTTATAGGCACGACGATGAGTATGGTCACCGCCCTAGCTGATAGGATCACCGCCACAACCCGCAGCTAGAACAAGTGTGTCCGCCAGGCCGCAGACACACATTCCAGTTCGCCGCTCCTGTGCAGATAGCCAGTCCGCCCCAGCTTCT
This sequence comes from Platanthera guangdongensis, assembly GCA_039583875.1. NCBI lineage: Eukaryota > Viridiplantae > Streptophyta > Magnoliopsida > Asparagales > Orchidaceae > Platanthera > Platanthera guangdongensis. The sequence goes on along the minus strand of CM077152.1, from coordinate 123,388,576 downwards.
CCATGGCCGGACTCCAATATCCAGCCCGCCTTGCCGCCAGAGGCCAAGCCAGGACCACCACAGCCGGACTCCACAACAGCTGTATCCGCCATTCTGCGGACAAGGCATCAGCCCGCAAAACCCGAGCCCGCAGCCTCGCCATCAAGGCACCTGCCGGACTCAGCGGACACCCGACTTCCGTCCGCATATCCCAAGTCCATTACCTCATCTCCAAGGCACCTCCGGACTTAGCGGACACGTCGATCCAGTCCGCTTACACAGCGAACTCCAGTCCGCTTCCCTGAGTCCATAACCTCATCACAAGGCTCAACCGGACTCAGCGGACACCAGCTCCAGTCCGTAACTCCTGAGTCCATAACCTCATCACGAGGCTAAACCAGACTCAGCGGACTCCGACTCCAGTCCGCACGCTCCTGCACAAGAAATTCTCCAGTCCGTATTTCCCCAAGCTAGCAAACAAGGCAACAACACTTCTACTACGCTTGGCGGACTGAGAAACCAGCCCGCGCTCCACTGCGCGATCTCCCCGGACTGAGCCATCCTGGACTTGGTTCAGATCACACCAAGTCCAGTCCGCTGGCCACAAGGGCCAGTCCGCACTTACTGGCGGACACTGGATCTAGCCCGCCATACCGGGCGACCTCTAGTTTCTGTCCGCGCTGACCGGCGGTCTCCACGGCTTCCCGCTGCACCAGAGCAAGACCAAGGCAACTGCCAAACCGGTCTGCCGAGCTCCAATTCTTCAGTCCGCTTCATGCCGGACTCCGCGGATAACATTCCTATCCGCCCAGTTACTTCCTGGGAGTCAACCGCCTGCTGAGCATACACTGGCCTGTCAGACCGCCGCTGCTGTCCGCGTAGTCCGCGCGAACAGACCGCCCAGGCCGCCACAGAGCAAACCGCCTGCAACATCCCTGCCGACCTAGCAGTCTGCTAACCCTGTCCGCGTAGTCCGCGCGGATAGGTTTCCCAAGCCTTCCATTCACCCACTTTCACTTCATAGAATTCAATAATCTTATTGAGTTCTACATTCAAGAAGCTTTGAAGAAAGCCAAGTGAGATTGATTTCAGCTGAGTTCTTCCAAGAACTCATCAAGAAATTCACAACTCTCCTCTCTTGTCTCTGAGTTGCTGAGTTAACATTATTGTATTCATATTTTCTTGTAGGATCCTTTGGATCTGAGTCTTGTAAGCCTGTAATTATAAAGGCTGAGTGTAGGAGATTTAAATCTCTGAGTGTAGGCCTTGGTGTCTGAGTGTAGGCCTTGGTGGCTGAGTGTAGGCCTTGGTGGCTGAGTGTAGGCCTTGGTGGCTGAGTGTAAGCTTTGTGAAGAAGCTGAGTTGTAGGGCCTTGGGCCTGAGGTGTAGGAACCTATTTTGGGTTCTGAGATAGTAGAGGAGTTTGGCCGAATCTAGTACACTGCTAGATAGGCGAAGGGGGAAAGTGGATGTACCCAAACCTTGGGGAACCACTATAAAACTGTGTGTCTACTGTGGGCTGTGATATTCTGTGATTGCTGTGTGATTGCTGTGTACAAATAGATATAACTCTGAGATAAAATCTGATTGCTGCCTTAAAAAGTTAAAAAGATTCAAGTCACTTATTCACCCCCTCTAGGTGTTTAGGTACAATATCTTTCAAGTGGTATCAGAGCCAGGTTACTCAAAAAAGGACATAACTGTCTGAGTAGATCCTGTTGACAGCTTCAGTGTAAGTCAAATTACAGAATCAAGAAAAGCAAGAACCATGGTTTCCACTGAGAATCACAAGGAATTGGGATCCATGAAGTTACCCATATGTAGAAAAGAGATCTTTGGTATCTGTAAGGAAAGGGCGAGACTGTTTATGGAAGCCTCAGACCCTAGGATTAATATCACAGTGAAAGAAGGGCCATATGTGCCCATGAAGGTGTCAGTCTTAGATGCAAATCAGAGGACACCTAAGGATTTCTCTGAAATGACAAAGGATGAAATAGTTCTAGCCACTATGGATAAGAGGGCTCAAAACATCATTGTAAGTGTTATAGATGATGCAACTTTTCAGAATTTGATACACTGTAAGACAGCTAAAGAGATGTGGGATACTCTTATTGTGTATATGGAGGGTTCTAAAGAAGTGAGGCAAGACAGAAAATCATTGCTAAACTAAGAATATGAAAGTTTTAGACAAGGTAAAGCTGATAGCATAACTGAATGCTATAAGAAGTTCTACAGGATTGTGAATGAGCTCATGTCCTATGGCAGAGAGTTTAGTAATTATGAACTCAATGATAAGTTTCTAAGGTCCCTAACAAAAGATTGGGACACCAAGATCTGTGCCATTAGGGAAATGGCAAAGTTGGGAGAAATTCCTCCACCAACACTGTTTGACAAACTGCTGTCCTATGAAATGCAGTTAATGGTGAGAAAAGAAGAGGAGAAATCAACAAGAAGTGAACCCAAAGAAAGGACAGTGGCCTTCAAAACAGAAGCCCCCAGAAAGTACAGAAGTAAGTCACCTTCACCACCACCAAAAGTAGCTGAAACTGAATCAGATAAGTCATCCAGCAGAAAGTCTGAAAGCAGTGAAAGTGATGAGGACTTTGCTGCCTTCACAAGACATTTCCAGAAATTCTTAAAGAAGAAACAGTGGAGGACCAGGCCATCTACTTCACAGGGAAAAGAAGACTATTATCAGAATAAAAAGTCTTCAAAGAAAGACAGGAAAAAGTCCAAGTCTAGCAAAGCAACACTATCAAAAATTATATGTTATTGCTGTAATAGACAAGGACATGTCATTGCAGACTATCCAGAGAAGAGGAAGGAGTCTAGTGACAAGAAAAGGACTCAATACAAGGGCAAGAAAGAAAAGTCTTTTGTTGCCAAAAAGGACAAGAGCCTGTCAGATTTATCTTCATCAGAAACTGAGTCAGATGCTGAGGCATATATAGGACTGTTTGCTGAGGAAGAAGAAGAAGAGTTCATTCAGATCATGAACTCTATATATGAACAAGAAGACAGTCAGTGGCAAGGGCTAATGGCATTGACAGAAAGTGACGAAATCCTGGAGCAGCCAGGACCTAGTAAGGTACAACATTGTTCTTTTAGTTCAATTTCTTGTGCCAGTACAGAATCAGATTCATCATCATCAAGTGATGAGAGTGCATCTGAGTCTGAAGAGGATATTCATCAGTTGATAGATGAATATAAAGTTCTGTTGCAAGCTTATAAGAAGAGCAAGTCCCTAGCCAAAAGTCAGGCAAAGAAAATTGCTAATCTCAAAGCTGCTGCAACTGATTTTGAGAAGTCATTTGATCAAAAGCTTAATGAGATAGCCAAACTGAAGCACATAACTGTGATTCAGATGAGAACTATATCATTTAAGAATGATCAAATCAAGAGTCTGGAGATTAATCTTCAGAAGGAGAAAGACTTAGTTGCTAGGTTTTCTAAACCTAAGTCAGTTCTACCCTTTATTGATGAATTTGTTCATCACAAAGGTAAAGCTGGACTGGGATTTACTAGACCTGCAAGGACTGTTCAGTCCAAGTCCAATTCCAAGGGCAAAGCCCCAACTCTCAACAAGTCAGCTGTAGATAAAACAGCAAAGACAGTACCTAAGCAAAGGTACAATAAGTTTGAGTTTTGGTGCTGTGGCAAGGTAGGCCACTATGCAATGGACTGTTGGCACAATGCTAGTGCCAAATTGAGTAGCAAACTGCCTGTTGGAAAACCTGCAGGTAGCTTTGTTAGGATGCAAACTAACCAGTACCAAGGACCCAAGAATTCTTTGGGTTCTAAGGTTCACTAATCTGTTTTGCAGGTGAGTCCAAGTGGCCATGCCCCAATATGGTACTTGGACAGTGGATGTTCCAGACATATGACTGGAACAAGGAGTTTACTAAAGTACTACACACCTATAAAGGATGGTCCAAAAGTCACCTTTGGTGGATCTGAAAAAGGGATCATCAAGGGTTTTGGTAACATATTTAACTCCTATATTACAATTACTCAAGTGGCCTATGTTAAAGGTTTGAAACATAACCTTATTACTATAAGTCAATTGAGTGATGTAGGATATGACATCTCATTTGTAAAGGATGGTTGTCATATCAGGAGGTCAAATGATCAAGAAATCATTTTGACTGGTTATAGAAAAAGGAATGTCTACTGCCTAGACATTATGATTGAGAACAATGGTTCTCCAGTATGTCTTGTAGCTGATGAGACAGTCTCTCATTGTGTTAAATGGCACAAGAGGCTTGCCCATCTAAACTACAAGACAATTGGCAAACTCTTTAGCAAAGAGTTAGTGAGGAATGGTCCTCAAGTTAAGTGTATTAAAGATGGTATTTGCTCTGCTTGTCAAAAGGGCAAGCAGACTAGATCCACCTTTAGATGCATTGAAAACAAAGATGCTGTGAGGTGTTTATACCTCTTGCATATGGATCTCTTTGGTCCAATGCCAGTTCACAGCCTAGGTAGGAAGGTCTATACCTTTGTAGTTATAGATGACTACTCAAGGTTTTCCTGGGTGTTCTTCCTTAAACAAAAATCTGAAACACCCAGTGTCTTCTATAGCTTTGTTAGACAAATTCAGAATGAACTAAATAGTACAGTGGTCAAAATAAGAAGTGACCATGGTACTGAATTTCAGTCTGATAGCATGACAAAACTATGTGAAGACTTTTGGATATTTCAAGAGTTTTCTTCACCAAGAACACCTCAGCAAAATGGCATTGCTGAGAGGAAGAATAAAACCTTGATTGATGCTGGTAGGACCCTATTAAGTGATACATCACTACCAGAATACTTCTGGGCTGAAGCAGTCAATACTGCATGCCATGTTATTAATAGGGCTACCATTACTAAAAGCCTCAATAAGACCCCCTATGAGGTTGTGAAAGGCAGGAAACCAAACCTATCCTACTTCAGGATCTTTGGTTGTAAGTTCTTCATACTTAACAATGGAAAGTCTTACTTGACTAAGTTTGCTGCCAAGTCCCAAGAGGGAATTTTTGTTGGGTACAGCAACAACAGTAAGGCTTATAGAGTCTACAACTTGTCTACACAAGTTGTAGAAGAATCTGTACATGTAGTATTTGATGAAACTAGACTTATTAACAATGAGTTGTCTAGTAGTGTATGCAGCCCCACAGGTATAACTGAGAAGTTGGACAAGCTCACTATTGAAGAAAGACCTACTGCAAGACAGCAGGTAGAAGACAGTGGCTGTTGTCCAGGGGGAGTACTACATGTACCTAATGCAGAAGAAGTACAAGGAGTACAGAAAGATGAAGAAGTTGAAGAAGTTCAACCTGAAGTCAGGATGCCTCCAGCTTATAGGCATCTTAGAGATCATCCAGCAGAACAAATCATTGGTGATCCAAGACAAGGGGTACAAACAAGGAGCAGAAATCTGAATGCAGCAATCTACTCCGGTTTTCTATCCCAAGTTGAGCCAAAGAAGTTTGAAGAAGCCATCCTAGACCCTCATTGGATTGAGGCAATGCAAGAAGAGCTGAATCAGTTCAAGAGGTGCAATGTCTGGGAGCTTGTTCCTAAACCTAAAGACCACAACATAATTCAGACCAAGTGGATCTATAGGAACAAGATGGATGAGCATGGAATCATCGTTAAGAACAAAGCAAGATTGGTTGCTAAAGGATATATGCAGGAAGAAGGTATTGATTTTGATCAAACCTTTGCTCCAGTAGCCAGACTGGAAGCCATAAGGATGTTCCTAGCCTATGCAACCTTTCAAGGATTTAAAGTTTATCAAATGGATGTCAAGTCAATAATTCTGAATGGTAATCTTAAAGAGGAAGTCTATGTGGAACAACCATCAGGTATTGTTGATTCAACTCTACCTAATCATGTCTATAGACTTAGGAAAGCTTTATATGAGTTAAAGCAAGCCCCTAGGGCTTGGTATGAAACCCTGTCTAGTTTCCTCATTGAGAATAAGTTCACAAGGGGGAAAATAGACAAGACTCTATTCCTTAGGGAATCTAGAGGCAAAGTAATACTAGTCCAAATATATGTAGATGACATTATATTTGGGTCTACTGAAAGTAGCCTTTGCAAAAAGTTTGCAAAACTAATGCAAGGTCAATTTGAAATGAGTAGTATGAGAGAGCTTAAGTTCTTCTTGGGTCTCCAAGTAAGACAGACTGAGAATGGATTATCCATATGCCAGTCCAAGTTCACCCTAGAACTCATAAGGACGTATGGTATGGATTCATCCAGTACCATGAAGACTCCTATGGGGTCAAGTATGTCTCTTAGCAAAAATGATGCAGGGAAACCTGTAGATGAAACCTTGTATAGAGGGATAGTTAGCTCCCTATTATATTTGACTGCAAGTAGACCAGATATCATGTATGCTACATGTGTCTGTGCAAGGTATCAAGCCTGCCCTAAAGAGTCTCATTTGACAGCAGTCAAAGTAATATTTAGATATCTAAAGGGCACTCCTTATCTAGGCCTCTGGTATCCTAGGAATGAGGATTTTGAACTAACAGGTTATTCAGATGCAGACTTTGCAGGATGCAAATAAGACAAAAAAAGCACAACTGGAACCTGTCAATTCCTAGGTGGAAGACTGATTTCATGGAGTAGCAAGAAGCAAACAAGTGTGGCTATCTCCACTGTAGAGTCAGAATATGTGGCTGCAGGAAGTTGCTGTGCTCAACTTCTCTGGATACAACATCAGCTTGAGGACTATGGAATTCAGGTAAGTAGAACTCCACTCTTTTGTGATTCTACAAGTGTTATATCAATTGCACATAATCCTGTTTCTCATAGTAGAACTAAACATATTGAAATAAAATATCATTTTCTTAGGGAGCATGTAGAGAAAGAGGATATTTTACGAGAATATGTTAAAATAGATAATCAACTAGCTGATATGTATACTAAGCCCCTAGAAGAAACTAAGTTCAATAGGTTTAAAATTGAACTAGGAATGATAAACTTAGAGTAAGTTTATAGAATTGGAAATGGCTAAGTAAAAAGGTGTCGACACACAGAGATATCTGTGTCGACACAGAATAGTGGTGTCGACACTTCAGGAAAAAGGTGTCGACACATCTAGGAAGTTGGTGTCGACACTTCAGAATATTAGTGTCGACACATGACAAGTAGGTGTCGACACATCCAAGGTGGTGTCGACACTTAGGCTTTACTCAGAATTATCTAAGTAAAGTCTCGACTAAATGTCGAGTTATGTGGTGTCGACACATAAACACGTGTCGACATATATAATCTGTTGACTAAACTTGTGTCGACACTTATGTGTCGAGACATTATAAGTCAGTGTCGACACTTATCGACAGTGTCGACACAATTTAAGTTAGCTGGCCGCCTTTTCATCTTCAAACCTACAAAGGTATAAATAGGATTTTGCCTTAGTTTGTCGACACGCTTTCAAAAGTTTCGAGACCAAACTTGTGTGTAGACACCTCTCTTCTCTCAGTTCAAATTCTTCAAACCCTAATGGCGCCAAAGCTCGAGGAGAATTTCAATGAAGGATACGAACTGGTGCGACAAGCATTTGAGGATGCAGACCCAGAGATCATGAACGTGATAACCCTAGTTGCAGACTCAGGGTTGGAATTTCTTGTTTCTGAACCCACAAAGATCTGGAAGAAGGAAGTACTGGAATTCCTTAATGGAGCAACCCTACACGACACTGAATTCAAGATCAAGTCCAGGGTCCATGGTGAAAAGGTGAAGGTGTCACCTAAAAGTTTGAGGAAAGTACTACAGTTACCAAGAACTAAAGAAGAAGATGAAGTTACTGCTTCAAAGACCAGAGAAGCTCTAACTTGGTGTGGACTAGATTATAAAATGAAAATTGGATCTGTTTTCAATAGAAAAGGCATGAACAACCAAGGGAAATTCATGTCATAAATTGTTGGCAAAGTGATTTTAAGCAAACCTGGAGGGCATGATAGGGTATCTGCCCATATGTTCAGCATTATGACCAGGATAATCTTCAATCTAAAAACTGACTGGTCTGTAGTGATCTTTGAGAAGATCAAGGAAAGCCTGAAGAAGCCCAACTTGGGCAGGATCTTAAGTCTATACCTTGCTGGAAGTATTCCAGAGGTAATGAGTCAAGCTGCTGGAACAAAAATAAATCATATGAGGAAAATGGATATGAGGATATTCTCTAGATGGGACAGGGTGTTGTCTAAAGAGATGCCAACCCCTGAGAAGATAGTTCCTGAGAAAGTATCACCTCAAAAGAATAAGAGGAAAGCTGCTCCAGTGGCTCAGGTTCCAACTAGCAGCTCTGAAAGTGAAGAGCAAGTTGTTTTCTCACCTGATGAAAATGAAGAAGAGACAGTTGAGAAGTCAACTGCTCAACAAGAAGTTGCTGAGAGGCAGGGGGAGCTACCACCAGCTAGCCCCTTACACCAGGATCAAATCCAGGGGGAGCCACTAGTTGTGGAAGAACCCACTCCTCTTGAGAGTGAGCAAGCAACCAACATCATCCTAGAGGTAATCACTGAGCTTAATGCTTTAGATTTTCCTTTAGAGGATACTAATTTGTCTGATGTTTATCAGCAACCACAGATTCATAGTCAAGTCCCAGATGTTGTCATGGAGGACACATCTGTTGCAGCTCAAATAGTATCTGATCCAGTGGTAGATGAGCCAAGAATTTCTCCAGCCCATTCTCCACAAGAAATTACAATGGAAGATTTATTTCTTAATCTGGATCAAGAAGATTTTGACAAGGAAACTGCTGCTGCTGAAGAGGAGAATGCTCCAGTTGAGGGGGAGCAAGTAGTACATGTTGGAGAGCCTACAAGGCAAGAGACTGAGAAGGCACCTGAAGTGCACAAGGAGTTACCTCAAAGCCCTAAGGAGAGGGTAGATATTGCCAGCACCTCAGCTTCTGAAGATGAGGAGGTTACAGGGGCAAAGAAAAAGAAATTTCAAGTATTCAGAAGAAGGAGCCAGAGTTACAAAAAGGCCTTGCAAACTATTGCCCCACATCCTATATCACAGCCAACACCTACTGTTGATTATAGTGCTCTAATGGTTGCAATGCAAATTAAACTTGATGAGCACAGGCAGGCCATTGAGAAATATGTAGATGAAGGGCAAAAATCATTACAATTTGATCTAGCCCAAGATATAAAGTCAATAATATTTGAAATGAATCTTAATAAGAAGGAGATGACAGACTGCTTCCACAAGGGAGGAAATGCAGTGGTGTACTTGGCTACACATCAGGAGAAGATAAAAGCTCAAGTTGATGAACTTGCAGTCAAGCAAGGATATGTACTTGAAAATCAAATTAGGATGAATGATAACTTGACTGCTTCTCACAATGCCATAGTCACAGAGATAAAAAATCTAGCTGCAGGACAGACTCCAGCTGATGCTACAGCTAAAGCAAACTTTGACAAAGCTTTCCAAGAGGAAATTACTGCTGTTAAGACTGCCATTCTAGACTCGCAGAAGATCATAACTGACAAACTCCAAAGGTTAAAGCCTTATTTTAAAGATGGAGTCAATTATTTGGATAACCAGGTTAGATTTCAAAAAGATGATATCAGAGATCACATAGAAAGAGAAGTCATAAAGAGGGAGAGAGTGTTAGTCAAGGCCAGCTCTGATCATGCTACGTCGATATCTAATTCTGTCAGAGAAACTCTTGGATATCCTCCTCTTTGTAATGATGATAATGTGGCAGAATCTGGTATTAATCCTGCATATCTAGGAGGGGAGCAACCTGAAGTGGCTCAAGTCATCTACCCTCCTCCAGATTTTGACATGATACATGCTGATATACAGTCTATGTATAGCCCACCTGGGGGAAAGGACAATGTCATTATAGAGAAAGTTGTTCAGCCAATATCTGAAGCTATGCAAGAAGCTCTGCAGAAAGAAGAAGAGACCAGATTGTCTAAAAAGAGGTTTAGGGAGCAAGCTGAACAGAGACCAGACTTTGAGCAGTGGAGCCCTACTTCAAGAAATATTATCTTAACTGCATGGAAAGCTGGAAAAGATAATAAACAAGACAGAAATAAATGGTTTTCTAAACTTGAATGGAGGAAACATGAGTCAAGGCAAGAAGCAATAGTCCAGTATAGAAGAAAGGACAAAATGAGAAAGCTACCTCCTACTGCCCAGGAGCCTAGCAAGTACTTTCCTAGGCCTTATCACTACTTTGAGAGGCAAAAGATCAAAGCAGAAGAACTTAAGAAGAAGGAGCTGAAAGGGAAGAAGCCTGCTGAAACTAAAGATGCTGAAGCCCCTGTGCAAGCCAAGATTCAGTCAGGAAAAGGAATAGTGATCAAAGATGCAGAACAAAAGTAGCATAGAAATTTTCTTAAGTTTACTATGTAATCTTTTGATAATAAACATTCTGTAAATTTTTGAAATATGAATATGACAAAGTATTGGAACAATGTTTTGTGTGATAAATTTGCTGTGTGTTAAATTTATTTCCTAGTTGTTCTGAGATTATGTCTTTGTATACATGTTTGATTGATACATTTTTATGGTTGCCCTGATTATATATTCCTGCTATACATCATGTTATAATTTTATTATGAATGGTGTATATCATTGACTAAGGGTTATGACTTCTCCAAATAGGGGGAGATTGTTGGGTACATTGGTTTAAATGTACCTGATTTGTAGAAGCCTCACCCAACTCAATGATATACATCAAAATGTATTTGATGTGTTTTGAGTTCACTTGTGCAGGTTAAGTATTTACAGGAAAGAAGGAAAAGTTTCTAAGTCCATGTGTCGACACCCAGAGGGAAAGTGTCGACACTTAAGAAGACTTGTGTAGACACCCAGGCAAGCAGTATCGACACTTGGAGTCATTATGTCGACACCAGGGATGCAGAGTCGACACCAGACAGAAAGTGTCGACACAAGGAGCTATGTCGACACTCAATGAAGAAGAGTGCAGTAAAGTAGTGTCGACACATAGCAGTTGTGTCGACACCCAGTGAAACTGTGTCTACATCAGAAAGTGTCGACACTTAGAGGCTGTGTCGACACTTAGCAAAAGTCAGCAGAGACTAAGTATAAGTGTCGACACAAGAAAGATGTGTCGACACTCAGCAGAAGACTCAACACTTGAAGTTAGTGTCGACACCCAGAAGAATGTGTCGACACATAGCAGAAGAGTCAACACTTGAAGTAAGTGTCGACACCCAGAGCAATGTGTCGACACTCAGCTGAAGACTCAACACTTGAAGAAAGTGTCGACACAAGTAGCTGTGTCGACACTTAGCAAAGTTCAGAAATTTCTAAGTACAAGTGTCGATACTAAGGAGATGTGTCGACACTCAGCCAGAGTCTCAACAGAAGAAGAATGTGTCGACACCTAGAGCAATGTGTCGACACTCAGCAAGTATCAACACTGAAGACATGTGTCGACACCAAGAAGAAGTGTCGACACCTTGTAGACTAGTGTCGACACTTGGTCTATAAGTGTCGACACTTAAAGACAGACAGTCTCGACACTTGCAGACAGTTACAGAATTTTCAAGAACTGACTGGATGACTTGACAGCTGTCATTCCAGCCGATCTACGGCACCTGTCAGAGTTGTCAGAAATCAGTTATGAACCGTACCAGCCGGTTACCATGAAGAAGGCCTATAAATAGGCCTATGCTGTCTACAGAAACAGGTTGTCAAAGTTCAGATCAAGTGATTGTCTAAAGAAGATCTAGCTATCAAGTGAAGATCTAAGAAGTTGGAGAGAGAGAGCTCCATCCAAGAAGTCAGCCTTTGGAACCAGGCTGAGAAGAAGGGTTCAGATTTATTCTGAATCTTAAGTAACAGAGATCAAGAATCAACTACAGAAGGGGTCAATCTTATTGAGTTCTACATTCAAGAAGCTTTGAAGAAAGCCAAGTCATTTTGATTTCAGCTGAGTTCTTCCAAGAACTCATCAAGAAACTCACAACTCTCCTCTCTTGTCTCTGAGTTGCTGAGTTAACATTATTGTATTCATATTTTCTTGTAGGATCCTTTGGATCTGAGTCTTGTAAGCCTGTAATTATAAAGGCTGAGTGTAGGAGATTTAAATCTCTGAGTGTAGGCCTTGGTGGTTGAGTGTAGGCCTTGGTGGCTGAGTGTAGGCATTGGTGGCTGAGTGTAGGCCTTGGTGGCTGAGTGTAAGCTTTGTGAAGAAGCTGAGTTGTAGGGCCTTGGGCCTGAGGTGTAGGAACCTGTTTTGGGTTCTGAGATAGTAGAGGAGTTTGGCCGAATCTAGTATACTGCTAGATAGGCGAAGGGGGAAAGTGGATGTACCCAAACCTTGGGGAACCACTATAAAGCTGTGTGCTGTGATATTCTGTGATTGCTGTGTGATTGCTGTGTGATTGCTGTGTACAAATAGATATAACTCTGAGATAAAATCTGATTGCTGCCTTAAAAATTTTAAAAGATTCAAGTCACCTATTCACCCCCCCCCCCCCTCTAGGTGTTTAGGTACAATATCTTTCATGAACAGATTCTTCAATTTTAAGAGTTGATTTATTATACACCCTATAAGCTTTACTGATCATGGAGTATCCCAGAAACACTCTTTCATCAGCTTTAGCTTGAAATTTTGCTAAGTATTTCTTGTCATTATTGTGAATGTAACAAATACAACCAAAAATTCTAAAATAGTCTACTTTAGGTTTCTTCCCTTTGAGTAATTCATAGGGAGTCTTGCCCTTCAGTTTATGTATTAAACTTCTATTCAACACATAGTTGGAGTTGTTCACTGCCTCTGCTCAAAAGGATAGAGGAAGGTGAGCATCTGACAATAATATAGTGGCAGATTCAATAAGGGTTCTATTTTTCTTTTCAGCTACCCCATTTTGTTAAGGAGTTCTAGGAGCTGAGAAAGTGTGTCTGATCCCTTCACTCTGACAAAACTCTTGCATAAGAAGAGAATCAAACTCTATCCCATGATCAATTCTGATCAGGGCAATATGAGTATTGAACTCACTCTGTATGCATTTGAGAAACCCTATCAAACACTTAAAGTTATCAGACTTCTTCCTCAGAAAGAGCACCCATGTGAATCTAGAGAAGTCATCTACAACCACTAAAGTATAAGATTTCCCTCCTAAGCTTTGTACTGTAATGGGTCCAAAAAGATCCATGTGTAACAGATACAAAATCCTAGCTGAATCACTCTTATTAAGTGACTTGAAACTATTTTTTTGTTTGCTTGCCTAATTGACAAGCCCTGCAGAGTCCTTCCTTCTTGTAGGGGCCAGAAGGTAGTCCTCTAATAAGGTTGTCCTTGGATAGCCTAGCAATGGTTCTAAGGTTTATATGTCCTAATCTCTTATGCCATAACACATTAGGTCTACAAATAGAATTAAATAGGCAAATATCTACTTCTGTTGAAAGAAAGTTTACTAAATAGATGTTACCTTTCCTTTTACCTGTCAACACAGTTGTGTTGTCCTCTGATTTGATCTTGCATAAGGATTTGCTGAAAGTCACTTGATAGCCTTCATCACATAGTTGACTGATGCTGATCAAGTTGTGCTTCAGTCCTTCCACATAGGCTACTTTCTTGAATGTGACTGCACCAATTTGGACTGCACCATATCCTTTTGTTAGTCCAGAGTTTGAATCACCAAATATGACTTTGGGTCCAAGCTTGGCTTTGAAGGAAGTGAAATTGTCCTTACTTCCTGTCATATGCTTGGAGCACCCACTATCCAAATAATATTGCTGGTTTGATGTTGGATAGGTCTTCACCTGCACATAAAGCAATTTACTTGTTTTTGACCCAGTTTACCTTGGGCCTAGGTTGATATCCTTTAAATTCAGAAATAAATGACATCCCTAGTTGACCCTTATAACCTTCAGGATGATATCTTCTTGGAGGTATTATCCATTCGTATAAGGGTTAAATCTTTGGGATGAAGGACCCCTAGGATTGGATTTTGATTTACCTTTGAATAAGATTTCAAAGCTCTGATCTCTGCTCGACGATCGTTGAGCTGAGTTCGACGATCTTGGGTCAGATCATCGAGCTCCGTTCGAAGATCGAATGTGGCAGAGTTCAGGGTTTAAAGATCGTCGACCTGAGTTCGATGATTTTGCCTGAGATCGTTGATCTTCGTTCGGCGATCGTCTAGCTCTGTTCGACGATTTCTGTTGAACTCTTGTTTTCTTATGTAAGTCAGAATTTTTCCTAGCTACCTCTACAACTCCCTTACCTTTATTAGAGATAAATTTAATTGGGGTTGTTAGTACTATAGGTTGGCTGGATCAGGCACCCAAGCCCAGTGTACTGTTGAATCTTGAGTTCACTGTGCTTGTGATGTCCATTAGCTTGATACTTCTCCCATTAAGGGATTCGTCAAGTTTTTTAGCCTCTGATAGCTCACTTTTCAGTGAAGCTATCTGATCCCTACAGCACTGCAACTCCTCAGAGAGTTTGAGGTTTTCTGATTTTAAGGTAATGTGTTCAGATAATTAATTTCTGAGAGAAATGATTTCCTTCTCAGATTTTAATAAGTCTAAACATAGTGCTTTAAACTCATACTTAAAGTCCTCAGAATTAAAATCAAACGAACTTATTAACTGATCCTCTTCAAATTAAGTGTCTGAGTCTGACTCTGACTCTTCTGCATCAGAATTGTGTTGTGAGGCATTGATAGCCATCATGCAGAATTCCTTTTCATCAGCATCATCTTCATCATCACTTGAGCTGGATGAAGCTTCTGATTCTTCTTCTGTCTCACTCCAAGTTTCTGCAACAAATCCCTTCCTTGTGTGTTTGTTCTTGCTGGAGGAGGGTTTGCCATTGCTATTCTTCTTGAAGTCCTTGTCTTTTCTTCTTTCTTTCTTGTCCTTTCTGTCCTTGTTTTTATTTTCTGGATAGTCAGGCACAATGTGGCCTGGTTTCCTGCAACCAAAATAAATAATCTCTTTATTATTTGATTTATCATACCTTGGCTTGTCATGCTCTTTGTATGATCTTTTCCTGAAGTCCTTTCTCGCCATTCTGTAAAATCTTTTGGCCAGTAGACTTAGCAATTTATCATTGCCTGTGACCTTGTCTTCAGGCTGATCTTCAGTGGCTTTGAAAGCTATTGACATTTCCTTTCTTCTGGCTGGTGAGGCAGCCTTCTGCTCTTCTTCTCTATTCTTAATGAGCAGCGCATAAGACTTGAGCTTGCCCAATAGAGCTTCAGTGGTGATCTCATTTAGACTTCTGGCATCCTTGATTGGCCAGATCCTCGAGTCCCAAGTGCTTCGGAAGCACATTAGGATTTTATCATTTAGCTCAGTCAATGAGATCTCTTTGTCCAAAGTTTTTAGCTCATTGACTATGAGACTGAGTCTGTCGTATATATCTGCTACTGACTCAGCTTCTCCTTTCATGAAATTCTCATATTGGGTTATGAGGTGAGATCTTCTGTCTTTTCTCTCATTAGTTTATCCTGAGACTATCTCAGATAGCTAGTCCCAGATGTCCTTTGTTGAGTTGCATTCAACTACTTTTTGGAAAATTTCATCAGACATAGTCTGGGCTAGAATGTTCATAGCTTTTGCATCAGCCAATTTCCATTTCTTTATTTCTGCATCTGTTCCTGAAGGAGGTGGAACAGTACTTGTACTTGTGTTCTCTAGAGGTCTTGGACACACTGTCAAAACAGAATTGAAAATGTCCTCATCAATAGAGTTCATGTACAGTCTAATCCTTGCCTTCCAAAGTGCAAACTTAGATAGATTGCACACTGGAGGTCTGGTGCTAGCATAATCTTTATTTTGGGCCATGTTTTGTGAAGAAAATATCCTAATAACAAACTTACAACAAGCAGATCTAACTGGAGGGATCTTTGGGTTCAGGTGTTAGCCTGTACAACTATTGAGATGTGATATTTTTAACCAACCTGGAAGATGTGGTATTTTTAACCAACCTGCCTCTGATACCAATTAAAACTGCAAGTTAGATCTGATATACTCTAGAGGGGGGGTGAATAGAGTATGGTGCTTGCTAAAAACTTTTTACAACTGTTGTTGTATTCCTAAGTGAACAGGGAAGCAATAACATAAAGTAAATCTAAACACAGAACAATCACAGATCAATCACAAAGCAATCACAAACTACAACCAAAAACAAAAGAAAGACAAGCAACCGGAAGACACAAGGAGCTATAGTGGTTCCCCAATCAATCTGGGTACATCCACTCTTCTACCATCCTAGGTAGGAATCTACTGCAGGATGAGTTGATCAGGTGTCCTGGGCACCAATGAGCTTTTGATAAGGTGCTCAAAAACCAAACCAGATTTTTTGATCAGGTGTCTTGCCACCACTGAGTTTTGATAAGGTCTCAGAAACCAATCACAAATTTTGAAGGGAGTTTGAAAAACCCTTTACAACAGAGAGAGAGAGAGAGAGAGGGATGAGATGATCTTCTCTGTCAACAGTCAGAGAGAAGAAAGTGGATGTTGTCAAAGCTCCCCCTGAGATCTTGAGTTGTTCAGGAAGTGAAGCTTTGTAGTAGTGTGATAGGCCTTCAGATGATTTGATCTCCAGCAAAAGATGATTTCAGTAGTAATTGAAATATGAGGTGTCTGGAGTCTTGAATGATGATGGCCTTTGAACACTTGAATCAAGAGGGATCTGAAAATTTCAGTTAGTTGATCTTCTTTTGTGATGTGTGTTCTTGTATGAATTTTTGAGACTGAGAATGTCTGCAACTCTCTTTCTTTCTCTTGTGTAATTGTTATTGTAAGAGTTATAATTCTTGTTGTTACAGAGAATTGTTGTTGCAGAAAATTGTTGTTGCAGAAGTTGTTTTATATTCTACAGCAGGAATGAAAAAGCTGATCTTTTATTCCTTATATCTGAATGAATATTTCTCTATCCAATATAATCGTTAGCCTGTCATAAATGACTTCCTTAACTGCATTTTGTCTTCTGGAGGAAAGTCCAATAAAACATTCCTTGAAAATTCCTTGAAACTTGCTCCAGATTAATTAAAAACGACTACAGGATCTCTGACATAAATGCTGAGAATAATTCCACAACTGTCTGAATTTGAATCTTGAAAAACATCTATTATTCATAAAAACGTCGAATTGAGCTCCACTATCATTGAACTGAGCTCAAAGACTGAACTTAGATAGAAACAGAGATCGTCGATCTGAGCTCAACTATCGTCGAACTGAGCTCAGAGATAGAGAATCAGACTGGAGTCAAGAACGTCGATCTGAGCTTGAAGATCGTCGAATGGAGTTTGACGACTCGTTGAAGTTGAGCTCAGAGATCGTTGAATGGAGTTCGACGATTCGTCGAAGTGAGCTCAGCGATTGCCGAATGGAGTTCGACGATTCATCGTACTGAGCTCGACGAAATGACTTAGCCTCCAGTACTGAAAAACCTGGTCTTGAGGGCAGCTTCCAAACCTAACAACTAACCCTTAGACTCAATTCTAATTGACCTTTAGATCTATACAATGAGGTCAGGACATGTTTCCTAAGAGACATAGTGATCCTTTCCCAAAACAGTAATAGGGTGTTCCAACATTGTGGACTGTTACTTTTCGATCGAGGTTTGCTTTGATACCACTTGTAAGACCCCATTTTTTGTTTTCTTTTTAACATCGGGGTCTTAGGCCCAGAACCGCCGCTTTGCGGTGACACCTTCACGCCCTGAAGGGTCATCACCGTGAAACGCCGATTCTATCGGCCGATTCGATCACAGAAAAGCAACAAAAGTAGAGTAAACACAAGTGAGGTAAAAACTCTAACCAAATGTCCACAATAAAATCACATCAGAGAAATAATATCTCCATGAAGGGAGAGTCCACAAAATATATAAATGTACTGAAAATAAGGGCTTAAGCCCGATATACCAAATCCTCACTATATAGTCACTCAAGCGGAAGCAAAATAAAACACTACTATGGTCAGGGGCTCACAGTCCCCGCCGTCTAAACTCCGGTACTAGACTGCCCCATCTCCAAGATTGCCGACCTGCGGGGCCGCTCCTCCATGGTGGGCTCCATGATCCCCTAAAATGATGTGGTTCGAAAATCGTTAGTCTAAAAGACTAAGTCCTATCATCCCCCACCCCTTCCCCCATGGTCCCTAGGAACCGAGCGGAGAGGAAGAATGGGGAGGACTTGAAGGTGGAGAGTAATCAAGAAACAGATGGCAGCAGACCAATACTAGCAATTTTATAGTACATGTGGTAGTACAGTAAAGTATGAAAAGTAACCTTAACTTATACGGAAACAAATAAGCAAGGGATCTTCTGCAGGTCTCCCATCGTATAAAGAGTCCCATACCAATTTATACGTTGGGGTGTCGGTTATTAACAACAATATACATAAAGAATTTAACCTTAATTTATAAACTTGCCCACACAAGCTTATACACCAAGGGGTCATTTTGCAGGGCCTATTGTATAAGCGTCCCATACCACTTATACAATAGGTGACAGGGGTTTTACGCTATGATTATGCTATGACATGCAAGTGGGTTATGATGCGATCATGCAAGTGCAACTCACCCACCCGACTCTGTGCACACAGACCTTTAGTTCCCCTTTTCTGGAGCCAAACCTCTCAGGATACCTCCATAGTGACAGACGGAAGAGGTGGGTTGGGCCTCGCCCACCTCTAAACCAGTAAAGCACTACCGGTCAGACCTATCGTACGCCTCAACGCTGGTGCACTAAGCGGACACCTGCGTACTCTTGTCGGCTGGTGCACCGGACTTCTGTTGGCGAAGTGCTAGCCACATTTGCCGAGTCAACGTATTGGCGTCGGTGCATCGACACTCCAATACCGAACACCCGCCACCTTTACTTTATGCACATGCAACCTTATGTATCAGCACCGAGCGAAAACTCCCCAGACCATTCCGCCCATCAGAAACATCAACCGAGCCAAAGCTCGCCGGGCCATCCTGCCCCTCTTAAATATCAACCGAGCCAAAGCTCGCCGGGCCATCCTGCCCCTTTCCACAACCACCGAGCCTATCGCTCGGACATCCTAGCCAAACTAACTTCCCGTGACACCGGGGTGTGTGAAGGTGAACCCCTAATTACTCTAGTTTCTCTTAAGATTTATCATATCTACAGTTTACGTTAACCCAGGACTGCCCAAGGTATACCCCGTGAAGGGCTCTCGAAGGCACTAGGTACTATGATGGGATTACGCCGAAAGCTCCCTTTCGCAAGGCACTCACTATTATTGGTTGTTACCCGATTTCCCAACCCTGAATTAATTTTACAGAATCTAGCCCTAGTGCATTAAACACTTCCTCCCTACAGGAAGGACGATATTTCACCGATCTCGAGCACCACCTAACACTAGTCAACCTCTCACTCTACTAATCCTGTCTTCCAATGATGAACTCCTTTATTTACCCAAACCAACAACCTAATGAGGATTCAACTCTTCAAAATTCATTACCCACTATAGATTAGTTTCTGCAGTTACTATATGCAGACCACCCTATACTATATGAGATGTATAAAGGAGGTACTCCGGATTGTCTTCCAAATCTCCTATAAACTTTACCAGAGGTCTATCATAACAAATTTAGTCTAAAATCAGAGATTCATAATTTTTCTAATTAATTTGACATTTATTGAATTTTCCCAAATGTTTGGCCACGGGCAATTTTGAACATGAACTATATGCTCTACTTAAGTAAAGGACACCCAAAACTTTCTATCACTAAATAACAGAGATATATTATTAGAGACTAATTTCCATAATTTTTCAGAAAATATTTGACCTCTAATTAATTTATCGAAAATAATTCCCTTTATCATATGTAAAGAAGGAAGTACCGAAATTATTCAACAACAAATTATATAAAAATTATAAAATCTTAATATGGTACAGAGCAGGTCATTGTGCAAAAATCATAATTTTTCAGGCTTGCTAGACACAAAATGAAATTTAATTAAATTTTCATGGGAAACAATACTTAATGAAGCAACCCTTATAATTATTATTCCAAAAATTCCATAAATATTAACAGAGCTTTAAAACATAATAAAAAGTCCTTTGACTAAAATTCATCAATTGCCAACAAGTACTTACTTCATAATAAATTTCTAAGTGAATAATAAAAATTACCAAATTGTTAATGAAGTATCAAAAATAATAATCCTAAATTTATAATAAAATGTCCAGAGCTTGTAATAACTTTAAAAACTACTCAGCCCAAATCTCATCACTTTTCAATGAGGTTTAGTGACATTTTCCTTCACCACAAGGTTTGTGACCTAAGCTAGGGTTAGGGTTTTGAGGGGGTTTAAGGCTTCCAAATTCCCTAAAATTTTAACCAGAGCACCATTCTAACCCTATGGTCCTCTCCACAAATTTTCAAGTCATTCCAAGGTCATTTGACACCATGACCTTCAAACCCTAAAAATCCCCATTATGGGACCTACCCTAGGGCTCTAGGGCTACCCTACTCTTAACCACCGCAAATGTAACATCTCATTTCCAACTAGACCCCTAAGAGTGGTTTTGGCCATGATTAGGTCATGACAAAATCCTAGGAAGCTAAAAAGGGCCAAGTGAGAATCACCTTGGTCTGCCTATGGCACAACCTCATCACCAAACCTAGGGTTTGACCTTAGGGCTTCACCATGACTCCATGACCCCACCACAACATCACTAACCTATTAGAGGGTCCACTAGAGCCTTAAGGGTCAATTAGAGTCAACCCAAAGTGGACAATTTGACCTAGGACCACCATAGGCCTAAATTGGGCAAGGTGCCCTAACAAAGGGTAGTTGGCCACTAATGTGCCCAATCAACCTTTCCCAGGTCTTCCTAGACCTAAACTGGTTTCAATGGGTCACCAAGTACACATTGGGTTCAGTCCTAGAGGCCAAGTTGACCCAAGTCAACTATAGCCCCAAAGTGGTCAAAGTGCCCTTACCAAGGGCCAAGTGATCTCCAAGGTGCCAAGTCAACCCTACCCAACCCTACATAGACCTTAGGGGAGGCCAATGAGTCACCAAGGACCCATTGGGGTCAACCCAAATGGTCATGTTGACCAAGGTCAACTCTACCTTAAGGTTAAGTCAAATTAGCCCAAATGGGCTAACCCAAGCTCAAGCCCATTTCCCCCCACTTGGGCTAACTTCATTTTAATTAATAATAATGATTTTATGGGCTGCCAATAGGCTAGGGAGATGAACAAATTCGTTCATGATGAGTAGGAGAGAGAAAGCTCCATTTGCCCTTTAATGGAGGAGAGAGAAAGTGAGAAAGAGAGACATTCATGGCCAAAGGAGGCCAAGGGACTTCTCCCTTCATTTACAAAGAATGGATTCATCTCCCTTGCTGAAATAGGAGAAGTTCAAGGGGTTTTAAAGGCTGTTCAAGGCTGGAAACAATGAACCCAAGGCATGGCCGAAATTATCCTTCATGGCCATAAATGGCTTTGAAGCCATGACCCTCCCTCTCCCCCCATTTGATGCTTTTAAAAGCTTCCATAGGCCAAGAGAAATTGTTTCCACCCTTCACCTAAAGAAACCGGGCTGTTTGGTAGTGAAGTTGCAAGCATCGGAAAGCTCCACCCCGGCCATGGCGCACCACCATCACACTCGCCGACAAGCTCGGTTAAAGGTCCTCCTCTACTCCTTCTTTCATGGGCAGATCGTAGGATTCGTTTAGGACAAGAATCAGACTAAATTGAGCCGATCCATGTTTTCATTTCCATGTTTTTTCCAAAAAACATGGTGGTCGTGTTCGCCGGAAACCGCCTCTCCGGCGGCCGTGCCGCCCCATGACGGTAGCCCTCACCTCAACGGAGGTGGTGGTGGCGGTGGCTGGCCAGAGAGGTGGCCAAATGGCCGGCGGTGGCTCATGCTAAGCTACAGGTTTTATGCGTTTTTAGGGTTGCTGGTTTCGGGTTTTGAGAAGATGAACAGTACCATGCGTTTTTTTATATATTTTTAAATATATTATATAGTGTATTGTTTTCACTAGTTTTTCTTCTCCTTTAAATTAAATAAATAAGGCCCTTAGATGCCGATTTAGGAAGAATGGCCAGTCACAGAAGTTGTAGCCCTTCGAGTTTAGATTATTTTCAAATTTATTTCAACTCGTTTGGGTAAGTGGTTTGACCACAGAACCCATTTTGGTGGGACGTACACCTAGGGCTATCCTGAGATTCAAATGGATGCCCACCCTTAATCCCTTATCCAAATGATCTGAAATTTGTACAGGGAGTCTACCCTAGCTATACATAGGGCCTTTCCAAAAATGGGAATTTTTGGAGAAACTTTTGCTATAGTTTTTAGGAAAAATTAATAATCCATGAATAAATTAATTTGGTGTCCTAAACATCTCAAAACTCCCCTAAATTTGGGTCGGTGGACTTAGAGGGCATGTTAGGGCTATGGTAAACGTTTCATCACATTTGGAGATGTTTTGGTTAGGTATTGATCCAACCCTAGGTATGCCCTTATAGGGTTATTTAGGTCAAAGAGCTATTTTTGATGTTTGAGTGGTCAAATCACCTCAACAGAGGCTGTGACTTTGACCACTGACTTCGTAGGACTATTATCACCCTCTTAGGGAATATGGAGTGGTTTAGGATTGTTTTACCCTTGGATACAAACTCAAACCCTAAGGGAAGGCTTTTGAGGGTTGTGAAGGGCAAGGGGTCAGTTGACATTGAAAGGATTTGAAACTTGGGAGATAGAATTCTAGGGTAGGTAGAATCCTCTTGAAGAAATTTAAAATAGTTTCTAAGGTGAATAGATCCCTCGAAACCCTAACCCTAGTTTAGGGCACAAACCTTGTAGTGAAAGAAAATGTCACTAAAACTCACTGAACAGTGATGTGATTTGGGTAGAGTAGTGTTTTAAAGTTAGTATAAGCTTTGGAGATTTTGTTATGAATTTAGGATTATTATTTTGGATACTTCATTAACAATTTAGTAATTTGTATTATTTACTTAGAAATTTATTATGAAGTAACTACTTTCTGGAAATTGATGAAATTTAGCCCGATGACTTTTTATTATGTTTTAAAGCTCTGTAATGTTTTATGGGATTTTCGGAATATTATTTCTAAGGGTTGCTTCATTAAGTATGGTTTCCCATGAAAAATTAATTAAATTTATTTTGATGTCTAGCAAGCCGGAAAAATTATGATTTTTGCACAATGACCCTTTATGTACCATATTAAGATTCTGTAATTTTTATATAATTTTCTGATGAATAATTTTGGTGCTTCCTTCTTTACATATGATTAAGGGAATTATTTTGGATAAATTCATTAGAGGTTAAATATTTTCTGAAAAATTATTTAAATTAGTCTCTAGTAATATATCTCTGTTATTTAGTGATCAAATTTTTGGGTGGCCATTACGTGAGTAGATCATATAGTTCACGTTCAAAATTGCCCAGGGCCAAACATTTTGGAAAATTCAATAAATATCAAATTAATTAGAAAAATTATGAATATATGATTTTAGACTAAATTTGTTATGATAGACCTCTGGTAAAGTTTATAGAAGATTTGGAAGACAATCCGGAGTACCTCCTTTATACATCTCATATAGTATAGGGTGGTCTGCATATAGTAACTGCGGAAACTAAACTACAGTGGGTAATGAATTTTGAAGAGTTGAATCCTCAGTAGGTTGCTGGTTTGGGTAAATAAAGGAGTTCATCATTGGAAGACAGGATTAGTAGAGTGTGAGGTTGATTAGTGTTAGGTCGTGCTCGGGATCGGCGAAAGATCGTCCATCCCGTATGGAGGAAGTGTTTAATGCACTAGGGCTAGATTGAGTAAAATTAATTAAGGGTTGGGAAATCGGGTAGCAACAAATAATAGTAAGTGCCTTGCGAAAGGGAGCTCTGGGCGTAATCCCATCGTAGTTCCTAGTGCCTTCGAGAGCCCTTTACGGGGTTCACTTTCACACACTCTGGTGTCTCGGGAAGTTGGTTTGACTACGATGTTCGGGCGGTAGTCTCGGTGGTTGTGGAAAGGGGCAGGATGGCCCGGCGAGCTTTGACTCAGTTGATATTTGTGAGGGGCAGGATGGCCCGGCGATCTTTGGCTCGGTTGATGTTTGTGACGGACGGGATGGTTTGGGGATCTTTGGCTCGGTGCTGATACATAAGGTTTCATGTGCATAAAGTAAAGGTGGTGGGTCTTTGGTATTGGAGTGTCGATGCACCGACGCCAATACGTTGACTCGGCAAGTTTGGCTAGCACTTCGCCAACAGAAGTCCGGTGCGCCAGCCGACAAGAGTAGGCAGGAGTCCGCTTAGTGCACCAGCGTTGAGGCATATGATAGGTCTGACTGGTAGTGATTTACTGGTTTAGAGGTGGGCGAGGCCCAACACACCGCTTCCGTCTACCACTACGGAGGTATCCTGGGAGGTGAGGCTCCAGAAAGGGGGTACTAAAGGTCTGTGTGCACAGAGTCGGGTGGGTGAGTTGCACTTGCATGATCGCATCATAACCCACTAGCATGTCATAGCATAATCATAGCATAAAACCCCTGTCACCTATTGTATAAGTGGTATGGGACGCTTATACAATAGGCCCTGCAAAACGACCCCTTGGTCTATAAGCTTGTGTGAGCAAGTTTATAAATTAAGGTTAAAATCTTTATATATATATTGTTGTTAATAACTGACACCCCAACGTATAAATTTGTATGGGACTCTTTATACGATGGGAGACCTGTAGAAGATCCCTTGCTTATATGTTTCCGTATAAGTTAAGGTTACTTTTCATACTTTACTTTACTGCCACATGTACTATAAAATTGCTAGTATAGGTCTGTTGCAATCTTTTTATTGATTACTCTCCACCTTCAAGTCCTCCCCTTTCTTCCTCTCCGCTCGGTGCATAGGGGACATATGGGAAGGGGTGGGGGATGATAGGACTTAGTCTTATAGACTAACGGTTTTCGGACCACATTATTTAGGGGATCGTGGAGAACAGCATGGAGGAGCAGCCCCGGAGGTCGGCCCGTTTGGAGATAGGGCAGTCTAGCTCAGGAGTTCAGACAGCTGGGACTGTGAACCCCTGACCTTAGTAGTGTTTTATTTTGCTTCCTCTTGAGTGACTATGTAGTGAGGTTTTGGTGTATCGGGCTTAAGCCTTTATTTTCAGTACATTTATATAATTTGTGGACTCTCCCTTCATGGAGATATTATTGCTCTGATGTGATTTTCTGTGAACTTGTCCTTTAATTATTTGCTACAATTGTGATCGAATCGGCCGACAGAATCGGTGTTTCGCGGTGATGACGCTTCAGGGCATGAAGGTGTCAACGCAAAGCGGCGTTTCTGGGCCTAAGACCCAGGTGTTTCAAAAAAATAGGGGGTCTTACAAGTGGTATCAAAGCAGACCTCGATCGAAAAGTAGCAGTCCACAAACCTGGGTCACCCCCGCGCGAGTTTAATTTGGGGACAAACTAAGCAGCAGAAGCAGTGGTGTGCCCATATGAGGGATCACATGTAAATTATCCACTTTAGTTAGGTTTGAGTCGATTGCCTACTAATAAAGTTTGTTTCACAGCCCCTAGCTCAGCCTATGCCTTAAGGCGGAGCCCAGCAGACTCCGGACGTTGCACCACCTCCCCCGGTCCCCACTCCATTCCTACAGTTAGAGATGGGACAGATTCTGACAGCCATCTTGGAGGATTTTAGGGCTCAACAGGTTCCGACTCCGCAGCCAAACCCGGGGGCCAAGCCGGCATCTACTGCCCCTTACCAGATGGCCCCGAAAGAGTTTACAGAGTTCCGAAGTCAGTTGCAGGAACTAGTAGAGGTAGTGTTTGTCCGGCGAAGATCTTCCACGTGGGGAGCCTCGGTACTATTCGTCAAAAAGAAGGACAGAAGTCTCCACTTGTGTATTGATTATCGAGCGCTGAATAGACTGACAGTCCGGAATACATACCTGCTGCCATAGATTGACGAGTTGTTCGATCAAATGGAAGGAGCGCATTTCTTCTTGAAACCTGACTTGAGGTCAGTTTATTACCAACTATGGATTCGAGAGGAGGACATTTTGAAGACCGCCTTTAGTAGTAGCTACAAACTATTTGAGTTTACAGTGATGCCCTTCGGGCTCACAAATGCGTCGTCTGCATTTACAAGCCTCATGAACAGGGTATTCGAGGAGTATTTGGATGTATACGTCATCGTATTTATTTATGACATCCTCATCTACTCAAGGACGGAGGAGGATCATACACGACACCTGACTTTGACTCTAGAGAGGCTACGGGAACACCAGCTGTATGCGAAGTTCAGCAAATGCCAGTTTTGGATAAAGGAGGTGCCTTCTTAGGTCATATCATCAGCGGTGGTGGGTTGGCAGTAGACCCGACAAAGATTCGAGTAGTTCAGGATTGGCCACCGTTGAAGACAGCTACAGATGTACGGAGCTTCCTGGGACTTGTCGGATATTACCGGAAGTTTGTCGAAGGATTCTCCAGGATTGCACTCCCTCTTACATCCCTGACGAAGAAGGAACCCCCTTTCATTTGGATGCCACAGTGCAAGGCGGCCTTTGTGTAGTTGAAAGGTCGGCTTACCTCGGCTCCCATTCTTGCTCTTCCATCGGGAAGGGAGGGATTCCAGGTGTACACGGACGCCTCTTACCCGGGGCTGGGTGTCGTTCTGATACAGAACGGGCACGTAATAGCCTACGCCTCCCGACAGCTGAAGATACATGAGAAGAACTATCCGGTGCATGATCTGGAGATGGGTGCAGTGATCTTTGCTCTGAAGATTTGGCGACACTACCTCTATGTGGTTCACTATGACATCTTCTCATATCACAAGAATTTGAAATACATGGACATACAGAAGGAACTCAACATCAGATAGAGATGTTGGGTGGGTGGGGTTCCTGTCAGATTACCAGTACACCATGCACTACCATCCCGGGAAGGCAAACGTGGTGGCAGATGCTCTGAGCCTGAGAGGAGATACCTCAGGGAAGGGACCACAACTGATGTCCATGGCGCTAGTCCGGTCTTTCAGAGATATGCAGATATCCCTAGTATCCGAGAATGATACAGAGTTGTACATGGAGTATCTAGAATCGATGGTTGGCATAGATGATATTTGGGACCGCATCCAGGACGGACAGATGACAGATGCATGGGCAGAGACTATATTCCAAGCCTAGGAGGAGGCTTCGACGGGAAATTATTCACTGAGAGATGGATTGCTATATTTCGCAGACAAGGTCTATATACCCGCAAAAGGTCAGATTCGGGAGGACGTCGTGGAGGAAGCACATTGTAGTAGATATTCTATACACCCGAGGATCACCAAGATGACGACAGACTTGAAGAAGATGATGTTCTGGCCGGGGATGAAGAAGGACATTACATACTTCGTGACTCATTGCGAGGCATGCCAGCTGGTGAAGGCGGAGTGCAGAAACCCCGCAAGATTGCTACAGCCACTTCCAGTGCCGGAGTGGAAATTTGAGGACATCGCGATGGATTTCATTCATGGCCTTCCCCGATCACGGACGGGAAACGATTCGATTTGGGTCATCTTCGATCGGCTAACGAAGGTGGCCAGATTCATTCCGATCAGAAAAGATGACTCGGTTGGGGTACTAGTGCGGAGATTCGTAGAGCAGATCATTCGTTACCACGGGGTACCCAGGACGATCGTGTCGGATCGCGATGGTCGGTTCACATCCAGGGAGTGGAGATCCGTGCACACTAACTTAGGCACGCAGCTGACCTTTAGCACAACATTTCATCCCCAGACGGATGGGCAGACGGAATGCACCAACCAGACATTGGAGGACCTCCTAAGGCTATGCATTCTGGATCGAAACGAACCTTGGGAGAAGCTTTTACCACTGGTCGAGTTCTCCTATAAAAACAGCTACCAGTCCAGTATAGGGATGTCTCCTTATTAAGCCTTGTGCGGAAGGAGATGTAAGACTCCGCTTTCATGGATTCAGGATGAGTATTCGAAGGCATTGGGATCGGATTTTGTCGAAGACACCGAGGCTCAGGTGAGACTGATACGCGATAGAATGCTGGAAGCACAGAGCCGACATGCTAAGTATTACGATGCCTGACACCGTCAGGTAGAGTTTCAGGTGGGAGACTGGGTTTTCTTGAAGATCCGGCCCATGCACGGAGTTTCACGGATGCGTGGTCGGAAGAAGAAGCTCAGCCCTAGGTATATGGGCCCTTATAAGATCCTGGAGCGGATCGGGCCCCTTGCTTACAGGATGGAGTTGCCACCGGAACTGACATGTTTACACAATGTGTTCCATATTTCTTCACTTAGGAGGGCTCTACTTCGCTCGGAGCAGCAAATTTCGACCACAGATGGACCTGTAGCTTCAGACCGGTCACTTCACTTGGAGCCGGTTCAGATCGATGACAGAGGAGTACCAATCTTGCGTCGCAAGAAGGTTCCGTTAGTCAAAGTTCTGTGGAGAAACTACGGCCAGGAGGAGCATACCTGGGAACCGCAGGACTTGATGCGACAAGCGTATACAGAGCTGTTCATTCAGGTATACCTCACAACCTCTCAGGATGTTCAATTTACGTTCCTGTTTTAAACTAGTAGGACTACCCTAAGAAGAGTAGAGGTTAATCTTTTGTTTATTGGGGTCTTGGCTTTGACAATTGGGCGAATTAGTCATAAATTTAGGTTTCCCTTTAAACCTCACTTAGCAAACATGGCGTCGTGATGTAATCTTTCAGTTCTTATGGGATGTTACAAGTTTCTTTTTCTTCGATAGAAATTCCCGTAGGCTTAACCTTGATTTCAGGAACGAATTTTTTGTTTTGTTTATTGGGATTTATAACGTCCCATTTCCAACTAGACCCCTAAGATTGGTTTTTACCATGACTAGGTCATGACAAAACCCTAGGAAGCTAAACAGTGCCAAGTGATCGAAGGCCAAGGTGAGAATCACCTTGGTCTGCCTATGGAACAACGTGATCACCAAACCTAGGGTTTGACCTTAGGGCTTCACCATGACTCCATGACCCCACCACAACATCACTAACCTATTAGAGTGTCCACTAGAGCCTTAAGGGTCCATTATAGTCAACGGAAATAGGCCAATTTGACCTAGGACCACCATAGGCCTAAATTGGGCAAGGTACCCTAACAAAGGGCAGTTGGCCTCTAATGTGCCCAACCAACTTTGCCCAGGTCTTCCTAGACCTAAAATGGTGTCAATGGGTCACCAAGGACACATTGGGTTCAGTCCTAGAGGCCAAGTTGACCCAAGTCAACTCTAGCCCCAAAGTGGTCAAAGTGCCCTTACCAAGGGTCAAGTGACCTCCAAGGTGCCAAGTCAACCCTACCCAACCCTACATAGACCTTAGGGGATGCCAATGAGTCACCAAGGACCCATTTGGGTCAATCCAAATGGTCATGTTGACCAAGTTCAACTCTACCTTAAGGCTAAGTCAAATTAGCCCAAATGGGCTAACCCAAGCTCAAGCTCATTTCCCCCCACTTGGGCTAACTTCATTTTAATTAATAATTATGATTTTATGGGTTGCCAATAGGCTAGGGAGATGAACAAATTCGTTCATGATGACTAGGAGAGAGAAAGCTCCATTTGCCCTTTAATGGAGGAGAGAGAAAGTGAGAAAGAGAGACATTCATGACGAAGGGAGGCCAAGGGACTTCTCCCTTCATTTCCAAAGAATGGATTCATCTTCCTTGCTGAAATAGGAGAAGTTCAAGGGGTTTTCAAGGCTGTTCAAGGCTGGAAACAATGAACCCAAGGCATGGTCGAAATTATACTTCATGGCCATAAATGTCTTTGAAGCCATGACCCTCCCTCTCCCCCATTTCATGCTTTTAAAAGCTTCCCTAGGCCAAGAGAAATTGGTTCCACCCTTCACCTAAAGAAACCCGATTGTTTGGTAGTGAAGTTGCAAGCATCGGAAAGCTCCACCACGGCCATGGCGCACCACCATCACACTCGCCGACAAGCTCGGTTAAAGGTCCTCCTCTACTCCTTCTTCCGTGGGTAGATCATATGAATCATTTAGGACAAGAATCAGAATCAATTGAGCCAATCCAAGTTTTCATTTCCATTGTTTTTCCAAAAAAACATGGTGGTCGGGTTCGCTAGAAACCGCCTCTCCGGCGGCCGTGCCGCCCGCTGACGGTAGCCCTCACCTCAATGGAGGTGGTGGTGGCGGTGGATGGCCAGGGAGGTGGCCAAATGGCCGGCGGTGGCTCATGCAAAGCTACAGGTTTTATGCGTTTTTAGGGTTGCTGGTTTCGGGTTTTGAGAAGATGAACAGTACCATGCCTTTTTTATATTTTTAAATATATTATATAGTGTATTGTTTTCACTAGTTTTTCTTCTCCTTTAAATTAAATAATTAAGGCCCTTAGAGGCCGATTTAGGAAGAATGGCCAGTCACAAAAGTTGTAGCCCTTCGAGTCTAAATTATTGTAAAATTTATTTCAACTCATTTGGGTAAGTGATTTGACCACAGAACCCATTTTGGTGGGACCTACACCTAGTGCTATCCTGAGATTCAAATGGATGCCCACCCTTAATCCCTTGTCCAAATGATTTGAAATTTGCGCAGGGAGTCTACCCTAGCTATACCTAGGGCCTGTCCAAAAATGGGAATTTTGGGAGAAAATTTTTCTATAGTTTTTAGAAAGATTTAATTATCGATGAATAAATTAATTTGGTGTCATAAGCATCTCAAAACTCCCCCAAATTTGGGTGGGTGGACTTAGAGGGCATGTTAGGGCTATGGTAAAATTTTCATATCATTTGGAGATGTTTTGGTTAGGTATTAATCCAACCGTAGGTATACCCTTATAGGGTTATTTTCAAAGAGCTATTTTTGATGTTTGAGTGGTCAAATCACCTCAATAGAGGTTGTGACTTTGACCACTGACTTGGTAGGACTATTATCACCCTCTTAGGGAATATGGAGTGGTTTAGGATTGTTTTACCCTTGGATACAAACTCAAACCCTAAGGGAAGGCTTTTTAGGGTTGTGAAGGACAAGGGGTCAGTTGACCTTGAAAGGATTTGAAGCTTGGGAGACAGAATTCTAGGGTAGGTAGAATCCTCTTGAAGAAATTTAAAATAGATTCTAAGGTGAATAGATCCCTCGAAACCCAAACCCTAGTTTAGGGCACAAACCTTGTAGTGATAGAAAATGTCACTAAAACTTATTGAACAGTGATGGGATTTGGGTAGAGTAGTTTTTAAAGTTAGTACAAGCTCTGGAGATTTTGTTATGAATTTAGGATTATTATTTTGGATATTTCATTAACAATTTAGTAATTTATATTATTTACTTAGAAATTTAGTATGAAGTAACTACTTTCTGGGAATTGATGAAATTTAGCCCGAGGACTTTTTATTATGTTTTAAAGCTCTGTAAAGTTTTATGCGATTTTTGGAACATTATTTCTAAGGGTTGCTTCATTAAGTATGGTTTCCCATGAAAACATAATTAAATTTATTTTGTTGTCTAGCAAGCCGGTAAAATTATGATTTTTGTACAATGACCCTTTATGTACCATATTAAGATTCTGTAATTTTTATATAATTTTCTGATCAATAATTTTGGTACTTCCTTCTTTACATATGATTAAGGGAATTATTTTGGATAAATTAATTAGAGGTCAAATATTTTCTGAAAAATTATGTAAATTAGTCTCTAGTAATATATCTCTGTTATTTGGTGATCAAAATTTTTGGTGGCCATTACTTGAGTAGATCATATAGTTCACGTTCAAAATTGCCCATGGCCAAACATTTGGGAAAATTCAATAAATATCAAATTAATTAGAAAAATTATGAATCTCTGATTTTAGACTAAATTTGCTATGATAGACCTCTGGTAAAGTTTATAGGAGATTTGGAAGACAATCTGGAGTACCTCCTTTGTATATCTCATATAGTATAGGGCAGTCTGCATATAGTAACTGCGTAAACTGAACTAGAGTGGGTAACGAATTTTGAAGAGTTGAATCCTCAGTAGGTTGCTGGTTTGGGTAAATAAAGGAGTTCATCATTGGAAGACAGGATTAGTAGAGTGTGAGGTTGACAAGTGTTAGGTGTTGCTCGGGATCGGCAAAAGATCGTCCTTCCCGTAGGGAGGAAGTGTTTAATGCACTAGGGCTAGATTGAGTAAAATTAATTATGGGTTGGAAAATCGGGTAGCAACCAATAATAGTAAGTGCCTTGCGAAAGGGAGCTTTGGGCGTAATCCCATCGTAGTTCCTAGTGCCTTCGAGAGCCCTTCACGGGGTATACCTTGGGCAGTCCTGGGCTAACGTAAACTGTAGGAGTGATAAATCTTAAAGAGCAACTAGAATAATTAGGGATTCAATTTCACACACCCCGGTGTCTCGGGAAGTTGGTTTGACTAGGATGTTCGAGCGGTAGGCTCAGTGGTTGTTGGAAGGGGCAGGATGGCCCGACGAGCTTTGACTCGGTTAATATTGGTGAGGGGTAGGATGGCCCGACGAGCTTTGGCTCGGATGATGTTTGTGACGAACGGGATTGTCCGGGGATCTTTGGCTCAGTTCTGATACATAAGGTTGCATGCGCATAAAGTAAAGGTGGTGGGTCTTCGGTATTGGAGTGTCGATGCACCGACGCCAATACGTTGACTCGGTAAGTGTGGCTAGCACTTCGCTAACAGAAGTCCGGTGCGCCAGCCGGCAAGAGTACGCAGGAGTCCGCTTAGTGCACCAGCATTGAGGAGTACGATAGGCCTGACTGGTAGTGCTTTACTGGTTTAGAGGTGGGAGAGGCCCAACACACCGCTTCCGTCTGCCACTACGGAGGTATCCTGGGAGGTGAGGCTCCACAAAGGGGAACTAAAGGTCTGTGTGCACAAAGTCGGGTGGGTGAGTTGCACTTGCATGATCGCATAATAACCCACTAGCATGTCATAGCATAATAATAGCATAAAACCCCTGTCACCTATTGTATAAGTGGTATGGGATGCTTATACAATAGGCCCTACAAACCGACCCCTTGGTCTATAAGATCGTGTGGGCAAGTTTATAAATTAAGGTTAAATTCTTTATATATATATATATATATTGTTATTAATAACCGACACCCCAATGTATAAATTTGTATGGGACTCTTTATACGATGGGAGCCCTGTAGAAGATCCCTTGCTTATATGTTTTTGTATAAGTTAAGGTTACTTTTCATACTTACTTTACTGCCACATGTGTAATACCCCCTTTTTTTCTCGTTCAAACCCTGGGGTCTTAAGCCCAGAACCGCCGCTTTGTGGTAACACCTTCGCGCCCGGGAAGATCGTCACTACAAAACGTCGATTTTATCGGCCTTATTGATCACAAAAGTATCAGTACAATAGAATAGACATGTAAGTCCACAGAAAATCACATATCATATAAATAATCTCCACGAAGGGAGTGTCCACAGAATAATATATCAGAGTACTAAAATACGTGCTTGTGCCCGGAACATCATGTCCTCAATATAAATCACTCATGCGGAAGCAAAAACAGAACATCTATTCAAGGTCGAGACTCACGGTCCCGGCTGTGTGAACTCCGGAGCTAGACTGCCCCATCTCCATGCGCACCGATCTCTAGGGCTGCTTCCCCGTGTTGGGCTCCACGATTCCATAAAATGATGCGGTCCGAAAACTATTAGTAATAAAGACTAAGCCCCATCATCCCCTACCCCTTCACCCATGGATCCTAGGTACCGAGCGGCGAGGAAGAAAGGGAAGGACATGAAGGTGGAGAATAAATCAAAAGAAACATGTGGCAGCGGAACTAATCTAGTAATTCTATAATAAATAATGACAATAAGATGTAATATGAAAAGTAACCTTCACTTATGTGAGAACACATAAGCCAAGGAGTCTTCTACAAGGCTCCCATCGTATAAAAAGTCTCATACCATTTTATACGTTGGGGTGTCGGTTATCAAACAGGAATATATATATATATATATCAAAATTGACCATAATTTATAAACTTGCCCACACAAGCTTATAGACCAAGGGGTCGTTTTGCAAGTCCTAATGTATAAGCGTCCCATTCCACTTATACCTTAGGTTTCAGGGGTTAAATGAATCGATTATGCTATGACACGCAAGTGGGTATGATGGAACATGCAAGTGCAACACACACACCCAACTCTGTGCACACATACCCTTAGTTCCCCCTTTCTGGAGCCGTAACCTCCCAGGATACCTCCGTAGTGGCAGACGGAAGCAGTGGGTTGGGCCTCGCGGACCTCTAAACCAGTAAAGCACTCCCGGTCAGACCTATCGTACGCCTCAATGCTTGGTGCATGAAGCGGACTCCTGCTTACTCTTGCCAGCTGGCGCACCGGACTTCTGTTGACGAAGTGCTAACCACACTTGCCGAGTCAGCGTATTAGCGTCGGTGCATCGACCCTCCAATACCGAAGACCCACCACCTTAATTTTCTTTCCTTTTATGCACATGCAAATTTAACGTATTCAAAAATCGAGCCGAAGCTCCCCGGACTAAAATGTCCGTCTCAAACAATCGAGCCGAAACTCCCGGACCAAAACGTCCGTCTCCTAACTATCTAAGTCGAAGCTCTCCGGACCAAAACATCCGTCTCTTAACTATCCAAGCCGAAGCTCCCATCTATCTTCCTGTGCTATCTGTGTTCGTGAAATGTGCAACCCTAATTACTAAGTTACTCTTTTCAGCTTGTTAATACAGTTTACGTTAACCCAAGACTGCCCCCGGTATTCCTTGTGAAGGGCTCTCAAAGGGCACTAGGAACTATGATGAAATTACGCCCATCGTTCCCTTTCGCATGATACTTATTATTATTGGTTGATTCCCTTACCCATTACCTTCTCGTGTTACGATAGACTAACCTAGTGTGATTTTTAACCTCCTCTCTTCGGGAAAGACGATCTTTCGTCGAACCCGAGCACCTCTTAACTCTAGCCAACACCACTTCTCACCAACCTTCCCATCCTTATATGGTGAACACTTTCACATCCATCCAATTCAGCAGATTAACTAACTCCAACGTTGTGCTCCATCATATCCTATGACTGTTAACTCAAATTGCTAATTGCAGATTATCCTATGCTATATGTCGAACCGGATAGGAAATGATCCAATACTCATCCAAATGCCCTAACTTATTTACTGGAGGTATATCATGGTATAATTATCCTATAATCAGAAAATTATAATTTTTCCTAATTTATCCAGCATTTAATTAATTTCCTCAAAAATTCCAAGGGCTACCGGTTTGAACATGAACTACCCTAAGTACTCATGAAAGATCTCCAACAAAATTATTATAAATATTATGTTATCTCAATATGGTAAATCCAAAGTATCACAATTTTTCTATCATCAAAAGTGCACTAAAACTATTTTAGCTATATTTTCTATCTTTCGTTATTTATGAATCATGTACAGAAAACATCCATCCATAAATTATAAATTAATTATACTATGCATATACAACCTTAAAAATAGCATTGGCCGAGTTTCATAATTTTTCAGCAATTAGTAATCTCTGAATAAATTAATTATGAAAAATCTCCATAAGGTGGACTTGTAAAGAAAGTGCCGTAACTAAGATTCTAAATATCATGAATAATTGTCTACAAGCATATAATGGCCTGAAAATCTCAAATCCTAAGTCTCATAATTTTTTAACAGAAATATCATCCATAATTAAATTTTTAACCATAAAACCCCTTTTTAACATTTGTGAATGAAGTACTAGATTTACTCAACTAAAAATTATAAAATAATTCAGGATCAACCATTCTGACATAAAACACTTACTACCAAGATTTCATGGGGTTTCAATGAACAGAAAGATCTAAATAATTAAAATGTCAGTTAGGGCTATAGCAAACTTTACTAATGAAGTGCTAGAAATTAATATCATAAAATCCCACTAAAATTGCTATAGGTTCTGCCCTTTCCAAAACTCACTCTTCCCGAGTTTCACAGCTTTTAAATAATGTTTAGTAACTGATTTTACTCATTTGAGATTTTACCCTAAAACTAAGCTTAGGGTTTTGAGGTCTCTACCTATCTCCAAATCCTCCGAGATTCCATCCAGGTGATTTATATTATGCTAACATCGACTCTACTGAGTTTCAAAGCAATACGAGGGAATTTGCCCCCATGTCTTTCACAACCCTCAAAACCCTCCCTTTAGGGTTTGAGTTTGGATCCTAGGGTAAATCAATCCTAAACCACACCATTTTTCTCCAAGTGGGTTATAATAGCCATTCTAAGTCAGTGGTCAAAATATAAGCCTCTGTTGAGGTGATTTGACCGTTCCAAACTCTTAGTGCACTTTTTACTCAAAAATACCTCATTAATGCCTAGTTAAGGATAGGTGATTTCCTATCCAAAACTCATCCAAATGAGTTGAAATTTTGTATAGAGCTAGGTTTTATAGTTAGGGACCACTCACCAAAATTTGGGAGTTTTTGGAGGTCATTTGACCACTTAAAGAAATTACTTTAACTTTATTAAATTAAAACCAAAACCTTAGGCAAAGTATCTCCAAAATTTCCCATGTTTGGGAAGCCTCTAGGTATGTCTAAGGGTAACACCCTGCCCAAATTTCAGGTCATTTGGACGAGGGACGAAGAGTGGGCATTCATTTTAGTTTCTTCCCAACTCTAGGTACAGCCCCCACTAAAACGGGTGCTGCGGTCAAACCACTTACCCAAACGAGTTGAAATTAATTGTAAATTAATCTAGACTCGAAGGGATA
Organism: Platanthera guangdongensis; assembly: GCA_039583875.1. Lineage (NCBI taxonomy): Eukaryota > Viridiplantae > Streptophyta > Magnoliopsida > Asparagales > Orchidaceae > Platanthera > Platanthera guangdongensis. The sequence continues at coordinate 123,351,849 of CM077152.1, read as the reverse complement.
CAACTTTCGTGACTGGCCACTTGTCCTAAATCGGCCTCTAAGTGCCTCGTTTTGCAGCATCAAAATGTGCCCATTTAATATATATTTTCCTTATATATTATATACATAATTTTTATATTATAAAAAAATGTTTTTACTGTTCATCTTCTGCAGAACCCGAAAACCTGAACTCAGAAAACTTATATTTCCTATAGCTCTTCCTCTATCCGTCGTCGGTCGTCCGGTCACTTCCCTGGCCAGCCACCACCACCACCACCTCCGTCGAGGCGATGGCTATCGGTCAGCGGTGGTTTGGCCGCCGGAGGTGGCTGTTTCAGGCGAACCCGAAAATATATTTTTCATGGGTTTTTTCATGAAAACGCGAGATAGGTCCGGCTACGTTGAGCACAAACTTCCTTTCTAAGATCCTAAGATCTACCCATAAAAGAAGAAGTAGAGGAGGACCTTGTTCGCGGTTTGGAGGCGAGATGAACATCAGGTTGTCATGCCGCGGTGGTGGAGTTGCCGAACTTCTCTTACAGCGAGAACAACAACTCTAATCCATTTGGTCAAGAGTGTAAACTTCTCATCCTGCCCTAAGGGGGCTTTTATAGATCACCAAGTGGGGAGGGGAAAGGATAAGGCATTTATGGCCATGAAGGCTCTCCTCTTAATAATATTTCGGTTATGGTGGAGGGAGAGGAAAAGGTGGAAGATGAAAAGATGTGTCCACGTGGCAATTTCCCATTGGGCCAACACTTCCTCATTTTATTAAGTAATTAGAGAAGGAAACGGCCCACAAATACTCCTGGTGTAACCTCCCATAATAAGAGTTAATTATGGCATGTGTTAAAGTAATTTCCAGCCTGGCTAACGTTTTGGCCTTCGTCACAGGCGTGACAAGTAGGTCACGGGCGTGACAATAGTCCATTCGTCGTTCTTGAGTCGACGACCGATTTTTCTGCGTCGGTTCACGGGTCACCCCCCATATCACGGGCGTGACACGTTTGTCACGGGCGTGACAGGTGTTCTTCGTTCGACGTTCCTCGAGCTGAGGTCGACGGTCGGTGGGGGCATCATGCCCTAGGTCACGGGCATGACGGGCCTGTCATAGGCGTGACGGGCTTGTCACTCAAACAACGCTCGACGATCGTCGAGCGCCGATCGTCGAACATAGATACACGCCCCATGTCACGCCCGTGTCAGATATGACATGCCCGTGACACGGCCGTGTACTCACTCAAACACCGCTCGACGATCGTCGAGCTCCGATCGTCCAATAGAGAGACATGCCCCATGTCACGGCCGTGTCAGATACGACATGCCCGTGACACGGCCGTGTACTCACTCAAACACCGCTCGACGATCGTCAAGCGTCGATCGCCGAACAGAGAGATACAAGCTCCGTGTCACGCCCGTGTCATATACGACATGCCCGTGACACGGCCGTGTACTCATTCAAACACTGCTCGACGATTGTCGAGCACCGATCGTCGACGGTCGGTGGGGGCGTCAGGCCCTAGGTCACGGGCTTGAAGGGCCTGTCACGGGCGTGACCAACCCGTGATATGAGTTCTGAGTTCGGCGATCAGCTTCCTGATTTCGTCGACCATCGAAGGAAGTCACGGGCGTGACGGGCCGGTCACGGGCGTGACCACCCCGTGACTCGGGATTTTGGTCGACGCACTTCGGAGGATTGCGTCTTCGGTTAGCTGTCGTGCCTGAACCTATTTTTAGATCGGTTACTATCAATCTTTGGGGTTTACGGGGGTTCCGTCACGACAGACCGACTCCTAGGGGTCTAGCCGAAAATGGGATGTTACAAATCCCAATAAATAAAACAAAAATTTCATCCCCGAAATTGAGGTTAAGCCTACGGGAATTTCTATCGGAATAAAGTAAACTTGTAACATCCCATATAGTTTTCCTATTGAGTCGAAGCGACTACTTGTTCAATAAACGAAGGCAATCCCCCAATAAACAAAAGATTAGCCCCTATTTTCCTAACTGAGTGCGCATACCTAGGTTCTCAATTTCCCTTGTCTAGTCCTACCAGTTCAATTCAAGAATGTAATTTATAATATACTGAGAGGTGGTGAGGTATACATGACGGAACAACTCCGGGTACTTTTGCCTCATCAGGTCCTGCGGTTCCCAGGTGTGCTCCTCCTGACCATGGTTCCTCCACAGAACCTTGACTAAGGGGATCTTCTTGCGGCGCAAGGTCCGTACTCCTTTGTCATTGATCCGAACAGGCTCCAAGTGAATAGACCGGTCTGAAGCTACCGGCCCTTCGGTGGTCAGAATCTGCTGGTCCGGGCGTAGTAGAGCCCCCCTCAACAAAGAAATGTGGAAGACGTCGTGCAGAGCTGTCAGCTCTGGTGGGAACTCCAGCCTGTAGGCTAGGGCCCCGATCCGCTCCAGGATCCTATAAGGGCCCATATACCTAGGGCTGAGCTTCTTCCTCCGACCACGCACCCGTGAAACTCCATGCATGGGCCGGATCTTCAAAAACACTCGGTCCCCCACCTGAAACTACACCTGACGATGTCGAGCGTCATAGTACTTAGCCTGTCTTCTCTGCGCCTCTAACATCCTGTCCCTGATCAGCCTCACCTGAGCCTTGGTGTCTTCAACAAAATCCGATCCCAATGCCTTCGGATCCTCATCCTGAATCCAAGAAAGCGGGGTCCTGCATTTCCTTCCATACAATGCTTCGTAAGGCGCCATCCTGATGCTGGACTGCTAGCTGTTGTTATAGGAGAACTCGACCAGGGGTAAGATCTTCTCCCACAGTTCCCCGTGGTCCAAAATGCATAGCCTCAAAAGATCTTCCAGCATCCGATTGGTGCGTTCCGAATGCCCATCCGTCTGCGGATGGAATGCGGTGCTGAAGGTCAATCACGTGCCTAAGTAAGCCTGCATGGATCTCCACTCCCTTGAAGTGAACCGGCCATCCCGATCTGACACGATTGTCTTGGGCACCCCGTGATATCGAACGAACTGCCACACAAATCTCTGCACTAGTACTCCCACAGAGTCATCCTTCCTAATCGGAATGAATCTGGCCACCTTCGTCAACCGATCGACGATGACCCAAATCGAGTCGTTTCCCGTCCGTGATCGAGGAAGTCCATGAATAAAGTCCATCGCGATGTCTTCAAACTTCCACACCGGTACCGAGAGTGGTTACAACAATCCTGCGGGTTTTTTGCACTCCGCCTTCACTAGCTGGCAAGCCTCATAATATGTCACGAAGTATGTAATGTCCTTCTTCATCCACGGCCAGAACATCGTACTCTTCAAGTCTGTCGTCATCTTGGTGATCCCCGGGTGTATGGAATATCTACTATAATGTGCTTCTGCCATGATATCCTCCCGAATCTGACCTCCTGCAGGTATGCAGACCCTGCCTCTGAAACATAGCAATCCATCCCTCAGTGAATAATCTCCTGTCAAACCGTCCTTCAAGGCTTGGAATATAGGCTCTGCCCATGCATCTGTCTTCTGTCCGTCCCAGATGGGGTCCCGAATATCATCTATGGCAATCATCGATGCTTGATACTCCATGTACAACTCTGGATCATTCTTGTATACTAGGGATATCTGCATATCTCTGAAAGACCGGACTAGCTCCATGTACATCAGCTGTGGTCCCTTACCTGAGGTGTCTCCTCTCCGGCTTAGAGCATCTGCCACCACGTTCGCCTTGTCGGGATGGTAGTGCATGGTGTACTGGTAATCTGATAGGAACTCCACCCAATGTCTCTGTCTGATATTGAGTTCCTTCTGTGTGTCCACATATCTCAAATTCTTGTGATCGGAGAAGATGTCACAGTGAACCCCGTAATGGTAGTGTCGTCAAATATTCAGAGCAAAGATCACTGCACCCATCTCCAAATCATGCACCGGGTAGTTCTTCTCATGTATCTTCAGCTGTTGGGAGGTGTGGGCTATCACGTGCCAGTTCTGCATCATAATGACACCCATCCCTTAGTAGGAGGCGTATGTATGCACCTGGAATCCCTCCCTTCCCGACAGAGGAGCGAGAATGGGAGCCGAGGTAAGCCGACCTTTCAACTCCACAAAGGCTGCCTTGCAATGTGGTGTCCAAATGAACGGGGATTCCTTCTTTGTCAGGGATGTAAGGGGAAGTGCAATACGTGAGAATCCTTCGACGAACTTCCAGTAATATCCGACAAGTCCCAGGAAGCTCCATACATCCGTGGCTATCTTCAACGGTGGCCAATACTGAACTGCCCGAATCTTGGCCGGGTCAACTGCCAACCCTGCACCGCTGATGATATGACCTAAGAAGGCCACCTCATTTAGCCAAAACTAGCATTTGCTGAACTTAGCGTACAGCTGGTGTTCCCGTAGCCTCTCTAGAGTAAAAGTCAGGTGTCGTGCATGCTCCTCCTCTGTCCTTGAGTAGATGGGGATGTCATCAATAAATACGGTGATGAATAGATCCAAATACTCCTCGAATACCCTGTTCATGATGATTGTAAATGCTGACGGCGCATTAGTGAGCCCGAATGGCATCACTGTAAACTCGAACAGTCCGTACCTACTACTGAAGGCGGTCTTTGGAATGTCCTCCTCTCGAATCCATAGCCGGTAATAGCCTGACCTCAAATCATGTTTTGAGAAGAAATGTGCTCCTTCCAGTTGGTCGAACAACTCGTCAATCCGTGGCAGTGGGTATGTATTCCGGACCGTCAATCTGTTCAGCGCTCGGTAATCAATACACAAGCGGAGACTTCCGTCCTTCTTCTTGACAAATAGCACCGGGTCTCCCCACGACGAAGAGCTTGGCCGGACAAACGCTGCATCTACTAGTTCCTGCAACTGACTTCGGAACTCTGCCAACTCCTTCGGGGCCATCCGGTAAGGAGCCCTTGATGCCGGCTTGGACCCCGGCACAAGCTGTATCTGGAAGTCATGCTCTCGGTGCGGAGGTAGTCCTGGCAGTTTCTCTGGAAAGACGTCAGCGAAATCTCGCACCACCGGGATGTCTGCCACAGACACCTTGGCCTCCACCATCTCAAAAAGAGTCTGATAAACCTCCTCTCCCTGCAGATGGGCCTTAATGGCCTATACTGAAGATAAGAGTATACGAGAGGCAGATCTTATACCTTCGATGATAATGACCGAGACCCCGTGCCTCACGGTGACCCTCTTTTCTTGGCAATCAATCTGGGCATGGTTCCAGTGCAACCATGTCATGCCCAAGATCAGCTCGAAGATTGGTATCCTTAGGATCGTTGCAGATACTTCGAATGACTTCCCGCCAATCTCCTCCTCCATGTTGCAGTGGGCAGAGGTGATTATCTCTGATCCGTCGGGTAGACGCACCTTCCTCATCAGGCCTGTGAACCACTCCAGTCCTTCGAGCCATTCCAGAAAGGCCTCCGACACAAACGAGTGCGAGGCTCCCGTGTCGAACAGAGTATAGGCCGGCTTGCCGCTGATGAAGACTATACATGGGAAGGTTAAATGTCTTAGTATTCTATAAAGGGTTTTCTTTCCTAGTTATTCTACCTAGTGCAGTTATACCAATTTGACAACTGAGGAAGGGGATTCTATTTAAACAATTAAACATCTTGGCGTACCTGCTATGACCTGCTCTAGGTTGCGAGGCTACACCAGGTCCAAAGCATACACCTGCTCTCTTTCTTGTCTACGATCCCCTCCCTGGTATACACGTCCTCGGCCACGACCTCACCCTCCGAAATGCTGGCAGGTGGGCCACCCTGTGGTGCTGGAGGTGGTGCGCCCTTCATGGGGCAGTTTCTTCGGAGGTACCCAATCTAATGACAATGGAAGCACTCTGGCGGGGGATACACCATACCCCCGGGTCTCGGCATCTCCTGCATCCGAAGAGGTTGAGGGGCCAATATCACCTGCTTCCTCGGCTCCTGCCTCACTTCCTGACGAGGCTGGTCCTCTGTCCTTCTCCCATCTGGTATAGCACCTCGCCGCTGATCATTTCTGGCTCTCCGGCCCTGATCCTCTGCTTGCCGCTTCCGGCCCCGAGTGGTGTGCCAATCAGCCTCAATCCTCTTTGCCATCTCCAAAATTCGGGAGATAGGCCCGTCGGATACAAACAATAAGGCCTCCCTCAACTCCTCTTTCAGGCCCTTATAAAACCTCCGGATGTACCCTGCTTCATCCAGCTGGTAAGAATCTACATATCGAGCCAAATTGTTGAACTCCTGATGGTACTCCACCACCGTCCTGGAGCCCTGCTTCAGCTGTAAGAACCCCTCCTCCAACTCATCCCTGGCCGACTGCGGAACAAAATGCTCCAGCAGCACGGCCCTGAACTCTTCCCAGGTAATTTCCGCTACCTCCCTGTCGGCAAACGTCGTGTCCAGCAACGTCTTCCACCACCTCTTGGCATGGGACTCCAAGCAAGAGACAACCAAGGCCACCCTCTCCTCCCAGGGGCATCGTATCCCGGTCAACATTTCGTACATAATATCCAGCCACTCTTCTGTCCGAACTGCCGATTCTGTCCCCAAGTAGGACTTGGGCGAAAGTCCTCGGAAGATGCTCAACCAGTTGGCCCCCGGGTTTGGCTGCGGAGCCGGAGCCTGTTGAGTCCGGAAGGCCTCAAGGATAGCTTAAAGAGTCTGGCCTATGTGTGACTGAAGGATAGGAGTGGGGACCGGTGGAGTAGGCTATGCTGGAGGCTGCGTAACAAAATCCATAATGAGAAAACGTTCAATCTTTACTAAAAATGGACAATTTATATGTGATCCCCATATGGGCACACCACTGCTTCCGCTGCTTAGTTTGTCCCCAAACTAAACTCGAGCGGGGGTGACCCAGGGTTAGTGGACTGCTACTTTTTTTTTTGATCGATGTTACCTTTTGATACCACCTGTAAGACCCCCTTTTTTTCTAGTTCAAACCCTGGGGTCTTATGCCCAGAACCGCCACTTTGTGGTGACACCTTCGCGGCCGGGAAGATTGTCACTACAAAACGCCGATTCTGCCGGCCTTATTGATCACAAAAGTATCAGTACAAGAGAATAGACATGTAAGTCCACAGAAAATCACATCTCATATAAATAATCTCCACGAAGGGAGTGTCCACAAAATAATATATCAGAGTACTAAAATACGGGCTTGTGCCCGGAACATAATGTCCTCACTACAAATCACTCATGCGGAATCAAAAACAGAACATCTATTCAAGGTCGAGACTCACGGTCCCGGCTGTATGAACTCCGGAGCTAGACTGCCCCATCTCCAAGCACACCAGTCTCTAGGGCTGCTCCCCCGTGCTGGGCTCCACGATTCCCTAAAATGATGCAGTTCGAAAACCGTTAGTCATAAAGACTAAGCCCCATCATTCCCTACCACTTCACACATGGCTCCTAGGTACCGAGCGGAGAGTAAGAAAGGGAAGGACATGAAGGTGGAGAATAAATCAAAAGAAACAAGTGGCAGCGGAACTAATCTAGTAATTCTATAATAAATAATGGCAATAAGATGTAATATGAAAAGTAACCTTCACTTATGTGAGAACACATATGCCAAGGGGTCTTCTGCAAGGCTCCCATCATATAAAAAGTCTCATACCAATTTATACGTTGGGGTGTCGGTTATCAAACAGCAATATATATATATATATATATATATATATATATATATATATATATATATATATATATATATATATATATATATATATATATATATATATATCAAAATTGACATTAATTTATAAACTTGCCCACACAAGCTTATAGATCAAGGGGTCGTTTTGCAAGTCCTAATGTATAAGCATCCCATTCCACTTATACCTTAGGTGTCAGGGGTTAAATGAATCGATTATGCTATGACATGCAAGTGGGTATGATGGAACAAGCAAGTACAACACACACACGCCACTCTGTGCACACAGACCTTTAGTTCCCCATTTCTGTGGCCGTAACCTCCCAGGATACCTCCGTAGTGGCAGACGGAAGCGGTGGGTTGGGCCTCTCCCACCTCTAAACCAGTAAAGCACTACCAGTCAGACCTATCGTATGCCTCAACGCTTGGTGCACGAAGCGGACTCCTGCGTACTCTTGTCGGCTGGCGCACCGGACTTCTATTGGCGAAGTACTAACCACACTTGCCGAGTCAGCGTATTGGTGTCGGTGCATCGACCCTTCAATACCGAAGACCCACCACCTTAATTTTCTTTCCTTTTATGCACATGCAAATTTAACGTATTCAAAGATCGAGCCGAAGCTCCCCAGACTAAAATGTCTGTCTCAAACAATCGAGCAGAAACTCCCCAGACCAAAACGTCCGTCTCTTAACTATCTGAGCCGAAGCTCTCTGGACCAAAACGTTCATCTCTTAACTATCCAAGCCGAAGCTCCCAACTATCTTCCTGTGCTATCTGTGTTCGTGAAATGTGCAACCCTAATTACTGAGTTACTCTTTTCAGCTTGTTAATACAGTTTACGTTAACCCAGGACTGCCCCCGGTATTCCTTGTGAAGGGCTCTCAGGGGAACTAGGAACTATGATGGGATTACGCCCATCGTTCCCTTTCGCAAGGTACTTATTATTATTATTGGTTGATTCCCTTACCCATTACCTTCTCGTGTTACGATAGACTAACCTAATGTGATTTTTAACCTTCCTCTCTTCGGGAAAGACGATCTTTCGTCGAACCCGAGCACCTCTTAACTCTAGCCAACACCACTTCTCACCAACCTTCCCATCCTTATATGGTGAACACTTTCACATCCATCCAATTCAGCAGATTAACTAACTCCAATGTTGTGCCCCATCATATCCTATGACTGTTATCTCAAATTGCTAATTGCAGACTATCCTATGCTATATGTTGAACCAGATAGGAAATGATCCAATACTCATCTAAATGCCCTAACTTATTTACTGGAGGTATATCATGATATAATTAACCTATAATCAGAAAATTATAATTTTTCCTAATTTATCCGGCATTTAATTAATTCCCTCAAAAATTCCAAGGGCTACCGGTTTAAACATGAACTACCCTAATTACTCATGAAAGATGTCCAATAAAATTATTATAAATATTATGTTATCTCAATATGGTAAATCCAAAGTATCACAATTTTTCTATCATCAAAAGGGCACTAAAACTATTTTAGCAATATTTTCTATCTTTCATTATTTATGAATCATATACAGAAAATATCCATCCAGAAATTTTAAATTAAATATACTATGCAGATACAACCTTAAAAATAACATTGGCTGAGTTTCATAATTTTTTAGCTTGTATTAATCTCTGAATAAATTAATTATCTAAATCTTCATAAGGTGGAATTGTAAAGAAAGTGTCATAACTAAGATTCTAAAAATCATGAATAAATGTCTACAAGCATATAATGGCCTGAAAATCTTAATTCCTAAGTCTCATTATTTTTTAACAGCAATATCATCCATAATTAATTTTTTAACCATAAAACCCCTTTTTAACATTTGTGAATGAAGTGCTAGATTTACTTAACTAAAATTATACAAAAATTCAGGAGCAACCATTCTTACCTAAAACACTTACTACCAAGATTTCATGGGGTTTCAATGAACAGAAAGATCTAAATAATTAAAACATCAGTTAGGGCTATAGCAAACTTTATGAATGAAGTGCTAGAAATATACATCATAAAATTCCAATAAAATTGCTATAAGTTTTGCCCATTCCAAAACTCACTCTACCCGAGTTTCACAGCTTTTAAATAATGTTTAGTGACTGATTTTACTCATTTGAGATTTTATCCTAAAATTATGGTTAGGTGTTTTGAGGTCTCTACCTATCTCCAAATCCTCCAAGATTCAATCCAGGTGATTTATATTATGCTAACGTCGACTCTACGGAGTTTCAAGGCAATACGAGGGCATTTGCCCCCATGTCCTTCACAACCCTCAAAACCCTCCCTTTAGGGTTTGAGTTTGGATCGTAGGGTAAATCAACCCTAAACCACACCATTTTTCTCCAAGTGGGTTATAATAACCATTCTAAGTCAGTGGTCAAAATATCAGCCTCTGTTGATGTGATTTGACCGTTCCAAACTCTTAGTGCACTTTTTACTCAAAAATGCATCATTAATGCCTAGTTAAGGATAGGTGATTTCCTACCCAAAACTCATCCAAATGAGTCGGAATTTTGTACAGAGCTAGGTTTTATAGCCAGGGACCACTCACCAAAAGTTTGGAAGGTTTGGAGGTCATTTGACCACTTAAATAAATTACTCTAACTTTATTAAATTAAAACCAAAACCTTAGGCAAAGTATCTCCAAAGCTTCCTATATTTAGACAGCCTCTAGGTATGGCTAAGTGTAACCACCTGCCCACAATTCAGGTCATTTGGACAAGGGACGAAGAGTGGGCATTCATTTTAGTTTCTGCACAACTCTAGGTATATCCCCCACTAAAACGGGTGCTGCGGTGAAACCACTTACCCAAACGAGTTGACATTAATTGTATATTAATCTAGACTTGAAGGGCTACAACTTTCGTGACTGGGCATTTGTCCTAAATCGGATTCTAAGTGCCTCTTTTTGCAGCATCAAAATGTTCTCATTTAATGTATCTTTTCCTTATATATTATATACATAATTTTTATATTATAAAAAAATGTTTTTACTGTTCATCTTCTACAGAACCCGAAAACCTGAACTCAGAAAACTTATATTTCCTGTAGCTCTTCTGCGATGGCTATCGGTCGGCGATGTTTTGGCCGCCGGAGGTGGCGGTTTCCGGCGAACCTGAACATATATTTTTCATGGTTGTTTTCATGAAAACGCGAGATAGGTCCGGCTCCGTTGAGCACGAACTTCCTTTCTAAGATCCTAAGATCTACCGATAAAAGAAGAGGTAGAGGAGGACCTTGTTTGTGGTTTGGAGGTGAGATGAACGTCGGGTTGTCATGGCGCGGTGGTGGCGTTGCCGAACTTCTCCTACAGCGAGAACAACAACTCTAATCCGTTTGGTCAAGAGTGTAAACTTCTCATCCTGCCCTAAGGGGGCTTTTATAGATCACCAATTGGGGATGCGAAAGGGTAAGGCATTTATGGCCAAAAAGGCTCTCCTCTTAATAATATTTCGGTTATGGTGGAGGGAGAGGAAAAGGTGGAAGATGAAAAGATGTGTCCAGGTGGCGATTTCCCATTGGGCCATCACTTCCTCATTTTATTAAGTAATTAGAGAAGAAAACGACCCATAAATACTCATGGAGTAACTTCCCATAATCAGAGTTAATTATGGCATGTGTTAAAGTAATTTCGAGCCTGGCTGACATTTCGGCCTTCGTCATGGGCGTGACAAGTAGGTCACGGGCGTGACATTAGTCCATTCGTCGTTCTCGAGTCGACGACCGATTTTTCTGCGTCGATTCACGGGTCACCCCCCATGTCACGGGCGTGACACATTTGTCACGGGCGTGACAGGTATTCTTCGTTCGACGTTCGTCGAGCTGAGGTCGACGGTCGGTGGGGGGCGTCACGGCCTAGGTCACGGGCATGATGGGCCTGTCACGGGCGTGACGGGCCTGTCACTCAAACACCGCTCGACGATCGTCGAGCGCCGATCGTCGAACAGAGAGACACGCCCCATGTCACGCCCCTGTCAGATACGACACGCCCGTGACACGGCCGTATACTCACCCAAACACCGCTCGACGATCGTCGACTGCTGATCGTCGAACAGAGAGACACGCCCCGTGTCACGCCCGTCTTAGATACGACACGCCCGTGACACGGTCGTGTACTCACTCAAACACCGCTCGATGATCGTCGAGTGCCGATCGCCGAATAGAGAGAGACACGCTCCGTGTCACGCCCGTATCATATACGACACGCCCGTGACACGACCGTGTACTCATTCAAACACCGCTCGACGATCGTCGAGCGCCGATCGTCGACGGTCGGTGGGGGCGTCAGGCCCTAGGTCACGGGCGTGACTGGCATGTCACGAGCGTGACCAACCCGTGACATGAGTTCTGAGCTGGCGATCAGCCTCCTGATTTTGTCGACCATCGAAGGAAGTCACGGGCATGACGGGCCGGTCACCGGCGTGACCAGCCCGTGACTCGGGATTTCGGTCGACGGACTTCGGAGGATTGCATCTTCGGCTAGCTGTCGTGCCTGAACCTATTTTTAGATCGGTTACTGTCAATCTCTGGGTTTACGGGGGTTCCGTCACGGCAGACCGACTCCTAGGGGTCTAGCCGGAAATGGGATGTTACAACATGTACTATAAAATTGCTAGTATAGGTCCGCTGCCATCTTTTTCTTGATTACTCTCCACCTTCAAGTCCTCCCCTTTCTTCCTCTCTGCTCGGTACCTAGGGGCCATAGGGGAAGGGGTGTGGGATGATAGGACTTTGTCTTATAGACTAACGGTTTTCGGACCACATCATTTAGGGGATCGTGGAGCCCAGCATGGAGGAGCAGCCCCGGAGGTCGGCACGTTTGGAGATAGGGCAGTCTAACTCAGGAGTTCAGACAGTTGGGATTGTGAGCCCCTGACCTTAGTAGTGTTTTATTTTGCTTCCGCTTGAGTGACTATGTAGTGAGGATTTGGTGTATCGGGCTTAAGCCTTTATTTTCAGTACATTTATATATTTTGTGGACTCTCCCTTCGTGGAGATATTGTTGCTCTGATGTGATTTTTTGTGGACTTGTCTTTTAATTATTTTCTACAATTGTGATCGAATCAGCCGGCAGAATTGACGTTTCGCGGTGATGACCCTTCAGGGCGTGAAGGTGTCACGGCAAAGCGGCGGTTCTGGGCCTAAGACCCCGGTGTTTCAAAAAAAAAAGGGGGTCTTACAAGTGGTATCAAAGCAGACCTCGATCGAAAAGTAGCAGTCCACAACCCTTGGTCACCCCCGCACGAGTTTAGTTAGGGGACAAACTAAGCAGCAGAAGCAGTGGTGTGCCCATATGAGGGATCACATGTAAATTGTCCACTTAAGTTAGGTTTGTTCGATTACCTACTAATGAAGTTTGTTTCACAGCACCCAGCTCAGCCTACGCCTTAAGGAGGAGCCCAGCAGACTCCGGACATTGCACCACCTCCCCCGGTTAACACTCCATTCCTACAGTCAGAGATGGTATAGACTCTAACAGCCATCTTGGAGGCTTGTAGGGCTCAACAGGTTCCGGCTCCGCAGCCAAACCCGGGGGCCAAGCCGACATCTAGTTCCCCTTACCGGATGGCCCCAAAAGAGTTGACAGAGTTCCGAAGTCAGTTGCAGGAACTAGTAGAGGCAGGGTTTGTCCGGCCAAGCTCTTCCCCGTGGGGAGCCCCGGTACTATTCATCAAAAAGAAGGATGGAAGTCTCCGCTTGTGTATCTGAAAGTGCAAGTTAGATCTGATATACTCTAGGGGGGTGAATAGAGTATAGTGCTTGCTAAAAACTTTTTACAATAGTTATTGTAATCCTAAGTGAATAGGGAAGCAAATAATATAAAGTAATCTAAACAAGAAGCAACTATCTAATCACAGAGCAATCTAGTCACAAAACACAGCCAGAAACAAAAGAAAGTAAGAAACCAGATGACACAAGGAGCTATAGTGGTTCCCCAATCAACCTGGGTACATCCACTCTTCTACTACCCTAGGTAGGAATCCACTGCAGGATGAGTTGGTCAGGTGTCCTGGGCACCAATGAGCTTTTGATAAGGTGCTCAAAAACCAAACCAATTTTTTTGATCAGGTGTCTTGCCACCACTAAGTTTTGATAAGGTCTTAGAAACCAATCACAAACTTTTGAATCGAGTTTGAAAAACCCTTTACAGCAGAGAGAGAGAGAGAGGGATAAGAAGATCTTCTCTGTCAACAGTAAGAGAGAAGATAGTGGATGTTGTCAAAGCTCCCCCTGAGATCTTGAGTTTTTCAAGAAGTGAAGCTTTGCAGTAGGGTGATAGGCCTTCAGAAAATTGATCTCCAGCAAATGATGATTTCAGCAACAGCTGAAATGTGTGGTGTTTGGAGTCTTGAATGATGATGGCCTTTGAACACTTGAATTAAAAGAGATCTGAAGATTTCAGTTTGTTGATCTCCTTTGGTGATGGTGTTCTTGTATGAATCTTTGAGACTGAGAATGTCTGCAACTCTCTTTCTTTCTCTTGTGTAATTGTGTTGTAAGAGTTGTTATTGCAGAGAATATGTTTCTGACTTCTTGTTCTTCTTTTTTTTGCAGAAAAAAATGAAAAATCTAATCTTTTATTCCTTTTTTTCTTGAATAGAAATGATCCACTGTCCAAGATAGTCGTTAGACTGTCATTAATTACTTCCTTAATTGCAATTGTCTTCTGGAGGAAAGTCCAATAAAACATTCCTTGAAAATTCCTTAAACTTGCTCCAGATAAATTAAAAATGGCTACAAGATCTCTGAATTAAATGCTAACAATAATTCCTCAACTGTCTGAATTTGAATCTTGAAAATCATTGAACTCTTCAGAAAAATATCGAACTGAGCTCCACTATCGTCGAACTGAGCTCAGAGATTTGGACTTGGATAGAAGCAAAGATCGTCGATCTGAGCTCAACTATCGTCGAACTGAGCTCAGAGATAGAGAATTAAACTGGAGTCAAGATCGTCGACCTAAGCTCGAAGATCGTCGAATGGAGTTCGACGACCTGTTGAAGTTGAGCTCAGCGATCGTCGAATGGAGTTCGACGATTCGTCGAAGTTGAGCTCAACGATCGTCGATTGGAGTTCGACGATTCGTTGTACTGAGCTCGACGAAATGACTTAGTCTCCAGAAACTGAAAAACCTGGTCTTGAGGGCAGCTTCCAAACCTAACTAATAACCCTTAGACTCAATTCTACTTGACCTTTAGATCTATACAATGAGGTCAAAACAAGTTTCCTAAGAGACATAGTGATCCTGACCCAAATCAGTAATAGGGTGTTCCAACAATCTCCCCCTATTTGGGTTAGGATTAGTATTTACAGAAATTGGAGAATTAAAAACATACAAAGCAATAATATTACAACAAAACATTGCAGAATCACAGACATAATCTCAGATAGATCAGAAATCAAAATAACTATCACCATACAGAATTACTCTTTTTCCTTGCTCTTTATAAGTACTCTTTCTCTATTTGGATTAAGAGCTTCCTTTTTAGATCTTCTGTCATCAGCTGCACCTAAAGAAGTTTGTTGCTTAGTCCTGGATACTACAGCTTCAGGGTGCAGCTTCATGTAGCTTTCAGAATCAAAGAACTTGCTGGATGAATATCTTTCAAGTTCCTTTCTCCTTTGATCTGATAATGTAGTAATACTGGAGGTGTCTTTGCCTTATTCTCTGGCTTTCTTGATCTGGTCCAGAGCAACTAATTCTTTCATCCTAGCTGTCCGTGAAGTACGATTATTCTCTGGATCCTCAAAAGGAACTGGAGGCTCATATCTGTTTGAGGGATTATCTGGAGGAGCTATGGATGAGACTAACTCTTTAAACTTGTAGGGAAAGGGACCTGAAGTAGTATCAGTGGAAGCTTGTCCTTCCCTTTAATAAGGGTGTTGCCTGGAATGTCCATTGGAATAGACTTGAAATTCTCTTTGGTCTCCTATGTAGTTTACTCTCCTTGATTGATAGCCTCTGGATTGGCTTCCCCTGTATTGGGATCTACCTTGAGGTTGATAAGAGGTTTGTCTTCTAGCAGAGGGTTGAACAACAGAACTACCACCTGCACCTGCATCAGGTGAGGGAGGAGGAGGAGGATGATTGTAATGTGAAGATCCTTTCTCATACTTTCTCTTTTTCTTCATGGCCTTTAGTTGATTTTTGGAGTATTGCATCCAATGTTCTGTGATAGGGCAGTTATGTAGTATGTAGTAAGGAATATCATTTGTGTCTTTGGCTTTTGCTGGAGGAACCCTTTTCATAGCCTTGCTTCTGGTCTTTCTTTTCCTTGCAATAGTGGCAGAAGAATCATCTGAATCAGTCCTGAACTGATTACTTTTTGAGCTTTGATCATCATATAGTGCATCAATCCTTTTCAGATAGTCTTTCTGTTGTTGTAATTGAGCAGGAGAAACAGTAGTGACAGTAATGGTAGTAACAGCAATAGTAGAAAAAGTAGTAGAAATAACACTGGCAGAAGAAGTTGTAGCAGCAGTAGTAGATACATCAGTAACTGGGGCAGCAGATTCAGATATAACAGTTTCAGTAACAAAAATAACATCAGCAGTAGTAGCAGTTGAAGCTGGAAAATCATCACTAGAAGGGGCAACGACAGCAATAACAGCATGCTCAAGAATAAGTGCCCCTGTCATATGTATATCCTCAGATATTAAAGCATCAGAATTAACAGCAATATCAACAACATCAGTACTTTTAACAGAAACTGCAGGAGCAGCAGCAGAAAGGGACTTTACAAAAGAATGTATTAAACTGGTGTCACAGCTTGAAATAGGCACAATGGCCTTAGAGAGATCTTCAGATGGCTGGACTGCAGTGTGCTCTGGAAGACAGCTGAAATAAATAGAGTCAAAATCTGATAATAGTGACCTGAGGTCCATTGAGAAAATTGCAACTTGAGATGTTGAGGCTTGAGCTTGAACTGAAGTAACAACAGTAGCAGCAGCAAACAATCTTTCACCTTCATGAGGCATCTCCCCCTGCCTAGATTCAGAGAAAGCTGGATCAAGGCACCCAAAGGAAAGGATTGCCTGAGGAGGAATGAGAGAGGAGAGCCTGGTAGACAAGTCTGCAACTGACTTAAGAAGTGGATCCAAGGAGGTCTCCAACAGGAGTGATAGTGTGGGAGCTATCAGCTCATAGAGTCTGTCTACTAAAGCTGGAAGATCTACATGCTCAAGAGGGACTTGAGCAGAGGTAGGGACTGAAGGTGGAGCAGCTAGAGATGTGGGTGGAGAGCTAGTGGATGGTGGAAATGAAGGTTGAGATATGGGGATTGTGGAAATGGAAGATAATGGAATTGAAATAGAGGGTGTGAATGAGGGTTGTGCAATGATGTCTTGAAGCAATTGTTGATATGATGTGGATGAAGAGGGTGGATCAGGAGGGGATGAAGGGGAATCATCCATAAAGGAATCATCTATCAGATTAAAGGATGGAATGTTGGATGATGAATCAATTTCTTGTTGAGGGTAGTGATGTAAAGGGTGGAAGAGTTCTTCAGTTAGAGGAAGATTTGGAGAATGGATAGAAGTTGGAGATGGGCTGGAAATTATGATGGTGGAGGAAACTGTAATGGTGGATGTGACTGGTGGAGATGAAATAAAAGGTGGAGGAGGAGAAGAAGCAGGCAAGTCTTCTACAGGGGCAGAGACTTGAGGGGAAGAGACTGCAACAGTCCTTGTGCCTGAAGTTCCACTTGCAGAGAGCCTGCTGGGCTTCACTATTTGCCTGTCCCACTTTCCAAACAGGGCACAAGTGAGCCTCTTGGAGGCATTAATGTGCACCCCACTGGAAACTAGCAGAGCAGGGCATCTATTCTGAAGAAATAGCTCTAGTATCCTTCCATAGTTAACAAAATTCTTGTTGATCTTCTTCTTAATCAGATCAAAGAAAACCTCTCCCCAGTTCAATTGTTTCTTATCCACTAGAGCACCCATCAAGCATAGCTGATACCTGGAGATGGTATCATGGGCTGAGTGTTTGGCCAATAACACCTTTCCTACAACATCAGCCAAAAATCTGTACTCCACAAATAGATTTTTCTTCAGGAGTTTGCTAGGGTTTTCATCTGAATGTCCCATTCTATTAAGTAAATCAGAAGATTCTTCTCCAGACAGTTCAGCAGAGGCTTCTCCTGAATTCAATCCAAAAATCTCTGTGAGGGCAGCAGGTGTGAGAGATACCTGGGTTCCTGAAATTGATCCAACAACTGTATTCTGATCCTGGTTGTGGGCAGTATATACCCATTCCTTTATTTCATCAGCAGCTAGCTTGATCCTGGTAGTCATTATTGTAACTAGCTTTTGTTCCTTGAAAAGTTCTAGTATATCTTGGAAGATTTGATCACTGGTGCTGAAAGAATCCATGTCAATGTCAAAACCTACATCAAATATCATTGCGGCCAGAACTACAACAGAGACAGCCATTGATTCCTGCAAAAATCAACAAAAAACCGACCAACTTTAGAGAAATTGGAGGGAAGGAAAAAATTTGCAGAGAGAATGAAGGCGCAAAGAGAGAATGACGTCCGAAAAAATGAATTTTATATTAGGGTTCGACGCAAAAAGGGAAAGATCGTTGAACTCTGTTCGACGATCGGGGCTTCTAAAGGAAACTGAAAGTTCATTAACATCGTTGATCTCCGTTCGATGATATTGGAGAGCGTCGAGCTCCGTTCGACGATAGTTCAGAAAACAAAATCGTCGAGCTTCGTTCGACGATCGCTGACCTGGAGAGATAGTTAAGCACTATCTGAGAAGGGCTGAACTCTAGTCGACGATTTCGGAAAGCGTCGATCTCCGTTCGACGATCTTGGGGAAAATCATCGAGCGCAGTTCAGAGACCAGAAACACTCTAGACACTAGAAAAAAATTAAGAAGTTTGCCTAGTATTGGTCATTTTTAGAGTTTTAAAATCTTGGATATTATTTTAGAATTCCACCATCTAACATTCCTAACTGATTTAGGAAGAAGGTGTGTTTCTTTTCATCCAAGGGTTTGGTGAAAATATCTCCCATTTGTAAATTAGTTGGGATATATTGAAGTTCAATTTTATTTTTCTCAACATTATCCCTTAAAAAGTGATGCCTAATTTCTATGTGTTTTGTCCTACTATGGAGGACTGGATTTTGAGATATAGAAATAGCACTGGTATTATCACAAAAGATTTTAGACTTCTCTAAGTTGTAGCCAAGTCTAGGAGTTGGTTTTGAATCTATAAGATTTGTGAACAACAACTACCTGCAGCCATATATTCAGCTTCAACAGTTGAAGTTGACACAGATGTCTGTTTCTTGCAAAACCAAGAGACAAGTCTGTCACCAAGAAACTGACAAGTTCCACTGGTGCTTTTCCTGTCTATTCTGCATCTAGCATAATCAGCATCAGAAAATCCAGTTAAGTCAAATGGTGAATCTTTTGGATACCAGAGACCTAGATTTGGACAACTTTTTACATATCTTAGAATCCTTTTTACTAAGGTTAGGTTCGACTCTCTAGGGCTCACTTGGAATCTAGCACATATGCATGTAGCAAACATTATGTCAGGTCTACTAGCTGTAAGGTACTGTAAAGAGCCAATCATTGCTCTATATGTTGTCTGATCAACAGGTTTCCCATGTTCATCAACATCTAATACAGCATTAGTAGGCATAGGTGTTTTCATACAAGATGCTTTAGACATACCAAATTTCTTAACCAATTCTTTTGCATACTTGGTTTGAGAAATAAATATGCCTTCAGCATGTTGTTTGACTTGCAATCCTAGAAAGAAGGATAGCTCACCCATGCTACTCATTTCAAATTTAGAATGCATTAGATTGGAGAACCTTCTGCACAAATTTGAATTAGTAGAACCAAATATAATATAATCTACATAGATCCGTGCTAGTAGGGTATGGGACTTATGGGTTCTAATAAAAAGAGTTTGGTCTACTCTACCCTTTATATATTCATTTTTCCAGAAGAAAGCATGCTAGAGTCTCATACCATGCTCTAGGAGCTTGCTTGAGACCATATAATGCTTTACGCAATTTGAAAACATAATCAGGATGAGTTGGAGAGATAAAACCTACAGGTTGTCTGACATAGACTTCTTCTTTGATATCTCCATTGAGAAAAGCACTCTTTACATCCATCTGGTACACTTTGAAACCTTTGTGTGTTGCATATGCTAAGAAGATTCTTATGACCTCCAACCTTGCAACTGGTGCAAAAGTCTGGTCATAATCTATCCCTTCTTCTTGAGAGTACCCTTGAGCAACTAGCCTTTCCTTGTTCCTTACAATGACTCCTTGATCATCTAACTTGTTTATGAACACCAACTTTGTTCCAACAATGGAGTGATCCTTAGGCATTGGTACTAGTTCCCAAACTTTGTTCCTTTCAAATTGATGCAACTCTTCTTACATTGCAATGATCCAGTGTGGATCTTGCTCTGCATCTTGAATGGATTGAGGTTCAATTTAAGATAGGAAGCAAGTGTGCAACATATTTTGGTTGACCTGGTTTCTGGTTTGCACACCAGCTGAGATGTTTCCAATCACTTCGGAGATTGGATGGTCTCTTGATGTTACTAAATCAACAGGAGGTGTTGATTGTTCACCAACCTGTGTTGTTGTTTCCTCTGGTGGTACAACAACTGGCTCATCAAGAAGTTTCTTTTCAAGGTGTTGAATGTCTTCTTCATCTTCACTGCTTTCCTCTTTTTGGATGATTTGTAAACTGTTCAAGTCTTCAGCAAGAGAATGTACCTGCAAAAGTTCTATGGTAGAAGTGTTCTTCTCCTTGAAAGACATGTTAGATTCATCAAAAGATATATGCACAGATTCTTCAATTTTGAGAGTTGATTTATTATATACCCTGTAAGCCTTACTGATCATGGAGTATCCCATAAACACTCCTTCATCAGCTTTAGCTTGAAATTTTGGTAAATACTTCTTGTCATTATTGTGAATATAACAGATACAACCAAAAATTCTAAAATAATCTACTTTAGGTTTCTTCCCTTTGAGTAATTCATAGGGAGTCTTTCCCTTCAGTTTATGTATTAAACTTCTATTCAGCACATAGTTGGAGGTGTTTACAGTCTCTGCCCAAATAGATAGAGGAAGGTGACCATCTGACAACAATGTAGTGGCAGATTCAATAAGGGTTCTATTTTTCCTTTCAGCTACCCCATTTTGTTGAGTAGTTCTAGGAGCAGAGAAAGTATGCCTGATCCCTTCACTCTGACAGAACTCTTGCATAAGAATAGAATCAAACTCTATCCCATGATCACTTCTGATCAGGGCAATGTGAGTATTGAACTCAGTCTGTATGCATTTGAGAAACTCTGTCAAACACTTAAAGTTATCAGATTTCTTCCTCAGAAAGAACACCCATGTGAATCTAGAGAAGTCATCTACAACTACTAAAGTGTAAGATTTCCCTCCTAAGGTTTGTACTGTAATGGGTCCAAAAAGATCCATGTGTAACAGATACAAAATACTAGGTGAATCACTCTTATTAAGTGACTTGAAACTATTTTTAGTTTGCTTGCCTAATTGACAAGCCCTGCAGAGTCCTTCCTTCTTGTAGGGGCCAGAAGGCAGTCCTCTAACAAGGTTGTCCTTGGACAACCTAGCAATGGTTCTAAGGTTTATATACCCTAGTCTCTTATGCCATAATACATTAGGTCTACTAACAGAATTAAACAGGCAAATATCTACTTCAGTTGAAAGAAAGTCTACTAAATATATGTTACTTTTCATTTTACCTATCAACACAGTTGTGTTGTCCTCTGATTTGATCTTGCATAAGGATTTGCTGAAAGTCACTTGGTAGCCTTCATCACATAGCTGACTGATGCTGATCAAGTTGTGCTTCAGTCCTTCCACATAGGCTACTTTCTTGAATGTGACTGTCCCAATTTGGACTGCACCATATCTTTTTGTTAGTCCAAAGTTTGAATCACCAAATATGACTTTGGGTCCAAGTTTGGCTTTAAAGGATGTGAAATTGTCCTTGCTTCCTGTCATGTGCTTGGAGCACCCACTATCCAGATACCATTGTTGGTTTGATGTTGGATAGGTCGTCACCTGCACATAAAATAATTTACTTGTTTTTGACCTAGTTCACCTTGGGCCTAGGTTGATAACCTTTAAATTCAGAAATAAATGACATCCCTGGTTGACTCTTATAACCTTCTGGATGATATCTCCTTGGAGGTATTATCCATTCAGTATAAGGGTTAAATCTTTGGGATGAAGGACCCCTAGGTTTGGATTTTGATTTACCCTTGAAGAAGTTTTCAAATCTCTGATCTCTGCTCAACGATCGTTGAGCTGCGTTCGACGATCTTGGGTTAGAACGTCGAGCTCCGTTCGATGATCGGCTGTGGCAGAGTTCAGGGTTTAGAGATCGTCGACCTGAGTTCGACAATTTTGTCTGAGATCGTCGATCTGCTTTCGACGATCGTCTAGCTCCGTTCGACGATTTCTGTTAAACACTTGATTTCTTGGGTAAGTCAGAATTCTTCCTAGCTACCTCTACAACTCCCTTCCCTTTATCAGAAATAAACTTAATTGGGGTTGTTAGTACTATAGGTTGGCTGGATGAAGCACCCAAGCCCAGTGTACTGTTGAATCTAGAGTTCACTATGCTTGTGATGTCCATTAGCTTGATGCTTCTCCCATTAAGGGATTCTTCATGCTTTTTGGCCTCTGATAGCTCACTTTTCAGTGAAGTTATCTGCTCCCTACAACACTCCAACTCCTCAGAGAGTTTGAGGTTTTCTGATTTTAAGGAACTGTGTTCAGACAATTGATTTCTGAGAGAAATGATTTCCTTCTCAGATTTTAATAAGTCTAAACATAGTGCTTTAAATTCATACTTAAAGTCCTCAGAATTGAAATCAAAAGAGTCTATTACCTGGTCCTCTTAAAGTTGAGTCTCAGAGTCTGATTCTGAATCTTCTACATCAGAATTGTGTTGTGAGGCATTGATAGCCATCATGCAGAATTCCTTTTCTTCAGCATCATCCTCATCATCACTTGAGCTGGATGTAGCTTCAGATTCCTCTTCTGTCTCACTCCAAGATTCAACAACAAATCCCTTCCTTGTGTGTTTGTTCTTGCTTGAGGAGGGTTTCCCATTGCTGTTCTTCTTGAAGTCCTTGTCTTTTCTTCTTTCTTTCTTGTCCTTTCTGTCCTTATTTTTGTTCTCTGGACAGTCAAGCACAATGTGGCCTGGTTTTCTTCAACCAAAGCAAATAATTTCTTTATTATTTGATTTATCATACCTTGGCTTATCATACTCTTTGTATGATCTCTTCCTGAAGTCCTTTCTGGCCATTTTGTAAAATCTTTTGTCCAGTAAGCTAAGCAGCTCATCATTGTCTGTGACCTTGTCTTCAGGCTGATCTTCAGTGGCTTTGAAAGCTATTGACTTTTCCTTTCTTGAGGCTGGTGAGGCAGCCTTCTACTCTTCTTCTCTGTTCTTAATGAATAACTCATAAGACTTGAGCTTGCCCAAGAGAGCTTCTGTTGTAATCTCATTCAGACTTCTGGCATCCTTGATTGGCCAGATTCTTGAGTCCCAAGTGCTTGGGAAGCACATTAGGATTTTATCATTTAGCTTAGTCAATGAGATTTCTTTATCCAAAGTTTTCAGTTTATTGACTATCAGACTGAGTCTATTATACATTTCAGATAATGACTCAGCTTCTCCTTTCTTGAAGTTCTCATATTAGGTTATGAGGTGAGAACTTCTGTCTTTTCTCTCATCAGCGGATCCTGAGACTATTTCAGATAGCTTATCCCAGATTTCCTTTGCTGAGTTGCATTCAGCCACCTTTTGGAATATCTCATCAGACATGGTCTGGGCTAGAATGTTCATAGCCTTTGCATCTGCAACTTTCCATTTCTTGATGTCAGCATCTGTTCCTGAGGGAGGTGGAACAGCATTTGTACTTGTATTCTCTGGAGGTCTTGGACACACTATCAAAACAGAATTGAAGATGTCCTCATCAATAGAATTCATGTAGAGTCTAATCCTTGCCTTCCAAAGTGCAAACTTGGATAGATTGCACACTGGAGGTCTGGTGCTAGCATAATCTTTGTTTTATGCCATGTTTTGTGAAGAAATAATTCTAATGACAAAATCAAAACAAGCAGATCTAACTATAGGAATCTTTGGGTTCAGGTGTTAGCCCGTGCAACCACCAAGATGTGGTATTTTTAACGAACCTAGCTTTGATACCAATTGAAAGTGCAAGTTAGATCTGATATACTCTAGAGGGGGGTGAATAGAGTATGGTGCTTGCTAAAAACTTTTTACAACAGTTGTTGTAATCCTAAGTGAATAGGGAAGCAAATAATATAAAGTAATCTAAACAAGAAGCAACTATCTAATCACAGAGCAATCTAGTCACAAACCACAGCCAGAAACAAAAGAAAGTAAGCAACCAGATGACACAAGGAGCTATCGTGGTTCCCCAATTAACCTGGGTACATCCACTCTTCTACCACCCTAGGTAGGAATCCACTACAGGATGAGTTGATCAAGTGTCCTGGGCACCAATGAGCTTTTGATAAGGTGCTCAAAAACCAAACCAGATTTTTGGATCAGGTGTCTTGCCACCACTGAGTTTTGATAAGGTCTCAGAAACCAATAACAAACTTTTGAAGTGAGTTTGAAAAACCCTTTACAGCAGAGAGAGAGAGGGATAAGAAGATCTTCTCTGTCAACAGTCAGAGAGAAGATAGTGGATGTTGTCAAAGCTCCCCCTGAGATCTTGAGTTTTTAAGGAAGTGAAGCTTTATAGTAGGGTGATAAGCCTTCAGAAAATTGATGTCCAGCAAATGTTGATTTCAGCAACAGCTGAAATGTGTGGTGTCTGGAGTCTTGAATGATGATGGCCTTTGAACACTTGAATTAAAAGAGATCTGAAGATTTCAGTTTGTTGATCTCCTTTGGTGATGGTGTTCTTGTATGAATCTTTGAGACTGAGAATGTCTGCAACTCTCTTTCTTTCTCTTGTGTAATTGTGTTGTAAGAGTTGTTGTTGCAGAGAATATGTTTCTGACTTCTTGTTCTTTTTTTTTGCAGAAAAAAATGAAAGTCTAATCTTTTATTCCTTTTTTTTCTTAAATAGAAATGATCCACTGTCCAAGATAGTCATTAGTCTGTCATTAATTACTTCCTTAATTGCAATTGTCTTCTGGAGGAAAGTCCAATAAAACATTCCTTGAAAATTCCTTGAAACTTGCTCCAGATAAATTAAAAACGGATACAAGATCTCTGAATTAAATGCTGACAATAATTCCTCAACTGTCTAAATTTGAATCTTGAAAATCATTGAACTCTTCAGAAAAATGTCGAACTGAGCTCCACTATCATCGAATTGAGCTCAGAGATTTGGACTTGTACAGAAGCAAAGATCGCCAATCTGAGCTCAACTATCGTCGAACTGAGCTCAGAGATAGAGAATTAAACTGGAGTCAAGATCGTCGACCTGAGCTCGAAGATCATCGAATGGAGTTCGACGACCTGTTGAAGTTGAGCTCAGCGATCGTTGAATGGAGTTCGACGATTCGTCGAAGTTGAGCTCAACGATCGTCGATTGGAGTTCGACGATTCGTCGTACTGAGCTCGACAAAATGACTTAGTCTCCAGAAATTGAAAAACCTGGTCTTGAGGGCATCTTCCAAACCTAACTACTAACCCTTAGACTCAATTCTACTTGACCTTTAAATCTATACAATGAGGTCAAAACAGGTTTCCTAAGAGACATAGTGATCCTGACCCAAATCTGAAATAGGGTGTTCCAACAGTATTGATTATCGAGCGCCGAACAGACTGACAGTCCAGAATACAGACCCTCTGCCACGGATTGACGAGTTGTTCGATCAACTGGAAGGAGCGCATTTATTCTCAAAACTTGACTTGAGGTCAGGTTATTACCAGCTACGGATTCGAGAGGAGAACATTCCGAAGACCGCCTTCAGTAGTAGGTACGAACTATTTGAGTTTACAGTGATGCCCTTCGGGCTCACAAATGCGCCGTCAGCATTTACAAGCCTTATGAAAAGGGTATTCGAGGAGTATTTGGATGTATACATCATTGTATTTATTGACAACATCCTCATCTACTCAAGGATGGAGGAGGAGCATACACGACACCTGACTTTGACTCTAGAGAGGCTACGGGAACACCAGATGTGTGCGAAGTTTAGCAAATGCCAGTTTTGGCTAAAGGAGGTGGCCTTCTTAGGTCATATCATCAGCGGTGCTGGGTTGGCAGTAGACCCGGCCAAGATTCGGGCAGTTCAGGATTGGCCACCGTTGAAGACAACCACGGATCTACGGAGCTTCCTGGGACTTGCCGGATATTACCGAAAGTTCGTCGAAGGATTCTCCCAGATTGCACTCCCTCTTACGTCCCTGACGAAGAAGGAATCCCCTTTCATTTGGACGCCACAGTGCGAGGCAGCCTTTGTGGAGTTGAAAGGTCGGCTTAACTCGGCTACCATTCTCGCTCTTCCGTCGGGAAGGGAGTGATTCCAGGTGTACACAGACGCCTCCTACCAAGGGATGGGTGTCGTTCTGATGCAGAACGAGCATGTAATAGCCTACGCCTCCCGAAAGCTGAAGATACATGAGAAGAACTATCCGGTGTATGATATGGAGATGGGTGTAGTGATCTTTGCTTTGAAGATTTGGCGACATTACATCTATGGGGTTCACTGTGACATCTTCTCAGATCACAAGAATTTGAAATACGTGGACACACAGAAGGAACTCAACATCAGACAGAAATGTTGGGAGGGGTTCCTGTCAGATTACCAGTACACCATGCACTACCATCCCGGGAAGGCGAATGTGGTGGCAGATGATCTGAGCCGGAGAGGAAATACCTCAAGGAAGGGACCACAACTGATGTCCATGGCGCAAGTCCGGTCTTTCAGAGATATGCAGATATCCCTAATGTCCGATAATGATCCAGAGCTGTACATGGAGTATCTAGCATCGATGCTTGCCATAGATGATATTCGGGACCTCATCCGGGACGGACAGAAGACAGATGCATGGGCAGAGCCGATATTCCAAGCCTTGGAGGAGGCTTCGACGGGAGATTATTCACTGAGAGATGGATTGCTATATTTCAGAGGCAGGGTCTATATAGCCGCAGGAGGTCAGATTTGGGAGGACATCATCGCGGAAGCACATTGTAGCAGATATTCTATACACTCGATGATCACCAAGATGACGACAGACTTGAAGAAGATGATGTTCTGGCCGGGGATGAAGAAGGACATTACATACTTCGTGACTCATTGTGAGGCATGCCAGCTGGTGAAGGCGGAGTGCAGAAACCCCGCAGGATTGCTACAACCACTTCCGGTGCCGGAGTGGAAATCTGAGGACATCGCGATGGATTTAATTCATGGCCTTCCCCGATCACGGTCGGGAAACGATTCGATTTGGGTCATCGTCGATCGGCAGAAGAAGGTGGCCAGATTCATTCCGATCAGAAAAGATGACTCGGTTGGGGTACTAGTGCGGATATTCGTAGAGCAGTTCATTCGTTACCACGGTGTGCCTAGGACGATTGTTTCAGATTGGGATGGTCGGTTCACATCCAGGGAGTGTAGATCAGTGCAGACTTACTTAGGCACGCGGCTGACCTTCAGCACAGCATTTCATCCCCAAACGGATGGGCAGACGGAACGCACCAACTGAGCATTGGAGGACCTCCTTAGACTATGCATTCTGGATCGAAACGAACCTTGGGAGAAGCTTTTACCACTGGTCGAGTTCTCCTATAACAACAGCTACCAGTCCAACATAGGGATGGCTCCTTATGAAGCCTTATACGGAAGGAGATGCAGGACTCCGCTTTCATGGATTCAAGATGAGGATCCGAAGGTGTTGGGATCGGATTTTGTCGAAGATACCGAGGCTCAGGTGAGACTGATACGGGACAGAATGATGGAAGCACAGAGCCGGCAGGCTAAGTATTACGACGGCCGACACCGTCAGGTAGAGTTTCAGGTGGGAGGCAGGGTTTTCTTGAAGCTCCGGCCCATGCACGGAGTTTCACGGATGCGTGGTCATAAGAAGAAGCTCAGCCCTAGGTATATGGTCCCTTACAAGATCCTGGAGCAGATCGGTCCCCTATCTTACAGGCTGGAGTTGCCACCGAAACTGACAGGTTTACACGACGTATTCCATATTAATTCACTTAGGAGGGCTCTACTTTGCCCGGAGCAGCAGATTTCGACCATAGATGGACCGGTAGCTTCAGACTGGTTAGTTGACTTGAAGCCGGTTCGTATCGATGACAGAGAAGTATGGATCTTGCGTTGCAGGAAGGTTCCGTTGGTCAAAGTTCTGTGGAGAAACCATGGCCAGGAGGAGCATACCTGGGAACCGCAGGACCTGATACGACAAAAGTATACAGAGCTGTTCAGTCAGGTATACCTCACAGCCTCTCAGGATGTTCAATTTACATTCGTGTTTTAAACTAGTAAGACTGCCCTAGGAAGAGTAGAGGCTAATCTTTTGTTTATTGGGCTCTTGGCTTTGCCAATTGGGCGAATTAGTCATAGATTTAGGTTTCCCTTTAAACATCACTTAGCAAACATGGTGTCGTGATGTAATCTTTCACTTCTTATGGGATGTTACATGTTTCTTTTTCTTCGATAGAAATTCCCATAGGCTTAACCTTGATTTCGGGGATGAAATTTTTGTTTTGTTTATTGGGATTTGTAACATCCCATTTCCAACTAGACCCCTAAGAGTGGTTTTGGCAATGACTAGGTCATGACAAAACACTAGGAAGCTAAAAAGGGCCAAGTGATCGAAGGCCAATGTGAGAATCACCTTGGTCTGCCTATGGCACAACCTCATCACCAAACCTAGGTTTTGACCTTAGGACTTCACCATGACTCCAAGACCCCACCACAACATCACTAACCTATTAAAGGGTCCACTAGAGCCTTAAGGGTCCATTAGAGTATCTCCAAAGTGGCCAATTTGACCTAGGACCACCATTGGCCTAAATTGGGCAAGGTGCCCTAACAAAGGGCAGTTGGCCTCTAATGTGCCCAACCAACCTTGCACAGGTCTTCCTAGACCTAAAATGGTGTCAATGGGTCACCAAGGACACATTGGGTTCAGTCCTAGAGGCCAAGTTGACCCAAGTCAACTCTAGCCCCAAAGTGGTCAAAGTGCCCTTACCATGGGTCAAGTGACCTACAAGGCGCCAAGTCAACCCTACCCAACCCCACATAGACCTTAGGGGAGGCCAATTTGTCACCAAGGACCCATTGGGGTCAACCCAAATGGTCATTGATAAGCCTGGAATCAGCGACCTGTCCGCGCAGCTTTCCCGACCGGGCGGCCTGAGTATTCAAGCCGCCAAGCCTCCCAAGCCGGGCGTTCTTCATGTCAGGACGCTGCCAACGCCGACCCTGCTCAGCGACAAGGCTCCAGGACCCAGCCGTCAGCTCGCCAGGAGTAATCCGCCAGGCCGCGCGGCTTCCCTCTTTTCTTGTTTCTGTCTCTTTTGCTTCCCCTCACCTCTGCCCGGTTCTCCTGTACCCCGGGCAGCCGGTAACTTTAGCCCTGCCCGCTTGGGCAGGCCCCTGAGCCTATAAATAGGGGGAGGGTGCACTCCCCAAGACACGCTGACTGGGATCCAGGAGCTCTCCTGTTAAGAGCTGCGGTCTCAAGTCTAGTGTTTTGTGGCTTGTAGTCCGGCCGGTTTCCTCTTTTCCCTTTCGTGTAACTGTTTCTCACTTTAAGTAAAGGAAAGCCCGCCGCAAGAGTGGCATTTAAGCCGCGGCGGGAGAACTCTGCTGTTGCCGCTGCCAGCGGCCCCCCTTTTACGGTCCTTTAGCTGTGACCTCTAGTAACCGATTGGTCGACAGTCTCCTCCTTTCCTTCTCTACCCCCGGTGTTCAAACCGTTAGCTGGTGGTGCCCGACTCCCTGTCCGTTTTCGTGCATCAACAGTTAACACGCGACCTTCAGATCTCGACTAATCGATGAAATCGGCGGTCTAGCTAATTAGACCGCTCTATCCTCTAGAGTTCGGCGGCCTGTCGAGCAAGCCGCGACTTCGCCGACTAAGGTTTTCAGCCCGCCTCCAGCACTGTAGAACCTGGCTTTCTACCAGCTCGGTTTTCCTCCCGGTATTCTTGTCAGCTTGTTGCACCATCTAGCCGCCCGTCAAGCCGACGCTATTCTGCGGTCTCTTGAAAAAGTTCGGCTATTTCCCTCGTTTCAAGATGAATCCTGCAAAGGGTCAGAATAAATCCAGCAACATCTCGGTTACCACAGATCTCTCAGAAGTGCAGGATTGCTCGTATTTTAATAGTGAGGTTGTTGACCCTCATAGAGAAATTTTTGCAAACAGTGTTGAGCGTGAACTAGAATCTGTTGCAAATGAACCTCTTTATGAGGATGTAGAAGAGGTCCCTTCTCCATTCATTAATCGTATTCGGTGGGATATTGTCTTCGATAACTTTAGAGTACCGCGTCTCCCGGAGTATTCTGGATGTGATGATCTATTTTCTCATTTGCAAGCTTTTGAATCAGCTGTTTCACTGAGAAACATGTCAAATGGAGTAAAATGCAAACTCTTTGTTATATATTTTGGCAATGTTGCAAGAGAATGGTTTTATAGCCTCCCACCTCGATCAGTAACCAACTTTAAGGATCTTCGAAGTCATTTTATTTCTAGATTCACTATTTACAGGAAGCGGAAAAGAGACGTTGGAGCTCTCTTCCGAATCAAGCAAGAAATTGACGAATCTTATCCAGATTTTGTTAATCGGTTTCAAAAGGAGGTTCTGGATGTTCGTAGCGTCCATCAAGACTATTACTTGCATGCTTTCATAAATGCACTTCAAGAAGGCCCATTGAAATTCAAGCTCACCACAAAGTATCCCAAAAGCTACGGAGATCTTATTGATATAGTTAATACATTCATAATAGGCGAAGAGGCAAATAAAGGTTATGTTTCGTTTCTGAATCAAATGGCTAAACAATCTCAAGGGACTTCTGGTCAACAGCAATCTATTTCCTCCCAAGATGTTTCGCAAGTTGAATATTCCAAGTCTCCTCCTCTTCTCCAGGGTAAAACTCCAAAGCGTGAAAAAGGTTCAGGTAAGTATGTTAAGTTCAAAATTTCTATGGAAGATCTTTTGATAATCATTCAAGCAATGCCTGAGTTCAAGAAGCCTCGGCGTATGAAATCGAAAATCAAGTATCGACACGAGGAGCTTTTTTGCAAGTATCATAAAGATATTGGTCATCTAGCAGAAGATTGCATAGCTCTCAGGGAATTTGCTAATCAACTTGCAAGAGCTGGAAAGTTGCAAGAATATGTCATTCAGTAATTCTCTAAGGCAATCTTCCATTTCTTACTCAATGGTTCAAGCAGGGATTCCTCTTTCTTTCTATGATGAGAAATGCTTATGTTCAAAATAGTATATAACGTCCCCTTCACAATCGGTATTAATGGGGCGTGCTAAAACTACAGACATATATCCTTTTGCCACATCCTTAACATCATGCAAACGTTATTTTTTCATTTGAAGCTTATTTTTTACCTTTACTGTTTACGCCAATATGCATGCGTGTAGGGGCAAGAGCCCCTTTTGAATTCTTAAGCCCTTCACATCCCGCTTGACTTCAGTCGCAGATGTGTAGTGGAAATTCCGTTTGGCCTTCAGTCGCAGACATTGCGTACCCGTCACGCATGACTTCAGTCACAAACATTACGTACTTGTCCCGCTTGACCTTTGTCGCAAACATTACGTACTTGTCCCGCTTGACTTCAGTCACAGACGTTGCGTACTTGTCCCGCTTGACATCGGTCGTGGATATTAAGAATTTCAATCCCGCTTATGTGTTCTTTGTGTGGAAAGTACTGCCGCACGCACCTGCCCACATTGACACATAAGTGCATGTCTTCATCTATTTTTGCAGGACAACACGAGCCTATCCGCTACCTCGCGGTTTTACTCAGCGGCCTGCGCAGGTTATATAATTAATTACACAGGCCGCCCGGTTACATATTCCGGCTTAAGTTATTTGACTTCCGGCCGGCTTATTATTAATATATTTGGGAACTCGGCCGACTTACGTCCGCCTATCCTCTATTCAGTATCTTATTTGGCTTCAATGTATCAATTGCCAGTTTATGTTTCATATGGAGAAGAAGTCGGCCGACCTGCATCTGGCAATTAATTCCTGGCTTTGGTCCGCCGACTTCTATGGTATTAATTATATTAGCTAATCAGCGAACTGTCGTCACAAAAATTCTTAGCTTCCATGTGCCAATATCGGCCTGTATTATCGGAAGCTGAAGATTGTTTCTCTATTCTTGTTCCTTGTATCAAATGGGCAATTCGTTTCAGAGTTCGCCCTAGCCGCGATCTTATACTTCAATGTTACGGATGTTTGGCGACTGCGACAGGTAGCCGCGCGACTTAGCGGTCACGGTTTATCTATAAGCAAGCCGCAGTCAATCAGCTCTTCCAACAGATAACATTGAGTGATTCATTAAGGCAAATTGCGGTTTAATTGGTTAGCCGCTCGGCTTATTGTCGACGAGCATTCCGGAATAAACCTCAGGGAAATCTATCTCTCTTGCGGACAACTTCGTTGAAGTCGCAGTGTGGACTCAGACCGGTTTATATGATAACATTTTATTAAATCGGAAGTTCTACAGAGACCGCGCGGACTTAATCAAGTAAGAAAAATGAGATGTAGTCAAGAGAAAGGTAAAGTTGCCTTCATTTCTATTTAAATAAGTATTACAAAGCATTAATCGCGCGGTTACAAAAAATACCGCCGATTTCCAAAAAAGTTCAAAATACAAAAAACAAGATAAAGATTTTCTAATCGCCCGGTTTAAGCTTCTTAGTCGCAGGAGAATCCAAATCACCGCCATCGCCGATATCGACGGGGGATTCAGTGTATCCGCTGCTGGTCGCTGAGCTCCCTGAACCGCCAGAAGTTGTCGAGTCTGGCCGCGCGGTCTCAGATTCTTGACCGCCGGACTCAGACGATGTGCGTGCACTTGGGCTTCCCTGGCCGCCCTCTACCTCGACGTCTTCCTCCACCTCGCCGACTTCTTCCCCGACCTTGCTCTTGCCCTTGATCGACCTGTAGACGTCGGCCACCTGCTCTTTCAGGGTGGGGTAGATGTCGGCACAAGTAAAATCGGTGAAGCCGGTCGCAAAGCCGCCAAGGTCCCGGAGGCGGTTAAGCGCTCCATCGATTCCCTGGACGAGTTCCAGGAAGACTTGGTCTTGGAAGATGGGGTTGGCCGGGTTGTACATTTCCTGCAAACAAAAGATAAAGGTAAGGACGCGCGGTTACATAATGCTAACCGCATGAGTATCGGTAATGGCTTACCGCCTCCCTTTCCTTTAGTCGCTTGTTCTCTTCTTGTTGTTCCTTTAACTGCCTCTTCAGGCCGCTATTCTCCTTCATTAGTTGCTTGTAGGCAAGGCCCATGAAGTGACTTGCCATGAAGCTCCTTGCCCCGACTTGCGCGGCTAGCCGCGGTAGGTCATCTGGTGGAACTTGTCGCATCGCCCTCAGGTTGCGCTTGCCATACAGCGCGCCGCCAACCACGCTCGCGTGGCGGCTTATTTCTTCTCCCCCCCAGTAGGGGAGGGCGGTGGAGATCGTCACTGACTTGCCGTCCGGACTCCACCGCAAGGCCGGATCGTCGTGGACATCTTTTAGGCTGCTGCCCGTTCCTTGCAGCATAAACTCTCCAGAGGAGGCCGACTCCTCCTCCTCCACAACCCGCGCCGGCTTGGCACGCCTTGCTCTCTTCTCTCTTTGAGTGAGAGTCAGGCCGCCAGGAGTTTGCGGCTTGTTCAGCGGGACCGCCACAGCAGCTGCAAAGATAAAGGAAAAGTTAGTTTCCAGTCCGTGCGGCTAAGAGTTCAGTTCGGCCGGTTTGGAGCTTACTGTCTTCGGCTTCTATTCCTACTAGCGACGGCAACAGCGGGATGTAGTGGTTTACATCAAGCCGCTCGCCTTTGAAGAAGTTGTAGATCTCCTTCTCGACGCCGTCCAAGCCGCTGATGTCAAAGGCGGCCTATTCGCGGATCTGGGGGTCGACTGGCAGCAACCCCAGGTTTCCCTCGAATATGAGAAACCGCTCGGACCAGTTCGCGATCTTGTTCGCCAAGTATACTATCTTCAGCCCTCTGTAGCCGAAGTAGAGGTGCCCCCGGAAGATCTTCGTCCTGAAGTCCGGGATAGACCGCACCGAAAAGTATTCCCGGAAGAGCCTCATAGAGAAGCGGACTCTTTCCGACCTCAGGTAGGAGATGAAGCTATATATGGCGCTATCGAGCTTGGGGGTAGTTGTCCGGGCAAAACTCCGTAGTGGTCGAAGACCGCTACGGCCTCCATCATGACCGGGAAGCTGAAGCCGCAGTCAAAGTGGTCGATGGGGACCGCGATCTGATTTGCGTGGGAAGAATTAATCCGCTCGTCCTGTCGTGGAAGCTGCGCGACCAGCGGACTTCCCTGCATGTGCTTCTCAACGAAATCCTCCAGCTCGGCTTTTGTAAGCCGGCATTCTTTATGATCAGCAGAGTGGAAAGCGGAGGCCGCGTCAGTCCTAACCGCAGTGGCCTTGTCAGACCGCAACGACTTGGACTTAGCCCGCATCCTTTTTGATTTGTGATGAAATCTCCGGGGTCAGCGCTATTTATAGAAAATCTGTGAAGGTACAGTGCCCAACGTCAAATCTTGGCTAGTCGTCACGCCGCGCGGCCTAAGCCCGCTGGAAGTACAGATCAGCTTAATGACCAAGCCGCAGTTTAGTCCGTCAATCCGCACGGCTATATACCTGCACTTAGAATAATTCTATGGCGAATCATGTGGGCATCAAATATTCAAGCCGGCGCTCTGTTTGCCAGACCACGCGGCTACTGTCCTATACTTTAAATTTTTCGGAACAAAGCAGCAGGCATGTGGATTATAAATACAAACCGCATAAGCCACATTCAGTTCGCAGCAAAATAAAATACAGCAGTTTACAACAATCAAATAGTTCAACATCCAGAGAAAAAATATATATTACAACATAATATTCAATTGTCCGCGCGGCTTAGTTCTCTCAAGTCGCTCAGGATCGCTTGTCATCCTCCGGCCTATCTCGTCCTATGTGCGCGACCTGTTCACCGGTCTGCACAATCGCAACGTATACCTGGCTAACCAGATTATGAAGCACAAGCAGAGATCGATGAACCCGCGCAGTGTCGCGTTCCACTCTCGCAAATGGGATCATTGGGATCCCCTGACCCCCGAGCCCGCTTGGAACTGCGACCTGTCTAGGCGCCGCGACCTCCGGTGGATTTGAAGTCTCGCTAGAGGCCGGGCGGCCAGTACCCGGCAACTCTCCAGAAGTTGGTAGAGCAGGCCGCTGTTCTCTGCCGGTCTCCGCTAGCAGGTCTTGGTTCTCGCCGCCTTCAGCATGTGGGATCTCTTCTCTGTCTCCTTCCAGCCGCGCGGCGATCAACAAATACTTCTCCGTCCTTTCCTGCTCCAAGGCGACCTGCATCTCAGCAATCTTCGCCTCCGCGGTTTCCATCGCGGTCTGGAGCCTGGCGGTCTCTTCTTCCCTCGCGGTCTGGAGCCTAGCAGTCTCTTGCTCCATCGCTGACTTCAACCTCATGGTCTCCTGCTCAAGCGCAGTCTACAACCTTGTGGTCTCTTGCTCCAGGGTGGTTTGGAACTCTTGGAACCTTTTTTCCGCGGCCTCCTGGGCAACTTGCTGCTCTTCGTCTTTAATCCGCAGGGTTTCGGTGGCCGCGTTCAAAGCCGCCTGCAGCGTGCCGACGTCCTTCTGGAAGTCGGCCATCTCCTTCTCGCGAACACTTGGAGGCGGAGGTGGTGGCAGCATAGACAAAAATGATGTCAAGTCGCCCGGTTTCATCGCGGTCTCCGGTACACCTGCAAAAGAGAAACCGCAGTCAGGTTCAGCCGGATTGTTGCGAGGTTCTAGTAAGGAAATCGGTTGGATAAGACCGCCGGTTTGATGTTTAACTCCTCCAGAGGCCGCGGTTTGGATTTTAATCACTGGCCGCCGGAGCCGTTCAGGATCTATCCTCCTTAGCTTTTCTTTCCATAGCCGCTCGTCTTCCTTAGCTCGGCTTTTCAGTTGAGCCGTGGTCAGGAAAAAGCTGGCCGGCGGATTTAATATTATATTCGCCCCCTTCTTCCTTGACCGCGACTTGTAGAATTTAATAATTCGCCTAACGTCCCGGTGTTTACCTTGCAGCAATGGAAGTGTGGTCCCCACCGGCTTCTCGGCGATCAGTTTCTTCATCTCCTCCATCATCTCGCGAAGCTTCAGTTTCTCGGCTCCTTCAGAAGCCGCGGAAGCCGGTTCGCCAGGCTTCTCCCCAATAACCTGGATATCGGGGCGGTCAACCTCCTCAGAAGCCGCTGGTGTCGACAATAGGGCATCTTGCCGCTGGAGGGTCTCCATGCCCTTCAGGAGCTCACTGAGCGAGTCGCTAACCGCGGGCGTACTCTCCAGTTCGCTCGGCTTGTAATCCGGTGCGGGCGGGTTCTCGGGTACCTCCTTCTCGTGCGTCCTGTGTTGAAGACTGTCCGCACCCGTCTTTTCGGAGATGTTCCGGTTTCCGGCGTGCAACTTCCTCATCTTCCTTTTCATCCTTTCTTCAAGGGTTTTGCGCCTTTCCTTCTGCCGTTTCAAGGAACCGAACACCTTTTCAGTCCGCTTGCGCTGTTCGCCCAAAAGCTGTTCGGTCTCCAGCGCCTTCTCCGGCTCGTTGTCGTCCACAACGATTACGTCGACCTTGTCCTGCAATTCGGACGGTTTCCCAGATTCAACACTTTTCTCCTCCGTCCCACCGATTTTTAGCAGTGGTTCTCCTGATGGAGAGAAAGTCAGGTCGAAGGATTTGGCAATTCCGGTTTGTGATGGAGTAGTCTTTGAAACCGCTTTGGGATCTACTGCGGCCTGCGATGATCCGCCGACGGTCTCTGTCGGCCTCTTTTCAGGTCCAGAAGCCGCTGAAGTCTCCGGCTTCCCAATCTTCTTGGCAGGCTGTCGGGCAGAATCATCTGAGTTCTCGCTCCGGCTTTGCTTCTTTTCTGGCAGTTTCTTGTTGCGTGCTAACATTGAAGACATAACATCCATCTTGTGAAAGATCGCGTCGGCTTGCAAAATGCTGACCTCAAGTGGCGAGTAGCGACCCGTGGCTCGGCAGGAATCTTGAAGAGTGACAAGGGCCAGGGGATTTTATAGACGACTATGAGGCAGTCGCGGTCTCCGGCTTAGTTCTACATTTTCGAAGTTTTTTGGAAACTTAAAAATGTGCGGGGATTATGATAAGCCCGGAATCCACGACCTGTCCGCGCAGCTTTCCCGACCGGGCGGCCTGAGTATTCAAGCCGCCAAGCCTCCCAAGCCGGGCGGTCTTCATGTCAGGCCGGTGCCAACGCCGACCCTGCTCAGCGACAAGGCTCCAGGACCCAGCCGTCAGCTCGCCAGGAGGAATCCGCCAGGCCGCGTGGCTTCCCTCTTTTGTTGTTTCTGTCTCTTTTGCTTCCCTTCACCTCTGCCAGGTTCTCCTGTACCCCGGGCAGCCGGTAACTTTAGCCCTGCCCGCTTGGGCAGGCCCCCGAGCCTATAAATTGGGGGAGGGTGCACTCCCCAAGACACGATGACTGGGATCCAGGAGCTCGCCTGTTAAGAGCTGCGGTCTCAAGTCTAGTGTTTTGCGGCTTGTAGTTCGGCCGGTTTCCTATTTTCCCTTTCGTGTAACTGTTTCTCACTTTAAGTAAAGGAAAGCCCGCCGCAAGAGTGGCATTTAAGTCGCGGCGGGCGAACTCTGCTGTTGCCGCTGCCAGCGGCCCCCCCTTTTACGGTCCTTTAGCGACGACCGCTAGTAACCGATTGGTCGACAGTCTCCTCCTTTCCTTCTCTACCCCAGGTGTTCGAACCGTTAGCTGGTGGTGCCCGACTCCCTGTCCGTTTTCGTGCATCAACAGTCATGTTGACCAAGGTCAAATCTACCTTAAGGTTATGTCAAATTAGCCCAAATGGGCTAACCCAAGCTCAAGCCCATTTCCCCCCACTTGGGCTAACTTCATTTTAATTAATAATAATGATTTTATGGGCTGCCAATAGGCTAGGGAGATGAACAAATTCGTTCATGATGACTATGAGAGAGAAAGCTCCATTTTCCCTTTAATGGAGGAGAGAGAAAGTGAGAAAGAGAGACATTCATGGCCAAGGGAGGCCAAGGGACTTCTCCCTTCATTTCCAAAGAATGGATTCATCTCCCTTGCTGAAATAGGAGAAGTTCAAGGGGTTTTCAAGGCTGTTCAAGGCTGGAAACAATGAACCCAAGGCATGGCCGAAATTATCCTTCCTGGCCATAAATGGCTTTGAAGCCATGACCCTCCCTCTCCCCCATTTGATGCTTTTAAAAGCTTCCCTAGGCCAAGAGAAATTGTTTCCACCCTTCACCTAAAGAAACCGGGCTGTTTGGTAGTGAAGTTGCAAGCATCGGAATGCTCCACCCCGGCCATGGAGCACCACCATCACACTCGCCGACAAGCTCGGTTAAAGGTCCTCCTCTACTCCTTCCGTGGGTAGATCGTAGGAATCATTTAGGACAAGAATCAGACTCAATTGAGCCAATCCAAGTTTTCATTTCAATGGTTTTTCCAAAAAAACATGGTGGTCGGGTTCGCCGGAAACCTCCTCTCCGGCGGCAGTGCCGCCCCCTGACGGTAGCCCTCACCTCAACGGAGGTGGTGGTGGCGGTGGCTGGCCAAGGAAGTGGCCATATGGCCGGCAGTGGTTCATGCAAAGCTACAGGTTTTATGCATTTTTAGGGTTGCTGGTTCCGGGTTTTGAGAAGATGAACAGTACCATGCCTTTTTTTATATTTTTAAATATATTATATAGTGTATTGTTTTCACTAGTTTTTCTTCTCCTTTAAATTAAATAAATAAGGCCCTTAGATGCCGATTTAGGAAGAATGGCCAGTAACAGAAGTTGTAGCCCTTCGAGTCTAGATTATTTTAAAATTTGTTTCAGCTCGTTTGGGTTAGTGGTTTGACGACAGAACCAATTTTGGTGGGACCTACACCTAGGGCTATCCTGAGATTCAAATGGATGCCCACCCTTAATCCCTTGTCGAAATGATCTGAAATTTGCGCAGGCAGTCTACCCTAGCTATACCTAGGGCCTGTTCAAAAATGGGAAATTTTGGAGAACATTTTCAATAGTTTTTAGAAATATTTAATAATCCATGAATAAATTAATTAGGTGTCCTAAACATCTCAAAACTCCCCCAAATTTGGGTGGGTGGACGTAAAGGGCATGTTAGGGCTATGGTAAAATTTTCATCTCATTTGGAGATATTTTGGTTAGGTATTGATCCAACCCTAGGTATACCCTTATAGGGTTATTTAGGTCAAAGAGCTATTTTTGATGTTTGAGTGGTCAAATCTCCTCAACAGAGGCTGTGACTTTGACCACTAACTTGATAGGACTATTATCACCCTCTTAGGGAATATGGAGTGGTTTAGGATTGTTTTACCCTTGGAAACAAACTCAAAACCTAAGGGAAGGTTTTTGAGGGTTGTGAAGGGCAATGGGTCAGTTGACCTTCAAAGGATTTGAAACTTGGGAGTCAGAATTCTAGGGTAGGTAGAATCCTCTTGAAGAAATTTAAAATAGATTCTAAGGTGAATAGGTCCCTCGAAACCCTAACCCTAATATAGGGCACAAACCTTGTAGTGATAGAAAATGCCACTAAAACTCACTGAATATTGATGTGATTTCGGTAGAGTAGTGTTTAAAGTTAGTACAAGCTCTGGATATTTTGTTATGAATTTAGGATTATTATTTTGGATACTTCATTAACAATTTAGTAATTTGTATTATTTACTTAGAAATTTATTATGAAGTAACTACTTTCTGGAAATTGATGAAATTTAGCCCGAGGACTCTTAAATATGTTTTAAGCTCTGTAAATTTTTATGGGATTTTTGGAAGATTATTTCTAAGGGTTGCTTCATTAAGTATGGTTTCCCATGAAAAATTAATTAAATTTATTTTGGTGTCTAGCAAGCTGATAAAATTATGATTTTTGCACAATGCCCTTTCTGTACCATATTAAGATTCTATAATTTTTATATAATTTTCTGAAGAATAATTTTGGTACTTCCTTCTTTACATATGATTAAGGGAATTATTTTGGATAAATTAAATAGAGGTCAAATATTTTCTGAAAAATTATGTAAATTAGTCTCTAGTAATATATCTCTGTTATTTAGTGATCAAAAGTTTTCTGTGGCCATTACTTGAGTAGATAATATAGTTCATGTTCAAAATTGTCCATGGCCAAACATTTGGGAAAATTCAATAAATATCAAATTGATTAGAAAAATTATGAATCTCTGATTTTAGACTAAATTTGTTATGATAAACCTCTGGTAAAGTTTATAGGAGATTTGGAAGACAATCTGGAGTACCTCCTTTGTACATCTCATATAGTATAGGGTGGTCTGCATATAGGAACTGCCGAAACTGAACTAGAGTGGGTAATTAATTTTGAAGAGTTGAATCCTCAGTAGGTTGCTGGTTTGGGTAAATAAAGGAGTTCATCATTAGAAGACAGGATTAGTAGAGTGTGAGGTTGACTAGTGTTAGGTGGTGCTCGGGATCGGCGAAAGATCGTCCTTCCCGTAGGGAGGAAGTGTTTAAAGCACTAGGGCAAGATTCAGTAAAATTAATTAAGAGTTGGGAAATCGAGTAGCAACCAATAATATTAAGTGACTTGCGAAAGGAAGCTTTGGGCGTAATCCCATCGTAGTTCCTAGTGCCTTCGAGAGCCGTTCACGGGGTATACCTTGGGCAGTTCTGGGCTAACGTAAACTGTAGGAGTGATAAATCTTAAAGAGCAACTAGAATAATTAGGGGTTCACTTTCACACACCCCGGTGTCTCGGGAAGTTGATTTGACTTGGATGTTCGGGCGGTAGGCTCGGTGGTTGTGGAAAGGGGCAGGATGGCCCGGCGAGCTTTGACTCGGTTGATATTTGTGAGGGGCAGGATGGCCCGGCGAGCTTTGGCTCGGTTGATGTTTGTGACAGACGGGATGGTCCGGGGAGCTTTGGCTCGGTGCTGATGCATAAGGTTGCATGTGCATAAAGTAAAGGTTGTGGGTCTTCGGTATTGGAATGTCGATGCACCTATGCCAATACGTTGACTCGGCAAGTGTGGCTAGCACTTCGCCAACAGAAGTCCGGTGCGCCAGCCGGCAAGAGTACGCAGGAGTCCACTTAGTGCACCAGCGTTGAGGTATACAATAGGTCTGACCGGTAGTGCTTTGCTGGTTTAGAGGTGGGCGAGGCCCAACCCACCACTTCCGTCTGCCACTACGAAGGTATCTTGGGAGGTGAGGCTCCAGAAAGGGGGAACTAAAGGTCTGTGTGCACAGAGTCGGGTGGGTGAGTTACACTTGCATGATCGCATCATAACCCTCTAGCATGTCATAGCATAATCATAGCATAAAATCCCTGTCACCTATTATATAAGTGGTATGGGACGCTTATACAATATGCCCTGCAAAATGACCCCTTAGTCTATAAGCTTGTGTGGGCAAGTTTATAAATTAAGGTTAAATTCTTTATATATATATTGTTGTTAATAACCGACACCCCAAAGTATAAATTGGTATCGGACTTTTTATACGATGGGAGCCATGTAGAAGATCCCTTGCTTATATGTTTCCGTATAAGTTAAGGTTACTTTTCATACTTTACTTTACTGCCACCTGTACTATAACATTGTTAGTATAGGTCCACTGCCATCATTTTCTTGATTACTCTCCACCTTCAAGTCCTCCCCTTTCTTCCTCTCTGCTCGGTGCCTAGGGGCCATAGGGGAAGGGGTGGGGGATGATAGGACTTAGTCTTATAGACTAAATGTTTTCGGACCACATCATTTAGGGGATCGTGGAGCCCAGCATAGAGGAGCAGCCCCGGAGGTTGGCCCGTTTGGAGATAGGGCAGTCTAGCTCAGGAGTTGAGACAGCTGGGAGTGTGAGCCCCTGACCTTAGTAGTGTTTTATTTTGCTTCCGCTTGAGTGACTATGTAGTGATGATTTGGTGTATCGGGCTTAAGCCTTTATTTTCAGTACATTTATATTTTGTGGACTCTCCCTTCGTGGAGATATTATTGCTCTGATGTGATTTTCTGTGGACTTGTCTTTTAATTATTTGCTACAATTGTGATCGAATCGGCCGACAGAATCGGCATTTCGCGGTGATGACCCTTCAGGGCGTGAAGGTGTCACCGCAAAGCGGCGGTTGTAGGCCTAAGACCCCGGTGTTTCAAAAAAAACAAAATATAGGGGGTCTTACACCAAATTCCATTGGAAGGTGAGTCATACTATAGAGAGTCATTGGCCAAAATATCAGCCTCTGTTGAGGTGATTTGACCACTCAAAATCCAAAGGGGGTGCTTTACCTAGTTAACCCTAAAAGGGGTCAACCTATGGTTGGATCAATACCTAACCAAAACATCTCCAAATAAGATGAAACTTTTACCAGAACCCTAACATGCCCTATAAGACCACCCTCCCAAATTTGGGGGGATTTTGAGGTGTTTAGGACACCTAATTTATTCATACATGGATTATTAAATTTTCCTAAAACCTATAGACAAATTTTCTCCAAAAATTCTGATTTTTGGTTGTTTCCAAGATATAGTTGAGTGTAGCCCAATCCCCAAATTTCAGATCATTTGGATGTATGGTTTGGAGTGGGCATCCATTTTTTGCTCTGAACAGCCCTAGGGATATACCTCACCAAAATGAGTGTCCTGGTCAAACCAGGCACCCAAAGTGGTCTAAATAAATTTTATCCTGAACTAGACCCTCCAGACTACAAATTTTATGTTGACCACTTTTTATGAAACAGCACCTAGGTATTTTTAAAAATTAAAACCATTAAATATAAAATCTATGACAAAAATTTAATTAATCAGAAATGCATTTCCTATAGTTTAATATCATCCCTGGCACGAATCTTGGCGCGCCCTGGACGGAATCCCTTCATCTTCAACCTTGAGCTGATGATAAAGATTCAATTTTCCTGGGCCAACTTCAAGCGCCTGCCGCCGGCCATCCAGCCGCTGCCCCGGCCGGCCACCGCCACCCTCACCTCCGTTGAGGTGGTGGCTGTCGTCAGGTGGCGGCACAGCC
This sequence comes from Platanthera guangdongensis, assembly GCA_039583875.1. Lineage (NCBI taxonomy): Eukaryota > Viridiplantae > Streptophyta > Magnoliopsida > Asparagales > Orchidaceae > Platanthera > Platanthera guangdongensis. The sequence goes on along the minus strand of CM077152.1, from coordinate 123,308,930 downwards.
GCCGGAGGGCTGTTTATCGGCGGATCTACCAGGTTTAATTATCAGCCCGAAGCCATGGAAATACAAAATTGGTTCGGCCTCAATTGAGCCCAAACCTTGAACCTAGACGTTGTTACGATCTAACCTTGAGATAAGGGGAGGAGGAGGACCTTGCCGGTGGCCTGAAGTCGAGAAGATCGCCGGGAAAACATCTTTGAAGGCGGTGCCGCCCGGCTTCGGCAACTGCACTATGGGGAGGCTCAGTTTCTTCAGGTAAGGATTGGGAAATACTCCTCTCGGCCCACTGAAGGTGTTTAAAGCCTCAGATGGGGAGAGGAGAGGCTGGATCATCATTGGCCATTGATGGCCTTGAAAGCCACCTCTCGGCCTTGGTGGTTCAGTGCATCCAGCCAGTGGAAGAGCCTGGAAAGCCTCCGGATCTTCTCAGGGCTGTCAGGGGAGATGAACCAAGCAAAGAAGTATGGCCCTTGGCTTCCCCATGGCATGAATGGCCTTTACTCCATTTTCTCTCTCCTCCATTAAAGGGGAATTGGAGTTCTCTCTCCTGCCCCTCATGGCCGAATTTGTTCATCACTCTAGCCAATTTGCAGCCCACTCATTCATCATTTCCATGATATCAAGGCTAGCCCAAATGGGGGTAAATGGGCTTGAGCTTGGGTTAGCCTATTTGGGCTAATTTGACTTAACCTTAAGGTAGAGTTCACCTTGGTCAACATGACCATTTGTGTTGACCCCAATGGGTCCTTGGTAACTTATTGGCCTCCCCTAAGGTCTATGTAGGGTTGTGTAGGGTTGACTTGGCACCTTGGAGGTCACTTGACCCTTGGTAAGGGCACTTTGACCACTTTGGGGCTAGAGTTGACTTGGGTCAACTTGGTCTCTAGGACTGCACCCAATGTGTCCTTAGTTACCCATTGACCTCACTTTAGGTTTAGGAAGACCTGGGCAAGGTTGGTTGGGCACATTAGAGGCCAACTCCCCTTTGTTAGGGCACCTTGCCCAATTTAGGCCTATGGTGGTCCTAGGTCAAATTGGCCACTTTGGGTTGACTCCAATGGACCCTTAAGGCTCTAGTGGACCCTCTAATGGGTTAGTGATGTTTTGGTGGGGTCATGGAGTCATGGTGAAACCCTAAGGCCAAACCCTAGGTTTGGTGATGAGGTTGTGCCATAGGCGGACCAAGGTGATTCTCACCTTGGTCTTCTATCACTTGGCCCTTTTAGCTTCATAGGGTTTTTTCATGACCTAGTCATGGCCAAAACCACTCTTAGGGGTCTAGTTGGAAATGGGATGTTAAATACTGTGCATGTGGAAGGTGCGAATGACATCAAGCCCACGACGTGTGAGACGGAGCTGCATGTCAACCTCGCTGATAATGTCCTAGGGGTTTGTCCCATCAACCCCTATCTCGGGGTCAACCTCGGAATACAAGTGAGTGCACTCAATCTCCAGCCATTCAATTCGCCTATCAGCCGCCTGCTTGTCCTGCTCTAACTCGTAGATGATGCGCGCGTGCTTCCGAAACATCTGGGCTGTCATGCATTTCATCTCCCGCAGGTCCATGGGGTCGCCCAAGTAGTCTTCAATCTCGTTTATGAGAGGAGGAGGCGAGACGACGAGTTGCCTAAAGAGCTCCTCAGCAGGCGAGTCAGCCTGGGTGCCTACGCAAGGAGTCGAGGGGCAGAGTAACAAAGGCTCTTGCAGGAGGGTGTGGGAGTAGCGAGCGGGACAGAGAAGCGAGAGGGAAGGTTTTTTACCAGGATGGCCGGAGGTCTCGGCGGCCTGAGAAGGGTCATCCTTCCTCTCATTGGGAGGAATAGATGGAGGAGTGGAAGGCTGTGGTGAGTCAGAGTCTTTGCGATAGACGACGGTGTCATCCCTCGGAGTTTCTGGTCGGTGTAGAGGTGCAGGGGCTCCCTGAAGAAAAAAAATGGTAAATAAGCAGATGCGGATGAAGGGGTAATAGGGACAAAAGCGAGAACTCACCTCCTTTTCTATAGGAGATGCGGGAGGAGGAGAAGCGTGGATTTCCAGGGCAGTGTGAGATGACTCTTTGGCCGAGAAGAGGGGGCTGCCTGTCTTTACCTTCTTCGGGTGAGACGAAGATGATGGTAAGGATGGTGGGGCGCGAACCAGAGCCTTGGTCAGAGCGGCCACGTTGGCCTTGTTCTACTTGTGCACCATCGCAAGGCACTCGCGAAAAGTCTGGCTGTGAGACATGATTGCAGTAGAGCCAAGGAATAAGTGTGAAAAGGGGTATCCTCTATACGAACTAGGAATCCTATATTTATAGGCTCTGTTGGAGGGCCTCACCAAAGATTCCCTCATAAATACACCCATAAATATGCTTTAATGACATGAACCTCGGTTTGGACTTTCTTTCAGAGCATGAAACAACTTCGAAAAGAGCGGGGATTGTGTACAACCTTGGGCTCGCAAGAACAGTTCGGGCTCGAAGAGAGGGGAAGGTAAGGCGAGATGGGATCTTTGACAGAGCCTACTCGCTGGGCGAGTGCGTCCCAAGAAAAGGGCTCCATGCCGGGCCAGGGCCGACTCGCTAGGCAAAGTGGGGCCCAGCGGTTCACGCGAGATAGGCCCACTGGCTCTAGCGAAAGCCTTTCTAGGTGAGACGGACCCAGAGAGAGGACCAGTCGCGAGGCGAGGGACAATCCGCTAGGCGAGACGAGCCCCATGAGAAGGAGCTCTCGCCCGCGAGGCGGTGCTCTCGCCGAGCGCCAGTTCAATGGTTGGTCAGGAACCAGTTCTATTTGAAGGTGGTTCACCTTTTTATCCCCCCGGTGATTTTACGCATTTGCCCTCGGTGGTCTGCATATAACCCTTTAGAACAGCGGAGTTTGTCTATTGGCAGACCTGACCAAGGGTATTTTGGTAATTTCAGGTCGATTCAATTTGTTTATTGGCAATTCAAACTCAGAGGACTTTAAATATACCCATAGGGGTTCTTCAGAAGGGACTTTTCCCCAGGAATTTAAAAGAATTTTCTGTGCTTTCTGAGGAGCTCCAAGCGCAGCTTTTGGCTTTGGAGGGAAAGCTCTCAGAGATCTTCCGGGTAAGAGGTGGCACCTCCCTATTGATGCTTTGGGTCGGTTTCTGGCCCTTCACAACCAGTCGGAGGTCAGAGCTTGGGACTAGTACATGTTGGCTACGCCCCTGGTTTCGAACTTTCGTTGAGGTCAAATTTTGGCTTCAACAGTTATCTTACGCAGCCAAAATTTTTGTTGAAGCCAAAATTTGACCTCAACGAATGTTCGAAATCAGGGGCGTAGCCAACACCTACTTGTCGCAAGCTCTGACCTCCGACTAGTTGTGAAGGACAGAAATCGATCCAAAGCCTCAGCAGGAAGGTCCCACCTCTTACCCGGATGTTCTCTGAGAGCTTCCCCTCCAAAGCCAAAAGCTTGGCTTGGAGCTCCTCAGAAAGCACAGGAATCTCTTTTAAAGTCCAGGGGAAAAGTCACTTCTGAAGAACCACTATAGGTCTATTTATAGGCCTTTGAGTTTTAACTGCCAATAACCAAACTGAAACGACCTGAAATTACCAAAATACCCTTGGTCGAGTCTACCAACAGCCAAACTCCGCTGTTCTGAATGGTTATATGCAGACCACCGAGGGCAAAAGCGTAAAATCACCTGGGGAAAAAAGGTGAACCACCTTCCAACTGAACCGGTTCCTGACCAACCACTAAACCGGCGTTCGGCGAGAGCACCGCCTCGTGGGCGAGAGCTCCTTCTCATGGGGGTCGTATCACCTAGCGGATTGGACCTCGCCTCGCGACTGGTCCTCTCTCTGGGTCATTCTCGCCTAGAAAGGCTGTCGCCTGAGCCCCTGGGCCCCTCTCGCCCGAACCGCTGGGCCCCTCACGCCTAGTAAGCCAGTCTTGGCCCGGTGAGGAGCCCTTTTCCTGGGACCCACTCGCCCAGCGAGTAGGCTCTGTCAAAGAGACCATATCGCCTTACCTTCCACTCTCTTTGAGCCTGACTGTTCCTGCGAGCCCGAGGTTGTAAACAATCCCCGCTCTTTTCGAGGTTATTTCAAGCGCAGAAAGAAAGTCCAACCAAGGCTCGTGTCATTAAAGCTTATTCATCGGCGTATTTATGATGGAATCTTTGGTGAGGCCCTCCACCGGAGCCTATAAATATATGATTCCTACTCTGTATAAAGGATGACCCCTTTCACACTTCTTCCTTGGCTCTACTGCAATCATGTCTCACAGCAAGAGTTTCCGCAAAAGCCTTGCAATGGTGCCAAGCAGAACAAGGCCAACGTGGCTGCTCTAACCACGGCTCTGGTTCGCGCACCACTCTCCTTACCATCATCATCACCTCTCCCGAAGAAGGTAAAGACAGGAGGCCCCCCTCCTCGGCCAAGGAGCCATCTCGCGCTGCCCTGGAAATCCACCCCTCTCCTCCTCCCGCATCTTTTAGAGAGAAGGAGGTGAGTTCTCGCTTTTGCCCCTATTACCCCTTCATCCGCATCTGCTTATTTACCATTTGCTTCTTCAGGGAGCCCCCACACCTCTATACCAACCAGAAAGTCCGATGGATGACATCATCGCCTACCGTGAAGACTCTGACTCACAACAACCTTCTACTCCTCCATCTACTCCTCCCAACGAGAGGAAGAATGACCCTTCTCATGCCGTCGGGACCTGCCACCATCCGGTTAAAAAACCTTCCCTCTCGCTTCTCTGTCAGCTCGTTACTTCTGCGCCCTCCTGCAAGAGCCTCCATTACTCTGCCCCTCGACTCCTTGCGTAGGAGCCCAGGCCGACTCGCCTGCTGAGGAGCTCTTTAGGCAACTCGTCGTCTGGCCCCCTCCTCCCATAGATGAGATTGAAGACTACCTGGGTGACCCCATGGACCTGCATGAGATGAAGCGCAAGATAGTTGAGATCTTCCGAAAGCATGCGTGCATCATGTGCGAGCTGGAGAAGGACAAGAATGCGACTAATAGGCAAATTGAATGGCTGGAGATTGAGTGTGCTCGCTTGTCTTCGGAAGTTGACGCCTAGATAGGGGTTGATGCGAACGACCCTCGGGCCATTTTCGGCGAGGTCGACATGCAGCTCCATCTCGCACGTCGTGGGCTTGAAGTCATTTGCGCCTTCCACATGCACAATATGCCCCCCTCTGCGGGGGCTCGGGGTGGTGGCTGGAAATGTCACCCGTATTAAAGAACGCCATGCTCGTCCCATTTTATTCATCCGTCTCGCTCTTAATGTTGTAATAATTTTGTAACATATTATGCTACCATTTCGCCAGTAACCTAGGGTCTGAGAACATGGTGCTCGCCTTATGCGGGATGGTACATTTAAATATTTACTGCTGCTAGCTTAATCTCTTAATTTCTTTTATTCTTTTTTATTCATTTATTCTAACCTGCCTTGCTAAGGAAGCCTGTGATGGGCCACACGAATCGAGGTTTAGGAGAGAGAGAGAGAGTGAACCGTCAGCCAACTCTCCCCCTTCCTACATAAATTTTTCCCGCCCATTTTATCTGTTTGACCATATCCGCTATAAATACTCCTGCCCCCGGATCAGAAGGATATCCGCGCCATCACCTCTGCCGCGTCCAAGCCCTTACCCCCTTGCTTCTTTCGTCTCGCCCATCCCTCTCGCTCTTTGTTCCTCTCGCTCCTTCCTTCCTCGACCGTCTCGCCGATTCTCTTTCTTACTACTTTTCCCTCAACCATCTCGCCTCCATCCGTCTCGCATAGAATGGGGAAGAAGAAAGTCGAGGAAGGCAGGGGCGCAGTCGCTGCGGGAAATGATTTACCGATCACGACTTCCCTCCCGGCAAGCTTCCTAACGAAGACTACTGCAACATTTTTCCCGAGTACATGAGGGTGGGGCTCAAATCGCGGAGAGCTCGCCTTCCAGGAGAGCTCGCCTTCCCCGTCTCGCACTTCGAGGAGGGGTTGAGATTGCTCCTCTGGACGGAGGTAAAACAGGTCTTAAAGTACTTCGGCGTCATCCCCGCGCAGCTTAACCTGAACGCCATTTCGGTGTTAATCGCTTTCGCCAGCTACATGCGCCGGGAGCGCATCGAGTTTAGCTTGACGGTTTTCCGCAAGCTTTTCATCTACCACGCCAACACCGACGGCGTCTCGTACTTCACTGGGCACGGACTCAAGGTGTACGAGACGCCCAATAAAAACCATCACTATCTCACTAGGTTTGTGTTCATCCGTGGCAACTTCGGGGGCATCCCGCTCGCGCCTGTGTGGCCCCCTAAGATCATTTATGTGTCTTCGCAGTAGGACGACACGGACAATCTGCTGTACGAATTATTCGTTCGCAAAAACTTCGAGGTCAACTTCTTGCGGCAGGGCATCGACTCGCTACCTCCCGTGCTCCCTGGCGAAGGTACTCTCACTCTCTTGTCTTGCGTTTTATTTTTTTTCGTCGCGCCATCTCATCACCCCCTTGCTTTTTTTAGGAGAGAGGGTCATACCAGTCCACCCCCCCCCCTACAAGAGCAACAACCAACCAACCAAGGGCCTCAGTCTCGCCTGCGCGGCGGTTGAGGCGGCGAGAGGGTCCCTGGCTCCTGCCCCTCCGAAGAGGCCTGCAGACAACACCTCCCCCTCTCGCTCCAGCCCTCCCAAGAAAAGGATGAGGAAAGTTGCGATCCTCTCTAAGGGAAAAAAGAAGGCCCTGAAGGAGAAGGAGATGTCGGGGTCCTTGAGCCCCATATCCATAGGGGACTCACAGTCACCCCGCTATCCTCCCCCTCGGGTCATCTTGCCCGCCCGCGAGACAACTCTACCCGACCGGCCTACCACAACTTCTAATCAACCGGCCATCTCTACGTCACGCAAAGCTGCTTCCTCCAGTCGCCCCGCCCCCTCTTCTCATCCAAACTTCAGTCTGGGCCCCGTGGTCCAAGATGCTGTCGGGGACCCCGTTCTGGTGTGGGACAGGGACGTCAATCGTGTGTCCATCTCCACCCTCCTTCCCTTTTGGAAAGAGCAGGAGCTTTCCACCAGGCACGCCTTCTCTGTGGGCTACGACCTTTACGGTTGTCCCGAAGCAGTCTCCCATGAGAACGAGTCCTCGCGAGACCCCATCCTAAAGACCTCCCATGCCCAACTATGTGCCTTGGAGCTCTCGCATCGCACCTCACGCCGCCTGATTTACACCAACAAGAAATGGAAAGACAACGAGACGGGCCTGGCGATGTAGTGAGAGGAATCCGACAACCTTGCAAAAAGGCTATCCGTCGCGGAAACCCTCACCGTGAAAGCCCAGGGCGACGTGGTAAGACTTATCCTTTTCCTTGGATTATCCTTTTTAAACACTCTTTGTTAATGACTGGGCATCTCACAGGATGTCCAGACGGTGGAGCAGATGCACTCGCGCATGGTGGCCCTGGAGGAGGAGAATAAGAATTTGAAAGCTCAGATCACCCGCCTCCCGGGCAACGCCCCGTCATCATCTCGCTGCGAACCCCTCCAGGACCCTCTTCCTCACAATTCACTGGATAAAGTTGAGGAGCAGTGCCGAGATGCCAGCATCAGGATGGCATAGCTAGTTCTAAAGATGATGAAGGAGCTGGGGTCATGAAGGAAGACTCTGAAATGGTGACCGCTCGCAATCTGGTCCCCCAGCTCTATGGCGTGGAGAGCGAACATTCTTCTTCCAACTATGAGGAATGACATGATGCCTGTGAGATCCAGGATCCATCTCCCATTTTTTGCTTCTGTATAACTTTACTTAGCTTATTTTTGAGTTTCATTCTGTGATCAGTTTGAAAATATATTGATAACACTGTGATGAACAGATACTGATCAAATGCACAAACTATTGTCATGTTACATTATTTTACATTTTGCAAAACGATTCATTGGCTCGCTTCTGTTTGAGAGACGGTGCTACCCACCCGTCTCGCCACCTCGCTTTTACCCTTTACACTTTGCTTTATTTTGTCTACTGCGAGACGACCCTTTGATGTGCTCACGCCCGCGAGATGGTGCAACGTCTCGTCATGCTGCTTCGTTGGAGAGTTGACTTTTTTCGGAGCGCGAGTCATCACTTCCCCCATCTCATTTATGTATGAGACCAACTGATATAATCCTCTCGTCTTGCCTCAGGATACTTCCAGCACGAGTGGCTTTTAGTGATTTAACTTGCTCCCCTATTATTAGGCTGAGCCTTCTGTCCCGCATGAGTGCCCACTCGCAGTAGGCGAGACCATCCCCGAGGCCGCCAGCTAGGAGTTCCTCCACTCGCTCTGCTCCAGCCTTTGCCTCCCATAATTTATTTTTCATGAGATTAAGTATGGATTCTCCTTAAGGAGGTCTCCCCAACCACTCTGCCATCGAGTGAACTTACAACCCTGCCACCTTAATGAGAGCCTGGGCAGCGGGTCTACCGGGGATTGAGCCAGGCTCGGGGTGGTGTAAAAGTCTCCAATAACCCAGAACCAAGTCTCCAAGAACAAATATTTTCCCCTAAAGGCAAACCTTTGGACCTACTAGCTAATGAGAGCCTGCTCAGTGGGTCTACCTGGGGCCGAGTAGCACTCGGGGTCCCTTACCCCTACAGGCTAGCCTTCGGACCTGCCAGCTAATGAGAGTCTGCGCAGCGGGTCTACCAGGGGCCGAGCCAGGCTCGGGGTAATTCAAAAGTCTCCAAGATCAAAGAACCAAGTATCCAAGAACCAATCCTTTCCCCAACAGGCGAGCCTTCGAACCTTTCAACTAATGAGAGCCTGCACAGTGGGTCTACCTAGGGCCGAGCAGCACTTGGTATGCCTTACCCCCACAGGCGAGCCTTCAGACCTGCCAGGTAATGTGATCCTACGCAGCGGGGCTACCTGTGGCCGAGCAGTGCTTGGGGTAGTGCAAAAGTCTCCAAGAACCAAGAACCAAGTCTACAAGAACCAATCCTTTCCCTCACAGGCGAGCCTTCAGACCTGCTAGCTAATGAGAGCCTGCGCAGCCGGTCTACCTGGGGCCGAGGAGCGCTCGGGGTCCCTTACCCCCATAGGCGAGCCTTTGGACCTGCCAGCTAATGAGAGTCTGTGCAACGGGTCTACCTGGTGCCGAGCCAGGCTTGTGGTAGTGCAAAAGTCTCCAAGAAGCAAGAACCAAGTCTCCAAGAACCAATCCTTTCCCCCACAGGCGATCCTTCAGACCTGTCAGTTAATGAGAGCCTTTGCAGCGGGTTAACCTGGGGTCGAGCAGTGCTCGGGGTCCCTTACCCCCACAGGCGAGCCTTCGGACCTGCTAGCTAATGAGAGCCTGTGCAGCGGGTCTACCTAGGCTCGAGCCAGACTTGGGGTAGTACAAAAGTCTCCAAGAACCAAGAACCAAGCCTCCAAGATCCAATCCTTTCCCCCACAGGCGAGCCTTCATACCTGGCAGCTAATGATAGCCTGCACAGCGGGTCTACCTAGGGCCGAGAAGCGCTCGAGGTCCCTTACCCCCACTGATGAGCCTTCGGACGTCCCAGCTAATGAGAGCCTGGGCAGCGGGTCTACCTGGAGCCGAGCCAGGCTCGGGGTATTGCAAAATTCTCCAAGAACCAAGAACTAAGTCTCCAAGAACCAATCCTTTCCCCTACAGGCGAGCTTTCAGACCTGTCAGCTAATGAGAGCTTGCACATCGTGTCTACCTGGGGACGAGCAGCAATGGGGTCCCTTACCCCCACAGGCGAGCCTTCGGACCTGCCAGCTAACAAGAGGCTGCGAACAGGGTCTACCTGGTTCCGAGCAGCGCTCGGGATCCCTTACCCCCACAGGCGAGCCTTCGGACCTGCCAGCTAATGAGAGCCAGCGCAACGGGTCCACCTAGGGCCGAGCTAGGCTTGGGGTAGTGCAAAAGTCTCCAAGAACCAAGAACCAAGTCTCCAAGAACTAATCCTTTCCCCCAAAGGCGAGCCTTCAGACCTGCCAGCTAATGAGAGCCTGCGCAGCGGGTCTACCCGGGGCCTTGCAGTACTCGTGGTCCCTTACCCCCAGAGGTAAGCCTTCAGACCTGCCAGCTAATGAGAGCCTGCGCAGCGGGTCTACCTGGGGCCGAGCCATGCTCGGGGTAGTGCAAAAGTCTCTAAGAAATAAGAACCAAGTCTCCAAGAAACAATCCTATCCCCCACAGGCGAGCATTAGGACCTGACAGCTAATGAGAGCCTGCACAGCGGGTCTAACTGGGGTAGAGCAGTGCTCGTTGTCCCTTACCCCCACAAGCGAGCCTTCGGACCTGCCAGCTAATGAGAGACTACGCAGTGGGACTACATGGGGCCGAGCTGCACTCGGGGTAGAGCAAAAGTCTCCAAGAACCAAGAACCAAGTCTCCAATAACCAATCCTTTCCCCGCACAGGCAAGCCTTCGGACCTGCCAGTTAATGAGAGCCTACGCAGCGGGTCTACCTGGGGCCGAGTAGTACTCGGGGTCTCATACCCCCGCTGGCATGCATTCAGACCTGCCAGCTAATGAGAGCCTGCGTAGCGGGTCTACCTGGGGCCGAGCCAGGCTCGGGGTAGTGCAGAAGTCTCCAAGAACCAAGAACTAAGTCTCCAAGAACCAATCCTTTCCACCACAGGCGAGCCTTCGGACCTGCCAGCTAATGAGATCCTGCGCAGCGGGTCTACCTGGGGCTGAGCAGCACTCGGTGTCCCTTACACCCACAAGCGAGCCTTCGGACCTGCCAGCTAATGAGTGCCTGCGCAGTGGGTCTACCTGGGGCCGAGCTATACTCGGGGTAGTGCAAAAGTCTCCAAGAACCAATCCTTTCACCCACAGGCGAGCCTTCGGACCTACCGGCTAATGAGAGCTTGTGCAGCGGGTCTACCTGGGGCCGAGCAGCGCTCAGGGTTCCTACTGCCCCTGTCCTCATGGTTACTCACTCCTTCTCTCTTCTCCCTGCTCCTTCTGCCTTCCTACTCGCGGCTCCTTCATCTCATCCTCCACTAACCTGGCTAGCTTCCTGGCAAAAGCCGGATTGGCCCTTTTGAAGTCTATCTCCTTCGTCGCCCTCTCTATGAGCTCCTCAAAAGAGAGGGGGCACTCTCTTCAGATCCGTGCTAAAGAATCCCGGCCTCAGCCCAAGGGTAAAAGAAAGCATCATTGCATACCATGGGACCTCCTGGACCAGTGGGATCTCTTCTTGAATCCGGTCAACATAATGACCCAACGTCTCGTCTTGCTTCTGCCTTACCACAAACTGGAACTCTGCCTCCTTCTACGGTTCTTTGATGTAGAGAACCTCAACAAGAAACCTCGACCAAGATCCTCAAAACTATAGATCGAACTTGTCGGCAACTGGTGGAACCAATCCCGTGCCTTTTCCATCAATGTGTTGGCAAACAGTCGACACTTAAAGACATTCGTCATTTTCCTTATCGAAACAACATCCTCAAACCACTGCACGTGCATCGCAGGGTCATCTTTCCCCGAGTAGTAGGACATGTCGAGCTTCCGGAACCCCGCCGGCACCGGGGCCGTGATAATGAGCTCACTGAAAGGGTTCTCTCCACCTGCCTACCGAGATGGCATGTCTCGCGACCTCGGTTGGCTAGCCCAATCCGCGTGACCATACCTAGGGAGGAGATTACACACAGCCGCCTCCCTCTCACTAACCTTTGTCGGAACCTCCTTCCCGGGATGCTGGCCTGGGAAGAGCTCTCGTGAGGCTACGTGCCTCTCGCCAGCCTCCGCCGGGACCTCCTTCCTGGGGCGCTGCCCAGGAGCGTTCTCGCCTAATAGCGGGACTACATCTACCGAGACCTGAGGCGTTGCCCACTCGCTCCTTCACGAGAAGGCCAAGCTGATGGTCTACAAGACCTCTCGCCTGAAGTTCTAAAGCATCTTCCTTATCGCCTCCTCTCCCCGGGAGGGCGAACCTCCTGAACTAGATCCTTCACCTTCACCTCCTACCATAGGACTAAACTCTAGACTTTCTTGTATTGGCTACCTTCCATGCTCACCGCACCAGAACTGTTGAAGCCAAAATTTGACCTCAACGAAAGTTCGAAATCAAGGGCGTAGCCAACACCTACATGTCTTAAGCTCTGACCTCCGACTGGTTATGATGGACTAGAAACTGACCCAAAGCCTTAGCAAGGAGGTCCCACCTTTTACCTCGAAGATCTCTGAGAGTTGCTCCTCTAAACCCAAAAGCTGGGCTTGGAGCTCCTCAGAAAGCACAGGAAACTCTTTTAAAGTCCCAGTGAAAAGTCCCTTCTAAAGAACCTCTATGGGTCTATTTATAGGCCTCTGAGTTTGAACTGCCAATAACCAAACTGAACCGACCTGAAATTACCAAAATACCCTTGGTCGGGTCTGCCAATAGCCAAACTCCGCCGTTCTGAAGGGTTATATGCAGACCATCGAGGATAAACGCATAAAATCACCTGGGGCTAAAAAGGTGAACCACCTTCCAACTGAACTGGTTCCTGACCAACCACTAAACCGGCGCTCGGTGAGAGCACCGCCTCGCGGGCGAGAGCTCCTTCTCATGTGGCTCGTCTCGCCTAGCGGATTGGCCTTCGCCTTGCGACTGCTCCTCTCTCTGGGTCCGTTACTCATAGAAAGGCTCTCGCCTGAGCCGCTGGGCCCCTCTCACCCAAACCGCTAGGCCCCTATCGCCTAGCGAGCCAGCCCTGGCCCGGCGAGGAGCCCTTTTCCTGGGACCCACTCACCCAGCAAGCAGGATCTGTCAAAGAGCCCATCTCGCCTTACCTTCCCCTCTCTTCGAGACCGAACTGTTCCTGCGATCCCGAGGTTGTACACACCCGGCGTTGAAGCCACCTCAGTGACAAAGGGTTGCATATTCCTTCCATGTTGTGTATTAGTCACAGCAAACACCGCTTAAACTAGCCTAATTGTGGTTTCAACAGAAGGAGGGGACTCAAGCACATCGTTGGGAGCACTACTCTCCGATAAATGTTGTAGTTGTGACTGTCGCGCACCGCTCCTCGTCACTTATAGTTGTATAACACACTGTTAAGCGACCAAACAAAATTACAAAGAACTATTATAGGAACATGCAAGTTCCTCAAATATGTGTATTTTCTTTCCTAAGTGGACATTCATGGGATCTTTTCACGTTATAATGATGACGCACATATGTGTGCTCACCTACCCTTAAAAGAATTTACCCACGAATTCAAATAAGCAAGACCGAAACTGGTAGTCTGATACCAAATTGCAGCACCCCTGTCCGTCATATGGGATATAGAAGAAGGTCCGACCGGGGCCCCACACCACATACCACAGATAGCTAGTGGTGTAGGCTCGCACTGCCACATGCCCCGTGCTCTTACGGCACATTCTCGGTGAACTCGGTCCTCCACCGCCCCCAGGACGGCAACATCTTGAGCATTTTAGTCTTTATGGCTGAAGCATAAGACCCGCCGCCCTCAATGCAATCGGTAAGTTCCAAGTACCTTAGGTCTCTTTAAACAAACCACATAGAGCGGGTATGGTTCCACTCAACCCGTTGCTCACACCGCCACAACAATTTAAGCCATAAGCGTGGGTTAAGTTTCCTTGAATCCAGAGTATCGATCATACAATTTTATATAACCCACTTATGTACAAGTTGGCTTCCATGCCACCAAGATGGCAGAACCATGCATCTGCCCAATTTTCCGAGTGCACCTTGGGGTTAGTCCCCAAGTCTCCCTGTTGTAATCTACCACGTAGAAAACCCGAAAACAACCAAAGGCATGAAGTCTTCTCCAGCTATTCATACATAATGAAACATCACCGATCCATACCAACTTGTCCGGGTAGGCTTCACACACCATGCCTATGTTCGTACTTCGATTCTGGACTCTACATGCAAAACTAGGAAGACTATTCATATCCACCCGAAGGAACACCTCACACTCACCGCATACTCATGAGAGCGGGTTTCATGTGCAGAAAGGAAGAGGACTTCACATGTTCAAGAAGAGAATTGTTACCCTAGTGGTTCTCTCTGGCGCCATGGAAAACTAGCCGAATGAAAATCACTGCAATGGCCACGCCTCTACGGATCTGGACTCGGTTTGCGATTCGGAGCTCTGAAGCTCCACCGGCGGCCAGATTTCTCCTTCTCCTTCTTCCTTGCTCTCCCCTCTCTCTAACCCTTTAGAAAGAGAAAACCTAAAGAGGAATGAGGGTTTCACCCCCTATTCCAGGCCTTATAACAGCAAGGACAAATATGGACCCTTGGATCATATTTGAAGGAAATGAACGGCCACGATTTGCACTTAAAATCAACTTCCTGGGCTGAACACGGCTTGTGGCACGCCCGTGTCACAGGACATGTCTCACGATCTGAACACGGTCGTCGAATGCAGAACTAGACACTGGCTCCGACATGCCCGTGTACTGCTTGACACACCCGTGTCAGCTTATGACATGCCCGTGTCACAGGGCGTGTCCCTCAAGCGACACGGGAAACCGTCACGTCCCGACCAGGACACAGTTTCTCGACATGCCTTTGTCAACTTTTGACACGCCCATGTCGACCAGTACACGCCTGTGTTCCAGGCCGTGTTCCTCACACGACATAACCCGGCTAACACAGAGAAGGACACGGCCCTGGAAATGCCCGTGTCCGCATTGGACACGCCCGTGTCCCAGTCCGTGTGCCTCATTTGACATTAGGTACTAATTTATTTTTAATTAGTTTATTATGCGATGTTGGTATGTCATTTAACATTAGTGGTGGAAGAGTAACTTTAATGGTTCACTCACATTATTTTGGTTATGCTTATGCAATAAATGAGATTTATGGGCTGAGTCTATCAAATGAAGTAGAAAATCAGGTAAGCTCAAATCTGATAGATCCTAAGACTTTACATGAAAGATTTGTACATGTGAACTATAGAAAACTACTAATGTTAGCTAAAACTCACAACATACCCTTAGGCACAATAATTAAATTTGACAAATGTGGAATTTATGCTCAGAGAAAGATAATTAGAACACCTTTTAGTTAGGTTTCCTGGAGCAAAAAATTACTAGAGTTAATACATTCTGATATATGTGACTACAAATGCTTTGTCACAAGAGGAGGTCGAAAGTATCTGATAACCTTTATTGAAGATTACTCTTGATTTAGTTACATTTATCTCCTTAAATCCAAAGATTAAGCATTTGGAAAATTTCGTATATTCAAAAATAGTGTTGAAAATCAACTAGACATGAAAATAAAAAAGGCTAAGAAGTGATAGAGAAGGTGAATATCTCTCAGGGGGATTTTAGGGATTTTCTTCGTCGGTGTTGCCACTTGAATATGTCTCGGAGTGACTGTTGGTCTTGGAGTACTCCTCTGATACCACTTCAAAGTCTTTATTTTTTTGATCATTTACAACCTTTGTGCCTTGTGCTTCCTCTGGAATGCACACTCTGTCAGCTTCATCTTGAACTCTTAGAGCAGCTTCCTTAATGGTCAGCTTGTCCATCATCAGTTCTGTACCTACAGGACTAGAAGAGGAGTTTGGCAGCTCATGGTTAATCATTATGGACTCATCAAAAACTACATTAATAGACTCTCCTACAACTTATTTTTTCAAGTTGTAGATCCTATGTGCCTTGTTGTGGTTGATGTAACCAACAAAAATCCCGTCATAGGACTTGCCAATAAACATAGTCACATAGGACTTCCATTATTCAGCACATAGCAACTACAACCAAAGATCCTAAGATATGACAGGTTAGGATTTCTGCCCTTCATAATCTCATAGGGACTCTTCTTGTGGCTCTTGGTGATAGAGGCTCTGTTAAGGACATGACAATTTGCCGATTTTGACCGCCTCAGCCTAGAAATATTATGGGAGAGATGTGTCACTTGATGAGTATGATATTTATAGGGTTTTTTGGACTCATCTGGGCTGGTTTTCTCACTTGTGCACTGCATTTCAACTAGATATCAGTTATATTTGCATCATTCGGCCTTGGACCATTTTGTGCACTGTTTTGGCCCGAGGGTGTGCAATTGCACATTTTGTTATTGGTGGTATGCACATGGTTCTCCCCGTGGCTCTTTCCTACTTTTTTTATACAGTATTTGTTGTTGGGAGGTTGTGCTCCATCTTTGGTTTTGATGTGCAGGTGGTGCGTTTTTCACAAAGGCAGGAATTCTGTCTTAAGGAAAATGCTCGGTCGTGTGTTTCTTTCACGCACGGTTTGCACTGGATCGTCCGTTTTAGTCAGCTGGAAGAACGTCAAGCTGAGCATGATGAATTTCGTCGAGCTGATTTCGACGATCCTCACGAACGGTTGACACACGGTTTCTTTAAAACTGTGCGCGAAGGAAACACACGGTTTTCCTGTAGCTTTCTAGTTTGTTCCTTTTTGTGGCTAATCGTGCAATTTGTTCACGTACTGGCGGAAGCGCCCGTGCGCGAGTCGAACACACAGTTTTCCTGTATGTCCCTGTTTTCAAGCTCTCGGTCGCTACCCGTGCAATGTCCTTCACGTAACTGCCCGTGTGCAAAGTAAAACGCACGGGTCAATGCATCTCCTTCCTAATGTCTATCCTGAAAGTTAATATCGCACGGTTTGAGCACGGCCGTGCGCCGAACCGTACGTGACCATTTTTTCTGACTTTTCTATTTAAGTTGCAGATTTCCTCTTTCCAAGGATCCAGCTCCGCTTCCCCCGCCATTTCTGCTCCTCTGAGCAGGAAAACTCGCCCCCAACCATCATTTTTCTCTCCTCCTTAGAGAGTTGATCCGGCCACCGTTTCTCCTCAGAGAGCTTGCAATAGATTTGTCTCCGGCCACCTTCATCTTCTCTGACCTCCAAGCTACCATCTGAGCTCATTGTTGCTGCACTTGTGGAGTTCTTCGGTCAGAACTAGCCCAACGATCATTCACGAAGAAGACAGGACATTCGAAGGAAGTGACATCCCTTCTTGGCTCCCGGATGTCATCCGAAGACCGAGCCTGGACAAGGATTGATAACCCTTGAATCCGGCTGTGAATCTCGGAAGGCCTTCGCGCGCTCGGTTGTATTTCTCCACCTCTTCTTATTGTTAAGCTTCAATTTTTCTTGTGCTTGTTGTGATTGTGCCGTTCTAGCGATTGCTAGAAGCGTGCTTTGCGATGAGGTGATTGCGACCCTCGTTGTTACGTCCATCTTCCATACTACTCTCCGTAGTACTTCACCCAAGCGATGCGATGACGGCGACCCGCATTTGTTTTATTAGCAATAAGCTTAGGAAACCAAAACTAAACCCCCTTTGCCATGTTAACACTTGCAATCACTTTTCCAATGGCAAAACCGCACTCCCTACTTGCACTCCTCGAGAGATCAATATCCGGGATTAAACTCCTCACTTTTATTACTTGACAACGATCGACACACTTGTCGAGAGTGCATCATCACTCTGCAATATCCTTCCAACAATCCCATTTTGCTGGGGTGTTCTTGGAAAAGAAAATTCTTGGTGAATCCCTTGCTCTTATTCACAGAACATTGTCATGCTATCAGATTGAAATTTAGTCTCATGGTCACTTCTGATTTTGACCACAGTACTGTCCAATTCATTCTGAGTTTGCTTGACAAATATGTTGAAGACATTAGGGGTTTTAGACTTTTTCTTCAAAAAGAAAACCCAAGAAAACCTGGAATAGTCAAAAACCACTACAACGGTGTAGACTTTTCTACCTAGACTATGAAATGGCATAGGACCAAACAAGTTCATATGCATGAGGCATAAGCACCTCATAGAGTCTTTGGTCCCAATGCCCTTGAATGAAGCTTTGGTCTGCTTGCCCTTTTGGCATGCAGAGGAAATGTCTTCCTCGATGCATTTCATCTTAGGACCATTCCTAATTAGCTCTTCACTAAAGAGCTAACCAATGGTCTTATAGTTCAATTAAGCTATCCCCTTGTGTCATTGGACAAAGTATGAGGCTTTCTCATTTACAACTAGGCATAAGAGAGAGTATATATTCAGGCATAACAAATTCAAACAGTAAACATTCCCATTACTAGTGCCTATCAAGATGACCTCTTGGTCTATCAACCTCTTAATATGGCAATCATCCTTTTGGAATATTATGTCATAGCTAAGATCATAGAGTTGGCATATTCTTATTAGGTTGAGTTGCAACCCTTCGACATAAGCTACTTTTGTGATAGTGACTATGTCATTTGAGATCTTACCATAACCTTTGGTGAATCCTTTATTTGATCCACCAAAGATCACTTTGGGTCCATCCTTCATTGGAGTGTACTCCTTCAAGTTGCTCCTTGTTTCAGTCATGTGCCTGGAACGACCACTGTCCCAGTACCATATAGTGGTATGTGCACTTGTACTAACCTGCAAGACATGTTTATTTTACCTTAGGACCCCAATATGTATTGGGTACTTTGTGCATTTTAGTATGAAAAAGGACTTGTCTACCAGCAACTTTTCTGACTGGTAGACTAATAGTTATCTAGCCACACTTGAATTATGTCAACAATCTATGGCATAGTGGCCCACTTTGCCACATCACCAGCACTCATGAATGTTGTACCTTCTTTTCTAGGCTGGTCTTATAGCTGTGCTGACAGCAGTTCTCTATCCAGAAGGGATAATAACACCTTTCTTCAGGTTTCTTTCAGCTAGGATCTAGCTGATGGTAAGTCTTCCAGAAGACTTATTTGGCCTGCCCTTAATGCCATCAACAGTAATCTTCTTTGTAGAAGACATGCTCTTTAGAGAATTAGAAATAGCCAAATCACACTTGCTAAAAGACTGATCCTTGGTCAGAGTCTTTGCTGGATGACCCTGAACTTTGGCTGCAACCACATTCTTGAGAGTAAGGGCTGGTGCACCAAAGACAAATGGTCCAGGATTGGCCATTTGAAATTCTTCTTAGGTTGCCTTGAAGGCACTCATCCCCATTCCTTTTCTCCTTCCATTGGAAGGTACACTTGTATTCTTCTAGGAAGAATTCCCATTCTTCCAGTGAACATACATGGAGTCCTGGTCATAACTATTAGAAGGGACTATTACCATTTTAAAGGTAATGGGTGGCTGAACTGGAGCTTTTCCCTTTCCTTTGAAAGGGGTAGCTCTTGTGTTTCCCTTGAAACCAAAGCCCCTCTTGTTTCTCTGAGAGGAGAAAGAGTTAATAACGGGCAACAATTAATACGGCTTAGAGTAACTGGCCGAAATCCTCTTCTCTCTTTGGAGTTTCTCTTCCAGATCTATAATGAGACTATTCTTGTATTTAGTGGTGCCAATCTGAATGAGAGTAATGGTTTTCAGTTGGCTAACTTCCCTCATTTTCTGTTCCAGCAAAGGTGTTGTCTCAGCCTGCTGGGAAGCAGCTAGCTGCACGGAGGTGATTTTCTCAGCTTGTTTATTGGCCAAACTTCTTACTTTTCTTGAAAACATCTAGAAGTGCACCATACTTGTCAATCAATTGATTGACATATTACTCAGAAACTGAGCCCTCTTCATCACTGGATGAAGAAGCATCAAAGTTTGGACTAGTCTCATAATTTGAGTCAAACGATGAGCTGGATAGGGAATGTACCTTGACTAGACCAGGCTGATCATGGATGGATTCTTCATCAGACCTGACCATTAGCCCATAGAAACTGATGACTTCATCTTCATCCTCCTATGAGTCACTTTCTAAATGTGATGGAGGGGCCCAATTACCTATCCTGACATCAAGACAGTCTTCAGGTTCTTCAGCAATAGTAGTCAGTAGCACAATGAAGGCTTCTTCTTCATCAGACTCAGAGGAAGATGAGTCAGTCCAGCTTTTCTCCTTCTTTGAAATGAAGGACTTATCCTTCCTGCTCTTGTGTTGGTGGCATTTCTTCTCATCAGCTTCCTTTCTCTTGACTATGCAGTCAACTATTATATGCTCAGGCTTGCTGCAATAGTGGTAAACAACTTTAGAGGAAACATGTTTACAAGGTTTTGAGTCATACCTGCCTCCGTTGGAGTGTTTCTTCTCTGACTTGTAGTAGTCGTCCTTGGGATGAGAGGAGTAGGAAGGTCTGCTCCTCCATAGCTTCCTCTTTATCAGCTTATGAAACTGCCTTGCAAAGGCAGCAAAGTTTTTACCAGACATGATATTGTCTGATGTGCTAGGACTTGAGCTATCTCAATCATCTGGCCTTCTTGGAGGAGAGGCAATCCTCTAATTGCTCCTCTATGAGCTCTCTGCATTGAAGTCCATAGCCTTCTCCTTGATCAGGGATCTGTTGCTTGTCTCCTCCTCTTTTCGGGCAGTTGGTTGTATTTCATATGACAGTAGCTTCCCAAATAGAGTTGGTGGAGGAGTATCTGCCAACTTGGCCACCTCCCTAATGGCACAAAACTTGGTGTCCCAGTCTCTAGTTAGAGACCTTAGGAACTTGTCCTTAAGTTCATAATTGTTAAAGACCCAGCCATAGGTCGTTAACTCATTTACTATTCAAAAGAATCTTTCATAGCAGCTAGCTATGCCCACTTCCATGGACTACCAGAAAGCCTCATACTCTTGGTTGAGCATGGACTTCCTATCATCTCTGATCTCTTTTATGCCCTCTATGTAGACCATCAAAGTGTCCCACATCTCCTTGGAGGTGTTATAGTACACCAGATTTTGAAAGATGGAGTCATCTATGCCACTCACAGTAATGTTTTGTAACCTCTTATCCAAAGTGGAAAGAATGACCTCATCCTTGGTCATCTCTGAGTATGTATTTGGTCTCTAGTCATTTGCATCCAGAGCTGAGACTTTCATAGAGATGAAAGGTCCTTATTTGACAGTGACAAATATTCTTGGATTAGATGCCTCCATGAAGAGTCTGACCCTTTCCGTCCAAATTCCAAATCCTTCCTTTCTGCAGATAGGAAGCTTCATGGAATCAAGCTCCTTATGGTTCTATCCTGAACACATAAGTTTACTCTGATTGCTACCCTAGGAAATCTACTCAGACTGTTAAGTCTTTCTTGAGTTACCTTCCTCTGATACCACTTGAAAGTCTTTAATTTCAAGGATAGCTAATCACATAGAGGGGGGGGGGGGGGGTTAAAAAGTTTTTAGCTCTTTTTTACTTTCTTTTAGACTTTATCTGATTTAAGGTCTATTATGATTAGTTAGTATTGCTTTCAAGAAGATCACACAGAGCATATAAATAGTTTATAGTGGTTCCCCAGAGTATAGGTACGTCCAATGTCCCTCACGCCATTCTAACAGTGTGTTAAACAAGTCACTTCAGCAAAATCTCGGCTCCAAGAACTTACAACACGATCCTGCAACACCACTCAGTCTCCTCCAAGACCTACAGCTCGGGCAAAAAATCCTAGAATTCAGTGATCAAAAGATCACCTACCTCTAGCCAACGACCCTACCACTTAGGCTAGGAGGATAGCCCTACCTCAAATCCAAAGGGTCCAACAACTCAGTCATAAGTGCCCTATAATTCAGGCCAATGCCCTAAACTCAGATCCAAACTGGATCCTACAACTCAGATTCACACTTGAATCCTACCACTCAGATTCACTCTTGAATCCTACCTCATATCTATAAAAATCCTACACCCGATCTTTATAATTAGACTTATAACTTAGATCTAGAAAGATCCTACAGAGAAAGATAAGTTTGTTGATGATGAATAAACACCAGAGAATTGATCTCTGTGTCTTCCTTCTTTTTTCCTGAGAAAATCTGTTCAGATTTCTTCTTCACAGCTCCAGAAACGATCTTCAGGATTGCTCTGCTTGGACTGTGAAGTAACTGTAGCAGGATTTGGCCTTGGCTACTTTTCTCTCAGAGAAATGTCTCTGATCTTGATGTTGCATGTGTTGATCACAGCAGCTAACTTAATGACCTTTTAGGTTCAGTCGATTTTTAACTTCTGCTTCGAGCTCTATAATAATGGCGAGGGAGAAGAAGAAGATGCTCCACTTTACGAAAAGACAAACCCTGAAAAGATGTGATCTCCTCTGTCGATCTCATTCCTTTTATCATCCGCCATCCAACGGCTCTCTTGACCTGTGGGCCCAGCTTTAATTGCTGATTTATTACCTTCTTTTTATAGAATAAATTATACAGCAGGCCGTCGGTGCCATTAGTGGTGTACTCCAGCTTTCCTGCAATGAATTTGAATTCCATTAACATTTGCTGACATCAGCATTTGTGGACTTAGCCAAATTCTCAGTTACAACCCAGGCATTGAGTGCGTTGAGTGCGTTGAGTGAACAAGCTTCAGTCAACGCCAAAACACTTAATTAGATAAACTACACTCCCTGACATTAAGTGCGTTGAGTGAACAAGCTTCAGTCAATGCCAAAACCCTTAGTTAAGTTTCTGAACCTTTCTGCATCTTAGGCGTTGAGAGCATTGAGCGAGTCGTCATCAATCAACGCCTTTAGGCTTGGCCATTTTTCTGCTCCACTACAAGGCATTGATAGAACCTTCATCATTCAATGCCTCTGTACTTAGCCGCTTCCTTGAATGCTTGACATTTTGCTGAGGAGTTCAGTGAACTAGCTTCACTCAACGCTTCTATACTTAGTAAATTTCTATGCACTGCTAGGCGTTGAGTGCATTGAGTGAGCCTTCCTCACTCAACTCCATTCTAGACTTTTTAGTCTCAACTGCTTGGGCATCCAGTGAACCTTCATGATTCGACGCTTCTGGACATAGACAGATTTTTCTCTATTTCTTCTTACGCTTGGACGGCCTTAGCTTGTATCAACGCTATTTATTGCATGGCGTTGAGTGCGTTGAGTGAACTGACTTCACTCAACGCCTGTGAACTTGGCCATTTTTTGTCTTCCTTCTTCTTAAGCTTTGATTGCACAGTATTTCCTTAACACTTTTTGTTATACGACATTGAGTGAATTGACTTCAATCAACGACTGTGGACTTAGCCACTTTTCTTCACTGTCAATGCAAAGGCTTTGACTGACTATTCTTTACTCGATGCTTCTGCTCATCTAGCGTTGAGTGAGCTGTCCTCACTCAATGATTCCGCACTTAGCTGATTTTTCTGCTTGCCAGTTCTGAGGCTTTGACAGACTCTGCTTTACTCAGAGCTTTTTGTTATATGGCGTTGTGTGAACTGTCTTTACTCAAAGCCTGTGGACTTAGCTGCATTTATTACATTCCAACATCCTTCCTTGACATCTGCAATTGAGTGGCTTCACTCAACGACTGCGGACTTAGCCACTTTTCTTCACTGTCAATGCAAAGGCTTTGACTGACTATTCTTTACTCGATGCTTCTGCTCATCTAGCGTTGAGTGAGCTGTCCTCACTCAATGATTCCGCACTTAGCCGATTTTTCTGCTTGCCAGTTCTAAGGCTTTGACAGACTTTGCTTTACTCAGAGCTTTTTGTTATATGGCTTTGTGTGAACTGTCTTCACTCAACGCCTGTGGACTTAGTTGCATTTATTACTTTCCAACATCCTTCCTTGACATCTGGCGTTGAGTGGCTTCACTCAAAGCCTATAGACTTAGACAGATTCCTATCTTTCCAGCATCCTTCTTTGTGTCCACCTATCCAATCAATGTGACAAGGAACCGCCTGTATTCATAAACATGAACATACATCAAATACAACTAGGTGTATACCATTGATTTGTTTGACTTCTTACAAATCTGGGACATTGGGATCAATGGACCCAATAGTTCACTTCCCCATTACCAACAACCAGGACAAGTATGAGGTAGTGGTCGCAGGGCTTCGGCTGGCTAGGGAGCTGTGGGTGCGGGATTAGGAGGTGCTCACGAACTCTATGTTGGTGGCCTCCCAGGTCAACGGGGAGTTTCAGGCAAGGGAGACTACACTCCAATTATACTTCTCCAAGGTAATGGGGATCATCGGTATATTCCAGACATTCTCCATCAGACATGTATCGTGGGAAGAGAATGAGCAGGTGGATCAGCTAGCTAAGCACGAACCTTGGGTGGGGGTACCATCACCAACTTGTTCCGCCCTTCCATCAAAGAGGGGGAGTAGATGTAGGTTAACCAGTGCCCCTCATGGATGGATCTTTTTGCAACATTCATATCTACGGGGAAGTTCCTGAAGACTTAGACAAAAAGCATTTCAAGGACAAGTCGGCATACTATCTAATGCGTGATGGGTAATTGTATCACAAGACCCTCTCAGGACTCCTATCATACTGTGTGTCCAAACAGGAGGTCCAAAAGATCTTGGAAGAAGTTCATGTCGGGGAGTGTAGGAGACACTCGGGGAGCAAGACCTTAGAATGGAGGATAGTGAGGCATGGGTACTTTTAGCCGTCCAAGATGTCGCTGAGTTCACAACGAAGTGCCACAAGTGCCAGCTGTTTGCCCCTCTCCAACTACTACCAGCTCAGCGACACAGGAGCATCAATGCGCCCTGGTCCTTTGCCATTTGAGGAATGGACTTGGTAGGACCCTTCCCTCATGCCAGTGAGCAGAGGATGTTCTTATTGGTGATGATAGATTATTTTTCTAAGTGGTTGGAGGTGAATGCGCTTTCAAAGGTGACCTCCAAGGTGGTTCGTAATTTTATGTGGGGGAGATCATCTGTCGACACGGGTTGCCTAAGGCCATTGTCACGGACAATGGCTTGCAGTTCGCCAGCTCCGAGTTTATCAGTTTCTATGGACAACTTTGGATTGATCTCAGGTTTTCATCGGTCCATCAGCCCAGGAGCAATAGGTAGATGGAGGCGGCGAATAAGATCATTTTGAACTTGTTAAAAAAGAAGGTGGAGAACATGAAGGGGAGCTAGGTGGAGCAGCTCCCTTTGATCCCATGGGCCCTTAGAACTACTCCCAATACGGCCACAAGAGAGACCCCATTCAAGCTCTCGTACGGCTGTGAGGCAGTGCTTCCAATAGAGTTCGAAGTACAAACAACTTGGGTAGTCGAGGCAGAAGAAGGAAGAGAGGAATGTAGAGCCGAGAATGAGGATGACCTGCAGCTCTCCTTGTATCTAGCGGAGGAACTTCGAGATGTGGCCGCTATTACGAAGGAAGAAATCAAGCGGTGAATGACCAAGTATTTTGACAAGCATCTCAGGGTCAAACAGTTCACGGAAAGGGACTTGGTACTCAAGAAGGTAGATGTCGCATGAAGATCAACATTCGTGGGGAAGCTCAACCCAAACTGGGAAGGTCAACAGATTGTCAAAGAGGAATTGAGGTCAAGAGGGTACCGCCTACAGAATATGGAAGGTGAGGCCCTAAGTCACACTTAGAGTGGTGATGACATGAAACATTTCTATCCATGAACCATATACGTAACACCCCTTGTTTATTTTGATGTGAAAATTTCCTGATATCCTTCCTCTTGAAATGAAGTGTATGAACAGATGAAAGATCTCAGCAGACCCCGAGAAGATCCCACTGCCAGGCTCCCACCAGCTGACAGGTCCGGACGTCACTCGGTGGGGTTTACCATTCCGTTTGATGCTCGACACCATCCATAAGGCTCTCATCAAGCTGATTAGGACGGTGGTAGCGCTCGGTGGATAGCCAAAGAAAGTCTGGTTGATGCTCAACACCCGCCGCCAGGTTCTCACCTAGTTGATTAGGCCGGTGGTAGCTCCCGGTGGATGGTCAAAGAAAGTCAGGTTGATGCTCAACACCTGCCGTCAGGCTCTCACTTAGCTGATTGGGCCAGTGGTAGCGCTCGGTGGTTGGCCAAAAAAGTCCGGTTGATGCTAAACACCCGCCATCAGGCTCTCACCTAGCTGATTGGGCCAGTGGTAGCGCCCGGTGGATGGCCAAAGATAGTCCAGTTGATGCTCAAAACCCGCCAACAGGCTCTCACATAGCTGATTGTGCTAATTATAGTGCCCGATGGATGCCCAAAGAAAGTTCAATTGATGCTCCACTCCCGTCGTCAGGCTCTCACCTAGATGATTGGGCCGGTGGTATCCCCCGGTGGATGGTAAAAGAATGTCTAGTTGATGCTCAACACCTGTCATCAGGCTCTCACCAAGCTGATTGAGCAAATGGTAGTGCCCGGTGGATGACCAAAGAAAGTTTGGTTGATGATCAACACCCTCCATCAGGCTCTCACCTGTAACATCTCATTTAGTGTTAGGCCCCTCGCACGCATTTTGAGCCAAGAGAATTGGCTCAGGTTCGGGAAGCGTTGAGTGAGTCAAGTGGACTCGACGATTAGATTAGTGATTAACTTAGAAAATATTTTGGCTCGGGGTGTTGAGTGTGTTGAGTGCACTCAACGCCATGGACTGATTAGCGTTGAGTGCACTCAATGCCAATATACTTTGGTAGATTTATGGCTCGGGGAGTTGAGTGCACTCAACGCCATGGAAGGATTCGCGTTGAGTGCATTAAATGCACTCAACGCCAATATGCTTTGCCAGATTTGTGGCTCGGGGCATTGAGTGTGTTGCGTGCACTCAACGTCATGGACCGATTGACATTGAGTGCGTTGAGTGCACTCAATGCCATGGACCGATTGGCATTGATTGAGTTGAGTTCACTCAACACCATATTACTTGGGAAGATTTCTTGCTCGGGGCATTCAGTGCGTTGAGTATACTCAACATCACTCAACGCTGTAGATTGATGTAAATTTATCGAACGCCAACTTCATCGACCGCTGATTCGTTGAACTCATGTAAATTCGTCGAACGCTAAATTCATCGAGCGCTGATTCGTTAAATACAGGTAAATTCGTCGAATGCTAAATTCGTTGAGCGCTGATTCGTCAAACTCAGGTAAATTCGTCAAACGCTAAAGTCGTCGAGCGCTGATTCGTCGAACTCTAGTAAATTCGTTGAACGCTAAATTCGTCGAGCACTGATTCGTCGAACACAGGTAAATTAGTCGAACGCGAAAGTCGTCGAGCGCTGATTCGTCGAACTCTGGCAAATTTGTCGAACGCCAAATTCGTCGAGCGCCATTCGTCGAATTGTGCTAAAATTTGTCGAACGCCATTTAACTTAGAAAATTTGCTGGCGGGTTAGACGGTGAGTGCGTTGAGTTCACTCAACGCGGCGTTGAGTGCACTCAACGCACTCAATGCTTTTAACTTAAATTGTTCTGGTGTCTGTTGGCATTGATAGCGTTGACTGGACTCAATGCTTTTTGCCTTAGCCGAATTTTTGGCCCTATTTGCTGCTTAATATCAATAGTTTGAACCGGAATTTTCGGATTTGATGTCAGAGGACTTAAATTAGATGTGTCTTTTCAAAAGGACATAGTTGATATAATTATAGGCGGTCCAGTAACACGGTAACACGTGGAAAAGCAGTTCAACCCTAATTCCTCTTATAAAAGGACATTTACGGAAAACCCTAGCCGTCACTTCGCCATTTTGCTGAGGCGTTACTATGCAACTGCTGGAAGAGGAGCAGATCGCCGGATCCGATTTCCTCTAGTGGAGCACAATACTAACACGGAAGAGGATGCCGCCAAGAAGGATAAGAAGATCCATGGCCGGAAATATCGGAACCGTCGGAAATGGGGTGAGGTTCCTACCCTCTCCCTTGGTGCTAGATATCTAGTTATTCATATGAGAGATATCGACTCAAAGGAGTCTTGATTTGTGAGAAGAAGTTTTCTTAGGAGAAGGCCATGCTAGGGCTTGTGCCCTAGAGATAAGATGTCTTTGAACACTCCTTCCTTCCTTGTGAAGATAGGGACTTGGTTTTGTGAAGAAAGTTGGCCTTTTGAGGGTGAATAAGGTAGGAGGAATTTTGGATGTGATTTCGGAATTTTTGTTGGTGGAAGAAGACGAACCGATGCCGTTCATTTCGCTTTAAGAGGCGTGCAAAAATATGTTTTCTGTGCGCAACGATCTTCGAGGCCGTTTTCAGACACGATGCGGCCAGATCTGGGCTTTTGACTAAACATGAAAGTCGAAGCCCTTTGAAATAGCTTTCTAACGAGTGGTTACATGCCTTCACCAGATTCATGTAGCCTCAGTAATCCCTGATCGAATATTCTATACAGTAATCATTCCTACACATATAATTCTCGGGTTTGTGTTGAATCGGCTTTGAATTTGATAGGGAGAGACTGTAGTACAATAATGTTAATGTTTTGGTAAATTTAGTATATAAGTAATTATGATAAAATATTGTTAATGACATTTGTTGGATAGGTCCTTAACGAATAATTGGTGTAGTGAAGTGTACCTGAACGGGACAATTTTGTGGAGATTAGTGAACGAATGGGTTGACGTGTTGGGATGGTAGAAATGGTTTAAATATGTGAACCAATAAGGACTTACTTGACAATGGCAATACGTTGAATAATGATGAGGTTGGCTTGAAGTTTGTTGTACATAGTTGGTTTTGATTGATATGAACCAATGGTTGTGGGCATTTAGCTGATAGATCCCTATGTGCACAAACGGTTTGAACTTAGTAAAAAGATTCTATCCAGTTGATGTCAAAGTTAAGTGACCATAGTCTATATGTAATTATGATAACCAAATGGTTGATGAATATGTAAAGTACCACTATGTTGATGTGAAGGACATGTGGAAGGGATGGAAGTGACAGGGTGTTGCCGCACTAAAACGACATGCTGATAAGGGACTCAGTGTGGAACCCTTACGTGATGTTGAGCACGAGATGTGATTAAATAAAAAGGACTCGAAGTGGAGCCCTTACATGTGAAATTGCATGCAGTATGATTTGACATACGGTGTCATAATCCTGGGTAAGGATAGTGTGGCACCTCTACGGGTTCACCAGTCATCACACTGACGGGAGTTGATGGATAGACTGGCATGGTTGGGCCTTGGTCCTCGGTGCTTACTTCCCGAGGCACCCTCCATGCTAATGGACGGTTGGCCTTGTTCCTTTGGTGACTTGTTCACAGAGGCACCTTCCGTGCCACGAAGTAGGTGTTGGGTACATTGGAAAATGTGTACCAGAATTGGAGAAGCCTCACTTAGCTCAATGATATTCATCAAGGTGTATTTGATGTTGTTTTTAGTTTATATGTGCAGGTTAAGAATATACAGGAAACGTTTCTAAGTCCATGAGTCGACACCAGAAGAAGCTGTGTCGACACTTGTGAAGACTTGTGTCGACACTTGAGAAAAGCTGTGTCGACACCTAGAGTCAATTGTGTCGACACTTGGAAAAGCTGTGTCGACACCAGAAGAAATTGTGTCGACACACAGGACTTGTGTCGACACACAGGACTTGTGTCGACACACAGAAAGTTCAGTCGACATCAACTGTGTCGACACACATGACTTGTGTCGACACACAGAAAGTTCAGTCGACATCAACTGTGTCGATATACAGGACTTGTGTCGACACACACACCAGAATATCTTCTAAGTTAATTGTGTCAAGACAAGAAGTGACTGTGTCGACACACAGGACTTGTGTCGACACATTCTTATAGAAGCTATGTCGAGAAGCAGTGTCGACACCATGAGAGCTGTGTTGACACCACCAAGGATTGTGTCGACACTTAGTCTACTTGTGTTGACACATGTGAAGTTCAGACTCGACACTTTGCTGACAGAGACAGAGTTTCAAGAAGTGAATGGAGACTTGACTGCTGTCATAACCAACAAGTCTACTGTAACTGTCAGATCTGTCAGAAGTTGGTTAGCAACCGGATCAGCCGGTAACCTTGGATGAACTCTATATAAAGACAGATTTTATCAACTAAAGACAAAGAAGTACACAAAACACAATTACAATAGAAGATCCAACATACACAAGAAAATCCAGTCAGAGATTTTGTGTGGATCTAAGTGAAGAATTTCAAAATATCTTCAGAAGAATTTGTAGAGAGAGAGAGCTCTAACAATTCAAGTGAAGAAAGAGACTACCATCAACTAGTCTCTTAAGAGCAGACCTTGAACTAATCTGCAAAGAAGAATTTAGATTAATTTTTGGATTTTAAGAAGGAAGCTGATTGAAGATCAACTTCAAGAAATTCAACATTACTGTGTTCAGATTCAAGATGCTTTGAAAAATGCCAAAGACGGGTTGATTTCTATGTAATCAGATTCTTCAAGAACTGATCAAGAAAACTTTCTACCCATTCTCTCTCAACTTGGGTGAAATATAAAACTTATTTTATATCATTTTTCTGAAAGATCATTATTGATCTGAGTTGTAAGCCTAATTTATAAAGGCTGAGGTAGGGGTGAGTGCCTGAGGTAGGATATTTACATCTCTGAGTTGTAGGCCTTGGGAAGGCTGAGGTAAGGCTGTGTGCCTGAGGTAGGAGATTTAATTCTCTGAGTTGTAGGCCTGGGTGAAGGATGAGGTAGGGCTTAATTGCCTGAGTTGTAGGAGTGTGGACTCACTCTGAGTTGTAGGAACCTTGATTGAGTTCTGAGCTGTAAGATTTGTGGATCTGAGAAGGAAGGAAGAAGTTAGGCTGAATCTACCACGCTGCTAGATAGGAGAAGGGGAAAAGTGGATGTACCCATCATTTGGGGAACCACTATAAATCTGTGTGCCATCTGTGATTGTGTGTGATATTGTGATTTTTGTGATGTGGTAGCTGTAGAACTGTTTGATTCTATTTGATTAACTGAATTAATATTCGGCCTTAGAGTAAAAAGGAATTGAACCTATTCACCCCCCTCTAGGTGTTTAGGTTATCTTGAAACCAATTCTTTCAAGTTGTATAAGAGCCAGGTTACTCAAAGATAGACTTAACAGTCTGAGTAAGATCTGTGAGGCAGAATAAATTAGAAAAGATGGGTTCAGGAGAAAATCATAAGGAATTTGGTTCCATGAAGTTGCCCATATGCAGGAAAGAAATCTTTAGAATATGAAAAGAAAGGGTCAGATTGTTTATGGAAGCATCTGATCCAAGAATATATATAACTGTTAAGGAAGGGCCTTATATTCCAATGAAAGTCTCAGTTTTTGATGCTAATCAGAGGACACCAAACTACTTTTCAGAAATGACTAAGGATGAGATTATCTTGGCTACTATGGACAAGAGAGCTCAGAATATTATAGTGAGTGCCATAGATGACTCAATATTCCAAAATCTGATTCGCTATAAAACCTCCAAGGAGATGTGAGACACATTGATAGTATACATGGAGGGATTAGAAGAAGTTAGGCAAGATAGAAAGTCAATGCTTAATCAGGAATATGAGAGCTTCAGACAAAGCAAATCAGACAGCATCACTGAATGTTACAAGAAGTTCTTCAGAATTGTGAATGAACTAATATCATATGGAAGGGTCTTTAGTACATATGAGTTGAATGATAAATTCCTTAGATCTTTGACTAAGGATTGGGACACCAAGATCTGTTCCATCAGGGAAGTGGCCAGACTGGCAGAAATCTCTCCTCCAACACTATTTGACAAATTGCATTCTTATGAAATGCAACACATGGACAAAAAGGAGGAAGAGAAAAGTACTAAAGTTGACCATAGAGAAAAGTCAGTGGCCTTCAAGGAAGAAGCCACAAGAAAGGACAAGAGGATGTCTCCATCTCCTCCTAAGAAAGCTGCAGAAGTGATCTCTGAAAGTTCTGATAGTCACACCTCAGACAACAATCATTCTGATGAGGACTTTGTTGTCTTCACAAGGCAGTTTCAGAGATTTTTGAAGAAGCAGTGGAGAACTAAGCCATCCTCAACTCAGTCCAAGGATGAATATTATCAGAAAAGAAAGTCATCTAGAAAGGACAAGAGTAGGTCAAAACCTAGCAAATCAACAACTACAAAGATTGTGTGCTATTGCTGCAACAGACCTGAACATATAGTAGGTGATTGTGCAGAAAAAAGAAAGGAATCTGCAGATAAGAAGAAGTCTCAGTTTAAGAACAAGAAGGAGAAATCCTTTGTAGCAAAGAAAGAGAAAAGCTGGACAGATCCATCATCTTCAGATTCTGAATCTGACCCTGAAGATTATATTGCTCTGTTTGCAACAGAAGAAGAGACTGAGTTCTTGCAAATTGCTGGACTCAATAAATGGAACTGAAGATCATCAGTGCAAAGGGCTGATGGCCCTGACTAATGAAGATCACTGCCAGGATCAGCCTGGTCCCAGTAAGGTAAAAAGCTTATCTGAAGACTCTGATTATTACACTGGCTCAGAATCAGAAGCATCTGCATCAAGAGATGTAGATGGATCTGAATCTGAAGGAGATATTCATCAACTTATAGATGAATATGGTGATTTGCTGCAGGCATTTAAGTGATGCAAAAACCTGACTAAAATTCAGGCTAAGGAAATTGCAGCACTTAAGTTGGCTGCATCTGATTCAGAAAAGCTGCTGGATCAGAAGATGAATGAGATTGCCAAGCTGAAAAACATAACTGTTATTCCGATGGAAACAATCACATTCAAGAGTGATCAAATCAAAAGTCTAGAAGTCAGACTTTAGAAGGAAAAGGATCTAGTGGCTAGTTTCTATATGCAAAAATCTATCCTACCCTTAATTGATGACTTTGTGTCTCAAAAGGGTAAGGCGTGATTGGGTTTTAAGGGAAATTCTAGGGCAGCTAATTCCAAAATAAAAAGGAAAGCCCCAGTTAAGCCACTTGTCTTCAATCCCCCCATTACTCTCAGAAAAGTGCAACAACCTACCAATAGATATGATCATGATATCATACATGGTCATGGTAAGCCTGATATTCTGAATGACAAGTGGTATCTAGCACTCAAGCAAAGAAACATTGTACCGGTAGTATTAGGAATAGCTGACAGCAAAGCTGTTAAAACTGTACCTAAAAAGAGGTATAATAGATATGAGTGCTGGTTTTGTGGCAAGGTGGGACACTTTGCCATTGACTGTTGGCACAACACTAGTGTCAGGATGAATGCCAACTTACCTAGAAGAAGGGCTGCTACAAATTATGCTAAATTTCAGTTTAACCTGAACCAAGGACCCAATAACAATTGGGGTTCTAAGGTTAAGTAATTATTTGTTGCAGATAAGTCCAAGTGGCCATGCCCCTTTTTGGTACTTGGATAGTGGATGTTCCAGACATATGACTGGAACAAGAGGATTGCTGAAGGACTACTCACCCATATTGAATGGACCTAAAGTAATCTTTGGTTGTTCTGAAAAAGGAGTCATCAAAGGGTTTGGTAACACTTCTAACAGCTCAATTACTATCACTCAAGTGGCTTATGTGAAGGGTTTGACACATAACTTCATAAGCATAAGTCAACTGAGTGATCTTGGATATGACATTTCATTCATTAAGAATGGTTGTCATATTAAAAGGTCAAGTGATCAGAAGAACATGTTGACTGGTTATAGGAAAGGAAATGTGTATTGCCTAAACTTTGTGAGTGAGAATAAAGATTCTCCTATTTGTCTGGTAGCTGATGAGAAAGCCTCTCATTATGTCAAATGGCACAAGAGGCTAGCTCATCTAAACTATAAGACTATTGATGAACTCTTTAATAAAGAGTTAGTGAGGAATGGTCCTCAAGTTAAGTGCATTAAGGATGGAATATGCTCAGCTTGTCAAAAAGGCAAGCAGACCAGATCCTCCTTTCATAACCTAGAAACCAAAGACTCATTGAGGTGTTTATACCTCTTGCATATGGATTTATTTGGTCCAATTCCAGTTCAGAGTCTAGGTAGGAAAGTATACACATTTGTGGTTGTAGATGACTATTCTAGATTTTCATGGGTTTTCTTTCTGAGGCAGAAATCTGAAACCCCAACTGTTTTCTGCAACTTTGTTAAGCAAATTCAGAATGAACTGAACAATTCAGTGGTCAAAATCAGAAGTGACCATGGAACTGAATTTCAATCTGAAAATATGACAAAGTTGTGTGAAGAATTTGGGATTCATCATGAATTCTCCTCACCTAGAACCCCTCAGCAAAATGGAATTACAGAAAGAAATAATAGGACTCTTATTGAGGCTGGTAGAACTCTATTGAGTGACACTTCTCTCCCAGAATATTTCTGGGCTGAGGCAGTAAACACTGCATGTCATGTGCTCAATAGGGCTTCCATCACTAAGAGCCACAAAAAGACACCCTATGAGGTTATGAAAGGCAGAAAACAAAACTTATCCTATTTTAGGATCTTTGATTGCAAGTGCTATATGCTTAACAATGACAAGTCTTACCTGACAAAATTTGCTGTCAAATCCCAAGATGGGATATTTGTGGGGTACAACAACAATAGTAAGGCATATAGAGTCTATAACTTGACTACACAAGTTGTAGAAGAGTCTGTTCATGTTATATTTGATGAATCAAGACTTATTAACAGTGAGTTGCATAGTAGTTCTTGTAGCTGTACAACTATAAAAGAGAAGACGGTCATGCTGACTATCAAAGAAGATCAAACTGTAAGGCAGGAAGAGGAAAATGATGGTTGCTGTCCAAGAGGAGTACAAGACTCATAAGATGCTGATGAAGACCATGAAGTACAACAGAATGAAGAAAATGGAGAAAGTCAAACTGTAGACAGACTTCCTCCAGCAGTTATACATTTAAAGGATCATCCTGTACACCAGATTATTGGTGATCCTAGACAAGGGGTTCAAACTAGAAGCAGGATCTTGAACACTGTACTATGCTCAAGCTTCTTGTCTCAGCAGGAACCAAAAAGATTTTAAGAAGCTATACAAGACCCACACTGGATTGATGCTATGCAGGAGGAGTTGAATCAATTCAAGAGATGCAAGGTCTGGAAGTTAGTTCCTAAACCAAAAGACCACAATGTAATAGGGACTAAGTGGATCTATAGGAACAAGCTAGATGAGAGTAGGATCATAATTAAGAACAAGGCAAGGCTTGTTGCCAAAGGATACATGCAGGAAGAGGGCATAGACTTTGATCAAACATTTTCCCCGGTGGCAAGGTTGGAAGCAATAAGGCTATTCCTAGCCTATGCAGCTTATCAGGGTTTCAAATTGTTCCAAATGGATGTTAAGTCAGCATTCCTGAATGGATACTTAAAGGAGGAAATCTGTGTAGAACAGCCATCAGGTTTTATTGATCCACTCTATCCTAATTATGTGTATAGGCTTAGGAAAGCCCTATATAGTTTGAAACAAGCCCCAAAGGCTTGGTATGAAACCTTGTCTACTTTCCTTATTGAGAATAAATTCTCAAGGGGGAAAATAGACAA
The DNA here is from genome assembly GCA_039583875.1 of Platanthera guangdongensis. Classification (NCBI taxonomy): domain Eukaryota; kingdom Viridiplantae; phylum Streptophyta; class Magnoliopsida; order Asparagales; family Orchidaceae; genus Platanthera; species Platanthera guangdongensis. Next base: position 123,273,938 of record CM077152.1, on the reverse strand, counting down.
AACTCTATTCCTTAGGGAATCCAAAGGGAAGATAATCCTAGTTCAGATATATGTTGATGACATAATATTTGGTTCTACTGAAAACAACCTTTGTAGGAAGTTTGCTAAACTTATGCAAGGGAAGTTTGAGATGAGCAGCATGAGAGAACTTAAGTTCTTCTTGGGACTCCAAGTAAGACAGACTGATGATGGCCTGTCCATATCCCAGTCTAAGTTCACCCAGGTGTTAATTAAGAAGTATGGTATGGAGTCATCCACTACCATGAGAACTCCAATGGGGACAAGTATGCGTATAAGTAAAGATGATGCAGGAAAACCTGTAGATGAGTCTTTGTATAGAGGGATAGTTGGCTCCCTCCTTTATCTGACTACTAGTAGACCTGACATCATGTATGCTACATGTGTATGTGCTAGGTACCAATCCTGCCGAAAAGAATCTCATTATACTGCTATTAAGAGGATTTTGAGATATCTTAAGCCCACACATAATCTAGGCCTTTGGTACCCTAAGAATAGAGATTTTCTACTGACTGGATATTAAGATGCAGACTTTGCAGGATGCAAAGAAGATAGAAAAAGCACAACTGGCACCTGTGAATTTCTAGGAGGGAGATTGGTGTCATGGAGCTGTAAGAAGTAGACTAGTGTGGCAATCTCCATAGCTGAGTCTGATTATGTAGTTGCAGGGAGCTACTGTGCACAACTGTTATGGATACAACATCAGCTTAAAGATTATGGTACCCAGGTAAGTAGAACCCCATTATTCTGTGATTCTACAAGTGCTATTTCTATTACTAATAATCCTGTTTCTCATAGTAGAACAAAGCATATAGAAATAAGATATCATTTTCTTAGAGATCATGTAGAAAAAGAGGATATATGTTTAGAATTTGTCAATACAAGTTTTCAAGTTGCTGACATGTTCATTAAACCATTGGATGAAACTAAATTCAATAATTTTAAAATTGAATTAGGTATGCTGAACATAGAATAGATTGACAAATTTGTCTAAGTAATTTTGTGTCGACACTTCAGAGGAGTTGTGTCGACTCATCCAGAAGTTGTGTCGACACTTAGAATTAGAGTCGACACAGAATTTCTGTTGAACTAATAAGTATGTCTGTGTCAACACATCATCAATTGGTGTCAACACATAGTAGTCAACACTTCTGTCGAGACATTATAAGTCTATGTCGACACCATCTCAACAGTGTCGACACACTAAGTAAATTTTAACGTGCCTTTTGACCTTCTATGTTTAGACACATATAAATAGGTTAAGAACAAACCATGTTGACACACTCTCCATATTTTTGAGATTAGATTCTTGTGTCGACAAAATCTCTCTTCTCCATTCAAGATTTCTCACCATCCCAATGACGCTGAAACTTGACGAAAACGTGAACGGGGGATATGAACTGGTACGGAATGCCTTTGACGATGCTGAACCAGCGATTAAAGCTGTGATAGCTCTAATTGCAGAAAATGGCTTGGAGTATTTGACATCAGAACCTACAAAGATATGGAAGAAGGAAATCCTTGAGTTCTATGGAGCTGCAACTCAGGATTCAACTAGACTAAAGATTAGGTCTTCAGTCCAGGGTATTAAAATCAAACTCACCATGAAGAGCATACGAAAAACTCTTCATTTGCCCAAAAATCAAGAAGATGAAGAAGTTACCTCTTCCAAGACCAGGGAAGCACTCAAGTGGTGTGGATTAGATCCCACCATGAAAATTGGGTCATCCATGAATAGAAAAGGAATGAATATACAAGGAAAATTCCTTTCTGAAGTAGTTGGCAAAGTAATCTTATGCAAACCAGGTGGACATGGTAGGGTCTCAGCCTACATGTTCTGCCTCATGACCAGGATGATCTACAAAATCAACACCAATTGGTCTGCAGTTATATATGAGAAGATTATAGAAAGCATCAAGAAACCGAATCTGGGAAGGATATTAAGTTTATACTTGGCTGGAGCAATTCCAGAAGTGATGCAGTAGGCTGCTTGATCCAAGATCAATCACATGAGGAGAATGGATCTAAGGATAATCTCTAGATGGGATAGAGTGCAGATAAAAGACATGGCTGATGAAGAGAGGCCAAAGAATACTGAGAAATCACCTTCTAAAGACACTAGACATGATGATCAGATGCAGGGGGAGCCTCATCTTGAGGAAGAGCCAACACACTTAGAATGTTAACCCCCAAATCGGCGATCCTTCCCAAAGCAGCCAGCTCGCTCGTCACGGCCTGCCCCGGGTTTTTCCTGGAGGCCGTGGTGCCCTAGGCAGGGCGGATAAAATTTTCTGTTTGCCCAGGACGCGCGGCCTGCGCGGTCTCAGCGGTCTAACCCCCATGCCGCGCGGCTTTCCTTGGTCAGCAGGGTCCGCGGACTGCTTCCACAGTCCGCCTCTGTAGGCCGCCCCCTTTTTCAGCTTAACCACATCTTTTTTTACAGATGCTCCTTTGTCGGATTCATACTCCTGTCCGCTCAGGCCGGCAGCAACCCGCAACTTAGCTTGCAATTGACGGGAGACACCCAATATTTGCGGACTCAGAAGTATATCCTCCCAGGCTGGCAACAGGTAGCTCAGTCCTTGCCCCCAGCAACAAGGGCAGCTGACTCCTCCAGTCTGCCTGCAAGGCGCGGACTCCAGTTCCGGCTATCCGACAGGACCAGTAGCGTCCAAGTTCCTCGCGAGCTGGGCGGACTCGAAGTGTGATCTAAACTTCCAGTCCGCCTTCATTAGTGAAGCCCAACAGCCTCAACAGCCAGGCTCTCCATCTCCAACGCAAGCAGACTCGACCTTGCAGCAGCCACAGACTCGACGGACTTGGCGGACTCTCTATGCAGTCCGCCCTTTCCTTAGCCAGCACCAGCTTCTCAACAGCAGCGGGGTCAACTCCTCCTCAGTCTGCAGGCCTGTCGCAGGCTCAACCAGTAGTAGCAGCTTCCTCCTCAGTCCGCAGCCTTTGTGCGGAATCAGTCGGTAGTGGCGGACTCCTTCCAGCCCGCTAGGCATCAAATCTTCTAGAAGGCAGTCTCAGTCCACATAACCTCGTGCGGACTCGCCGAACTCCGCAGGTAATCTCTAGCTCGCATTCCTTCGCACTCGATCAGTTCAGCAGTGGTGGTCTCCGCAGATTCTCCTTGCAGTCCGCCACATAGCTTCCAGCCTCCGCCAACCCAGCAGTTGGCGGGCAGTCCCAGCTCAGCAGTGATGCACTCCGCGAACACGCATCGCAGTCCTCCACTGAGTCTCCCATTCTGCCGTCAGCATCGGCTCTAGTACTAGTCCTAGTCCGCGCGGCCTGTTGCGGACTTGGCGGACTCCGTTTCCATCTCGCTCAAGTTACCGTCTCACCGGGAGTAACGTCACCGCAAGCCGTTACCTCCTCGGGCCTATAAATAGCCCCCATGCCTCTCATATGGGGGCTCTCTCTCGGGTCTCTACGCTCGGAGGATCGTTCTCGCGCTCGAAGTCAGCCAGCCAGCTCAACTCCCGCGGACTCCGTTTCTCAGTCCGCGCCCGCCTCAGCACCCTTAGTCGCGCGGCCTGCCAGCCTGTGTTTTTCCAGTCTGTGCGGTCTGCTTCTTTTGCTTAACCGCGCGGCCTACCGGCTCCGCTGTTCAGTCCGCGCGGCCTCCCCTAGCATTCTTCTTCCTTAGGCGCCAGCTTCCTGCTTGTACCCTTTATTTCTTTGTTATGAAGGTGTATTAGCAAGTTGTAACCCTCACTATTAATGAAAGGAAAGTCCGTCGCAAGAGTGGCATTTAAGACGCGGCGAGCGAAGTCTGTTGTTGTCGCTGCTAGCGGCCCCCTCTCTTTCCCTTCTTCCTAGCTCAGCTCAGCTCCCCTCGGCAAGCAACCTGTAAGCACAACCGTCATATTAACCATCTGCTCGACAGCTCCTGATCATCCTCCTCCTCTCTTGATCAACCTTCTCTATTGATCAAGCTTCTCTTCTTCTCCCCTCACCCTCTCCTCTATCCCCGCAACTCCTCTAACAAGCTGCTTGCTCCACTCTCGAGCACTCAGAAGCTTCCCTCTTCTCCTCTATACCTGTAACCTTCGTCCCCTTCCTCTCCTAGCTTGTGAGATCGAACACTCCCTCCATGTTAGCTGCCACCGGTGCCGAATTTTCACGCATCAACAGTTAACACGCGACCTTCAGATCCGAACAGACGGTGAACAGCGACAGTTAACCATGTCAGACCGCCAACCCTCTCAGAACATTCCTCCTACTAGTGAAGTCGCTCTTTGGGAAGCCCTCTTGCTGACACGTCGAGAAACTTCCAAGCAAATAGCAGCGATCAATAACACCCTAGCCACTATAATTCAGCGGCTAGACTCTCAATCTGTAGTAGCACCAGTTGTTACAGTCAACCCGGAAGTGGGGAATTCACATTTTAATATGCCGACTCTTTTGCCAGTTGGCCCTTATGCTTATCTGGCAAGTTATCCATCCAGCCAGGCCACAGTCGCTGTACAGTTTCCAGTTACCGAGAAAAAATAAAGTGTCTACTAACTCAGCCCTCAAACAACCGTATACGCCTCCAATCACCCAATGAAGTCACCTGAACTTCCCACTGGGAGGAAGAGAGGCCCAGAGGTTTTGCTCCCTGTCGAACAACCTCCAAACTCTCCCCCAAAGTGTCTTCAATCGCAAGCAAAGAAAGGAGGATGCTTCTGAAGTCTTCAACGTCTCTTCCAACGCAAAGGATCTAAAGTTGATAATACATTGGGTGGGGCAACTCACAACATCAAGAGCAAAACAAGTAGTATGGGCCCTCATCCTGTTGATCGGAAGGGCAAAAACTCTGACCAATACTGTGAGTATCACAAAGAAAAGGGTTATGCAATAGAGGCTTGCAGAGCTTTTCGGCGATTAGTGTAAGAAATGTTGAAGGAGGGTAAAATTCAACATCTTCTCCAGAAGGGTGACCCATCACATTCATGAGTCCTCAAAGCTCCTCAAACCAACTATCAGTTACCCTTACTCTACTCTTCATGTTTTTCAAGCATTTTCATTTTAGAACACTTATGTGTTCCTCCTTGCTTTTTAACAAAGCTTTTATCTGGGATCTTATACTGACACAGTTCCTTTATTGTGATGCTTCCTTCTCTATCTTTTCTCTTTGCCAAAGAGATCACTATACCAATGAGATATCACCATGTCTGGAATGCTCCCTCCGTGGATTGTTCGGTGGCACCACCGCTTCGACCACATATGGCGGGAGTATCCCCATATGTGTAGTGGTAGCCGTTCAATCTACGATGTTGGGCTTCAGACTTAGGATCCTAGCCGGCATCTGACACAGAGTGTGTGATAGGGGAGCCCTATGTGTTAGCTCTGCTGTGCTTCGCAAAGGATACATTACAGTTATGATGATCTTTGCTTGACAAGCAATGGCGATCAAGCGTAGCCTTGTCTCTTCGATCATCGCATGACTGTGATGGCCGAACACTCTATGGTACTCTCGATCCGTGCCTTCGCGGGTTCCCACAACTCCACTGATCAATGCACAGACAAGCAATAGGCCACTTGGCGCAACTAGTCTCATTGATCAGCGATGATTGTACCCGACGCAAGAGAGCAGTGCATCTGTCGCTTTCTTCTTAGGATTTTTTGCGCATGTCTCCCTTTTGTGCTCTGTCAAGGGAGTATAACTAGTGCTCCTTTTTTGTCAACTATCCTCTTTCACAGATGAACAGGTTAATCCGACCTACCAAAGGGATTTCTTGCATTCATTTTGCGTATGCTCGTCTTATATACATTGCTTGCTTAAAGCTCCATCGGATGATGACTTACAAGCTGTCTACTCGTACAAGCTCTATTACTCTCATCTTCTATTCACTGCCTGCTTAAGTGCTATCAGATGAAGATTCACAGAGCTATTCATTACTCTTATCAAAATCTAATGGTATCAAACATTGATCAAAGAATCTTACTCTCCTCGATCATCAAGCCATGCTATTGGAATCTAGTTATGATTGGCAGAATTCATCAAGTTAATTCTCTGCTAATCTGATCATGTCCATCCATCCATATCAACAGTTAACGATCGATTTATTGATCTGGGCTTCGTGATAAAGAGTTCATCAGACATTTTCCTTACTATTTGGTCATATCGGCCTTATACCATCAACAGTTAACACTTGCAAGCCTTCTCCCAGGTACTTGCAAGTTCTTTTCATATATATATGTCTGCTTTTAACTCTTTTCTTGCAGATAATAGCAGACATTCGCTAGCCTTCTCCACAGGTACTTGCAAGCTCCTTTCATATATATTGTCTGCTCCTAAATCTTTTCTTGTAGAGAGCAACAAACACTTGCAAGCCTTCTCCACAGGTACTTGCAAGCTCCTTTCATATATATTGTCTGCTCCTAACTCTTTACTTGCAGAGAGCAACAAACACTTGCAAGCATTCTCCACAGGTACTTGCAAGCTTCTTTCATATATTTGTTTGCTTCTAACTCTACTCCTTGCAGAGATTAGCAAACACTTGCAAGCCTTCTCCACCGGTACTTGCAAGCTTCTTTCATTTATATGTTTGCTTCTAACTCTTCTCCTTGCAGAGATCAGCAAACACTAGCAAGCCTTCTCCACAGGTACTTGCAAGCTTCTTTCATTTATATGTTTGCTTCTAACTCTTCTCCTTGCAGAGATTAACAAACACTTCCAAGCCTTCTCCACAGGTACTTGCAAGCTCCTTTCATGTATATGTCTGCTCCTAACTCTTTCCTTGTAGAGATTAGCAGACACCTGCAAGCCTCTTTCAGGTACTTGCAGCTTACTCTTTATATATCATGTTTGTTCCTGACTCTCATTTTGCAGAGATCATCCGGTACTTGCAAGTTTCTTCACAGGTACTTGCAAGTTATCTTTCATATACTATGCATACCTTTAACTCTTCTTTTGCAGAAACCAGCAAAGATTTGCAAGTTCCTTCCAGGTACTTGCAGCTCGTTTTTTTCCCTCTTGTATACTCTTCATCCTTCCCTTTTTTGCAGAGGATAACAGGTACTTGCAACCCTCCATCAGGTACTTGCATGTTATTATGCCTTTTTGTTTTCCTCTCACTTTCATTTTGCAGAACTTAGTGGAAGACACACCTTCTTCATTTTGCAAAGGCAAACTCAAGTACAGACTCGATGTACCACCCATACATGCCTACCCTAACTTTCCTCTTGTAGGAAAATAGATAGGCAGCTCCAAACTCCTAAGGAGAGGCTTCAGGTTCTGTCTCTCCTTGCCCCCCTTCTCTTTCCGTTGGGATGGATTACGATTTTCGTGGGTTTGTAACTTTTTCAAAGTTATATTTGGAATTTAAAAAAGTGCGGGGATTATGTTAGCCCCAAAATCGGCGATCCTTCCCAAGGTAGCCAGCTCGCTCGTCACAGCCTGACCCGAGTTTTTCCTAGAGGCTGTGGTGCCCTAGGGAGGGCGGATAGAATTTTCTATTTGCCCAGGCCGCGCGGACTGCGTGGTCTCAGTGTTCTGACCCCCATGCTGCACGCCTTTCCTTGGTTGGCATGGTCCGCGGACTGCTTCCGCAGTCCGCCTCTACAGGCCTCCCCCTTTTTCAGCTTAATCGCATCTTTGTTTACAGATGCTCCTTTGCCAGATTCGGACTCCTGTCCGCTCAGGCCAGCAGCAACCCGCAACTTAACTTGCAATTGACGGGAGACACCCAATATTGGCGGACTCAGAAGTATGTCCGCCCAGGCCGGCAACAGGTCGCTCAGTCCTTGCCCCCAACAATATGGGAAGCCGACTCCTCCAGTCCGCCTGCAAGGCGCGGACTCCTATTTCGGCTATCTGACAGGACCAGCAGCGTCCAAGTTCCTCGTGATCTGGGCAGTCTCGAAGTGTGATCTAAACTTCCAGTGCGCCTTCATTGGTGAACCCCAACATCCTCAACAGCTAGGATCTCCATCTCTAATGAAAGCAGACTCGACCTTGCAGCAGTCGCAGACTAGACGGACTTGGCGGACTCTCTATGCAGTCCGCCCTTTCCTTAGCCAGCACCAGCTTCTCAACAACAGCGGGGTCAACTGCTCCTCAGTCCGCAGGCCTATCACAGGCTCAGCCAGTAGTAGCAGCTTCCTCCTCAGTCCGCAGCCTTCGTGCGGACTCAGTCAGTAGTGGAGGACTCCTTGCAGCCCGCCAGGCATCAAATCCTCCAGAAGGCAGTCTCAGTCCGCATAACCTCGTACGGACTCTCCGAACTCCGCGGGCACTCTCCAGCTCGCATCCCTTTGCACTCGATCAATTCAGTAGTGGCGGACTCCGCGGATTCTCCTCGCAGTCCGCCATATAGCTACCAGCCTCCGCCACCCCAGCAGTTGGCGGGCAGTCCCAGCTCAGTAATGATGAACTCCACGAACCCGCATCGCAGTCCGCCACTGAGTCTCCCATTCTGCCATAAGCACCGGCTCCAGTACCAGTCCCAGTCCGTGCGGCCTGTTAAGCACTCGGCGGACTCCGTTTCCATCTCGCTCAAGTTACCGTCTCACCGGGGGTAACGTCACCGCAAGTCGTTACCTCCTCAGGCCTATAAATAGCCCCCCATGCCTCTCATATGGGGGCTCTCTCTCGGGTCTCTACGCTCGGAGGATCGTTCTCGCGCTCGAAGTCAGCCAGCCAGCTTAACTCCTGCGGACTCTGTTTCTCAGTCCGCGCCCGCCTCAGCACCCTTAGTCGCGTAGCCTGCCAGCCTGTGGTTTTCCAGTCCGCGCGGTCTGCTTCCTCTGCTTAACCGCGCGGTCTGTTGGCTCCGCTCTTCAGTCCGCGCTGCCTCCCCTGGCATTCTTCTTCCTTAGCCGCCAGCTTCCTGCTTGTACCCTTTATTGCTTTGTTGTGAAGGTGTATTAGTAAGTTGTAACCCTCGCTATTAATGAAAGGAAAGCCCGTCGCAAGAGTGACATTTAAGCTGTGGCAGGCGAAGTCTGATGTTGCCACTGCTAGCGGCCCCCTCTCTTTCCCTTCTTCCTAGCTCAGTTCAGATCCCCTCGGCAAGCAACCTGCAAGCACAACCGTCATATTAACCTTCTGCTCGACAGCTCCTGATCAACCTCCTCCTCTCTTGATCAACCTTCTCTGTTGATCAAGCTTCTCTTCTGCTCCTAGCACCCTCTCCTCTATCCCCACAACTCCTCTAACAAGCAGCTTGCTCCACTCTCGAGCACTCAGAAGCTTCCTTCTTCTCCTCTATCCCCGCAACCTTCATCCCCTTCCTCTCCTAGCTTGTGAGATTGAACACTCCCTCTGTGTTAGCTGCCCCTGGTGCCGCATTTTCGCGCATCAACATAGAAAGTGAAATGGCTAATCAAACTATTTTTGAGGTAATCCAAGAAGTTAATCAAACAATTTTCAATAATGAGTATGAAAAACTAACTGTGCCCTTGATTGATGTTGACCAGACCACTCAACTCAACAATCAAGCACAGGATGTTATCTTGGAGGATACATCTATAGTTGCTGAAACTCTAGAGTTAGTGGTGCCTCCAGTCCAAACTCAACAAGAGTTTACTCTTGAAGAGTAATTCCCTGATATAGAGAAAGCCAGGACTGAGGGGGAGCAAGTCAGGACTGAGGGGGAGCAAGACAGGACTGAGGGGGAGCAAGACAGGACTGAGGGGGAGCAAGCTGAAATTGAGGGGGAGCAAACTTGGACTGAAAAGGAACTGCCTCCTAGTCCTCAGGAAAGAGTTGATATAGCAAGTACCTCAGCTTCTAAAGATGAAGCAGAATCTCAAGCAAAGAAGAGAAAGCTGATGGTTTTCATAAGAAGAAGCCAAAGCTATAAAAGGGCATTGCAAACTGCTCCACAACCAGTTCCAGCACATGATTACAGCTCCTTACTGGTATCTTTGCAAGTAAAATTAGATGAACAAAGAATAGCCATGGAGAAGTATTTGGATGAGAGCCATAAAGAATTACAGTTCTCCTTGGCTCAGGATATAAAATCAATTAGATTTGAGGTAAACCAGAATAAGAAGGAGATGACAGATTGCTTCCATAAAGGAGGTAATGCTGTAGTTTTTCTGGCAAAACAGCAACAAGAGGCAAAGACACAAATTGATGATATAGTGGTCAAGCAAGGCTATGTCCTAGAAAATCAACTAAGGATGATGATAATCTTACTAAATCACATAATGTGATTGTTACAGAATTAAAGAATACTGCAACTGCACTGACTGAGGCAATGGCTAAAGAGAAATCAAAGTTTGATAAGAAACTTCAAGCGGATTTAGCCACTTTCCAATCTGCACTTCAAGCCTCTCAGAAGATTATATCTGCTCAGCTTCAAAAGTTTAAAGCTAATTATACAGAGGGAACAAATTATCTGGTTAATCAAATAAGGTTCCAAAAGAATGATCTCAGGGATCATATTGAAAGAGAAGTCATAAAGGGGAAGAGGTTGATAGTCAATGCCAACTCAGAGCATGCCAAATGGATAACTAATGATGTTAGAGCAACTCTGGGATATCCACCCCTATGTGATGATGACAATACAACTGAATCAGGAATTCAAGCTGTATGAAATGAAGGGGGTCAGCAGGAAGTAGCTCAAATCATATATCCCCCTTCTAACTTTGAGGAAATTCAACACTTGGTTCACCAGATGTATAGCCCTCCAGAGGCTAATAAGAATGTTAAAATAGAGAAAGTAGAAATTTCAGAGGAAGCACTGAATAAAGAGCAAGAAGCTCAAATTTCGAAGAAAAGATTTAGAGAGAAGGCTGAACTGAAGCCTGATTTTGAAAGATGGAGTCCAACCTCCAGAAATATTATACTCACTGCCTGGCAAGCTGTCAAAGACAAAATGCATGATAGAGGCAAGTGGTATTCTGAAGTTGAGTGGAATAAATATCTGCAAAGACAAGATGTTATTCAGCAGTTCAGAAGGGATCACAAGACTGGGATAATACCTGCCACAGTAGTAGAACCCAGTAAATATTTTCCTAAGCCTTTTCACTATTTTGAAAGGCAAAGAGTTAAGGCTGAAGAACAAAAGAAGAAGGATCTCAAAGGCAAGAAGCCAGCTGAAGATACTGAAGCTTCAGTACAAGCAAAGATCCAGTCTGGAAAAGGCATAGTGATCAACGATCCTGATCAGCCTTAGGATAGTTTGACTAGATTATAAAACATTATAATTTTCAGTTTTAAACTCCATGTAATCTATTGTCAACAAATTATTGTGAAGTTTAAACAAACTATGATTCATGCTTGTTATGGTTACATCATTCTGTGATGACATATTATACATGTTTTGTTTATATGTTACCCTGTCATGTAATGTTTATATACATCATAATGTGTGTTTATTATAATTGGTGTATATCATTGACTAAGGGTTATGAATTCTCCAAATAGGGGGAGATTGTTGGGTACATTGGAAAATGTGTACCAGATTTGGAGAAGCCTCACTTAGCTCAATGATATTCATCAAGGTGTATTTGATGTTGTTTTGAGTTTATATGTGTAGGTTAAGAATATGCAGGAAAAGTTTCTAAGTCCATGAGTCGACACCAGAAGAAGTTGTGTCGACACTTGTGAAGACTTGTGTCGACACTTGAGAAAAGCTGTGTCGACACCTAGAGTCAATTGTGTCGACACTTGGAAAAGCTGTGTCGATACCAGAAGAAATTGTGTCGACACACAGGAATTGTGTCGACACACAAAGTTTAGTCGAAATCAACTGTGTCGACACACAGGACTTGTGTCGATACACAGAAAGTTCAGTCGACATCAACTGTGTCGACACACAGGACTTGTGTCGACACACACAGCAGAATTTATTCTAAGTTAATTGTGACAAGACAAGAAGTGGCTGTGTCGATACACAGGACTTGTGCTGACACATTCTTACAGAAGCTATGTCGAGAAACAGTGTCGACACCATGAGATCTATATCGACACCACCAAGGATTGTGTCGACACTTAGTTTACTTGTGTCGACACATGTGAAGTTCAGACTCGACACTTTGCTGACAGAGACAAAGTTTCAAGAAGTGACTGGAGACTTGACAGCTGCCAAAACCAACAAGTCTACTTCAACTGTCAGATCTGTCAGAAGTTGGTTAGCAACCGGATCAGCCGGTAACCTTGGATGAAGTCTACATAAAGACAGATTCTATCAACTGAAGACAAAGAAGTACACAAAATACAATTACAACAGAAGATCCAACATACACAAGAAAATCCAGTCAGAGATTTCATGTGGATCTAAGTGAAGAATTTCAAAATATCTTCAGAAGAATTTGTAGAGAGAGAGAGCTCCAACAATTCAAGTGAAGAAAGAGACTATCATCAACTAGTCTCTTAAGAGCAGATCCTGAACTAATCTGCAAAGAAGAATTCAGATTAATTTCTGGATTTTAAGAAGGAAGCTGATTGAAGATCAACTTCAAGAAATTCAACCTTAATGTGTTCAGATTCAAGATGCTTTGAAGAAAGCCAAAGACAAGTTGATTTCTATGTAATCAGATTCTTCAAGAACTAATCAAGAAAACTTTCTACCCATTATCTCTCAAATTAGTTGAAAGATAAAACTTATTTTATATCATTTTTCTGTAAGATCATTATTGATCTGAGTTGTAAGCCTAATTTATAAAGGCTGAGATAGGGCTGAGTGCCTGAGATAGGAGATTTACATATCTGAGTTGTAGGCCTTGGGAAGGATGAGGTAGGGCTGTGTGCCTGAGGTAGGAGATTTAATTCTCTGAGTTGTAGGCATGGGTGAAGGCTGAGGTAGGGCTTAATTGCCTGAGTTGTAGGAGTGTGGACTCACTCTGAGTTGTAGGAACCTTTACTGAGTTCTGAGCTGTAAGATCTATGGATCTGAGAAGGAAGTTAGGCCGAATCTAGCACATTGCTAGATAGGCGAAGGGGGAAAGTGGATGTACCAATCATTTGGGGAACCCCTATAAATCTGTGTGTCATCTGTGATTGTGTGTGATATTATGATTTCTGTGATGTGGTAGCTGTAGAACTGTTTGATTCTATTTGATTAACTGAATTAATATTCTGCCTTAGAGTAAAAAGGAATTGAACTTATTCACCCCCCTCTAGGCGTTTAGGTTATCTTGAAACCAATTCTTTCAGTAGGCCATTTTGGTTGGGCTCTTAGTGCACATCTACCCGAGACATGTTCTAAGCCGTAGTATGCTTGTGAGCTCTGCTATTGTGTTCTTAGAGTTGAGGCGTACGGAGGCCTAGGATTGGTAGTGTGGATGCCCGCCTAGTAGTGGAGAAGCCCGCTCCACTGTCACCGCTTGGCCACGACAGTTGACGCCTGTGAGGTTAGCTACCTGCTCGAAAAGTGGGAACTACAAGTCTGTGTCGACATAGCAGTTTCATGTCCGTGATCATGGGGGAGTCATTGGATTGTATTCATGTCATTACATTACAGTGTATACACAAGTTCCTTATCCTATAAGTATGTATGAGCACTCTTATATGATGAGTTACTTTACTATTGAGCCGACCCTCAACATATATGTCTGTATGGGCATTCATATAAATTGAGTTATTTTCTGTTGTAGTTCAATATTTTATACCGTTGTAGATGGTAGTACTGCTAGAGTAGTTTGTTTACTCACTTGTTGTTTTACTGACATGCTCTGATATTGTTCTCTGTAATACCACCTGCTTGTACTACTGCTCTTATATATATATGTCTATATATATATATATATATATATATATATATATATATATATATATATATATATATATATATATATATATATATATATATATATATATATATAATGTACTTGTCCCTTTCTCCACCCGTTGTCGATGAGTCGCCGGGGGAGTGGATGTGATAGCCACTTAGTCATTATGACTAACAGTTGTTACATCTTCCTTTTTATTAGGGAACCCTGCAGATAGAGCAGCAGAAGATTACATAGGAGGACAGCCAGTCCAGGGAGACAAGGCCTGATATGACAGTACCGTCATTATCGTCAGTGATAGATGTGTGTGTTTTGTAGTGAGACTCTTTTGTAGTCCCTTTGGGCATGTACTCTGATATTACAGAAGCTTGTTGAAGCTTCTTTTATTTGATGTACTTTCTTTCGAACTATTTTATTTATGTGTTGATTGACTTCTACTTTATATTCTTGGTTGGGTTGGCTATGAATGATATTAATTATAGCCGGCAAGATAGGCGTCTTGTTGTAAGACCCCCCTTCTGAATCCCAAAATATGGCACGAAGGGGGTCTTATGCCCAGAACAGCCGCCTTGCGGTAGCATTCACGCATGGCCTAACCTGTACCACAAGACGCTTATTTTGTCGGCTATAACCAATACCAATATATGCCAACCCAACCAAAATAATAATAAGAGACATCAAATCCACACAAAGCATATATGTCCAAAAGTACATCAAATAAAGAAGCTAAAACATGCTTCTACAATATCAGAGTACAGCTAATAAACGCCCAAAAGGCTACATCAGAGTCGCTCAACACTCACATCTGTAACCGACGGTAGCGAAGGTACCGTCCCTTTAGGCCCTGTCATCTTGTCCTGGCTCTCCTATTGCATAGTCTGCGGCTGCTCTACCTGCGGGGTGACCTCCTAAAAAGGAAGATGTAGCAGCCATTAGTCGAAAAGACTAAGTGGCTTCACATCCGCTCCCCCGGCGACCCCTCAGCATCGGGCGGAGAAATGAGCATGGGTACAAAGTATAATAAATAGTATAAGCAGGTACAAGCAGGTGGTAATAGTACAATAAGATTAACAGCAGTATAATCTAGCAGTTATACAAAGCAATAACGAACCATCAAGTATAAGTATCTACAGCAGCAAAGTAACTTAACTTATAAGAATGCTCATACAAGCTTATAAGTTAAGGATCAGTTTACATAAAGTAACTCATCATATAAGAGTGCCCATACAAACTTATATGATGAGGATCTTGTTTGTGAAATATTATGTAATGGTATGTATGCTATGCTATGACTCACCCATGATCACACACATGCAACCGCTATGTCGACATAGACTTGTAGTTCCCACTATTCGAGCAGGTAGCTAACCTCTCAGGCATCATCCGCCGTGAACGGGAGGTGATAGTAGAGTGGGCTTCTCTACTACTAGGAGGGTATCCACACTACTTCACCTAGGCCTCTATAAGCCTCAATGCTAAGAACACAACAATAGAGCCCATGCGTACTCTGGCCCAACGGGAGTCTCGGGTAGATGTGCACTGAGAACCAAGCCCCGAACTGGCCTTGTGTAACCCAGAACGGGCCTCGAGAGTAAGCACGAGGACCCATCCAAGCCGTTCACTTGGCACGGAAGGAGCCCCGGGACGTGAACATCGAGGACCAATCCCAACCGCCCAAAGTCTAACTGTCAACTCCCGTCGGTGTGACGACTAGCAAGCCCGTAGACCTGCCACACTATTCTTAACCCGGGATTACGACACCGCCTGTCGACTCACACCGCATGCAATTTCACATCACCGTGGCATGGAAGGAGCCTCGGAGAAAACATGGGGTCCAAGCCCAACCAACCACTCAGCACGGAAGGAGCCCCGGTAAATGAACACCGAGGATCAAGCCCAACCGTCTGACTTTGACTCATCTCATCGCTATCCCAACTAGTGACGGTCAACACCGCACTTACATCCTTTCACAATGTTACCCGTAGGGATACGACACTCTAAGCATTGGACTACTAAATTCATTCCGTTAATCAAACATTCACATGGCCATAGATTATCCTCCTACATGTCATTCCAAATGATTTAAACACATTATAAACATGATGCGTATTTATATTAGTCTACCAATTTCTATCAAGTCATTTCGTTTAATTATGCTTCGCTTCACAAATCAATTTCATGGGATCCAATTATTAAACTTCAATTATATAACTAAGATGATTAACATAAAAGAGCTCACCAAAACCTCAAGTTAATTGCAACATTGAATCCACCGAATCCAAATCCATCTTGTAACAAACCCAGAATTTAAGTGCAAAATAAATTTGTACATCAACTTCGACCGGAGATTTCCAAAGCTACATGGATGCGGTGAAGACGTGTAACCCCTAGATGGAAAGGTCATTCCATGGGTTATAACTTTCATACTTAGACCACAACCTAGATTTGAGAGTAACATACTTGCAATCGGCTTCATAGTCCGCTGCGTACAGAACACAATTTCTGCATGCAGGCTTTACCGGCCGCCAAAGTCGTTCAGACTTTCCTTGGCTACAGACGTCGCCTGAAGTCGTGCAACCATTTGTTGGAAAGGTATTTTCAAGGGCTTCAACTTTCGTGTTTAGTCGAAAGCCCAGATCTGGACATATCATACATGAAAATGGCCAAGAAAATCGCTGCGCGCAGAACACAGATTCTGCACGCATCTTAAAGCGAAATGAACGGCATCGGTTCATCTTCCTCCTCAAGTTGATCTTCCAAAATCACCTCCAGAAATTCCTCCTCCCTTATTCACCCTCATGAGGCCACGACTCTTCACGAAAACCTCTCCTATCCCCCACATAGAAGGTTGGAGAGGTTGAAGACACTATTAGCCTTAGAGACAAGCCTTAGAACGGCCTCTTCCTAGCGAAATCATCATCTCGCAAGTCCAGACTCTTTTGAGTCGACATCTCACCTAGATATCTACAGATCTAGCACCAAGGGAGAGGGGAGGAAGCTCACTTCATTTCCGGCTTTTCCACCATTTCCGGCTATAGATCGTGTAACTCTTCTCGGCGGCTTCTTCTCCTTCCCGGTGGCGGCAAATCTTCTCCCCTAGAACTTACTCCAGCAGTTTCTCCCTCTCTACAGAAGTTATCTCAGAAAAATGGCTGGAATGAGGAGTGATAACAGCTAGGGTTTTCACTGCCCTTATAAATAAAAAGTGACACGGTAGGTACATGCCCGTGTCCTTACCCGTGTCCTGCTCGGGCGAAGCGTCGACGACTGTTTTAGTGTCGGTTCAATCCTCGACACGGGTAGGGACACGCACGTGTCCCTACCCGTGTCCCCATGATACAGCGATGTTCTCTGGCCGTGTTCTTCTCTGGACATGCTTCGTTGAACTCACTCGACACACACACGGGTAGGGACACGCACGTGTCATACCCGTGTCCTTCTCGGGGACACTTCGTCAAGCTTCACTCGACACACACGGGTAGGGACACGCCCGTGTCACTACCCATGTCCTTGACACTTCGTCGATCTCAACTCGACGCACATGGGTAGGGACACGCCCGTGTCTCTACCCGTGTCCTGCTCGGGACACACCTCGTCGAGCTCTACTCGACACACACGGGTAGTGACACGTCGTGTCCCTACCGTGTCATCATGCACGCGGGTAGTGACACGCCCGTGTCACTACCCGTGTCCTTCTCTGGACATACTCGAGTCGTCGACTCGAGACCAGGGTTCTCCCATATGGGTAGGGACACGCCCGTGTCGCTACCCGTGTCTTATTCTGCACTGATTTCTCCTCCCATTTACTAGTGCATCCCAGCTGCCAACACTCCCTTAGACCCAAGTCAGCTCTCCTAACTCAAAAATGCGTACGAGGGGCCTAGTGCAAATCGGGATGTTACAAATCCTATAAACAAAATAAAAGATTATGTCCCCGAAATCAGGCTAAGGCTATGGGGATAAAAGCATAACAGAAAATAAAATATGCTTTTAAATTAGATTACCTTGAGGAAATAATTCCGGGTAGCGTTTTAGCATCAAGTCCACTGGCTCTCATATATACTCCTCCTTCCCATGATTCGACCGCAACACCTTCACTAAGGGAACACTTTTACGGTGCAATATTCTTGTCTCGTTGTCTACGATCCACACCGGCTCCAGTCGCACAAACCTATCAGTCGGCACTACACCATCAGTGGAGGGGATATATTGATCAACCAGCAACAATGCCTTTCGAAGCGACGACACGTGGAACACGTCGTGGAGATTCTCTAGCTCTGGCGGTAACTCCAACTGATAGGCCAACAGGCCAATCTTTTCCAGCATAGTGTATTGTCCAACGTACCTTGGGCTGAGCTTTTTCACACCACGCACCCGTGACACTCCATGCATCAGCCGAATCTTCCTAAACGCCTTATCACCCACTTGAAACTCCACCATCCGGTGCTTTGCATTATAATACTTCGCCTGTCGACTTTGAGCCTCCAACATGCGATACTGTATTAGTCTAACCACCGCATCAGTATCATCAATATACTCAATTCCCAAAGCCTTCGGGTCTTCAACTTGCACCCAAGACAAGGGGGTTCTACACCTTCTTCCGTAAAGGGCTTCATGGGGCGCCATGCCGATGCTAGCTTGATGAATGTTGTTGTAGGAGAATTCTACCAGTGGTAAGAGCCTTTCCCATGGCTCTCCTCTATCTCCAGTGTTCTGATGGTCCTCTCAGACTGCCTGTCCGTCTGAGGATGAAACGCGATGCTTAATGTAAGGCGCGAACCGAAATACGCATGTACCGCCTTCCACTCCTTTGAGGTGAAACGACCATCCCGATCAAAAATGATTGTCTTAGGCACACCATGATACCGTACGAACTGCTCCACAAAGAGGCATACCAAGACATCCACGTGATCCTCTTTCTTCATAGGGATGAACCGGGCTACTTTCGTCAGTCGATCAACGATCACCCACACTGAATCGTTCCTCGAGCGTGAGCGTGGTAACCCTTGGACGAAGTCCATGGAGATATCTTCGAAGTTTCACTCGGGAATGGGCAATGACTGTAACAAACCACCGGGGCTCTTGCATTCTGCCTTCACCCTTTGACAAGTTTCGCAATGTGTAACAAAATACCTAACATCCTTCTTCATTCCCGGCCAACACATGGTCTTCCGTAAGCCGCCGTACATCTTGGCAATACCCGAGTGCACTGAATTCTAAGAGCAATGTGCCTCTCTCAAGATATCCTCCCGGATTTTACCGTCCTTGGGGATATAGAGCCGGCAGCGAAAAACAACGAGGCCGTCTTTTAGTGTATACTCGTCAGTAGTCCCATCTTCGATTGACTTGATTGTCGGGGCCAGAGCTGCATCCCTTCCTTGCTCTACCCGGATTCGGTCCCGGATATCACAAACTATTCTCATGGTTGCCAAGTACTCCATACAATCTGCCGAAGGAGCCATATATACCAAAGTAATATCCATCTCTTCAATCATCCGAGCTAACTTCATACGCATTATCCGAGACTCTAGGCTCAAGTCTGGTACCTTTCGACTCAATGCATCGACCACTGAGTTGGCTTTTTCGTGGTGGTAGTTCAACGTGAGCTCATAATCTCACAGAAACTCTAACCACCGCCATTGTCTCAAGTTCAACTCCTTCTGTGTATGAACGTACTTTAAGTTTTTGTGGTCCGAAAAGATCTCGCAGTGGACGCCGTCTAGATAGTGCCTCCAAACCTTCAAGACTAATACCACTGCTCCCAACTCCAAATCATGAACCGGATAATTGATCTCATGCTTCTATAACTGTCTTGAGGCGTAGGAAATTACATGGCCGTGGTGCATCAATACCGCTCCCATCCCCTGATATGACGCGTCGGTGAAAACTTGAAATCCTTCCTTCCGAGACTGAAGTTCTAGGATGGGGCGGAGGAAAGTCTATCCTTCAGCTCTTGGAACGCCGCTTCACATTGGGGTATCCACTCATATGGCACACATTTCTTTGTCAAGGAAGTAAGAGGGAGGGCAATCTGGGAGAATACTTTTACGAACTTGCGGTAGTACCCAGAAAGTCCAAGGAAGCTCCGCACATCGGCCGCTGACTTCAAGGGGGCCACTCCTTCACGACATGCACCTTGGTCGGATCCACCGCTGATCCAGCTCCACTGATAACGTGTCCCAAGAAAGCGACCTCCTTAAGCCAGAACTTGCACTTGCTAAATTTAGCGAACAAGGCGTACTCTTTTAATTTCTTCAATACCAAGGTCAGGTGCTCAATATGCTCCTCCTCCATCTTTGAGTAGAATAGGATGTCGTCGGAGAAAATGATGACGAAGATGTCCAAATAAGGCTCAAACTCCTTGTTCATTAGGCTCATGAAGGCCGAGGGGGCATTTGTGAGCCCAAACGACATTATAGTGAACTCGTATAGTCCGTATCTTGAGCTAAAGGCCGTTTTCTGGATATCCTCTTCTTGTATCCTCAAGTGATAATATCCTGAGCGTAGATCCAACTTTGAAAACCAATGCGCTCCTACCAGTTGATCGAACAGCTCGTCAATCCGGGGTAGCGAATAAGTGTTCTGCACCATCGGTCGATTGAGCTCCCGATAGTCTATGCATAACCGCAAGGTTCCGTCCTTCTTCTTGATGAACAATACAGGGGCTCCCCAGGGTGACGAGCTGGGGCGAACGAACCTGAACTCCACCAGTTCTTGCAGTTGAACTCTAAACTACGCGAGTTCCCTCGGGGCCATGCGGTAAGGGGCCCTGGATACAGGCTTGGCACCCGGTACTAGATTAATTTGAAAATCAACTTCTCTATGCGGGTGTAATCCTGGCAGTTTCTCAGGAAATACCTCAGGGAAGTCCCGCACTACCCGTACATCTTTCATATCCAATGCCATCTCCTTCAACTCGAAAAAGATCATGAAGACTTCATCCCCCTTCATATGGTCTTTTACAGCCTGAACTAAATATAACAACATACGTGGTGCGAAGCTAATACCTTGGAAGATGACATCTGAGCCCCATGTCTCAAATAGATTCGTTTCTCCATACAACCAATCCTTGTGAATTGCCAGTCCAACCACGCAATACCCAGAATGAGATCAAACTCTAGCATCCTCAAGACTGTGACAAGCATATCAAAGGCCTTTCCCTCAATAAGTATCTCAAATTCGCACTTGGAGGTTGCGATCATCTCAGAGCCGTCCGGGAGGCGTACTCGTCGAGCTATACCAGTAAAGTATTGTACACCATCCATGTCCTTGATGAAGTCCTCGGACACAAAAGAGTGTGCGACACCGGTATAGAACAGCGCATAGGTCGTCTTCCCGCCGACTACCACGGTGCCTAAGTACCAATAACCAAAACTCAACACTAGGTGTCTAGTATGTCTTAAGCAACTTAATTTTTAACAGCAAAAATGAGAAAGCTAACTGCAATATACCTGCAATCACATCTTGGGG
Organism: Platanthera guangdongensis; assembly: GCA_039583875.1. Classification (NCBI taxonomy): domain Eukaryota; kingdom Viridiplantae; phylum Streptophyta; class Magnoliopsida; order Asparagales; family Orchidaceae; genus Platanthera; species Platanthera guangdongensis. The sequence continues at coordinate 123,252,773 of CM077152.1, read as the reverse complement.
ATTCCGTTCTTGCGCCATGTCCAGCGCGTACACCTGATCCAACGCAGGGCTGGGGTTTCCTCCTCGCGGTCCTCGTCCTCGACAATGCATGTAAACCCGTCCTTGAGGAGCTTTCGAAGGGAGAGCAGGAGGGATGTTCTCAAACAACTGCATGCAGTAGCCTCGGATGTGGACCTGTTGGTTGCATTCGAAACACACCAGCCCACGATGCCTCTCAGGTTGCTGAAGTTGTTGAGGTTGAGGCGGTGGAGGAAACGCAGGCGGCTGTGGAACTGGATACTCCACTCTAAAATCTCGGTGGAAACGTCCTCCACCTCTTTGATGTCCTCTTCCTCTTCTAAAGTCCCGTCTCCTTCTATTGCTTGGGACAGTTTCCATCACACCCTTCGCATACCTCTTACCACTTCCCAAGTGGTCCGCCTCCAATCTCTTCGCCATGTCGATAATTTCCACCAGGCTAGCGTCCGCTATAAACAAAAGGGCCTGCCTTAGGGGATCTCGCAGCCCTTTGTAGAAATGCTTGGCGTATCCTCTAACATCCAAATAATATGAATTCGCGAACCTCGCGAGGTGCTGGAACTCTCGTTGGTATTCCGTAATCGTCTTTGATCCTTGCTTCAACAGAAGAAACCTCTCTTCAAGTTCATCTCGAGCAGATGAGGGAATGAAGTGCTCCAAGAAAACTCCCGTGAACTCGCTCCAGCTTATCTCTGTATAAACACGCCCTTGGAAGGTGGAGCCCATGAGGGACTTCCACCACCTCTTAGCATGTAGTTCCAAGACGGACACCGCCAACTTCCCAGCCATGTTGGCTGGGCAACAGATCCCCGCCAACAACTCCTGCACCGTGTCAAGCCATTCCTCTGTGCGTACGACCGACTCTGTCCAGAGGTAGGAGTGAGGGGAGAGAGCCTGAAAGGTGATCAGCCAGTTAGAGCCTGGAGCCTGTTGTTGCACCGGAGGCTGCTGCGCCCTAAAGGCATCTAGGATGACGGTGGGTGCCTGCCCCAACTCGGATTGTTGGAACTGAGTGGGAATGGAAGGGGCAGGACTGCCCACCATCGGCTCAACGTGTACTAGAATCTACACCTAGAATATAAACTTATGGTCAGGTTGGCTAATCTTAAGGTCAAAGTTGGACATAATTAGTGTGAATTACATATGGGCACACCACTGCTTCCGCTAAGTCAGTTTGACCCCAAACTGACTAATCGAACGGTGGTGGTACCATTGTTGAATGAATTCTTTAGTTGAGGATCGTGGCAAACTGATACCATTTGTAAGACCCCCCTCTCGGATCCTAAAACATGGCACGAAGGGGGTCTTATGCCCAGAACAGTCGCCTTGCGGTAGCATTAGCGCACAGGCTAACCTGTACCACAAGGCGCCTCTTCTGCTGGCTATAACCAATACCAATATATGTCAACCCAACCAAAACAATAATAAGAGAAATCAAATCCACACAAAGAATATATGTCCAAAAGTACATCAAATAAAGAAGCTAAAACATGCTTCTACAATATCAGAGTACAGCTAATAAACACCCAAAAGGCTACATCAGAGTTTCTCAACACTCACATATGTAACCGACGTAATCTGCTATGTTTTGGGATCCGGGAGGGGGGGTCTTACAACAAGACTCCTATCCTGCCGGCTATAATCAATATCATTCATAGGCAACCCAACCAAGAATATAAAGTAGAAGTCAATCCACACATAAATAAAATAGTTTGAAAGAAAGTACATCAAATAAAAGAAGCTTCAACAAGCTTATGTAATATCAGAGTACATGCCCAAAGGGACTACGAAAGAGTCTGACTACAAAACACTCACATCTATCACTGACGGTAATGACGGTACTGTCATATCAGTCTCTGTCGCCCTTGTCTGGCTGTCCTCCTGCGTAATCTGCTGCTGCTCTATCTGCAGGGTTCCCTCCTAAAATGGAAGACGTAACAACTGTTAGTCATAAAGACTAAGTGGCTTTCACATCCGCTCACCCGGCGACTCATCGACACCGGGTGGAGAAAAGGGCAAGTATATATATATATATATATATATATATATATATATATATATATATATATATATATATATATATATGTATATATATATATATATATGTATATATATATATATATGTATATATATATATATATATATGTATATATATATATATATATATATATATATATATATATATATATATATATATATATATATATATATATATATATATATATATATATATATATATGTATACACATATATGTGTATATATATATGTATACACATATATATATACATATATATATACATATATATATATATATTATATATATATATAAGAGCAGTAGTACAAGCAGGTGGTATTACAGAGAACTATATCAGAGCATGTCAGTAAAACAACAAGTGAGTAAATAAACTACTATAGCAGTACTACCATCTACAATGGTATAAAATATGAAACTACAACAGAAAGTAACTCAATTTATATGAATGCCCTTACAGACATATAAGTTGAGGGTCTGTTCAATAGTAAAGTAACTCATCGTATAACATACTGTTTGAGCAATTAGAGCTAGGGAAATCGGAGCTAGGGCGGACGCTCATAGATATCATGGATGCCTTAACGTCCCAACAATCCCATGTACAACAACAAGAGCCGGGCTCAAATTGGTTGAGCACTTTCCGAGCTCTCTCCCCTTGTGCCTACCTTGGGACAAAGTCGGCAGAGTGTACGAAGGAATGGCTCGACACCATGCAAGAGCTGATGGTAGGAATCCGTTGCCCATCCAACATGGCTATGACATTACTAGTGTCTGTCCTGGAACTGCAAGCGAAAAGGTGGTGGAATTCTCTTATGGGCTCCACCTTCTAAGGAAGAGTCTACATGGATATTACTTGGAGCGATTTTTTGGAGCTTTCTTAGAGCAGTTTATCCCTTCATCAGCTCGAGATGAACATGACGAAAGATTCTTGCAGCTGAAGCAGGGATCCAAGTCAGTGACAGAGTACCACCGAGAGTTTCAACATCTAGCTAGAATTTATGACTCCTATGAGTTGGACGATAGAGGATATGCTAAACGGTTCTACAAAGGCTTGCGGGACCCCATGAGGCAAGCCCATTTATTTATATTAGACTCCAGCTTAGCAAAGATAATTGATATGGCAAAGAGGCTAGAGGTAGATAACTTGGGAAGTGGTAAGAGACCCACTGATGGTATGATGGAAGTTGGCCCTTGTAACAGAAGAATGCATGAAAACAGATGTGGAAGATGATACAGGAGAGGTGGCGGGCATTTCCACCGGAATTTTATAATGGAGCGCCCGGTCCCACAGCCACCAGCATTGCCTCCACCTCCACAGTTTCAACAGTTCAAACAACCCGAAGGGCGGTATGAGCAAGTATGCTTCCAATGCAACCCACTGGGCCACATCTGACATAACTACCTGCAACTAGGTGGGAATGCTCCTCCTACTCTCCCTCTGGCAGCTCCATGAGGACGGGGTCATATGCGTGGCTGAGGACGAGGACCACGAGGAGGAAACCCCGGACCTGCTCGGGATCAGGTGTTTCTGCTGGACATGGCGCAGGAGCGGAACCCTCAGGAGGTGATCGCATATATGTTACAGTTGATTAACATATTTTCAGCATTCACCTTAAGTTACCTAATATGTAATAGGAATCTAGCTTTGAGTATTTGCTATTGCTACTTAGGCACCGTGATGGTTGGTGGGAAACCGGCCTATACGTTATTCGATACTGGTGCCACACACTCGTTTGTGTCGGCGGACTTCGTTAAAGACCTAGAAGGAGTGCAATACTTCACTGATATTGCTCGGAGAGTACGCCTCCCAGATGGCTCTGAGATGACTACAACTGCCAAGTGTGAACTAGTGATATTCCTTGGAGGAAGGACCTTTGATACCCATGCCACAGTTTTGAGAATGCTAGAATTCGACCTCATTCTGGGCATGGCATGGTTGGATTGGCCTTACGCAAGAATTGACAGCGTGGAGAAACAAATTTACTTGAGACATGGAGACACTGAAGTCATTTTTCAAGGTATAAGATTCACACAATGTTTGTTATTATCTTCAATTCAGGCCTTGAAAGCTCACAAGAGGGGGATGAAGTTTACATGATATGTTTTGAATTGAAAGAGATGATAATAGATATGAAAGATGTGTGAGTGGTGCAGGATTTTCCCGAGGTATTTGCTGAGAAGCTGCCGAGATTACCCTCGCATCGAGAGGTGGACTTTCAAATCAAGTTAGTACCGGGTGCCAAGCCCATCTCCAGGACCCCTTCTCGAATGGCCCCGAATCAACTCGCAGAGTTTAGATTTCAGTTACAAGAACTGGTGGAATCAGGATTCGTTCACCCCAGCTCATCACCTTGGGGAGCCCCTATTCTGTTCGTTGAGAAGAAGGATGGAACCTTATGATTATGTATAGACTACCGGGAACTCAACCGTTTAACAGTGCGGAACACCTACCCTTTACCCTGGATAAATGAGTTATTCGACCAAATGGTAGGAGCGCACTGGTTTTCCAAGTTGGATCTACGCTCGGGGTACTATCAATTGAGGATACAAGAAGAGGATATCCAGAAAACGGTGTTTATCTCTAGGTATGGTCTATATGAGTTCACCGTGATGCCGTTTGGGCTCATGAACACCATATCTGTATTCATGAGTCTGATGAACAAAGTGTTTGAGCCATATCTAGACATCTTCATCATCGTCTTCATCGATGACATTTTGGTCTACTCAAAGACAGAGGAGGAGCATATTAAGCATCAAACCTTGGTGCTGAAGAATCTAAAAGAGCATGCCTTATTTGCAATGTTCAACAAGTGTGAATTCTGGCTCCAAGAAGTTGCCTTCTTGGGCCATATGATCAGTAGGGATGGACTAGCTATGGATCTGACCAAAGTGTGTGTCGTGAAGGAATGGTGACCCTTTAAGTCAGCGGTCGATGTACAGAGTTTCGTTGGGCTTGCTAGGTATTATCGCATGTTTGTGAAAGGATTCTCAAAGATAGCCCTTCCTCTTACTACTCTGACAAAGAAAGGTGTGCCATACGAGTGGACACCCCAGTGTGAAGCTGTGTTCCAAGAACTGAAGGACAGACTTACTACAACACCCATCCTAGCCCTTCCATCTGGGAAGGAAGGATTTCAAGTCTACACCTACGCATCATACTAATGGATGGGAGCAGTACTGATATAACACAGACATGTGATCGCTTATACTTCAAGGCAACTGAAGAAGCATTAATCTAATTACCCAGTTCATGATCTGGAGTTGGGGGAAGTTGCGTTCGCCTTAAAGGTTTGGAGATACTACCTATATGGCGTCGACTACAAGATATTTTCAGACCATAAGAATTTAAAGTACGTTCATACTCAGAAGGAACTTAATTTGAGGCAGCGGCGGTGGTTGGAATTTTTGTGTGATTATGAGTTTACCCTGAACTACCACCACAGGAGTCTCAGTTGATGAGTATGGAATTAGCTCGAATGCTCGATTAAATGGAGATCACTTTAGTGGATAATGGTCATTTGAAAAAGTATACAGAGTAATTAACCGCGATGAGCATAGTCTGTGACATTCGGGATCGAATTCGGGGAGAGCAGGGAAAAGATACTACTCTGGCCCTAGTGCTTAAGTCAATTGAATATGGGTCTACTGACGAGTATTCCCTAAAAGACGACCTCGTTCATTTCCATGGCCGGCTTTACATTCTCGAAGGTGGTAAAATTTGGGAAGATATCTTGAGAGAGGCACATTGCTCTCAGTATTCAGTGCATCCTGGGATTGCCAAGATGTACGCTGACTTGCAGAAGACCATTTGTTGGACAGGAATGAAGAGATACGCCAGGTATTTTGTTATGCACTGTGAGGCCTATCAACGGGTAAAGGCGGAATGCAAGTGCCCCGATGGATTATTACAGTCGTTGCCCATCCCCGAGTGGAAGTTTGAGTATATCTCAATGTACTTCATTCACGGTTTGCCTCGCTCACACTCAAGGAATGATTTGGTTTGGGTAACCGTTGATCGCCTGACAAAGGTAGCCAGGTTTATTCCTATGAAGATAGAGGCTCATGTGGACGTTTTGGTACGACTCTTTGTGGAGCAGTTTGTATGGTACCATGTCGTGCCAAAGATGATTTTTTCTGACCGGGATGGTCGTTTTTCCTCTAAAGAATGGAAGGCCGTAGAGGCTTATTTGGGTTCACGCCTTACCTTCAGAATAACCTTTCATCTTCAGACGGACGGACAGTCTGACAGGACCATCATAACTTTGGAAGATCTATTGAGGTTGTGTGTGCTAGATAGAGGAGAGCCGTGGGAAAGGCTCTTACCCCGGGTAGAATTCTCATATAAAAACAGTCACCAGGCCAGTATCGGGATGGCACCCCATGAAGCCCTTTACGGAATAAGGTGTAGAACCCCCTAGTCATGGGTGCAAGATGAAGACCCGAAGGTTTTGGGAATTGAGTACATTGATGATACTGATGTTGTTGTTAGATTAATACTGGACCGCATGCTTGAGGCTCAGAGTCGGAAGGCAAAATATTATAATGAAAATCACCAGATGGTAGAATTTCAAGTGGTCCTGAATATCCAACCAATGCATGGAGTTTCACGGGTACGTGGTGTGAAGAAGCTCAGCCCAAGGTACGTTGGGCCTTATTCTATATTGGAAAGGATTGTCCCTTTGGCCTCTCGATTGGAGTTATCGCTTGAGCTGGAGAATCTTCATGACGTATTCCATGGGTCGTCACTTCAAAAGGCGCTGTTGCGGCCGGATCAACATATCATCACCACTGATGGATCAGTAGCAACTGATAGATCTATGCGACTAGAACCGGGGCGGATAGTGGACACCGAGATAAGGAACTTGCATCACAAGAGTGTTCCTTTGGTAAAGATGTTGTGTAATCATGGGAAAGAAGAATTTACTTGCGAGCTGGTGGACTTGATGTGGAAGCACTACCAGGAGTTGTTTCCCCAAGGTAATTTAAAAGCATAATATATTTTCTTGGTTTATTTCCCCCACATCCTTAGCCTGATTTCGGGGACGAAATCTTTTATTTTGTTTATAGGATTTGCAACATCCCATTTCGCGCTAGGCCCCTCACACGCATTTTGAGCCAGGAGCATTGGCTCGTGTTCGGGAAGCATCGAGTGAGTCGACTGGACTCGACGATTAGATAATGGCTTTACTTAGAAAATATTTGGGCTCGGGAGTTGAGTGTGTTGTGTAATAGCTCCCCTGTAATGACCATATAATATGTGATGGTGATTTTATAAGTTTTAAAAATATCCAAACTAAAATCTCGAAATAGGCAAGTGCACCTATCGAAATCTAGTATAAGAAATGTCATATTTGAACTCGGGGACCGTTGAGTACTTGTACTCACAAGGAAGGGCTATTATTTTATCGAACGAAAATTGGTTTTGCGGAAGATAAAACGTTAAACTAAGAGAAAAATATGATGATAGGAAAGCTAGCACTTGATCTAGATTCTTTTTGGGCTATAATAAATTCCATGAAATTAAAGAGCGCAAGCATCTAAATTATTAACTTCGACCGCGAAGGTTCCAAAGATACGAAGCGCCTCTCTCGAGAATACGCACTCGACTAACCTTAGGTTGATCGATTAAGACCTCTCGTCCAGTCGAAAAACCTAAGGTTGCTTTAGGCAGTGAACCTTACTAATGGAATTGACTCCAATGCGGAAGAATTTTGCCTTCCTCTCTCGAGGGGTGCATGAAACTCTCTTTATCCTTGAGTTATATACTCGTGTCCACAACCTCTCGGTAAATCTAGGATACAGATCTAATATCGAATACACATAATTTGTAACTTATGAATTCGAAGAAGTGAAAGTCAAAGATAAATCGAAGTATATAAAAAGAATGCTTGATAATTTGAGACAATAAGAATTTTATTCAATTCCAAAGTTCATCATGATCAAGTGCTAATTAAAAATTAGCTACTCATCATGATGGGAGAATTACATGAAAGGTTTAAGAGAGACATGATTGAGAAAGGACTTGGAAATACAGGCTACACTATGAAATTAAAATGCAAGAAAAACAGTAAATAAAACAGAACTAAGCTCCCAAAAATCTCCTCCTGAGCTTCTGGAATTGCCTGGATTTTATAGGCAAAGTTGCTGGATGGTCACGCCCCTAGGTCACGCCCATGCCCTAGGGCGTGTCGGGTTCAAAACAGTCGTCTTCATGTCTTCGGAACGTTGGCGTGAAAATGCCAAAAATCGTTAATTTGCGGGTCTCGCCCCTAGGTCACGCCCGTGACCTAGGGCGTGTCTTGACAGTTGTTGAAAACAGCGGGTAGCAGAAACGGCGGGAATAACTCCGGCCGTTATTGGAGGTGTCACGCCTATGGTTACGCCCGTGACCCTGGGCGTGCAAGGCAGAAACCGCCAGATCCTGCAACTACTGCATTAATCTTGGCACGCCGGGATGTCATGACATGATGTCTCGCCCGTGACCAACATGTCATGCCCGTGTCAAGGCGTGTAACTTTAATCTGACGTGGACTGGAAGCCTTGACCATCATCTGCGTGTCACTCCTAGCGGACATGCCCGTGGGAGCATGGGCATGCCCGTGACCAATGGGCGTGTATTTTTAATTGACGTGCCAGCGAGCACTGGATCAAGCATCGGGGTCACACCTAGATGTCACGCCCGTGATCTAGTGGTCACGCCCGTGACCGGGGCCTGTACTTTGCAATTTTTCCTGCTTTGTCCAGCTTTGTCTCCTGATCAATCATGTAAACTCCAAATTGAAATTTGCAGCCGAGATTAACCCTAAAATAAGAGATTAAGAAGATTAGATAATAAAATCATAAAATTTATTTATAAACTAATCAATTATTAAATAAAAACTATATAAAAATATGTATAAAAATATAGTTATCAAATACCCCCATACTTACTCGTTTGCTCGTCCCGAGCAAACAACTTTTCATGGAGAGTAGAAAAATTTTAACGCTAGAAACTCAAATTGATCCTAAGTAGTAGAATGCAAAATTTTATGCCTATGTGCGTAGTTATTTTTGTAGAAAAACCTACTCAGCATACAAATTAGTTTTTAATTTTATAAAATGTGTTTTCACTTATTAGTTTTACTTCGAAAAAGAAAACCCGGTAAATCTTAAAATCACGTTTAGGGAGAAAGTAACATGCTTACTAAGATAACATTGCACAAATCGAGATCGGCATACCCTCCAAATAAATCCATCAATGTCGATGGCCATAGGCTTGCCCTTTCACACTCTCGCCACGACACTAGTTTAACTTAGAAGCACAAATCAGTAGGGCTTAACTAGGTTGAAATGTTGGCTTAAGTTTTGGTTTGAAAAATCAAAGATAAAAATAATGGGTAGATACACCAAAACCTAATGAGAGCTTGCACAAAAGAAAAAAAATTGAAGAACTCCGCCAATTCCTAAATTCCTTTGTTTCTTTTTCTTAACATGTTGAAACAATTTTTTTCAACTTCCTCTATTTATTTTCATCATTTTTTATATATTTTTTCTTTTCCCTCTTTTTTTAAGTGGAGGAATGAAAAATATAACAACTCCTATTTTTTCAATTAGCCACCAAAATAAAATGGCTCCTATTCACTCACAAACCGGTTTTGTATCTATAGTTTCAAGCTCGGTCATAGGTGTGAAATTAGTTTAGGCTTTGGTAGAGTGTTGGTGGAGCTAAAACAAAAGGAAGGGTATAGGCACAAATTGGCTTAGCAAAGATAAAATGTTAGGTAAGGGTGCAAAGACTCAAACTTGCCAAAAAGAAGTGCCTAAATCATTTTTATGCTAATCAGTTTAACCTATGCATAATCTTGAGAATAGCAAGAGGACAAGTTCTAGACATCGAGAAAGAATACCTCTTTCTTGATCCGCGAAATATCTCTCTAGTAAACTTCTACACACTCACCTAAACTATTCTTAGATTTTACCGGTTTCAAAGTAAAAGTAAAATAAACTATTTCTACGTATTTAGAAAAAGAAAAATCTAATTTTATGCTGAATGTTAAATTCTACTGACATGTGCATTTAACTAGAAACATAGCATGACCAACAGTTCTACTACAAAATTCAAAATTCAATTAAAGCATCAAAAAGCTTCTAAACTTATGTAAAAGTTGAATACTTTGGATTTCACATGTGAATAAATATAAAAATAAAGATTTCTCTAATTTTTAAAATTACCACTAAAATGTTTTTGAAATTTTTTTTTGTTAATTTTGTTTTGTTAAAAATTTTTGTTGTATTTTTATGAAGTAAAAAATTAGAAACTTGAAAAAGTTTTTATGATTTTTTTTGAAAAGTTTTATGATTTTTTTTTGTATGTTTTGCTTGAGAAATATCCCCCCATACTTAAACAAGACATTGTCCCCAATGAAAAAAAATAAATAAATAAAGAAAAGATAGGAGACTTCCCTAAAGCGGGCGAATTAGCACCAAAGTCTACCTTGAAGACAAGACTGAAGCAAAACAGATTTTTGATATTTTTTTAAGAAGAATAAAAGGTACATGGCAAGTGAAAAGAAAAGACAAAAAAAAATACATGATGACAGACTACAACCCCAAAGATTACAACTATTCCTCATCGCTAGCATCCCCCCGAGGCGGATAATGTGTACGCAGATTTGTGAACTCACGGGTAATATGAGCCACGGAAGAGGCATGACTCTTCTCCAGCGCGGTAAAACGAGCATCGAAAGCAGTAAAACGGTTGCCAAAATTGGTCTCCATCTGATTCAGGCAAGTATGAATCAACCCAAATTGGCGATCCCAATAGGTTTGAGGACCGGGCTCTGAAGAAGGCTCCTGTGGTGGTGGTGGAATGGGGGAGAAGGAATAGTGCCGCTGGGACCTGCACCGAAATGTAGTTCAAGATCCCCGCCACCGACCGCTGGGGGGATAGCCTCAAACTCTCCATCACATCGTCACGCCAGGCCGAGGGACTGAAGGGTCGTGAACTGGATGACTTGCGGCGTCTGGACGTAGCTGAGTCGCGGAAGAGTATCCCAAAGGCCGATCTGCTTGGCGAGAAAAGTGTTGAAATTCCCGCCGTGTACCGCTCCCATCCTTGCATTTTTGGCCTGGTGCCGAAAGAAAATTGCGAGCAAATAACCAAGGTTGAGGGGGGCCCGGTAAAACATACTTGAAAGTGCAGGTTAGATCTGATATACTCTAGAGGGGGTGAATAGAGTATGGTGCTTGCTAAAAACTTTTTACGACTCTTGTTGTATTCCTAAGTGAACAGGGAAGCAAATGAAATACAACAAACACGGCAACTACCTAATCAAAAAGCAATCACAAACCACAGCCAGAAAACAAAAGAAAATAAGCAACCAGAAGATACAAGGAGCTATAGTGGTTCCCCAATCAATCTGGGTACATCCACTCTTCTACCACCCTAGGTAGGAATCCATTGCAGGATGAGTTGATCAGGTGTCCTGGGCACCAATGGGTTTTGATCAGGTCCCCAAAAACCAAACCCTCAAGTCTTTTGGAAGGATACTTGCAACCAGAATAATTTTGAAGGGATTTAAAACCCTGTACAGTAATTAGAGAGAGAGGGTGATAGTGTCTTCTCTGTCAACAGTCAGAGAGAAGACTTGTGGATTGATGTAGCAGATCTTGCTCCCCCCTGAGATCTTGAATTGGTCAGGAATGCTGGAGCACTGCTTCAGGGTGATAGGCCTTCAATGACCTAGAATGCCTGGACTAGAACTGCTTCAGGAACTTCTTTTGACTGATAAAGTTCTGTTGTCCTTTGAAGTTGTCCTGAGAATAGAAAGAAGGAGACTCTTGATTGAATTTGGTTCTTCTTCTTCTTCTTCAAAACTTCTCTGGTCAAGGCTGATTGCAGTCAAGAACTTTAGATTTGAGAATGTTTTGTTCTTCTGCAGCTTCAGTGTGTCTGTAAAATTATTTTTTTGTACTGTGATTCTTAAACTGTGCTTGATTCTATTCACTTGTTGTGTCTCTATTTTTTTTTGTGTATCTGTGTGTCTCTAGTGTCTGTGACTGACTGAGGAATATTCAAACTTTTTAATGTAGAGCAGTAATTACAGTTGGCCTTGGAAAGAATCAGCAATCAATGACTTTCCTAACTGTCCCATGGAAAAACGGCATGTAATCGTCCATAGTCAATGCACGTTCTAACGGTAACAATCCGAGAAGATCTGGCATTAAATGTTCACGAATCAGTGCCAAGAAACGAGATGGAAACCTTGAAGAAAGCCTAATCTGGATTCGTCGAACAAAGAACACAATTCGTCGAGCTGAACTTGTGTGCGTCGAGATGAGCTTGAGTTCGTCGAGCTGAGCTTGATAGAGTTCATTGAGTAGACAATCTTCATTCATTTGATAGACAGTCTTCATTCATCGAGCTGAGAATCAATTCGCCGACCTGAGAAAAGTTCTGGACTTAGACAAAATACTCTGCATCTACTGAAATGCTGTGTCGACATAAATTGGTGTCGTCAGATTGATCTTGGTGTCGACACAAATCCTCTGGTGTCGACAGATTGATCTTGGTGTTGACACAAGTCCTCTGGTGTCGACATAAGCTGGTGTCGACTGAAATGCTAGTGTCGGCATAAGCTAGTGTCGACTGAAATCCTGGTGTCGACACAAATCGTCTGGTATCGACATAAACCCTAAGTGTCGACACAGGTTCTCTGACTCCAGAAATCGTCGAGTAGAGAATAGCATTCGTCGACCTGAGAATCTGACTTCGTCGACCTGAGAAGCTATGAACTTGAGGTCCAAGTTCATCGAGCTCAGAATATAATTCGTCGAGCGAAGCATGAAGCTGGACTTAGAAAAATTTGAAGTCCTCCTGACTTTGGCTTGATGTAGAAACTGAGTTTTTGTCGAACATAGAACATAGATCGTCGAGAGCAGAACTCCTTTCGTCGAGCTGAGTTCGACGAACGTCGAACTCACTTTACTTAGTCTTGAAAACTTGTGAGTCTGGAATCTCTGAGGGTCTTGTTGAAAGTTGGTCCATCTAGAGTTGAGACTAAGGACTTAACCTAGACTCTAGGACACAAATTGACCCTGGCTATACATGATGGGTCACAACCTAAGTCAGTGAACCTAGCCGAAATCAACTAGGGATCCAACATTCTCCCCCTATTTGGGTGAGGTCACTAACAGAGACTCAAAACAGAAAAACTAAGCAAGAGAAGAGATATATCTGGCAGAGAATTATAACACATGCAACAGATATATATATACACAGCTTTGTTATAGATAGCATAATTTAAAAACAAATAATCAGACAGAAATGAATCAACAAGAAAAATTACTTCTTTGACTTCTTCTACTGAGGTTTGTCTTCTGCTTTCTTTTCTCCTGACTTCTTGAAAATGATTTCTCTGTTAAGATTTTGAGCTTGAGCCACTATCATGGTCATATCAGCTGCCCCAATAATCTTCAATGATGTAGCCCTGGGGGTCAACTGCTTCTGGATGAAGTTTCATATAATCATCAACATTAAATAATTTGTTGCCTTTGTCAAATCTTTTCAGCTCTTCCTTTCTATACTTTGACATAGTTGAAAGACCAGAAATATCTTTTCCTTCTGCTTTAGCTTTATATATCAACGATAGACCAATGAGCTCTTGGTATCTAGCCATTCTTGTTGTATTTACAGTCTCTGGATCTTCAAAAGGAATTGGAGGAGGAGAGAGGTCTTTTTGGGCTTTCAGCTTTATGAGCTTCAGAACTTTGTTGTTGTTGCTGCTGCTTATGCTGTTGACTTCCTGAGGAGGATGGCCTCTGCTGGCTGCTTCCAGAAGATCTCGCTGATTGTCTCTAATAAGTTTGCATTGGGGCAGATCTCTGGGAGCTAGAGCCACTGGCACCAGCTGTTGGAGGAGGGGGAGGAGGATCCTTCCTGTATCTATGCACTGGAGGAGGGGAGTATCTCCTGCTTCTCTTTCTATCTTTTTGCTGGTTTTTGGAGAGCCACATCCATGCTGGCATTCCCTTATATGGAGTCATATTGTGCAGAATATAGTAGGGAGTGTCTGCAGTGAGATTTGGCTTGGGAGGAGGAGCAGCCTTTCTCTTCTTTGCCAACAATCTCTTTTTCCTACTAGTTGCATCCTCATCAGAATCAATTTCATCATCATCAGATTCTGAATCCTGAGGGGTATCATACAATGCATCCAAAGCTTTTAAGGCTTTATCAGAAACAACAACCTTTACTGGAGGAGGGGCAGAAGGTTCAGGAATAATGGTTTCAGCAACAAAAGAAGAATTATCTGTACAAGATTCAGAAACACAAGAGAAAGAGCTTTCAGCTACTGCCTTTTTCTCTTCTTCAATGTCTGCGTTAATAAGCTCATCTAGAGTAGGCATTGGAGAGTCATCCATAATGAAATCTGGTGCTAAAACTGGCACTGATGTATCTTCTGGAATGACTTTGGAGCTAGAGGCAGAGAGAGCAAAATTGTCACAGAGTTTCTTGGCAACTGCTGGACTAACTGGAGAGGTATATGGTACCATAGCCAAATAAGGCTTAGAGAAATCTGCTGGAGGGAATTTTATATGTACAGTGTCAAAACTTCTCAACAAAACTGATAAATTCACTGTGGGATTTAAATAGAAATCACCAACAGGAGTTATTTGAGCAACTGACTCATCCAGATCAATGTCAGTATCCATAAATTGAATTAACTCAGACATCTCAGCATCAAAGTCTGTCAAAATTGGCGCATCCTTGTCTGAATCTAAATCTGCTGGAGAGGGAACTGATGTGACTGCTGCTGCTGCTGCTGCTGTATCTGCATCTGCTGCAACTTCATCATAGAGCATCTCCCCCTGCCTGGGTTCAGGAATACCTGGAGCCAGGCCCCTAGATGAAGAGGGGACAGCAGAGAGAAGAGAGATCTGGGTAGATAAGGAATTAATGGAGGTCACAATTGGTGTAATGGCCTCTTGGATCAAAGGTTTAATGAGAGGTGTGAGCAAAGGAATGAGGGTAGATGGATCAAATGGGGAAGGGGAAGGGGATGGAATGGGAGGAGGAATAACAGATGGAGGGGGGGCACCTTGCATGATTGCATCTGATGGTATATGATAAGATGGGATGGTGGATAAGTGTGGGGGAAGAGGAGACTGTGGAGGTGTAGGAATACAAATGTCCTGAGGGGAATCTGGAGGAGTGGGTTGATGATCAACTTGCAAGGGGGAAGATGGAGGTGAAGATGGAATGTTTGTAAGGTCAAGTGGTGGGGATGAAGGAGGGGTAGGTATATGAGGAGGCTTCTTTGGAGGAAGAGGTGCTGGAAGAGATGGTTGAGATGGAGTAACCTCTTCAACAGGGTGGTGAGCGGCCTTTACAACCCTTATACTCTCAGAAGTTTGGAGGGAGGAGGAAGAAGCCTTTGAGGGCTTGGATATGCTCCTCTCCCATCTGCCAAATAGAGCGCAAGTGAGGCGCTTGCTGGCGTTTATGGAGATGGTCGGGGAGACCATACATTCAGCAGCCTTCTCTTTGAGAAATATTCCCAATATTCTGCCAAAGCAAACTTCCTTCTTGTTGTTCTTCTTCTTGATCAATTCAAAGAACACCTTACTCCAATCAACCTGTCGCTTATTCACTACTGCACACATTATCAGAAATTGGTGACAGGTAATATAGTCATGAGCAGAGTGCTTGGCCATCAGAATCTTTCCCATAATATCGGCCAGAAATTGGTAGGCGGCGGATAATTGCTTTTTCAACAACTTATTAGGGTTGTTCCCAGAGAAACCCATTAGTTTCAGCATATCATTGAATTCCTCATAATCCATTTCCAGATTGTCTTCTCCGTTCACTAATCCAAATACTTCAGTGAGAACTGCGGGAGAGAGGGAAACAGCAGTATTCCCTATATTGCCGGTCAAAACATCTTCTTCAGAAACTGTAGATGTATATACCCATTCTCGTATTTCCGTTCCATGAAGTTTAATGCGTCTGGTCACGAACTCCTTTAAACGGAGTTCTTCCAGTAGTTCTAAGATGTATAGAAAGATGGGGTCAGAATGTTGAAATGACTCAAAGTCCATGTCGAATCCAGTGTCAAACTTCATTGCAACCAAAGCACATGAGGGAATCGCCATTGATGTCCTGTAAGAAAAACACAGAGAGAAACGAAGATCAAGAGCAAAGGAACTGAAAGCGCGGGACGGAGGTCAAAAAAAACCTAGATATAATATTTTCAGAATATGAATCGACAATCTCCGGTCCACGAAAAAGAAAAATTCTTCGAACTGAGCTCGACGAAATAAATTATAGATAGATAATTCGTCGATCTCATCCCGAAGAATGGAAAACAGTTCGTCGAACTCCGTTCGACGAAATGTCTTCTGAAGCAAAGTTCATCGATCTCCGGTCGACGAAGATTGTTTCCTCACACAGAGAATTCATCGATCTCCGTTCGACCAGTCTCTCTCAAACTTTCCCTAATTCGTCGAACTTCGTGCGACGAACTCTGGAACATTCGTCGAATGCAGAAAGAAACTAGGTTAACTCTTCTCCATTAATCATTCCCAGTTGATTTATAAAGAGCAGATGGGTTTTCTCATCTAATGGCTTGGTGAAAATGTCTGCTCTTTGTAGATCAGTAGGAATATGGATCAAGTTAATTTTCTTTTTGTCCACATTATCTCTAATGAAATGATGTCTTATTTCAATATGTTTAGTCCTAGAATGGTGAACTGGATTCTGTGCTATAGCAATAACACTAGTATTATCACAAAATATTGTTGAATTATTTAAGTTGACACCATAATCTGAGAGTTGGTTTTGTATCCATAGTATTTGTGAACAGCAACTACCAGCAGCCATGTATTCTGCTTCTGCAGTTGATGTAGACACAGATGTCTGCTTTTTACAAAACCCGGAGACAAGTCTCATACCAAGAAATTGGCATGTTGCAGAGGTACTTTTCCTGTCCACCTTACATCCAGCATAGTTAGCATCTGAGTATCCAGTTAACTCAAACTCTGACTCTACAGGATACCAGAGTCCTAGACTAGGGCAACTCTTTATATATCTCAAGATTCTTTTTAGGAAAATAAGGTGAGATTCTTTAGGGTTCACTTGGAACCTAGCACAAAGGCATGTGGCAAACATTATGTCAGGTCTGCTAGCTGTTAGGTATAATAGAGACCCAACAACTGCCCTATAATTTTTTTGATCTACAGGTTTCCCTACTGCATCAGAATCCACAACAGCATTTGTAGCCATAGGGGTTTTCATCCCAGAAGCATCACCCATCCCAAACTTTTTGATAAGCTCTTTAGCATACTTAGCATGGGAGAGGAAGATACCATCTGGGAGCTGCTTCACTTGGAGACCAAGGAAGTAGGAAAGCTCACCCATGCTACTCATCTCAAATTTTGAATGCATGAGGTCAGCAAACCACTTGCACAATTTGGGATCAATAGACCCAAAAATAATGGCATCCACATATATTTGTACTAACAATGTTTGGTCCTTATGATGTCTAGTGAAAAGTGTTTTATCTATGGTTCCTCTTGTAAATTCATGCTCTAAAAGAAAGCTTGCTAGGGTCTCATACCAAGCTCTTGGAGCTTGCTTTAAACCATAAAGAGCTTTATGCAATTTAAAAACAAAAGAGAGTTGAGTTGGATAGATAAAACCTAGAGGTTGTTATACATAATCCTCTTCTTGAAGAACTCTGTTTAGAAATGCACTTTTGACATCCATCTGGTAGACCTTGAATCTCTTGTAAGCTGCATAGGCAAGGAATATCCTAATGGCCTCTAACCTTGCAATAGGGGCAAATGTTTGGTCATAGTCTATTCTTTCCTCTTGTCTGTAGCCTTGAGCAACAAGCCTAGCCCTGTTTCTCACTATGTTGCCTTGAGCATCCAACTTGTTCCTGTAGACCCATTTAGTTCCAATAACTGGGTAGTTATGGGGTCTTGGAACAAAATTCCAAACTATACATCTCTCAAACTGATTGAGTTCCTCTTGCATTGCAATGATCCAGTGGGGATCTTGTTCTGCCTCATGTATGGTGAGAGGTTCAATTTGAGAGAGAAAACAGGCATGCATCAAGTCTTGGTTGCGTTGATGCCTTGTCTGTACACCTACTGATATGTCTCCAATCACTTGAGATCTGGGGTGATCTCTAAGTGTGATAAGATCAGTTGGTGGAGTTGGTTGAGCAACAGCTTCAGTATTTAATTCCTCTTGGGGAATGATACCGACTGTTGGGGTAAGTTCAGCCACTTCCTCTTGACTTTCCTCATCACTATCTTCAGCATCCTATACAGTGGGATGGTTTGAAACCTCTTGGGTAAGGTTCAGTCCATCCATAGACTCACACATTGGTGGAACCTGCAAAGAGCTTATGGTAGAAATTTCTTTCTCCTTGTATGACATGTTAGTCTCATCAAAAGATACATGAACAGATTCTTCAATTTTAAAAGTTGATTTATTATAACTCCTATAAGCTTTACTGATCATGGAGTATCCTAGAAATACTCCTTCATCAGCTTTAGCTTGAAATTTTGCTATGTATTTCTTGTCATTATTATGAATGTAGCAAATACAACCAAAGATTTTGAAGTAATCTACTTTAGGTTTCTTCCCTTTAAGTAATTCATAGGGAGTCTTGCCCTTCATTTTATGTATCAAACTTCTATTCAACACATAGTTGGAGGTGTTCACTACTTCTGCCCAAAAGGATAGAGGAAGGTGAGCATCTGACAACAATGTTGTGGTAGATTCAATAAGGGTTCTATTTTTTCTTTCAGCTACCCCATTTTGTTGAGGAGTTCTAGGAGCTGAGAATGTGTGCCTGATCCCTTCACTTTGACAGAACTCTTGCATAAGAAGAGAATCAAACTCTGTCCCATGATCACTTCTGATCAAAGCAATGTAAGTGTTGAACTCAGTCTGTATGCATTTGAGCAACTCTGTCAAACACTTAAAGTTGTCAGACTTCTTCCTCAGAAATAACACCCATGTGAATCTAGAGAAGTAATCTACAACCACTAAAGTATAAGATTTCCCTCCTAAGCTTTGTACTGTGATGGGTCCAAAGAGATTCATGTGTAACAGATACAAAATCTTAGGTGAATCACTCTTATTAAGTGACTTGAAACTATTTTTGGTTTGCTTGCCTAATTGACAAGCCTTGCAGAGTTCTTCCTTCTTGTAGGGGCCAGAAGGTAGTCCTCTAACAAGGTTGTCCTTGGATAGCCTAACAATGGTTCTAAGGTTTATATGCCCTAATCTCTTATGTCATAGTTCATTAGGTCTACAAATAGAGTTAAACAAGCAAATATCTACCTTGGTTGAAAGAAAATCTATAAGATAGATGTTACATTTCCTTTTACCTGTCAACACAGTTGTGTTATCCTCTGATTTGAGCTTGCATAAGGATTTACTGAAAGTCACTTGGTAGCCTTCATCACACAGTTGACTGATACTGATCAAGTTATGCTTCAGTCCTTCCACATAGGCTACTTTCTTGAATGTGATTGTGCCAATCTAGACTGCACCATATCCTTTTGTTAGTCTAAAGTTTGAATCACCAAATATTACTTTGGCTCCAAGATTGGCTTTGAAGGATGTGAAATTGTCCTTGTTTCCTGTCATGTACTTTGAGCACCCACTATCCAGATACCATTGCTGGTTTGATGTTGGATAGGTCTTCACCTGCAAATAAAACAATTTACTTGTTTTCGACCCATTTTACCTTGGGCCTAGGTTGATAACCTTTGAATTCAGAAATAAAAGACATATCTGGTTGGCTCTTATAGCCTTCAGGATGATATCTCCTAGGAGGTATTATCCATTCAGTATAAGGGTTAAACCATTGAGATTTAGAACCTCTAGGATTGAACTTTGATTTGCCTTTGAAAGAGTTTTCAAAACTCTGAGCTCTGTTCGACGATCTCTGAGCTGAGTTCAACGATCTTGGGTCAGATCGTCGAGCTCCGTTCGAAGATCGACTATGCCAGAGTTCAGGGTTCAGAGATCGTCGACCTGAGTTCGACGATTTAGCCTGAGATCGTTGAGCTCCATTCGGCGATCGTCGAGCTCCGTTCGACGATTTCTGTTGAACTATTGTTTTCTTAGGTAGATTAGAATTCTTCCTAGCTACCTCTACAACTCCTTTACCTTTATCAGAGATAAACTTGATTGGGGTTGTTAATACTATAGGTTGGCTAGATGAGGCACCCAAGCCTAGTGTACTATTGAATCTTGAGTTCACTGTGCTTGTGATGTCCATTAGCTTGATAATTCTCCCATTGAGGGATTCTTCAAACTTTTTGGCCTCTGATAGGTCACTTTTCATTGAGGCTATCTGCTCCCTATAGCATTCCAACTCCTCAGAGAGTTTGAGGTTTTCTGATTTTAAAGAGTTGTGTTCAGATAGCTGATTTCTGAGAGAAATGATTTCCTTCTCAGATTTTAGTAAATCTAAACACAGTGCTTTAAACTCACACTTGAAGTCCTCAGAATTAAAATCAAAAGAATTTATTACCTGGTCCTCTTCAGATTGAGTCTCTGATTCAGATTCTGACTCTTCTGCATCAGAATTTTGTTGAGAGGCATTGATAGCCATCATACAGAACTCTTTTTCTTCAGCATCATCTTCATCATCACTTGAGCTGGATGAAGCTTCAGATTCTTATTCTGTCTCACTCCAAGTTTCAGCTATAAACCCCTTCCTGGTGTGTTTGTTCTTGTTGGAGGAAGCTTTGTCATTGCTGTTTTTCTTGAAGTCTTTGTCTTTTCTTCTTTCTTTCCTATCCTTTTGGTCCTTATACTGATTTTCTGGACAGTCAGACACCATGTGGCCTATTTTCCTGCATCCAAAACAAATAATCTCTCTGTTATTTGATTTATCATACCTTGGCTTGTCATACCCTCTGGCAGACTTTTTCCTGAAATCTTTCCTGGCCATTTTGTAAAATCTTTTGCCCAGTAGGCTTAGCAGCTCTTCATTGCCTGTGACTTTGTCTTCAGGCTGATCTTCAATGGCTTTGAAAGCTATTGATTTTTCCTTTCTTATAGCTGGTGAGGCAGCCTTCTGCTCTTCTTCTCAATTCTTGATGAGCAGCTCATAAGACTTGAGCTTGCCCAAGAGAGCTTGAGTTATGATCTCATTTAGGCTTCTGGCATCCTTGATTGGCCAGATCCTTGAGTCCCAAGTGCTTGGAAAGCACATTAGGATTTGATCATTGAGCTCAGTCAATGAGATCTCTATGTCCATGTTTTCAGCTCATTGACTATAAGACTGAGTCTATTATACATGTCTGCTACTGACTCAGCCTCTCCTTTCTTGAAATTCTTATATTGGGTTATGAGATGAGATCTTCTATCTTTTCTCTCATCAGCAGATCCTGATACTATCTCAGATAACTTGTCCCATATCTCCTTTACTGAGTTGCAGTCAGCTACTTTTTGGAATATTTCATCAGACATAGTCTGGGCTAAAATATTAATTGCCTTAGCATCTTCCACTTTCCATTTCTTGATTTCTGCATCTGTTCCTGAAGGAGGTGGAACAGCACTTGTACTTGTATTTTCTGGAGGTCTTGGACACACTGTCAAAACAGAATTGAAAATGTCTTCATCAATAGAGTTCATGTACAATCTAATCCTTGCCTTCCAAAGTGCAAACTTAGATAGATTGCACACTGGAGGTCTGGTGCTAGCATAATCTTTGTTTTGGGCCATGTTCTGTGAAGAAATAAATCTAACAAAAAACTTAAAACAGATCTAACTAGAGGGATCTTTGGGTTCATGTGTTAGCCTGTACAACCACTAAGGTGTGGTAATTAAACCAACCTGAGGTCTTGTATTTTAACCAACCTCGCTCTGATACCAATTGAAAGTGCAGGTTAGATCTGATATACTCTAGAGGGGGGGGGGGGTGAATAGAGTAATGTGCTTGCTAAAAATGTTTTACAACTCTTGTTGTATTCCTACGTGAACAGGGAAGCAAATGAAATACAGCAAACACAGCAACTACCTAATCAAAAAGCAATCACAGACCACAGCTAGAAAATAAAAGAAAATAAGCAACAAGAAGACACAAGGAGCTATAGTGGTTCCCCAATCAATCTGGGTACATCCACTCTTCTACCACCCTAGGTAGGAATCCACTGCAGGATGAGTTGATCAGGTGTCCTGGGCACCAATGGGTTTTGATCAGGTCCCCAAAAACCAAACCCTCAAGTCTTTTGGAAGGAGACTTGCAGACAGAATAATTTTGAAGGGATTTAAAACCCTGTACAGGAATTAGAGAGAGAGGGTGATAGTGTCTTCTCTATCAATAGTCAGAGAGAAGACTTGTGGATTGATGTAGCAGATCTTGCTCCCCCTGAGATCTTGAATTGGTCAGGAATGCTGGAGCACTGCTTCAGGGTGATAGGCCTTCAATGACCTTGAATGCTTGGACCAGAACTGCTTCAGGAACTTCTTTTGACTGATAAAGTTCTGTTGTCCTTTGAAGTTGTCCTGAGAATAGAAAGAAGAAGACTCTTGATTGAATTTGGTTGTTCTTCTTCTTCTTCAAAAGTTCTCTGGTCAAGGCTGATTGAAGTCAAGAACTTTAGATTTGAGAATGTTTTGTTCTTCTGCAGCTTCAGTGTGTCTGTAAGATTGTTCTTCTGTACTGTGATTCTTGAACTCTGCTTGATTCTATTCACTTGATGTGTCTCTATTTTTTTTGTGTATTTGTGTGCCTCTTGTGTCTGTGACTGACTGAGGAATATTCAAACATTTTAATGTCGAGTAGTAATTACAGTCGGCCTTGGAAAGAATCAACAATCAATGACTTTCCTAACTGTCCCATGGAAAAACGGCATGTAATCGTCCATAGTCAATGCACGTTCTAACGGTAACAATCCGAGAAGATCTGACATTAAATTTTCACGAATCAGCGCCAAGAAACGAGACGGAAACCTTGAAGAAAGCCTAATCTGGATTCGTCGAACAAAGATCACAATTTGTCGAGCTGAACTTGTGTTCGTCGAGCTGAGCTTGAGTTCGTCGAGCTGAGCTTGATAGAGTTCGTCTAGCAGACAATATTCATTCATCTAATAGACAGTCTTCATTCGTTGAGCTGAGAATCAATTCACCGACCTGAGAAAAGTTCTGGATTTAGACAAAATACTCTGCATCTGTTGAAATGCTGTGTCGACATAAATTGGTGTCGACAGATTGATCTTGGTGTCGACACAAATCCTCTGGTGTCGACAGATTGATCTTGGTGTCGACACAAATCCTCTGGTGTCGACATAAGCTGGTGTAGACTGAAATCCTGGTGTCGACATAAGCTGGTGTCGACTGAAATCCTGGTGTCGACACAAATCGTCTGGTGTCGACACAAACCCTAAGTGTCGACACAGGTTCTCTGAGTCCAGAAATCGTCGAGTAGAGAATAGCATTCGTCGACCTGAGAAGCTGACTTCGTCGACCTGAGAAGCTGTGAACTTGAGGTCCAAGTTCATCGAGCTCAGAATATAATTCATGGACCGAACCATGAAGCTGGACTTAGAAAAATTTGAAGTCCTCCTGACTTTGGCTTGATGTAGAAACTGAGTTTTCGTCGAACAGGGAACATAGATCGTCGAGCGCAGAACTCCTTTCTTCGAGCTGAGTTCGACGAACGTCGAACTCACTTTACTTAGTCTTGAAAACTTGTGAGTCTGGAATCTCTGAGGATCTTGTTGAAAGCTGGTCCATCTGGAGTTGAGCCTAAGGACTTAACCTAGACTCTAGGTCACAAATTGACCTTGGCTATACATGATGGGTCACAAACTAAGTCAGTGAACCTAGCCCAAATCAACTAGGGATCCAACAATACTATATAAATATAGTAAGTCTGCTTGAGTCACCACCCTGTGGCTATCGCCGCGACCAGAAATAGTGAAGGTGAGGAGGTTATGGAGAATGCGCAAGGCTGGGGAAATGAGGTGGCTGCCATTAGATTTCTTAGGGGTGCAGGGTGCGAAGTCATTACTGATTTCCGCCCAAAAGGTGAGAAGGTTGACATTGGGAGGGAAATCAGTAAGTAAATCGAGATAGGCGAGAGATTGGGAGAAGGCCTCCGAGCAAATTCCCAGGGCGACATTGAGTTGGCGGATGGTGAGCTGATGTATCACCCCACCCATGCGAAAGATGATGAAATCGTCATTCGCCGGCCAACGGAACTCGAAGGAAGCCAAGAACTCGATGGTGAGCTCAAGGAAGGCGTGCTCGGAAATGGAGAAGAGGGAACTCCATCTAGGGGTGGAGAGAAATTCCCTAACCAAATCCGCCGCTCCAAATGTGGCGAGGATCGCCCAATCCAAGATTCGGAAGACGCCACGGGGTTTGGCGCGGAGGCGTTCGCTGCGCTCTTGCTGAGTTTGGTTTTCAAAGAGCAGCATGGCTTCCGCCGTGGCGGGATCTGCGGCGTGCTCGGAGGAGGAAGAGGTGGAGCGAGTGTGGTGGCGAGGAATTGTGGAGAAAGGGAGGAAAAAGGGGTTTTCAGGTTGTCAAAGGGAGAAGAGGAGGGTTGGATGGTGTGGAGGAAGGAGAGTGGGAGAAACCCAATTTATAGGGTTTTCAGCTCGGTTACGCCCCCATGTCACTCCCGTGACCTGGGGCGTGACAAGCACGGGTCAAGGCCGGAAGGAATCCGAGGCAGAATGCCTCGGATTCGTGGGACACGCCCAAATGTCATGCCCGTGAATCCCAAATTCACGACCATGATGCTAGGCGTGTAAGGGGAATCCTAGGGAAACGCGAGGGAATCCAAAGCGCTGGCCTTGGATTCCATGGTCACCCCCAGGTCAAGCCCGTGACTTGGGGCGTGTCACATAAAATATGAAAAAGAAAGGAATCCGAGGCATTAACCCGGGGTCACGCCTCGGATACGCCGACACGGCCCAGGGGCACGCCCGTGACCCTTGGGCGTGTATCTGAAAAATAAATTTTTTTATTTTGTTTTTCGATTTGGGTTCCCTGGGCAGGCACGGCCGTGACTCTCCATTTGTCATGGGCGTGACACGGATTGTCACGGGCGTGCCTGGGCAGAAACAACGTTCTTCCTGATCATTTCGTCGAATGAAGTTCCGCGTAGGTCACGCCCGTGACAATTGATCGTCACGCTTGTGACTGTAACGGAAGATGAACGAGAAACTTCGCTCGACGAAACCGCCATCGGGGTTTGTAGGACGAAGCAAACATGACTCTGTCATGCGCGTGACCCATAGGTCATGGCCGTGACCGAGGCGTGTACGAACAGAATTTTTTTCAAACATTTTTTTAAAAAAAAAAATTGTGTAAAATTTTTTGACAGAAGTAGAAAGAAAAAAAAACTACATAAAAATTACCGACATGAAGAACTTGCATGAAGATGACGTTCGAGCACGATTAATCGTCACGCCGCAAAGATCCTTCAACCCTGCAAAATCTCAAAGATAATAATAATAATAATAATAATAATAATAATAATAAATAATAAAAAATGATAACCATGTTGTGCCTCCCACGAGCGCTTTGTTTATTGTCGTTTAGCTCGACCAAAGCGGGGCACTAATTTATGGGTTCGGGAGGTTGATTTCCTCCCGGAGCTGATTAGTAGTATCGTCGGCAAAGAATATTTTCAGCCGGTGCCTGTTCACTTTAAATTCGCCTTTTTCCGGGTGCGAGATAAGTATTGTCCCGTAGGGCCACACCCCTTTTACAATAAAAGGGCCAGACCAACGGGACTTGAGTTTTCCGGAAAAAGATGTAGGCGTGAATTATAGAGGAGCACTTGCTCTCCCAATTTAAAATCTTTGGGGTGCTTAATTTTTTTATCATGATAAAATTTTGTGCGCTCCTTATAAAGTTTATTACTTTTATAGGCGAAGGAGCGCCACTCATAGAGCTCGTTAATTTGGAATTTTCGGAGCTCGGATGACAAACATTCATCTAGATTTAAAATTTAAAGCGCCCAAAAGCCGCGGTGCTCAAGCTCAACCGATAAGTGACATGCTTTCCCATAGACCAATCGTTATGGCGTACAACCGATAGCTGTCTTATACGCGGTCCTATAAGCCCAATGTGCATCGTCGAGCTTAACAGACCAATCCTTTCTATTTGTAGAAACCGTTTTTTCTAATATACGTTTAAGTTCACGGTTTACTACTTCTACTTGCCCACTCGTTTGAGGGTGATAGGGGGTGGCCAACCTATGTGTAACGCCATATTTAGATAAAACTTTTGCAAATTGTGCGTTACAAAAGTGAGTTCCTCTATCACTCCATATTGCCTGCGGCGCTCCAAATCGTGAAAAGAGTTTTTTGAGAAATTGGGTCACGACTCGGGCATCATTGGTGGGAAGGGCTTGTGCTTCCGCCCACCATGACACGTAGTCAACCGCTGCCAAAATATAACGATTTCCGAAAGAAGTTGGTAGCGGGCCGACAAATTCGATTCCCCATAAATCAAAAACCTTAATTTCTAAAAATGAATTTAAAGGCATTTCTTGGAGGTGAGAAATATTACCTGAGCGTTGGCATGGTTCACAACGACTTACATGTGCGTGAGCATCTTTGAAGATGCTCGGCCAATAGAAGGCCGCCTCAAGTACTTTCCGCGCCGTCCAATTTGCTTTATAGTGCCCTCCGGCGGGTCCCTCGTGGCAGTGTTTCAATATTTGGGCGCCCTCCTCATGAGAAACACACCCCACACTACTTGGTCCGCGCAAACTCGAAAAAGAAACGGATCATCCCAAAAATAATTTTTCAAATCAGAAAAGAATTTCTTCTTTTCTTGGTAAGAAAAACCTTTTGGGAGAAATCTTGCTGCAAGAAAGTTTGCGAAATCGGCAAACAAAGGGGTGGGGTGAGTCATTACCTTATATAACGCGAGGAGGCGCTCCTCGGGAAATGTATCATCAATGTCCTCTTCGGTAAGCTCCTCCAAGTTGGGATTCTCCAACTGAGAAAGGTGATCCACCGCTAAATTCTCCGCTCCTCTTTTGTCCCGGATCTCCAAGTCAAATTCTTGAAGAAGCAATATCCACCTAATCAATCTAGGCTTTGCATCTGTTTTGGTTAGTAGATAAAGCAAGGCCGAATGATCGGTAAAAATAATTACTTTAGACAAAGTGAGATAAGAACAAAATTTATCAAAAGCAAAAATAACGGCAAAAAGTTCTTTCTCGGTGGTTTTGTAATTTTTTTGTGTGGTGGTTAGTGTTTTGCTCGCATAATAAATAGGATGAAATTTCTTATTGATGCGTTGTGCTAAGACCGCACCAACAGCAAAACTACTTGCATCACACATGATTTCAAATGGTAGATCCCAATTGGGAGCTATTACGATATGTGCGTTTATTAATTTTTCTTTAATAAGAGAAAAAGCACGCAAACAATTTTCATCAAAAATAAACGGCGCATCTTTTTCTAACAAATGTGTAAGGGGCTTAGTTATTTTAGAAAAATCTTTAATAAACCGGCAATAGAAACCTGCATGCCCGAAAAACTACAAATGGCCTTAACATTTGAAGGGGGAGGTAGCTTTTCTATAGTTTCAATTTTAGCTTTATCTACCTCTATACCCTTACTAGAAATTTTGTGACCTAAGATCAAACGCTCTCGTACCATAAATTGACACTTCTCTCAGTTTAAAACTAGGTTTGTGTCCTCACATCGTTGGAGTACACAGGAAAGGTTTGCCAAACATAAATCAAACGAATCTCCAAAAACGGAGAAATCGTCCATGAAGACCTCCATGATATCCTCCACTAATTCGTCAAAGATCGCTAGCATACATCTTTGGAAGATTGTCGGCGCATTGCACAAACAAAAAGGCATCCTTCGATAGGCGAAGGTGCCAAACAGACAAGTGAAGGTTGTTTTCTCTTGGTCCTCGGTCGCGATTGGGATTTGAAAATATCCCGAGAGACCATCAAGAAAACAATAAAATGATTGCACGGATAGTCGTTCAAGGATTTGGTCAATGAACGACAAAGGAAAATGATCCTTACGGATTGCATCAATTAATTTACGGTAGTCGATGCACTCCCGCCATCTGGTAACGGTTCGAGTAGGGATTAACTCATTCTTATCATTAAGCACTACCGTCAACCCTCCTTTCTTGGGTACCACTTGGACCGGACTCACCCAAGAGCTATCCGAAATCAGATAGATGATACCCGCATCTAATAATTTTATTACCTCGTCCTTGACTACCTCCTTCATGTTAGGATTTAGCCGGCATTGAGGTTGAATGATTTTGTGAGCGTGTTCTTCCAATAAAATTTTGTGGGTGCAAAAGGAGGGGTTAATTCCTTTTAGATCCGTAATTTTCCACGCAATTGCTCGGCGATGGCATTTTAAAACATTTAATAATTTAAATTTTTCTTCATCGGATAAATACACTGACACAATAACGGGAAGTTTTGAACCCTCCGCTAAAAAAAATATTCTAAATGATCTGGCAATTGTTTTAGTTCTAAGATTGGAGGTTCATCGTAAGAAGTTTTTAATCAGTCACTTCCTAATTCTAGAATTTCAAAAATAGGCACTTGTGTGTCCGATTGATTTCCACTAATTTCATGAGAAATAAATCTAAAGTTTCAAAATTTTCTTCATGATCAATAGAGGAATAAAGATTTTCAGAAAATAAAATGGAGTCTTCATCGGTAGAAGCCTCCAAAAAGAAACATGAGTCGTCGTTAGCAAGCGTGTTTTTCATAGATGATTTGATAGTAAAGGTAACTTCTTCATCTCCGACTCTAAGGAGTAGTTTACCCTCAAACGAGTGGCCAAGTAGAAGGATGACAAAATCTACCGGAAAGATAAATTTGTCAACCTTAACAAGCACATCTTCAACAATACCCATAGTGTATTTTATAGTCCGATCCGCCAATTGGATGCTCATTCGTGTTGGATTAGGCTCTCCTAATCCTAATTTTTTGAATAACAAATAAGGCATTAAGTTAATCGAGGTGCCAAGATCGGCCAACACATGTTTTACCAATAAATTGCCAAATAGACAAGTAATAGAGAAACTACCCAGATCGGTTAGTTTCTTGGGCAATTTATTGTGTAGAATCGCCGAACATTCCATGTTCAATTGAACCGTGGAAATTTCCTCAAGTTTCTTTTATTTGTTAAAAGATCCTTGAGGTATTTTGCATATTTCAGTATTTGCGCTATGGCTTCATAAAACGGTAAATTAATATGGACTTGCTTAAATAATTCTGCAAATTTACCGAAATGATCATCCGCCCGGTCTTTCTTTAATTTAGACGGGTAGGTAAGTGGCGGTTGATATTCTTTAATTTTATTTTCATCAAAAACTTTAGTAGGATGAGGAGGGGAGGTAGAAATTGTTACCTCTTGTTCAACAGGATGTGAAAAAGAATGTACCTTTTTACTGCTCCGTAGCGTGATAGCCTTCGCTTGCTCCTTTGGGTTGGGCTCCGTATTGCCCGGTAATGGTCCTTGTTGGCGATCGGAGAGCATTTTAGCAATTTGCCCAATTTGGTTCTCCAAACTACGAAGAGATCCGGTGAGATTCCGGATATTGGCATCATTTGTACTCGTATATTTGGTGAACAACTCCTCGAGATTAGGAGCTTTGGGAGTTTGTGGCGGAAAATAACCGGGTGGAATTGTGTTTGGTGGGCGAGCCGTGTTTCCTGGATTACTCCAAGAGAAGTTGGGGTGGTTCCTTAAACCAGGGTGATAAGTATTACCAAAATTAATTCCCGAATTATAAGGTGGCCCATTCGGATTACCCATGTAATCCACATGCTCGGCAATAGTGGAAGGTTCCCAATATTGGGGTTCACAGGTAGGTGTAGCCGAGGAAACAGACATCTCGGCTATTTGTTTTTGTAGTTTCTCAACCTGGAGAGATAAACTTGAAACCATATCGATTTCGTACATCCCGGCCGGTTTAGGTCGATGAGACTGGGGCGTACTCCATTGATACATGTTCGTGGCCATTCCTTCTATAAGTTTTTTGGCGGCCGCCGGTGTTTTGTTGTTTAACGTTCCACCGGCGGCGACATCAATATGTTGCCTCATTTGTTGATTGAGGCCATTATAGAAGGTTTGTATTTGCAACCAATCGGGGATTGCATGATGCGGACAACGGCGAAGCATTTCCTTAAATTGCTCCCAAGTATCATATAACATTTCCATATCAACGTGTGAGAAATATGTAATATCATTGCGCAACTTGGCCATTTTTGCGGGCGGAAAATATTTCGTGAGAAATTTTTCCGTCATCTCGACCCAAGTAGTGATGGATCCTCTTGGTAAAGAGGCCAACCAATGTTTTTCTTTGGTGCGCAATGTGAAAGGAAAAAGCCTTAACCGGATGGCATCATCCGAAACCCCGTTTATTTTAAAAGTGTCACATATTTCTAAAAAGTTAGAAATATGTGCGTTGGGATCTTCATCTTGAAGCCCATCAAATTGTACATATTGTTGTACCATTGGGATGATGTTTGTCTTCAATTCAAAATTATTGTACGCAATAGCGGGACGAACAATACTTGATTGAGTGTTATCCAAATTTGTTCGGGCATAATAAGACATAGTCTGTTGATCAGCCATATTTGGATTTGGATTACCCAAATTAGAAGAAAATTGAAAAGATGAAGAAGTAGTAGAAGAAGAAGAAGTAGTAGAAGAAGAAGTAGAAGAGAAAGAAGTGTCATCTATGGATTCCTCAACCAAATATGGAGAATTGAGATAGCAGAGTCTTAGACGTCGCCGTAAGCTTTGCTCGATCTCCGGATCCAATTCGGGTAATACACAAAAAAACAAAATAAATTTTTGATTTTTTTAAAACAAAAAGGAAATGATAAAAATAATAGATCCTTACTTTCAAAATATTAACAAAGAAAAAGTCCCCGACAACGGAGCCAAAAACTTGATAGTGATTTTATAAGTTTTAAAAATATCCAAACTAAAATCCTGAAATAGGTAGGTGCACCTATCGAAATGTAGTATAAAAATATCGTATTTGAACTCGGGGACCGTTGAGTACTTGTACTAAAAAGGAAGAGCTATTATTTTATCGAAGGAAAATTGGTTTTGCGAAAGAGAAAACGTTAAACTAAGAGAGAAATATGATGATAGGAAAGCTAGGACTTGATCTAGAATCCCTTCGGGCTAGAATAAATTCCATGAAATTAAAGAGCGCAAGCATCTAAATTGTTAACTTTGACCGCGGAGGTTCCAAAGATAAGAAGCGCCTCTCTCGAGAATACGCACTCGACTAACTTTAGGTTGATCGATTAAGACCTCTCGGCCAGTCGAAAAACCTAAGATTGCTTTAGGCGGTGAACCTTATTAATGGAATTGACTCCAATGCGGAAGAATTTTGCCTTCCTCTCTCGAGGGGTGCATGAAACTCTCTTTATCCTTGAGTGATCTACTCGTATCCACAACCTCTCGGTAAATCTAGGATACAGATCTAATATCGAATACACATAATTTGCAACTTATGAATTCGAAGAAGTGAAAGTCAAAGATAAATCGAAGTATATAAAAAGAATGCTTGATAATTTGAGACAATAAGAATTTTATTCAATTCCAAAGTTCATCATGATCAAGTGCTAATTGAAAATTAGCTACTCATCATGATGGGAGAATTACATGAAAAGTTGAAGAGAGACATGATTGAGAAAGGACTTGAAAATAAAGGCTACACTATGAAATTAAAATGGAAGAAAAACAGTAAATAAAACAGAACTAAGCTCCCAAAAATCTCCTCCTGAGCTTCTGGAATTACCTGGATTTTATAGGCAAAGTTGCTGGATGGTCACGCCCCTAGGTCACGCCCGTGCCCTAGGGCGTGTCGGGTTCGGAACCGTCATCTTCAAGTCTTCGGAATGTTGGCGCGAAAATGCCAAAAATTGTTAATTTGCGGGTCACGCCCCTAGGTCACGCCCATGACCTAGGGCGTGTCTTGACAGTTGCTGAAAACGGCGGGAAGCAGAAACGGCGGGAATAACTTCCGCCGTTATTGGAGGTGTCACGCCTATGGTCACGCCCGTGACCCTGGGCGTGTAAGGCAGAAAATGACAGACCCTGCAACTGCTGCATTAATCTTGTCACATCGGGATGTCACGGCATGATGTCACTGCCGTGAACAACATGTCATGCCCATATCAAGGCGTGTAACTTTAATCTGACGTGGACTCGAAGCCTGGACCATCATCTGCGTGTCATGCCTGGCGGACATGCCCGTGGGAGCATGGGCACGCCCATGACTAATGGGCGTGTACTTTTAATTGACGTGTCAGCGAGCACTGGATCAAGCGCCGGGGTCATGCCTAGATATCATGCCCGTGATCTAGTGGTCACGCCCGTGACCGAGGCGTGTACTTTGTAATTTTTCCTGCTTTGTCCAGCTTTATCTCCTGATCAATCCTATAGACTCCAAATTGAAATTTGCAGCCGAGATTAACCCTAAAATAAGTGATTAATAAGATTAGATAATAAAATCATAAAATTTATTTATAAACTAATCAATTATTAAATAAAAACTATATAAAAATATGTATAAAATTAGAGTTATCAATATGGGTCCAGCCGGGGCCCCACAACATACAAACTCCACAGCTTCAGCATTAAAAGATGATATTTAAACTACGAAAACTCAAAACTCAGACATCAACAACGGAAACATACAATCAAGACTAGAAGTTATCCACCAAACCAAGAGTATCAAAATGGCCTTAGGGTCTTACACATCATAAGTCCAAGACTTAAGCATCAGTAAACAATAGTAACATGCACATGAACTCCTAAGCTATCTCTCCATGCAAGTCGGATTACATTTCATGGAGCATAACATTCAATCAAAATACATGCAAATAATAGAAAGATCACTTCATGCGTCTTAGACTTTTTAGCCGGCGAGCTTGCTCCTGCTTGCGATCCTTGCCCTGTAAAAATTTTGTTGCAATGTGGGTCAGCAAAGGCTGACTTCAACTATGTAACCAACACATCTCCTCCCGGCCGTCAATAGCGGACCCCAGGGCACTCCATCACCCTGCAGGTTAGCATTTCGTATGCAAAATACAATAACATGTAAAGCAATAAAACAGGTTTAGATGTCTCACACAGCAAACACGTTTCTATGTTGAGCATATAATAAAAGGGGCCTACAATGCAGCATGAATACAATCCCGAGTTTCACCCAAGGCACCCTAAAGCATATGCTTCTAACACATCATCACATCAGGTACTCTAAATTCTCCATCGGCGTTCAAACCGCAAATACAAGGGTACTCAAAATTCCCCTAAACAACATACAAACCGCAAACACAGGGGTACTCTAAATTCCCCCAAATGGCATACAAGCCGCCACACAAACAATCCGATAAGAAACCTTGCTAGACCCCACCCGTCGCGACGACGCAGCCCCAACTCAAATATTGGGATCAAGTCCACCGAAGGAGACCCTGTGGGACCCAGCTGGAATCGTCCGCGCTTGCCCAAAGCTCAGTATTCTCATCAGTTCCATAGAAGGGGGACTTGTCTCGCCGGGACACTCTCCACATATGACTTTGCAACGTCACGGGCTAGCCAGTCGACCGCAGAGACAATTCACGCCTTAGCACATCACAATCACATGCCTTTCCCACCCAAATCCACCGTTCGTACTGTAGCTTCCTCGTTCCACAAGGAAACCATCTACCGTCACAACAAAGCTAACCTTGTCCGGTTCTGATGAATGTTACCGTGCCGCAAGGAAACCATCTACCATCACAACGGATGTAACCTTCTCCGGTTTCGCATACATGTACTCACGCGAATTGAGGGGGGGGGGGGGACATACAACATCACCAATGACATTTTGTCACTATGCATCATCACAGAGTCGGACTAACGGTCATGATTGCGGCTTCACCCACAATGCCTAATCCACTAACGTAGCTCATTTCTAATTCAATATCATGTCAGGGACGGACACAATCGACCCGGTGGCTTTTCTTGAACCATGGCAACCCAAACCCCTCTCATTTGAGAGATCTAGTGCCTATATGCTTGAAATAAAATCAAGAAAAGCAAAAGATGCCATGCACGCATCCTATAACCGAGAGGAGAAGTGTCGTTACCTTACGACTCCTCTTCTTAGCCATGAAACCTTTGTCTTACACGGATGAAAATGAGAGCCTCCAAGTCCTCTACCCAGATCTGGCCAAGGAAAGACGATCGATGGTCTGAAGCTTCGTCAATGGCAGAAGAAAGCTCTCTTCTTCCTCCTCCTCCAAACCCTAACTCTCACTTCCCAAATGAGAAAATGAAGAGAAACAATCGTTCAGCCCTATATAAGCACTCTAGAGGAGAGTCTTTGGCCTTAGGATCGAATCCTAAATGAAATCAGACAACTATAAAGCCAAACGACGGAACTGCTTCCATCTGCTACCGCCGAGCGGTAACTACCTACCACCGAGCGGTAGGTTCCTGAGCGCTCGGCCAGAAAATAATGTCGTGATAACACCGGCGATAAGGCTAACGCCGCATTGTAGCATTTTTCTTGAGAACTCGACGTTTTCTCGAAAACTCAGCATTCGACGAACTGGGCACATCGTTTGGTGAAACAAGGCTATGTCCGAGCGATAGCTACTATCGCCGGGCGGTAATCCTCCAACGCTCGACGAACAAATCTTTCGATCAACATTGACAAAACAGAGCTATCGATGAGTGGTACGTAGCTAACGTCGTGTGCTAGCACTCAATGCTCTCAGCACCTGGCCACTCAATGCTCTCCGTTCCTGGCCACTCAATGGTCTCAGCACCTGGTCACTCAATGCTAAGCTACTATCGGGCAATAACTACTACTGTCGGGCGATAGCTTCCAGAGACTCATTCTGAAAACTGGTGTGTTACAACTCCTCCCCCTTTAAAAGAATTTCATCCCCGAAATTAATCTTCATGCAGGAAGACAATAAGAAAATTGTTGCAACAAATTTAAACATCATTACATAACTTTACACACTCATTTCCATTCAATATTATACAAATAACTCGGGATACTCTTCGTGCATGGTTTGTTCTCGCTCTCAAGAGAACTCATCTCGCCCGCAGTTGTCCTAGTGCACCTTTAAGAGCTTCACTTTTTTGTTCCGCAACTGCCGAACTTCTGAATCCTCTATGCCCACCGGACGGACTTTCTTCCTCAAGTCCTCTTCTATCGTCACCGTCGCCGGTTCGATCACTACACTAGCCTCCACCAAGGCTTTCCTCAAGACGAAGACATGGAAAATGTCATGTAATCCACTCAGCTCTGTAGACAACGTCAACCGGTAAGTTGATTCTACAATGTGTTCTAAAACTTCGAACGGCCCCAAGAATCTCAAACTCAACTTTTTGAGTCGACGAATACTTGAAACACCTTTGAATGGTTTGATCTTTATATAGACCCAGTCGCCTACCGCAAACTCTGCATTCCTATTGCGGGCATTAAAATACTTTGCTTACTGGTCCTGGGAAACCTTCATGCGCTCATGAATGGTTCACACCAACTCGCACGCATCAGCCACCACTTCTTTTCCCAAAAGTTTGGCGTCTCCTGCCTCTATCCAGGACATTGGTGTTCGACACTGCCTCGCAAACAAAGCTTCGTATGGCGCCATTTTTATGCTTGCTTGGTAACAATTGTTATAGGTGAACTCTACCATGAATAGGTGATCTTTCCACCTCTTCCCAAAGTCAAGAGTATACATCCTCAGCATATCCTCCATTGTACGGCTCTTTCCTTTTGTTTGTCCAACATTTGAGGATGGAACGTCGTACTGAACTTAAGCTTCGTGCCCAGACTTTTCTGAACCAACCTCCTGTCTTTTGACGTGAAACGTCCGTCGCAAATCAATAATTATATTCTTACGAATCCCATATAGTCGCACAATGTTGCAAAAATATAACTCTACCAGCTTCTCCACGCTGTCCTCTTTCCGGTTTGGGATGAAATGGTCCACTTTGGTCAAGCGGTCCACAATCAACAAAATCGCGTTGTTTCCCTGCTGCGATCGATGTAAGCCGTGCACACAATCCATGGAGATGTTATCAAACTTCCATTCGGGAATAGAAAGAGGCTTCAGGAACCCGCCCGGCTTCTGACACTCGGTCTTCACTAAGGCGCAAGTTTGACACCGACTCACATACAAAGCTATATCATGCTTCAAACCAGGCCACCAAAAGGATTTCTTCATATCCAAGTACATCTTCGTACCGCCCGGGTGAATGGAGTACTTCGTAAAATGATCCTCAGACATCAACTCCACACGGAGCTTGCCGAACTGCGGTACACTTATCCTTTCGTCCTTCCTTAAGATCCTGTCAATCATCTCTCAGGCTCTACCCTCGCCCGTTTGAGCTTCCACCATAAATGGCTGAAACTCTTCATCCAAACTAGTCCCTTCCCGAATACGAGCAGATAAGTCGTTTTGTAACTCGATCCAGTTCAATCGAGCCATGTTGTACTTGCCTCTTGCTACGCAATAAATGCCAAGGGTCTCATAGTCCCGCATCAACAACTCATCATGAGCTTCGATCCAACTTCCTTGATTAAAGTATTTCCTACTCAAGGCATCCGCCACCACGTTGGCTTTGCCTGGCATATACTGAATCACAAATTTGTAGTCACCAAGGAATTCGACCCATCTGTGCTGTTGCATATTCAAGTCCTTTTGGTCTAGAAGATACATCAGACTTTTGTGGTCCGTGAATATCTCCACCTTCGCACCATACACATAGTGCCTCCACAACGTTAATGCAAAAATTACCGCCGCCAATTCCAAGACATGGATGGGGTAATTCCTCTAGTGAGGCTTCAACTGCATAGACCCAAAAGCTATGACACTGCCATGTTGCACCAACACGCAACCTAGCCCACATCCCAATGCGTCACTGAAAATCTGAAATCCTTCAGTCACTTTAGGCAGACTTAGGGTTGGAGCTGTCATCAGTATTTCCTTCAGGGTGTCAAATTCCTGATTGCACTCTTGAGTCCACACAATCTTCTGATCCTTACGAGTTAGAGAAGTGAGGGGTAGAGCTATCTGCGAAAAGTTTTCCACAAACCTTCTATAGTACCCGGCTAGTCCAAGGAAACTTTGGACTTCCGCCACGGTTGTCAAAACTGGCCAATCTCTGTTGGCCTCCACCATTGCAGGATCCACCGCCACCCCATCAGCACTAATCACATGGCCCAAAAATGCCACCTTCTCTAACCAGAACTGGCACTTTGAGAACTTTGCATGAAGCTACTTCTCTCTCAGCACTTGCAACACTGATCTCAAACGAGTCTCATGCTCCTCCTATGATTTGGAGTATACCAAAATATCGTCGATGAAGATGACACTGAAAGAGTCCAAGTATTCATGAAATACTCGATTCATTAGATCCATGAATACTGATGGTGTGTTCGTCAACCCGAACGACATCACCGAGAACTCAAAATGACCATACCTCATTCCAAAAGCCACCTAGGGTATGTCCTCATCTCGAATCCGCAACTGGTAGTATCCTCACTTCAAGTCCAACTTAGAATACACCACTGACCCCACCAACAGGTCGAACAGGTCGTCTATCCGAGGAATCAAATACTTATTCTTTAAATTCAGTTTATTCAACTCACGGTTAACTATGAACAACCGCATACTACCATCTTTCTTCTTCACAAACAATACTGGCGCACTCCAAGGTGAAGAACTGGGTCTAATATACCGCTGATCTAACAGTTCCTGCAACTGTAATTTGAGTTTGGCCAACCCTTTTGGTGTCATCCTAAAAGGAGGACGTGACACCGACCTAGCCTTTGGAATTAACTCAATCGAGAAATCAATCTCCTGTGAGGACGTGCTCCAGGAATCTCATTAGGAAACACATCCTCGAACTATGCCACTACCGGCACATCTCCAAGTGACAACATTGAAAGGCGAACCTCCAACAATGCTACAAGAGCTACTCCTCCCTGGTTAACTTCCTGCACCAACTGCATGGCCGAAATCAGGGAGCATGCCACTATGAAATATAGGGGTTAGATCTGATTTACTCTAGAGGGGGGAGGGGGTGAATAGAGTAATGAATATTTTTTGGTTGTTTAAAATATTATCAGAGTAAAGTAGTGATACCAGAAGTAGTAATAGAAAGAAAGGATAATCTAAGCTAATCTAACACAACATAGCCAGCCTAATCTATCTCAGCACAGTTAGCCTATCACAAGCACAACAAGAAAAACACAGAAAATGAACAACCAGATGACACAAGAATTTTATATTGGTTCCCCAACCTGATGATGCACTCTCGACAAGTGTACCCATCATTGTCAAGTAATAAACGTGAGGAGTTTAATCCACGGATATCGATCTCTCGAGGAGTGCAAGTAGGTAGTGTGGTTTTGCTATTGGAAAAGTGATTGCTAGTGTTAACGTGACAAAGGGGGTTTAGTTTTGGTTTCCTAAGCTTAATGCTAATAAAACTAATGCGGGTCGCCGTCACCGCGTCGCTTGGGTGGAGTACTACGGAGAGTAGTATGGACGATGGACGAACAATGAGGATCGCAATCACCTCTTCAGAACGCACGCTTCTAGCAATTGCTAGAATGACACAATCACAACAAGCACAAGAAAAGATAAAGCTTAACAACACAAGCAATGATTAAGACATAACAACATAAAGACATGCTAAAACCTTAAGCAGAACATTGTTCTCAAGCAACATTCCCACTATCACAAGTTCAGAATGAAGCAACCACAAGAAGAGGTGGATAAATACAATCGAGTGCACGAAGGCTTTCCGAGATTCATGGTCGAATTCAAGGGTTGTCAATCCTTGTCCGGGCTCGGTCTTCGGATGACGCCCAGGAACCAAGAAGGGCTGTCACATCATTCGAATATCCCATCTTCTTCGTGAATGATCGTTGGGCTAGTTCTGACCGAAGAACTCTGCAAGTGTAACAACAAGGAGCTCGGATGGAAGCTTGGAGGTCGGAGAAGATTATGGTGGCCAGAGACGAATCTATTGCAAGCTTTCTGAGGAGAAACGGTGACCGGATCAACTCTCCAAGGAGGAGAGATAAAATGGCGGCTGGAGGTGAGTTCTCCCGCTCAGAGGAGCAGAAATGGTGGGGGAAGCGGAGCTGGATCCTTGGAAAGAAGAAATCTGTAACTTAAATAGAAAAGTCAGAAAAATTGGTCATGCACGGTTTGGCGCACGACCATGCGCAAACCGTGCGATATTAACTTTCAATATAATCACAAGGAAGGAGAAGCGTTGACCCGTGCATTTTCCTTCGCCCACTGGCAGTTCTACCCGTGCATGAAGGACATCGCACGTGTAGCGATAAAGTGCTGGAAAGCAGGGGAAAACATGAAAACCGTGCATTTTACTCGTGCACAGGCACAACCGCCCATGCGTGAACAACTCGCACGATTATCCACAAAACGAAACAAACTCGCAAGCTACAGGAAAACCGTGTGTTTCCATCGTGCACGGTTTCGAAGAAACTGTGCGTCAACCATGCGTGAAGATCGTCGAACTCAGCTTGATGAAATTCATCGAGCTCGGCTCGATGTTCTTCCAGCTGACTAAAACGCACGATTTCACGCAAACCGTGCGTGAAAGAAACGCCCGACCGCCCGTTTTCCTTAAGACAGAATTCCTGCTTTTGGGAAAAATGCACCACCTGCACAACAAAACAAAAGCTGGAGCCCAAGCTTCCAGCAACAAATACTACAAAGAAAACAACAGGAAAGAGCTACGGGGAGCACAATGTGCATACCGCCAAAAACATAATGTGCAATTGCACACCCTCGGGCCAAAACAGTGCACAAAATTGTCCAAGACCGAACGATGCAAATATAACCGATATCCGGTTTTAAATACAGTGCACGAGTGAGAAAACCAGGCCAAATGAGTCTGAAAAACCCTATAAATATCGGACTCATCACACCACCAGACTTAAACATTTGCTCGTCCCGAGCAAATTATCTCTCTGTGGACTCGAAAATAGCTAGCTGGATTTGAGATTTCAAAAATAAGGTAAAGCGAGAAATCAAAAACAGCTTGGCATAAAAATATAATAGATACACTTTGTAATTATGCTACGGAGTTTATAAATTTCGACAAGTGTAAATAAGTATTGTAGCTACTCAAAACTAGGATCATGGAGAATCGTTTGGTCATACGTGGGAAGAAAGTAGGCAGGCCACTAAGTTGAGCATTACCAATGACCGGGGCTCGGGACCACCTCCAAAGGAATCCACCAATGTCATGGACCATATGCTTGCCTGTTCACACTCTCTCCACAGCGCTAGTTTGACTCGAGCCCGAATCCGCGGGACTTTAGGAAGATAATGGGGCTTAGGCGTATACGTAGGTAAGGATGCAAAAGGTAAACAATGGCTATGCACAACCCAAATGAGCTCATACAAAAATTCCTCTCGACAAACAATACATACAGGCTCTCCACACCACCAGACATGGATTTGACAAACAGGTGCGTGAACTGACTACCAGCACAAAATCTCAAATGGAATTTTCATTCAAACTTTTTCTTCTTTCATATCAAACCACTTACTTTTTCTCGTTTTCTTTTCTTTTTCAATTATTTTTATCATATTCAGCCACAATATCATGAAATTTGCTCCTCGCAAACACAATACAACACCTCAGTAACATTACAAAATGCAAGAAGTGATATACTAATAGCTTGAGCAAGGGGCATGCTACTGGGATAGGCTTTAAGGCTTTGGTGAAAACGGAGTGGGGCTGAATCACTAGGAGGGGTAGGAACAAAATAGGCTAACAAGGATTATGTTAGGACTGGGTACAAGGCTCAACCGAGCCAAAATGATGTCCTACATCACACTCATGGTCGGCTAACCATGCAACAAAGCTTTGAGAGTAGCTTGGGGCAAGTTCCTAGTCACCGAGAAATATGATCCTTCCTCCCGACTCGAGCACTACGAGGCTAGTAGCGGCTACACACATTCCTACACTATCGTTCGATTGCTCCAGATTCCACAGTTTTGAGTACTACAAACATTATTTACAAATGAAGAAAATCATAAATCTACGAGCATAAAGAAAAATTAAATATATACTATTTCAATACATTATGAGTCCTCGATTAGGAGCACTGCACGAGTTTCACACTACCCAATCCTAAAATCCTAAGCCAGCACCACTATCTTAACGTTAACACATAAAAAAAATTAAACTTAGGCCGAGCGCGTGCTTAAGTGTGCGCTCATACAGTGTAGGTGCAAAATGCTTTCATGATAAAATAAAAACTGAAAATGAAAATACTCTTGTGGTATGCAAGTGCATGTGCAAAGGTGACTCGCAAAACTTTCCCCCACCAGACATATACTAAACAATATATTCCATAATTTACAATAAAATTAAAGAAATGAAAGTTGGGGGAAGAAGTTACCCCATGCTCAGCAAATGAGCATACCAAAAGATTGGCGTTAAACATCAGCAAATAGTCCACGG
The DNA here is from genome assembly GCA_039583875.1 of Platanthera guangdongensis. Taxonomy (NCBI): domain Eukaryota; kingdom Viridiplantae; phylum Streptophyta; class Magnoliopsida; order Asparagales; family Orchidaceae; genus Platanthera; species Platanthera guangdongensis. The sequence continues at coordinate 123,211,206 of CM077152.1, read as the reverse complement.
CCTAAACAAATCCCACCTGCAAAATAGAATACCTCCAACCATAAAAAGCAATACACAATTAAGCACAACAACTAAATTACACAAATTTAAAGCAAGCAGCAGCATTCAGTCGTCTCCCATAAACCCTTTTCTTTAAAGTCCTTAAGATGGAGCAAATACCTGTATTAACAGTTATATAGATAATGTTTAAAAGCAAGAGTTCAGAAAGCATGAAAAAGGGTCCAAAGTTACACACCGCATGAAGATAAATAAAGCAAGAAATGGAAAGAAAGGGGGCGCCGAAGATCCTTCACTCTTCAGCTGAACGATGACTTGTGGTAGATCCCCCCAGTCACGCGAGATGAGGGTGAGGTGATTGCTTTAGCGCCCAGGGACGACAAGTCTCCCCTACCCCTAGCCTCGTCCTTCTCGCGTCTTCTGGCAAAAACAGAAGCTTTGTGTATAAGAAGTTCTTTTCTTTTCAAATTAACGGATGGGGATCGTCAGGCTGGTATATCCACCCCGACCAAATTAGCAACATGCCTATCTTTCACATCGGGGCGCATCCTTTCCTCACCCACGGCGGGTGAAATATCAGCCCAAGTCACCTGTTTAACAGTTTTACAACATTCATTAAACTTAATCAATGTTTTTAAATCTGTTTCCTGCACGCTCCCAATAGTCGTGCACATCCCTCGTTCCTTTTCTTCAGCAACTTGTTTCACGTCAAACAACTCCTCCTTCGCATTTCCGTTAGCAATCATAAGCACATCTTTTTCTTGCATAGCCCGGTCTTGCTTATTCTACTCAACATATGTCTCATTAGCTCTATATATATCATCAGATAATAAAACATTTAATTCCAGCAGTTTTTAGATTCACTCGGGATTAGAGTGGGAAGTGACGACGATAGCGGCACATCGACCTTGGAAGCCAAGGTGATGCCACATGCGTTAAAGCACAGCATCACTTCACTAGCTTCCAGGAATGGAACCCCAAGAATAGGCTTTGAATTATTTCTTGTGGGACCCAACACCAGGAAGTCGGTAACAACCACAACCCCGTTAAGTTTCACCTCCACCTCTTTAATCACCCCGTCAGTTTTAACCACCGACCCATCAGCTAGCACAAGCAATTTTTGGATATTAGTTTTGACTTTTAAATTAAGCTTATCAACATTTTGCAGAGCATGAATGTTGCACGATGAAGCTGAATCGCAAAGGGCTACCGTCTTAATTTCATTAATCTCACACTCGACAGCAACTTCATTAATACTGCACTCCTCTGCCTCCCCAACAATCTTCCCTTACTCACGGGGATTCTTTTCCATGTCGCTTGGGAGCGCGCCACGAGTACGCTCTGAGAACACTTGGGCAAGTTACCCCAGCTGTGTCTCTAAGTTCCTCATAGAGGCAGTTTGAGTGGCCATGTTTGATTGGGCCATCTCAACAAACTTTTCCATCAATTCTTCTAGAGCACTCCTACGTGCCCATTGCCCGCTCTGATTATAACCCGGATGTGGTGGTCGCAGTTGGCTATCGGAGGCTTGAGAATCAAATTGATGCTGGCCTCCCTTCCATCTTTGACCTGGGGCATTTTGATTCCACGAGAAATTCGGATGATTTCTCGCTTTTGGGTTATATGCATTATTATAGGGCGCAGCACTGTTTTGACTGTTTATAAAATTAGAACTTTCATCAAAGGTTATACCTGCCTGTTCTGCAAATGACTCTTTAGCTGGACATTCAAAAGCGTGGTGGCCAGGATTTACACATCCCTAGCAATATGCCCCCAACCGGAGCCGGAGGTGTAGTCGATCTGGTCAGCATCCTTCTTCCATCCATCATAGGGTGGCTTGCTACAACTTGCTGCATCATCGCATTAACATCAAATTGATTTTTCGCCCCCCTAGGGGCATTTCTTCCCGCAGTCCATTACGTACTATGGGACGTCATGTCTCGAAGAAGCCGCAAAGCCTCTTCAGGAGAAAGGTTCATAATTATGCCGCCTGTGGCTGCGTCGATCATAGCCCGGTAGTTCGGCTCGACACAATGGTTGCACTCCCCAACAACGACGCCAAAAACTTGATGCACTCTCGGCAAGTGTACCTATCATTGTCAAGTAATAAAAGTGAGGAGTTTAGTCATCGGATATCGATCTCTCGAAGAGTGCAAGTAGGGAGTGTGGTTTTGTTATTGGAAAATTGATTGTTAGTGTTAACATGACAAAGGGGGTTTAGTTTTGGTTTCCTAAGCTTAATGCTAATAAAACTAATGCGGGTCAACATCACCTCGTCGCTTGGGTGGAGTACTACGGAGAGTAGTATGGATGATGGATGAACAGCGAGGGTCACAATCACCTCTTAACAATGCACGCTTCAAGCAATCGCTAGAACGACACAATCACAATAAGCACAGGAAAAACTGAAGCCTAACAACACATGTAATAATTAAGACATAACAACATAAAGACATGTTGAAACCTTAAGCAAAACATTATTCTCAAGCAACAATCTCAATATCACAAGTTCAGAATGAAGTAACCACAAGAAGAGGTGGAGAAATACAACCGAGCGCATGAAGGCTTTCCGAGATTCACGGCTGAATTCAAGGGTTGTCAATCCTTGTCCGGGCTCGGTCTTCGGATGACGTCTGTGAGCAAAGAAGGGTTGTCACTTCCTTCCAATATCCCGTCTTCTTTGTGAATGATCGCTAGGCTAGTTCTGACCGAAGAACTCCGCAAGTGCTGCAACAAGGAGCTCAGATGGTAGCTAGGAGGTCGGAGAAGATGAAGGTGGTCAGAGATGAATCTATTGCAAGCTTTCTGAAGAGAAACGGTGTCCGGATCAACTCTCCAAGGAGAAGAGAGAAATGGAGGCTGGAGGCGAGTTTTCCTGCTCAGAAGAGCAGAAATGGCAGGGGAAGCGGAGCTGGATCCTTGGAAAGAAGAAATCTGCAAATTAAATAGAAAAGTCAGAAAAATTGGTCACGCACGGTTTGGCGCACGGCTGTGCGCAAACCATGCGATATTAACTTTCAGGATAATCACGAGGAAGGAGAAGCGTTGACCCGTGCATTTTCCTTAGCGCACTGGCAGTTCCGGCCGTACGTGAAGGACATCGCACGGGTAGCGACAGAGTGCTGGAAAGAAGGGCAAACAGCAAAACCGTGCGTTTTACTCGCGTGCGGGCGCAGCCGCCCGTCCGTGAACAACTCGCACGATTAGCCACAGAACGGAACAAACTAGCAAGCTACAGGAAAACCGTGCATTTCCTTCATGCATGGTTTCGAAGAAACCGTGTGTCAACCGTGCATGAAGATCGTCGAACTCAGCTCGACGAAATTCATCGAGCTCGGCTCGATGTTCTTCCAACTGACTAAAACGCACCATTTCACGCAAACCGTGCGTGAAAGAAACGTATGAATGTCCGTTCTCTTTTAGCTATAATTCCTGTTATTGGGAAAAACGCACCACATGCACCACAAAATCAAAGCTGGAGCACAAGCTCCCAGCAACAAATACTGCAAAGAAAATAATATGAAAGAGCTACTGGGAGCACCATGTGAATACCCCCAAAAATAGAATGTGCAATTGCACACCCTCAGGCCAAAATAGTGCATATAATGGTCCAAGACCGAACGATGCAAATATAACTGATATCGGATTTTAAATGCAGTGCATGACTCAGAAAACCAGACCAAATGAGTCCAAAAACCCCTATAAATATCAGACTCATCATCTGGGTACATCCACTCTTCTACCACCCTGATAGGAATCCACTTGCAAGTTTTTGATCAGGTGACTGCCACCACAAGAACGATTCCTAGGGAGATCTCATAACCCTTTGAGCTTTTAATCAGGTGCCAAAAAACAAAGCATAAACTTTTGAAGGGAGTTAATAAACCCTTTATACAGGAGGGGGGAGATAGATTTGATGGTGTCTTCTCTTTATCTAATCGACAGAGAAGACTAATGGATTTGCTGTTGCCAAGATCTCCATTCAAAGTTACTTGGAGCCTTGCACAGGGTGTAGGTCTTCAGCCTTGACTTGAAGTATTTCAGGAACTTCTGACTGATTCAGAGTTTGTTTTCTTGAAAGCTCCTGGAGTTGAAGTTGAAGAAGGCTCTTGATTGTTATTGTTGTTCTTCTTTTTCTTCAGTAAGATCAAGGAGAAAACATGTTGTTTTCTTGCACAGAGAATTTCTGAATATGTTTCTGTATTCTCTAGTTCTGTATTTCACTCTTCTCTGGCCGTCTGAAAGAGAAAATGTCTTTAATATTCTACAGTTGAATTTTCTTTTGAAATTTGAATCTTAAGCATTGAATGCTTATTGTCCAGAGAATGAAAATCGGCTGGAGAATATTTGCTTTAATGATTTTCCACAACTATCCCAATTAATTAAGCAAGTAATTAACCTGATGAAGACCATAATTAATGATGCCAATAACAACTATATTCGGAGAATATGAGCATTAATTATTCAGTAAATTACTGTTAAATAATATATAGAATAAAGACAAAAATGAGGAAAAACTCTAAGTCAGGCTTGGATAGAAATCGTCGACCTCTGAATAGATTTCGTCGACCGGAGATCCAAGTTCGTCGAGCTGAGAAATCATGTTCGTCGACCTGAGAAAACCTGTTCGTCGACCTGAGCTCAGCGAACTGCATTCTGGAGATACCTTGCCTAATCTGCGCTCCAAGTTCGTCGAGCTGATAATCTGTCTTCGTCGAGTTGAGTTCAGCGAAATAAATCTAGAAAGATTGTGTTGAATGCTGAACTCTAGACTTCGTCGATCTGAGCTCGAATATCGGCAAGCTAAACTCAGAGAATTGATTCTGAGTTCGTTGATCTGCGATCGACGATCATTGAGCTGAGTTCGACGAATGTCGAACTTATGTACTGAACTCTGATTTCTTCTAAGTCTTGAGTCTCCTGAAGTCCTCTGCTAGCTTGTCAATCAAGGTTGAACCTAATGACTTAGCCTAAACTCTAGGACTAAAAACACATGACCCTGGCTATACATTGTGTGTCAAGACATCCTAATTAGTGAACCTAGCCCAAATCCAACTAGGTATCCAACAATCTCCCCCTATTTGGGTGAGGTCACTAATACAAATTAAAGAAAAACAATCACAAAGCAAAATAAATATATCTGGTAGAAAATTTAAATGATATCTAGCAGATATGTACAAAACAGTGGCTTTGTGATAGTTATAACAAATAAAGTTAAAAAATACAGAACTAAACAAAATGTCACTTGTTCTTTTTTTGCTTTTCCTTATCAACTTTGTCTTGCTCAGAGGGCTATGTGAATTTGATTGCTCTATTAGGATTGGATGCTTCTCTTCTAGACATGGTCATGTCTGCTGCTCCAATTATATTAAGAGAAGTTGCCCTAGGTACAACAACCTCTGGATGCAAATTCTTGTAAGCATCTACATTGAAAAATTATTTTCCTTGTCATACCTTTTAAGTTCTTTTTTCCCGTAGGTTGACATGGTAGAATACTATGATGGATCTCTGCCTTCAGCTTTGGCTTTGTTGATCATGGAAAGTCAAACCAATTCTTGAAATCTGGCCATTCTTACAGTATTATCTTGTTCAGGATCCACAAAGGGGACTGGAGGAGAATCTGGCCTTTTTGGACTTTCAGCTTTTTTAGTTTCAAATATTTTCTGTTGTTGTTGTCTACTGCTTGAAGAATATCTCTGCTGACAGCGCCCTTGAGATTTTTAAGATCTACCTTGATGTCTTTGATAAGTTTGAGCACAGGAGGTAGATCTCTGAGAAATGTTTCCTGAAGCACCAGTTGCTGGAGGAGGAGGACCTCTCTGGTTCCTTTGAGAAGGAGGAGAAGGAGAGTACCTTCTACTCTTCTTCCTAGATTTTTGCTCATTCTTGGAAAGCCACATCCATGCAGGCATCCATGGATATGGAGTAATCTTCTGAAGAACATAATAGGGAGTCTCATGGGTGGGATTTTTTAGGTGCAGCTTTAGGAATAGCTTTCCTTTTCTTGACAGCTTTCTTCTTAGCTTTAGTATTATCTGAATCCTCAGAGTCATAATCATCATCATCTTTATCATCAGAAGATCCTTGAAGATTATCATATGAGGCATCAATGGCCTTCAAAATATCTCTGGATATCTGCTTGTCAGCCTAAGGTTGTACTGGAGGTTTTGTAATGTCTGGAACTATTGTTTCAGCAACACTTTCAAAAACTAATAGGTTCGCTTCTTCTATGTCAGCCATAATAATTTCATCTAGATCTAGTAGGGGACTATCATCCATCTTATATGTGGGAGGTGATATAGCCTTTGGAGATGAATTGGCCTTGGGGGCTGATACCTTTGGAGGCTCTGTTACTGCATAACTTGCCTTAAGTTGCTTAGAAACTGTCGGGCTTATTGGAGCAGTATAAGGAACTATAGCCATAGACTGTTGATAAGAAAAACTAGGTAGAAAATCTATGTAAACAAAAACTGAATGAATCTAGCAAAAAATCTAGGTTGACTGTAGAATTTAAAATGTAATCACCAACAGTATTTATTTCTACTATAACTGAATTAGTCATGTCTGTATCAGAATCTGTAAATAATTCAATGATTTTTGCTGGAGGGGCTTCTTCTGCTGAATCATCTGATATCTCAGAATCTGCTACTGCTGTGCAAAGGGGGGACCTGGAGATTCTTTATAGAGCATCTCCCCCTAACTGGGTTCAGAGGGTCCTGAAGCCAGTCCTCTAGAAGAAGGGATAAAAGACATAGCAGCAATTCTGGAAGAAAGAGAAGTGATGGAAGCAGAAAGAGGAGCAATAGCAGTGGCTATAAGTTTCTCAAGAGTGGGAGAAATAAAGGCAAGAAGATCTTTAGCTATATCAAAAAATTGAGATATGGGGGTTCTGGTGTAGAGGAGGAGTATGGAGTGTGATGTCCACAGTGAGAACACAGAGAGAATGCATTGGATAAATCTATATGGGTGTAGTCTGGAGCAGTAGATGGAATATCAGTGTGGATGACTGAAGGGATATCAACTGAATGAGTTTTAGTGGGAACTATGTTGTGGGTGAGATGGGTTCCTAAAGTGGAGAATTATGTGGAGATGGTTGAGGAGATAGTAGATTGAAAGATGATTGGGAGGTAGATGGAATTTCAGATGGAATTTCAGATAGAATTTCAGAGTGATTAATTGGAGATGGTGGTGGTGTGGTATATCCTGGAGATGGAACTGGTGTTGGAACTGGTGAGGGTTGATGTTGTTGTTGAGTTGGTGGAGTATGAGCTGGAGAAGATGATGGTTGTTGTTGAGGAGGAGGGGAAGGAATGCTGGTGTAAGGAAGGACATCTTCCGGAGGTACAGGAGTGGCTGTCACTGCCCTGGTGCTCTCAGAAGTCCTAGAAGATGAGGAAGACATGGATGGCTTACAGATGGTCCTCTCTGACCTTCCAAATAAGACACATGTCAGCTTTTTAGAATAATTGATGAATACTGTCGTGGATACCAGTAGTTCAGGAGCCTTTTCTTAAAGGAAGATTCCCAGAATCCTTCCAAAGCATACTTATTTCTTATTATTTTTCTTCGTAATTAGATCAAACAGTAGGTTTGCCCAGTTAACTGCTTTCTTCTCAACCAGAGCACACATAACCAGAAATTAGTGCCTGGTAATGTAATCGTGGGCTGTGTGCTTTCCCAGCAAAACCTTGCCCACTACATCAGCTAAGAATTTGTATTCAGATGACAAATTCTTCATCAGTAGTTTATTTGGGTTGTCTCCAGTATGTCCCATTTTTTCAGCATATTATCATATTCATCACTATCAATCTCTATATCTTCATTACCATTCGTCAGACTGAATTTTTTGTTTAGTATTGTGGGGGAAAGAGAAACTTGATTACCGAATATGGTGTCAGTCATTATATCTGCATCAGGTGTGGTGGAAGTGAACACACATTCTCTAATGTCTGTCGCTGCTATCTTGATTCTTTGAATCATGAAATTTTTCATGTTCTGTTCCTCAAACAGTTTCAGTATGTCCAAAAATATTTGGTCTGAATGTTGAAAGGAATCGAAGTCGATGTCAAAACCCATATCGAACTTCATCGCTACAAGGGAGTTCGCCAGAATTGCCATTTGTTCGCCTACAAAAGAAAATAGAGAGTTCAAGTGCAAGGGGAATAGAAAGCGCGGGATGGAGCTTAAAGAAAACCTAGATATATGGTTTTCAGAATATGAAGAAGAAGACTCCGTCCGACAAAAAATGAAAAATTCTTCGATCTCAAGTTGACGAAATATTTTATTAACAAAAAAATTCGTCGATCCTAGTCAGAAGAGGTGAAAACATTTCGTCGAGTTCAGTTCGACGAAAATTTTCTGAAGCAATATCATCGATCTCCGTTCGACGAAAAGAGCTTCACACACAGAGAGTTCGTCGATCATAGTTCAATGAATTTCTCAAGAACTTTTCTCAGTTCGTCGATCTGCATTCGACGAACTTTGATAAATTCTTTGACTGCAGACAAAAATTTAAATTAAGGCATCTCCATTGCTCATACCTAGCTGGTTTATAGAGAACGGATGGTTCCTCTCATCCAAGGGTTTGTTGAAGATGTATGCTCTTTGGAAATCAGTGTAGATGTAGACACGCTTAATTTTATTTGTCCACACACTCTCTAATGATATGATGTCTGATGTCTAGGTGCTTAGTTCTACTATAATGCACTGGATTTTATGCAATAGTAATTGTACTAGTGTTATCACATAGTAAGGTTGAATTATTTAAGTTGAAGCCATAATCTAGAAGTTGGTTCTGAATCCACAGCATCTGGGTACAACAACTGTCAGCTGCTATGTATTCAACTTCAGCAGTTGAAGTAGACACAGATCATAATTGTTTTGCAAAATCAAGACACTAGTCTAACACCAAGGAACTGGCATGTCCCTGAGGTGCTTTTTCTGTCTACTTTACATCTAGTAAAGTCAGCATCTGAATATCCAGTCAAATCAAACTCTGACACAGTTGGATACCAAAGTCCTAGACTAGGACAACTCTTTATATATCTTAAAATCCTTTTTAAGAAAATAAGGTGAGATTCTTTAGGGTTCACCTGGAACCTAGCACAAAAGCATGTAGCAAACATGATGTCTGGTCTACTTGTTGTAAGATATAATAGGGACCTAACAATGGCCATATATAATTTTTGATCTAAAGGTTCCCATGTTCATCAGAATCAATTACAACATTTATAGCCATATGTGTTTTCTTGGCTGAGGCATCTAACATTCCAAAATTTTTGATTAGCTCCTTAACATACTTAGACTGGTATATGAAGATGCCATCAGGTAGCTGCTTCACTTGGAGACCAAGAAAGTAGGAGAGCTCACCCAGGCTACTCATTTCAAACTTGGAATGCATGTGGTCAGAGAACCTCTTGCATAGTATGGAATCTGTAGACCCAAAAATAATGTCATCTACATAGATATGTACTCATATGATTTGATCCTTATGATGTCTAATGAATAATGTCATATCTACTATGCCCCTAGAAAATTTATGCTCTAGAATAAAGCTAGCTAAGGTTTCATACCAAGCTCTTGGAGCTTGATTTAAACCATAAAGAGTTTTATGCAATTTAAAGACATAAGAGGGATGTGTAGGAGAGATAAAACCCGGTGGTTGCTCCACATAAACTTCTTCTTTAAGTTCACCATTCAATAATGCACTCTTGACATCCTTTTAGTATACCTTGAACTTTTTGTAGGCATCATAAGCAAGGAAGATTCTGATTTCTTCCAGCCTTGCAATAGGTGCAAAAGTCTGGTCATAGTCAATCCCTTCCTCTTGTCTGTAGCCTTGAGCAACCATCCTTGCCTTGTTCCTTATGATAATACCTTGGGCATCAAGCTTGTTTCTTAATACACATTTAGTTCCAATGATTGGGTAGTCTTTTGCTTTTGGAACTAAATCCCAAACTCTGCATCTCTCAAATTGGTTGAGCTCCTCTTGCATTACAATAATCCAGTGGGGATTTTGCTCAACATCTTTGATGGATTGGGGCTCAATTTGAGATATGAAGCATGCATGCATCAAGTCTTGGTTGAGTTGATGTCTTTTCTACACACAGACTGAAATGTCTCCAATCACTTGAGATACAGGGTGATCTCTAAGTGTGACAAATTCAGTAGGTGGAGTTGGTTGAGCAACATCTTGGGGAATTAATTCCTCTTGTGGAATTATAACTGTTGTTGGTCCTTCACTAATTTCAGTATCTTCATCTTCACTGTCTTCAGTAATTTATGGAGAAGAATGGCTAACAGCCTCATTGGTGTGGGTTAATTCATACATCTTCTCACACAAATGTGGTTCCTGTAAAGTATAATTGGTAGAAATTTCTTTCTCCTTATAAAACATGTTAGTTTCATCAAATGAAATATTGATAGATTACTCGTTTTTCATAGAAGATTTATTATAGACCCTATAAGACTTGCTTACTTGGGAATATCCAAGAAAAATTCCAACTTCAGCCTTGGCTTCAAATTTTCTAATGTGTTTCTTATTATTGTTGTGAATGTAACATAAGCAACCAAAAATTTTAAAATAGTCTACTTTAGGTTTCTTCCCTTTAAGTAGCCCATAAAGATTCTTATTCTTAAACTTGTGTATCAAAATTTTGATCAGTACATAATTTGTTGTGCTCGCAGCCTCTGCCCAAAAGGATAGTGGCAAATGAGCATCTGCAAGTAATGTGCCTACAAATTCAATTAGGGTTCTATTCTTCCTTTCAGCAACACCATTTTGTTGAGGTGTTCTAGGATCTGAGAAGCAGTGCCCGATACCTTCCTTATCACAGAACTCTTGCATAAGAAGAGACACAAACGTAGTACCATGATCACTTCTAATCAATGTAACTGGAGTAGAGTACTCAATCTGTATGTTCTTGAGAAAATCTATAAGAACCTTGAAGTTATCAGATTTAGATCTCAGAAAGAATACCCAAGTGAATCTAAAGAAGTCATCTACAATCAATAAAGTATAAGATTTCACTCCTAGACTTTGTACTGCAATAGGGCCAAAAAGGTCCATATGTAGCAAGTACAATATTCTAGGTGAGTAACTTTTATTTACTGATTTAAAACTATTTTTAGTTTTCTTGCCTAATTGATAAGCCCTGCAAAAGCTTTCCTTCTTGTTGGGTACATTGGATTAAATGTACCAGATTTGAAGAAGCCTCACCCTACTCAATGATATACATCATGGTGTATTTGATGTGTTTTTGAGTTGATGTGTGCAGGTTAAGTAATTGCAGGGAAAGCTTAAAAGTTTCTAAGTCCATGTGTCGACACCTAGAAGAATAGTGTCGACACTTAAGAAGACTTGTGTCGACACCTAGAGAAGCTGTGTCGACACTTGGAGTAAATGTGTCGACACCAGGAATGTAGAGTCGACACCAGAAGGATAGTGTCGACATATACAAACACTATTGACACACAATGAAGAAATGTCTAAAGAATCAGTGTCGACACTTAGAAGCAGTGTTGACACCTAGAGGAACTTTGTCGACATCAAAAGTGTCGACACTAGGAGGCTGTGTCGACACTCAGCAAAACATCAACAAAGTTCAAGTACAAGTGTCGACACCAGGAGGCTATGTCGACACTCAGCAAAACATCAACAAAGTTCAAGTACAAGTGTCGACACCAGGAGGCTATGTCGACACTCAGCAAACTTCAACAAAGTTTAAGTACAAGTGTCGACACAAAGGAGATGTGTCGACACTCAGCAAAAGTCTCAACACATGGAGAATGTGTCGACACAAAGGAAATGTGTCGACACTCAGCAAAAGGTTCAACACAGAAGGCATGTGTCGACATAAAGAAGATGTGTCGACACTTAACAAGTTTCAACACAAGAAGATGTGTCGACACAAAGGAGTTATGTTGACACTTTGCAGAAATCAACTAAGTATTGAAGAAGAAGGACTTGTGTCGACACACATGATCTGTGTCGACACATGTTGAAGAAGCAGTGTCGAGAAGCAGATTCTACAACACAAGGAGTTGTGTCGACACCATGAAGGCTAGTGTCGACACTTAGTCTACTTGTGTCGACACTTAGTCTATCAGTGTCGACACTTAAAGACTGACTGTCTCGACACTTTCAGACAGTTATAGAAAATTCAAGAAGTGACTGGATGACTTGACAGCTGCCATTCCAGCCGGTCTACTGCAACTGTCAGAGCTGTCAGAAAGTTGTTAGAAACCAGAATAGTCGGTTACCTTGGAGAAAGTCTATATAAAGACCCTTCTCCTTCGACGGGATTAGTAGAAATTGAAGATTGAGTATTGGATTCATTGAAGATCTAACAACACTAAAAGAAGAAGACCTTCAAGTGAAGATCTAAGAAGTTGGAGAGAGAGAGCTTCTTCTAAGAAGACAGTTGTTGAACGAGCCTGTGAAGAAAGTTTTAGATTGAGATCTGATTCTTAAGTCAGCAGTGATTGAAGATCATCTGCATAGAGTTTCAACCCTACTGTTTTCTAATTCAAGAAGCTTTGAAGAAAGCCAGGGGAGGTTGATCTCAGCAAAGTTCTTCCAAGAACTCATCAAGAAACCAGTCAACTCTTCTCTCTCATTCTGAGTTGTGGGTATATACTTTGTAATTTTAATTTCTTGTAGGATCCTAAGGGATCTGAGTTGTAAGCCTGAAATTATAAAGGCTGAGTGGTAGGGCCTGTGTGCCTGAGTGTAGGAGATTCATTTATCTGAGTGTAGGCCTTGTTGATGGCTGAGTGTAGGCCTTGTTGAAGGCTGAGTGTAGGTCTTTGTGAAGACTGAGTGGTAGGGCTGTGTGCCTGAGTTGTAGGAGTGGGATCACTCTGAGTTGTAGGAACCTGTTTGGGGTTCTAAGCTGTAAGATCTGAGGATCTGAGGAGTAGTGGAGAAGTTTGGCCGAATCTAGTACACTACTAGATAGGTAAAGGGGGAAAGTGGATGTACCCAGACCTTGGGGAACCACTATAAAAAATGTGTGTACTCTGTGTGTGACTGATTCTATGTTTGCTGTTTAATGTTCTGTGAATTCTGTGATTAATTCTGCCTAAAAGTTTAAAAAGATTAAGGTCACCTATTCACCCCCCCCCCCTCTCTAGGTGATTAGGTACAATTTCTTTCAAGTGGTATCAAAGCGAGGTTACTCAAAAAGGACATAACAGTCTGAGTAAAGATTCTGTTGGCAGATTCAGTATAATCAAGAATCAAGAAAATGGGTTCAACTGAGAATCACAAAGAGCTAGGATCCATGAAGTTGCCAATCTGTAGAAAGGAAATTTTTGGCATTTGGAAAGAAAGGGTTAGACTTTTTATGGAAGCCTCTGACCCTAAATCTATATCACAGTCAAAGAAGGGCCATATGTGCCAATGAAAGTATCTATCCTGGATGCAAATCAGAGAACTCATAAGAACTATTCAGAGATGACTAAAGATGAGATTATTCTGGCCACTATGGACAAGAGGGCCCATAATATTATAGCAAGTGCAATAGATGATGCAACATTTCAGAATTTGATTCACTGTAAAACTTCAAAAGAAATGTGGGATACACTGATAGTCTATATGGAGGGATCAGAAGAGGTAAGACAAGATAGGAAGTCTTTATTGAATCAAGAGTATGAAAGCTTCAGACAAGGCAGGTCTGATAGCATAACTAAGTGCTACAAGAAATTCCATAGGATTGTCAATGAGTTGATGTCTTATGGAAGAGAATTCAGTAACTATGAATTGAATGATAAGTTCTTGATATCCCTGACTAAGGACTGTGATACCAAGATTTGTGTCATAAGGGAAATGGCCAAATTAGCAGACATTCCTCCTCCAACATTGTTTGGAAAACTGTTATCATATGAGATGTAGTTAATGGTAAGAAAGGAGGAAGAGAAGACTACCAGAGTTGAGCACAAAGAAAGAGCTGCGGCTTTCAAGACAGAAGCCATTAGGAAATATAAAAGTAAGTCTCCATCTCCACCTCCAAAAGTTGCTGAGACTGAGACAGATGAGTCAGAAAGCAAGAATTCTGAAAGCAGTGAGAGTGATGAAGATTTTGCAGCTTTCACCAGACATTTTTAGAAGTTTCTTATGAAGAAACAGTGGAGATCTAAGCCATCCACTTCACAGAAGTCATCAAAGAATGAAAGAAGAAAGTCCAGGTAAAGTAAAACTACATCCTCAAAGATAGTTTGCTATTGTTGTAACAGACAGGGACATGTTGTTGCTGACTGTTCAGAGAAGAGGAAAGAGTCAACTGATAAGAAGAAGACTCAAATCAAGGGCAAAAAGGAAAGGTCCTTTGTTGCTAAGAAGGACAAAAGTATGTCTGATATGTCATCTTCAGAATCAGATTCAGAAGCTGAAGCTTATATTGGACTGTTTACTGAAGAAGAGGAAGATGAGTTCATACAATTAATGAACTCAATATATGAGCATGAGGACAATCAGTGCCAGGGACTGATGGCCTTATCAGAAGGAGACAAAATCCAGGATCAGCCTGGACCAAGTCAGGTACAAAATTATTCTGTTAGTTCAATTTCTAGTACTGAGTCAGATTCAGATACATCAGAATCAAGTGATGTTAGTGGATCTGAATCTGAAGGAGATATTCATCAGTTGATTGATGAATATAGAGTAGTGTTGCAAGCTTTGAAGAAAAGCAAATCCTTGGCCAAGAGTCAGGCTAAGGAGATTGTCAGTCTTAAAGTTGCTGCAATAGATTTTGACAAGTTGCTTGATCAGAAACTAAATGAAATAGCTAGACTGAAGCACATTACTGTTATTCAGATGGAGACTATAACATTTAAAAATGATCAAATCAGAAATCTGGAGATTAGTCTTCAGAAAGAGAGAGATATAGTAGCAAGTTTTTCTAAACCAAAGTCTATTCTACCTTTGATAGATGAGTTTGCACCTCATAAGGGTAAAACTGCATTGGGGTTTACAAAACCTGCTTGGACAGTTAAGTCCAAATCTAAGGGCAAAGCCCCAGTACTCAACAAGAAGCCTGCTGTAGACAAAACAGCCAGGGTTGTACCTAAACAAATGTATAACACATTTGAGTGCTGGTGTTGTGGCAAGGTAGACCACTTTGCCATAGATTGTTGGCACAATTCCAGTGCCAAGATGGGTAGCAAACTGCCTGCTAGAAAAGCTACGGGTAGTTTTGTCAAGAGTCAGACTAACTTGCACCAAGGACCCAAGAAGTTTTTGGGTTCTAAGGTTAAGTAATCTGTTTTACAGGTGAGTCCAAGTGGCCATGCCCCAATATGGTACTTGGACAGTGGATGTTCCAGGCACATGACTGGAACTAGGGGATTGCTGAAGGACTATACACCAATCAAGGATGGTCCTAAAGTCACCTTTGGTGGTTCTGAAAAAGGAATCATCAAAGGCTTTGGTAACATTTCTAGCAACCTTATTACAATTACTCAAGTGGCTTATGTTAAAGGTTTGAAACACAACCTCATTAGTATAAGTCAGCTGAGTGATTTAGGATATGACATCTCATTTGTCAAAGATGGTTATCATATCAGGAGGTTAAATGATCAAAAGATCATTCTGGCAGGTTATAGGAAGAGAAATGTCTATTGTCTAGACATTATGTGTGAGAACAATGTTTCTCCTGTGTGTCTTGTAGGTGATGAGAAAGTCTCTCATTGTGTCAAATGGCACAAGAGGCTAGGCCATCTTAACTATAAGACAATTGGTCAACTCTAAAGTAAAGAGTTAGTGAGGAATGGTCCTCAGGTTAAGTGTATTAAGGATGGGATATGCTCAGCTTGTTAAAAGGGCAAGCAGACTAGATCCACCTTTAATAGCATTGAGAACAAAGATGCTGTGAGGTGCTTATACCTCTTGCATATGGATCTCTATGGTCCTATGCCAGTTCACAGCCTAGGTAGGAAGGTCTACACATTTGTGGTTGTAGATGACTACTCAAGGTTTTCCTGGGTGTTCTTCCTTAGACAGAAATCTGAAACTCCAAGTATCTTATACACCTTTGTTAAACAAATTCAGAATGAATTGGACAGTACAGTGGTCAAAATCAGAAGTGACCATGATACTGAATTTCAGTCTGACAGTATGACAAAACTGTGTGAAGAATTTGGAATTTTTCAGGAATTTTCTTCACCAAGAACACCTCATCAAAATGGCATTGCTGAAAGGAAAAATATAACCTTGATTGAGGCTGGTAGAACCCTATTAAGTGACACATCTCTCCCTGAATATTTCTGAGCTGAGGCAGTAAACACTGCATGTCATGTAATTAATAGGGCTACTATCACTAAGAGCCATAATAAGACCCCCTATGAGATTGTGAAAGGCAGAAAACCAAATCTATCCTATTTCAGGATCTTTGGTTGTAAATGTTATATACTTAACAATGGCAAGTCTTACTTAACCAAGTTTGTTGCCAAATCCCAAGAGGGGATCTTTGTTGGGTACAGCAACAACAGTAAGGCTTATAGGGTCTACAACTAGTCAAGTTGTAGAAGAGTCTGTTCATGTAGTTTTTGATGAAGCCAGACTCATTAACAATGAATTCTCTAGAAGTATTTGCAGCTCCACAGGTGTGACTGAGAAGATGGACAAGCTTACTATTGAAGAAGGTTCTACAGCAAGTTAGCAAGTGGATGATAGTGGCTGTTGTCCAGGGGGAGTACTAGATACACCTGATGCAGAAGAAGACCAAGGGGTGCAGCAAGTTGAAGAGAATGAAGGTGAACAACCTGAAGACACGCTGCCTCCAGCAAATAGACATCTAAAAGATCATCCAGCCAATCAAATTATTGGTGATCTCAGACAAGGGGTACAAACAAGGAGCAGGAATCTAAGTTCAGTTCTCTACTCCAGCTTTCTATCCCAAGTAGAGCGAAAGAAATTTGAAGAAGCAATCCTAGACCCTCATTGGATTGAGGCTATGCTAGAGGAGCTGAACCAGTTCAAAAGATGCAATGTCTGGGAGCTAGTTCCTAAACCCATGGACCACAACATTATAGGAACTAAGTGGATCTCTAGGAACAAGATGGATGAACATGGAGTTATTGTTGAGAACAAAGCTAGACTGCTTGCTAAAGGATATAGGCAGGAAGAAGGTATTGATTTTGATCAAACCTTTGCTCCAGTAGCCAGACTGGAAGAAATAAGGATGTTCCTTGCCTATGCAACATTCCAAGGGTTCAAGGTATACCAAATGGATGTTAAGTCAGCCTTTCTGAATGGAAATCTGAAGAAAGAAGTCTATGTAGAACAGTCATTAGGTTTTGTTGATTCTACTAAACCTAATTATGTTTATAGACTTAGGAAGGCTTTCTATGGGTTAAAACAAGCCCCTAGGGCTTGGTATGAAACCCTGTCTAGTTTCCCCATTAAGAACAAATTATCAAGGGGGGAAATAGACAAGACTCTAATCCTTAGGGAATCCAGAGGCAAGATTATCTTAGTCCAAATATATGTAGATGACATTATATTTGGGTCTACAGATAGTGGTCTTTGCAGAAAGTTTGCAAAACTTATGCAAGGACAATTTGAAATGAGCAGTATGGGGGAACTTAAGTTCTTCTTGGGTCTCCAAGTTAGACAGGCTGAGGATAGTTTATCCATATGACAGTCTAAGTTCACCCTAGAGTTGATAAGGAAGTATGGTATGGAATCATGCAGTACCATGAAAACTCCTATAGGGTCAAGCATGTCTCTAAGCAAAGATGATGCAAGGAAACCTGTAAATGAGACTTTGTATAGAGGGATAGTTGGCTCGCTATTGTATTTGACTGCTAGTAGACCAGATATCATGTATGCTACATGTGTCTATGTTAGGTACCAAGCTTGCCCTAAAGAATCTCATTTGACAACAGTCAAAAGAATTTTGAGATATCTAAAGGGCACGCCTTATCTGGGCCTTTGGTACCCTAGGAATGGAGACTTTGTACTGACAGGTTATTCAGATGCAGATTTTGCAGGCTGCAAGGAAGATAGGAAAAGTACAATAGGTACCTGTCAATTCCTAGGTGGAAGGCTGATATCATGGAGTAGCAAGAAACAAATAAGTGTGGCTATCTCCACAGCAGAATCAGAGTATGTTGCTGCAGGAAGTTGCTGTGCTCAATTTCTATGGATTCAACATCAGCTAGAAGATTATGGTATTCAAGTAAGTAGAACACCTTTATTTTGAGATTCTACAAGTGCTATTTCTATTGCAAATAATCCTGTCTCTCATAGTAGGACTAAGCACATAGAAATAAAATTCTCTTTTTTAAGGGAACATGTGGAAAAAGGAGATATTTCACTAGAATATATTAATACGGATAATCAGCTAGCTGACATGTATACTAAGCCCTTAGATGAAACCAAATTCAATAAATTTAAAATTGAATTAGGTATGATAAACTTAGAATAGTTTACAAAAAATTGGCCAAGTAAAATGGTGTCGACACACAGAGTTGTCTGTGTCGACACAGAAAAGTGGTGTCGACATTTCAGAGAAATGGTGTCGACACATCTAGACAGTCAGTGTCGACACTTAAGAGAATTAGTGTCGACACATGAAAAGTAGGTGTCGACACATCCAGGGTGTTGTCGACACTTAGGATTTACTTAGAATTTGTCGAGTAAGGTCTCGACTAATCGTCGAGCTGAGATATGTAAGTGTCGACACATATATTCTGTCGACTATATTGGTGTCGACACATAGGTGTCGAGACATTAGGAGTAAGTGTCGACACTTTTCAACAGTGTCGACACATTTCAAGTCTGTTAGCGTGCCTTTTCACCTTCGATTAAAGAAAGGTATAAATAGGATTTCCCCATTGTTTGTCGACACGCACACCAGAGTTTCGAGACCAAACTTGTGTGTCGACATCTCTCTTCTCTAAATTCAAATTTCTTCAAACCCTAATGGAGACCAAGCTAGAAGAGAACATTAACGAAGGATATGAACTCGTGCGACACGCTTTTAATGAGGCGGAACCTGAAATCAAAGGAGTGGTAACCCTAATAGCAGAGACTGGGTTAGAATTTCTTGTTTCAGAACCGATCAAGATCTGGAAGAAGGAGGTCCTGGAGTTTTTGAATGCAGCAACACTAGATGAATCAGGACTCAAGATTAAGTCAAGACTTCACGGGGAAAAGGTGAAGGTCTCTCCTAAAAGTCTAAGAAAGGTATTTCAACTACCAAGAACTAAGGAAGAAGAAGATGTTTCTGCTTCTAAGACTAGAGAAGCATTGACATGGTGTGGTTTGGACTCAAACCTGAAGATAGGATATGTGTTCAATAGAAAGGGAATGAATATGCAAGGCAAGTTTCTATCTGAGATTGTGGGCAAGGTCATACTGAGCAAGCCTGGTGGGCATGACAGAATTTCAGCTCACATGTTCAGTCTAATGACAATGATAATCTTCCAACTTAATACTGATTGGTCTGCAGTATTGTTTGATAAGATTAAAGAGAGACTGAAGAAACCCAATATGGGTAGAATTCTAAGTCTTTACCTATCTGGGAGCATACCAGAAGTGATGAACTAAGCTACTGGTTCAAATATAAACCACATGAGGAGAATGGATTTTAGAATCTTCTCTAGGTGGGATAGAGTATTGACCAAGGAGCTGCCAACTCCAGAAAAGGACACATCTCAGAGGAAGAAGAAGAAGATAGCCATAGTGGCTCCTGAATCATCAAGTAGCTCAGAAGAACATGTAGAATTTAGTTCTGATGAAGAGGGAAGGAATGCTGAAAAGTCTCCAGCAAGACAAGAAGAAGCTCAGAGGCAGGGGGAGCTACCCTCAGCTAGCCCAGTTCACCTGGATCCACTCTAGGGGGAGCCTCTACTGGTGGATGAGCCAACTCCCTTAGAGAGTGAAAGGGCTACCCAAACTATACTTGAGGTAATAACTGAAATCAACCAATTAGATTTCCCTATTGAGAATGAAGTTATGACTGACACATTATCTAATGTTAATCAGCAACCTCAGATTCTTAGTCAACCTCAGGATATTGTCATGGAGGACACATCTGTTGCTGATAAAGAAGTATTAGATGCTCCTGAGCAAAGAGATTCACCAAGTCAACCTCAACAAGAGTTTACACTGGAAGAGTTGTTCCCAGACTTAATACAGACTGACTTTGAAGTGGAAAAAGTAGCTGTTGAGGGGAGGCAGGTAGATCTTCAGGGGGATCAAGTTAGGTCTCAAGAAGATACAGCAAGACAAGAACCTCAGATGCAACAGAATGCTGAGGAGTTACCTAGGAAGGATTTACCTCCTAGCCCAAAGGAAAGAGTAGATATAGCTAGCACATCTGCTTCTGAAGATGAAGAGGCTGTTAGAGCCAAGAAGAGGAAGTTTCAGGTCTTCAAAAGAAGAAGCCAGACTTACAAAAAGGCTTTACAAACAATTGCACCACATCCTGCACCATCTACTGACTATAGTTCACTGATGGTAGCTTTACAGATCAAGCAAGATGAGCAAAGAAAGGCTTTGCAAACTTATATGGATGAAGGGTATAAGTCACTGCAGTTTGATCTGGCCCAAGACATTAAGTCAATCCGATTTGAAGTGAATCTGAACAAGAAGGAAATGACTGATTGTTTCCATAAGGGAGGCAATGCAGTAGTCTATCTGGCCACACATCAAGAGAAAATAAAGACAAAACTTGATGAGCTAGAAGTGAAGCAAGGCTATGTCCTGGAGAACCAGATAAGAATGAATGATAATTTGACTGCTTCACATAATGCAATAGTAACTGAAATGAAGAATATGGCTACTGGTCAGACTACAGCAAGTGCTACTGCCAAGGCTAAATTTCACAAACAATTGCAAGAGAGCCTAACTGCTGTTAAAACTGCTATTGAAGACTCTCAGAAGGCAATTACTGACACGCTTCAAAGATTAAAACCCTTCTATAAAGATGGAGTAAACTATCTGAATGCACATATAAGGTTTCAGAAAGATGATCTGAGGGATCACATTGAGAGAGAAGTCATAAAGGGGGAGAGGGTATTAGTCAAGGCAGGCTTTGATCATTCCAAATGGATTTCAAATTCCATCAGAGCCACCCTTGGATATCCACCCTTATGTGATGATGACAATGTTGCAGAGTCTGGGATTAATCCTGCATATCTTGGAGTAGAGCAAGCTGAAGTAGCTCAAGTGATATACCCTCCACCAGACTTTGATATGATACATCAAGACATACAATCTATGTATAGTCCTCCTGAGGAAAATCAGAATGTCATCATAGAGAAAGTTGTCCAGCCTGTGCCAGAGGCAATACTGAAAGAACACGAGGCTTTGCTAAAAGAACTTGAGATTCAATTGTCTAAGAAGCGATTCAGAGAGCAAGCTGAATTGAGACCTAATTTTGAACAATGGAGCTCCACTTCCAGGAATATCATTTTGACTGCATGGAAGGCTGCTAAGGACAATGTCCTGGATAGAGGCAAATGGTATTCTGACCTGGAGTGGAGGAAGCATAAGAATAGGCAAGAGGCCATTGTGCAATATAGAAGAAAGGCTAAGATGGGAAAGCTACCTCCTACTGCACAGGAGCCTAGCAAGTACTTCCCAAAGCCTTATCATTATTTTGAAAGGCAGAAGATCAAGGCTGAAGAACAGAAAAAGATAGATCTTAAAGGGAAGAAGCCTGCTGATGACAAAGATGCTCAAGTTCAAGCAAAGATTCAATCTGGAAAGGGCATAGTTATCAAGGAGCCTGAGCTGCCTTAGGATAGAAATTTTTCTTAAGTTTACTATGTGTAATCAGTTGCATTCAACTTTCTGTAAACTTTTGAATAATGAAAATGTTGAAGTTGTTAGAACAATGTGATATGTGTTAAATCTATTACATTACAGTTCTGAGATATTTGTGTATACATGTTTTGTGTATACATGTTTATGTACTTACCCTGTCATTTAATATTGTTTTACATCATACTGTGAATTTGTTATGTATGGTGTATATCATTGACTAAGGGTTATGACTTCTCCGAATAGGGGGAGATTGTTGGGTACATTGGATTAAATGTACCAGATTTGAAGAAGCCTCACCATACTCAATGATATACATCATGGTGTATTTGATGTGTTTTTGTGTTGATGTGTGCAGGTTAAGTAATTGCAGGGAAAGCTTAAAAGTTTCTAAGTCCATGTGCCGACACCTAGAAGAATAGTTTCGACACTTAAGAAGACTTGTGTCGACACCCAGAGAAGTTGTGTCGACACTTGGAATGCAGAGTCGACACCAGAAGGATAGTGTCGAAACATACAGGCAGTATCGACACACAATTAAGAAATGTCTAAAGAATCAGTGTCGACACTTAGAAGCAGTGTTGACACCCAGAGGAACTTTGTCGACATCAAAAGTGTCGACACTAGGAGGTTGTGTCGACACTCAGCAAAACATCAACAAAGTTCAAGTACAAGTGTCGACACCAGGAGGCTATGTCGACACTCAGCAAAACATCAACAAAGTTCAAGTACAAGTGTCGACACCAGGAGGCTATGTCGACACTCAGCAAAACATCAACAAAGTTCAAGTACAAGTGTTGACACAAGGAGGCTATGTCGACACTCATCAAACTTCAACAAAGTTTAAGTACAAGTGTCGACACAAAGGAGATGTGTCGACACTCAGCAAAAGTCTCAACACATGGAGAATGTGTCGACACAAAGGAGATGTGTCGACACTCAGCAAAAGGTTCAACACAGAAGGCATGTGTCGACACAAAGAAGATGTGTCGACACTTAACAAGTTTCAACACAAGAAGATGTGTCGACATGAAGGAGTTATGTTGACACTTTGCAGAAATCAACTAAGTATTGAAGAAGAAGGACTTGTGTCGACACACATGATCTGTGCCGACACATGTTGAAGAAGCAGTGTTGAGAAGCAGATTCTACAACACAAGGAGTTGTGTCGACACCATGAAGGCTAGTGTCGACACTTAGTCTACTTGTGTCGACACTTAGTCTACTTATGTCGACACTTAGTCTATCAGTGTCGACACTTAAAGACTGACTGTCTCGACACTTTTAGACAGTTACAGAAAATTCAAGAAGTGACTGGATGACTTGACAGCTGTCATTCCAGCCGGTCTACTGCAACTGTTAGAGCTGTCAGAAAGTTGCAAGAAACCAGAACAGTCGGTTACCTTGGAGAAAGTCTATATAAAGACCCTACTCCTTTGACAGGATTAGTAGAAATTGAAGATTGAGTATTGGATTCATTGAAGATCTAACAACACTAAAAGAAGAAGACCTTCAAGTGAAGATCTAAGAAGTTGGAGAGAGAGAGCTCCTTCTAAGAAGACAGCTGTTGAACCAGGCTGTGAAGAAAGTTTCAGATTGAGATCTGATTCTTAAGTCAGCAGTGATTGAAGATCATCTGCATAGAGTTTCAACCCTATTGTGTTCTAATTCAAGAAGCTTTGAAGAAAGCCAAGGGAGGTTGATCTCAGCAAAGTTCTTCCAAGAACTCATCAATAAACCACTTAACTCTTCTCTCTCATTCTGAGTTGTGGGTATATACTTTGTAATTTTAATTTCTTGTAGGATCCTAAGGGATCTGAGTTGTAATCCTGAAATTATAAAGGCTGAGTGGTAGGGCCTGTGTTCCTGAGTGTAGGAGATTCATTTCTCTAAGTGTAGGCCTTGTTGAGGGCTGAGTGTAGGCCTTGTTGAAGGCTGAGTGTAGGTCTTTATGAAGACTGAGTGGTAGGGTTGTGTGCCCGAGTTATAGGAGTGGGATCACTCTGTGTTGTAGGAACCTGTTTGGGGTTCTGAGCTGTAAGATCTGAGGATCTGAGGAGTAGTGGAGAAGTTTGGCCGAATCTAGTACACTACTAGATAGGCGAAGGGGGAAAGTGGATGTACCCAGACCTTGGGGAACCACTATTAAAACTGTGTGTACTCTGTGTGTGACTGATTCTGTGTTTGCTGTTTAAAGTTCTGTGAATTCTGTGATTAATTCTGCCTAAAAGTTTAAAAATATTAAGGTCACCTATTCACCCCCCCCCCCCCTCTAGGTGATTAGGTACAATTTCTTTCACTTCTTGTTGGGGCAAGAAGGCAATCCTCTAACAAGGTTGTCTCTAGATAGTTTAGTAATGTTTTTCAGATTAACTTGACCTAATCTCCAATTCCAAAGGTCATTATTATTTCTATTTTGATTAAATAAACATATTTCAGATTTAGCTGACTGGAAGTTAACTACGTAAATATTTCCTACTCTAGTGCCAGTCAATACTATATGGTTATCTAAAAAAGTAATAATACAAGAAGTTTTATTAAAAGATACCTGAGTCCTTTCATCACATAACTGACTTATGGAAATGAGGTTGTGCCTCAGTCCATTTACATACGCAACATTCCTGAAGGTGACTTCTCCAATCTTGAACTTTCCATAGCCTTCAGTCTGGCCACAATTGGAGTCACCAAATATTACTTTATGTACTAACTTTGACTTGTAGTTGATTAGGTTGTCCTTGTTTCCAGTCATGTGTTTAGAACAGCCACTATCCAGATACCACTGTTGTTCTGTGGTGGAATAGTATTTCACCTGCAATGAAACAGATTAGCAATTCTTGACCCAAGTTACCTTGGGTCCTTCTTTCTTTACATAACTAAAACTGGAAATGTAAGAGTATTCAGGTTGGCATTTATAACCTAAGGGATGATATCTTCCAGGTGGAATAATCCATTGATTAAATTGATTTATGGATGATCTTGGTTGATTATGAGTTTTGGCAAAATTAAAGTTTCTATTAACTTGAACTGGGTTCGACGAATTCAAGTAAGTTCGTCGGTCTGAGTTCGACGAATGGGGATGAGTTCGTCGAACTCCACTCAGAGAATGGATGTATTCATTCTCTGGGCCCCAAAATCATGGATCTCGGGTCGACGAACCATACTCGTTTCATCGATCATAGTTCAAAAAATAATTATAGTGAAAGTTTGCGTTCGGAGTTCGTCGATTGGAGTTCGACGAACTGTACATATTTCGTCGATCTGAGTTCGACGAAATCTGTTGAATGTTGTTATAATTGAGATTTTCTTATTCTTATTCATTTTCTTATTTATTTGTTTTAACTCAGTTTGTTTAATATTATTATTATTATTATCTATCTTCTTTTTTCCTATTTCTGAAACAAATTTAATTTGAGTTGTTAATATATTCTTCTGAATTTATGGGGGTTGGCTTGATGAATCACCTAAGCCTAGCTTGTCATTTAGCATGGCATTCACTGTGCTTGTGATGTCCATCAACTTGATGCTTCTCCCATATAGGGATTATTCAAGTTGCCTTACCTCAGCCAATTCAGTCTTTAGTGATATTATTTGTTCATTGGCTAAAGTCAATTCATCTTTTAATTTAATGTTTTTAGAATTAAGTTATCTTGTTCAAGCAATTTTTCTCTAAGAGTTTTAATTTTTTTTTCAGAATTAATCAAGTTCATAGACAAAGATTTAAATTCAGTCTTAAAACTATCAGAATTATAATCAAAGGAAGACAATACCTGATCTGCCTCTGATTCAGATGTTTCATTGTCTTACTCTTCTGCTTGTCCCTCACCATCAGATGGGCTGCAAGAGGCATTGATAGCCATACGACAAACTTCCCTTGCCTTAGCTTATTCTTCCTCTTCACTGGAGCTAGAAGATGAGGATTCATCTTCAGTGTCACTCCAGGTTTCTGCTATAAAGCCCTTCTCTTTTTTCTTATGCTTACTGGAGGAAGGCTTGCTATAGTGGTGCTTCCTGGAGTCCTTTTCCCTTCTTCTTTCCTTCTTTTGATTTTCTGGGCACTCTGAAATGACCTGTCCTGGTTTCCTGCACCCGAAGCAAACAACCTATTTAGTGGGTGTCTTGTCATACCGGGGTTTGTCATCCTGCCTAGATGAATTTCTTCTGAAGTCCTTCCTTGCCATCTTGAAGAATATCTTGGCTAAGAGACTCAGAAGTTCATCACTGACAGTTGGTGCTTCTGATTCCTCTGAAGCTTTGAAGGCTATGTTCTGCTCCTTTCTTGTTGGAGGAGGAGTTTTCTACTCTACAGCTTCTCTGTACTTTATCCGTTGCTCATATGATTTGAGCTTTCCCAAAAGAGATTCTGTAGAAATCTCATTCAAACTTCTGGCCTCCTTGATTGGCCATATTCTGGAATCCCATTATCTTGGGAAGCACATGAGGATTTTGTCATTCACCTCAGTGAGAGTGATATCCTTATCCAGAGTCTTTAGCTCATTGTTGATTGAGCTTAATCTGTTATACATATCACTTACACATTCTGATTCAACCTTCTTGAAATTTTCATTTTAGGAGATGAGAGTTGGTCCTTTATCCTTCCTCTCATCTGTAGAACCAACAAGCATCTGGTTGAGGGAGTCCCAGGTAGCCTTGGCAGGTGTACATTCAGCCACCTTTTGAAATATGTCATCTAACATAGTTTGAGCCAGTATATTCATGGCATTTGCATCTGCTATCTTTGCCTTTTTCTGAGCATTTGTCCACTCTGGTGGTGGAACAACATGAGTGCTTAAAGTAGAGGTAGATGTAGCAGCTGTAGGTTGAGGAGGAGCTGTCAAAATAGAATTATATATGTCCTCATAAATTGAATTCATAAAAAGCCTGACTCTTGCCTTCGAGATTGCAAATTTATTCAAGTAGCAGACTAGAGGTCTGGTGCATGCATAATCCTTGTTTTGTGCCATGCTGTGAACTAAACAAAAAACTAAGGAAAAATAAATCAGATCAATCATGGATCTTTTGGTTTAAGTGTTAGCTTGTACAACAAAAGGAACCTCCTCTAAAACAAATTGAAAGATAGGTGTTAGATTTAGGGGGGGGGGGGTGAATAGAGTAATTAAAACTTTTTGGCTGTTTAAAATATTATCAGAGTACAGTAGTGATACCAGTAGTAGTAATAAAAAAAGGATAATCTAAGCTAATCTACCACAGCACAACCAACCTAATCTATCTCAGCACAGCTAGCCTATTTCAACAACAGCAAGAACAACACAGAAAATGAATAACCAGACGACACATGAATTTTATAGTGATTCCCCAACCTGGGTACATCCACTCTTTTACCACCCTGTTAGGAATCCACTAGCAAGTTTTTGATCAGGTGACTGCCACCACAAGATCTATTTCTAGGGAGATCTCACAACCCTTTGAGATTTTGATCAGGTGCCCAAAAATCAAAAATAAACTTTTGAATGGAGTTAATAAACTCTTTATAGAGGAGAGGGGAGAGATATTTGATGGTTTCTTCTATTTCTCTAATCAACAAAGAAGACTAGTGGATTTGCTGTTGTCAAGTGTGTAACGCCCCGAAACTCAAAGGAGCAAAGGAGAATATTTTTGGGCCAATTTGAGTTCTGGCTGCAGGCACACGGCCTGGGACACGGGCGTGTCCCAGGGCGTGTCAAGCCTGTGTCGACACTAAGGCGTGAAGTCGACACTTTGGTCTCGACATTGTGTCGAGACTGGGCACACGGCCTGCGACACGGGCGTGTCGCAGGGCGTGTCGACCCGTGTCGACACTTAGCCGTGAAGTCGACACAGTGCTTCGACGTTGTGTCGAGACACGGCACACGGCCTGCGACACGGGCGTGTGGCAGGGCGTGTCAACCCGTGTCGACACTCGTCCCGCAAAGTCGACACTTTGGTGTCGACAGTGTGTCGAGACATGGCACACGGCCTGCGACACGGGCGTGTCGCAGGGCGTGTCGACCCGTGTCGACACTTAGCCGCGAAGTGCCGAGACCTTGTACACGGCCTGGAGCCCAGGCGTGTCAAGGTGACACGGGCAAGGACACGGGCGTGTCCTAGAACCCGTGTAGTGCTCGGGTTGAAAACGGGAGAAAATCATGGGGTACACGGCCAGCTACATGGCCGTGTTAGGTGGAACACGGGCGTGTCAGCTCGAACACGGGCGTGTTCGATACCCGTGTGAGGTTCCAGGAGATTCGATTTTGACGGCGAATGAGGCACACGGCGCTGGACACGGGCGTGTGCCAGGCCGTGTTCGGTCCAGATTGGGCATTTCAGTCCCGAATCGAAGCCGTTCATTTCTTTGACTGAAGATCCAACGGATGGGGGTTGTTCCTAAAGGGATATACCCGGGTTTTGACTTAGAAAACCCTCACTTTTTCCACTTGTTCTCTCTCCAAACCCTTGGAGAAAGAAGAGCTAAGGCAAGAAGAAGAGGAGCTAGATCCGCCATTGGAGGAGCTTCGGAGCTCCGAATCGCAAGCCGACTCCGGATCCACGGAGGCAACGCAAGTGCGGTGATTTCCATCCGATTACTTTTCGATGGTGCCAAAGAGGACCGCAAGGGTAACGATCCTCATCTTGAGCTTGAATCGCTCCTTTTCTTAGCATAGGAAGCCCCCCTCTCGCGAGTTTGCGGAGAGTCGGTGGCGTTCCTTCGGGTAGATATGTAAAGTCCCCGTTGTTTAGAGTCCGTATGCGAGAACGGAACATAGGCATTTTTGTTGAAGCCTACCCGGACATGTTAGTTCGGATCGGTGATGTTGCATTGCATAAGGCCGGAGAAGACTCCGTGCTATTGGGTGTTTTTCGGGTTTTCTACGCGGTAGATTGCAGCAGGGAGCCTTGGGGACTAACCCAAAGGTGCACCCGGAAAACTGGGCGGACACGAGGTCTTGCCAACTTGGTGGCCTGAGTGCCAACATGAACATAACGGGGTTATGTGTCTTGCGGTAGAATGGGACTCGGTGAAAGTTTGACCCGCGCAAATGGCTTAAATTGCCGTTGCGATGTGAGCACGGGTTAGATGGAGCCGTACCCGCTTTATGTCGTTCGGGTTAGAGAGACCTAAAGTTACATGGCACTCGCCGTTGGCATAAATGGGGGTCTTCGGTGGTCGATGGCTTAAATTGACGTGACCAATACCATGAAGACGAATTGCTCATAGGAATGGCCGTCTAAGTGGCGGTGGTGAATCCGGAATGTTAATGGCTTTAATTGACGTGACATCGACCGGTTCACCGAGAATGTGCCCTGAGTGCACGGGGCGTGTGGCCGTGCGAGCCAACGCCTGTGATGAAATGGCTATGGTTATAATTGCTCGCTTATGCTAATGAAATGCAGGAAAGGAGCATCGCCGCCCCGAGTTGGGGGCGGGATCGTTATAATTTGGTCAGCATTGCTGACCGTTGCCTTGTTTGCCACCGTGCGGTGGTTTGTTTGCTTGCAGGTGCAGCTGGACCAAGCGGTCAATAGCGGGCTAAAGCCCTTTTTGCGAAGCTGGCCCTCGAAGGCCCAAGTGGAAATGTTTTATGTTTTATTCATGTATGGCCGGCCTGCGAGCCGAGGTTTGTAAATCATGTAAAAGACAAGTGAAACATTTTGTAAGGCCTTAAGGCCGACTTTTGAGTATTTTGTAATACCATTCCTATTATCTTGTTAGTGGACATTCATGCTTGTGGCTGGGTTCTTGTTTTGCAACTTATATAAACTGCTTCCGCTAGAATGCTCTGTGTAGGACGTTGAGATTGGTTGGATGGTTTCCATAAGTAACCACCCGGTCTGTCTGTGGCATATGGCGTCGGGCCCCGGCCGGACCTACTGTTATATGCTATGCGACGGATAGGGGGTGTTACAATTTGGTATCAGACTACTGGTTTTGGTTGGGCTTGAATTGAATTCGTGGGCGAATTCTTTTTAAGGGGTGGTGAGCACATTGTGTGCGTCATCGTTATAACCGTAAAAAGAACCCATGAATGTCCACTTAGGAATGAAAATACTCGTGTTTGAGGAACCTGCGTGTTCCTATAATTGCTGTTTGCAATTTATTTGGTCGCTTAACGGTGTTTTGTACCACTATAGGTGACCCGAAGTGGTGTTGGGCCGTCAGAACGCCGAGTTTCTGAGGCAAGTAGTGCACCGGAAGTTGCTCCCGCAACACCTTTGTCGGCTGAAAATATAAGATTGGTGGCTGAAGCGGTGTTGGCCGTGATCAATGCGCAGCCTGGGAGGCAAGCGCAGCAGCCCGCTCCTGTGATGGAGCAAGTACCTCTGCAAGAGGCGGAGCCGAGGAGGATGGAGCAAGTGGTTGTAGAACCAATAGTGCCAAGGAGGGCGACTGAGAGGCAGTTGAAGCATGTAATGAGCTTTAACCCTCCGTTATTCTCGGGGTTGGGAACCCCATCTCAGGCTGAAGACTGGCTCTCTAGGGTGAAGAGAGTCATGACAGCGACGGAGACGGAGGAGTGGCAGATGACCACCATTGCTACGTTCCTGCTGGACGGTGAAGCAAGGATGTGGTGGGAAGGTTTGGAGCTGCATCATCTGCGGGGTAGACAACTGATAGACGTTCCGATGGAAGAGTTCTCGGAATTGTTCTTAGCAAGATACCTCCCTTCTACTCAGAGGATCTCGATGGAGAATGTATTCCTGAAGTTGGTGCAGGGTGAGATGAACGTGGATGAATATCTCCACGAGTTTACGCGGTTGAGTCGTTATGCTAGCTCCACCATCATGGATGAGGAGCGCAAGACTAATCGTTTTTATGAAGGCTTGAGGGATGAGCTGAGACTGTTACTGTCGGGGCCAATGACGCAGGGTTTCTTAACCTTGGTCAATACTGCCCGGTCCTTGGAGAAGGACATGAAGAGTGTGCAAGCGAAGAAAAGCTTGAGTGAAAAGAAATCTGAGTTCAGAGTGCCGACTACTTCAAAGTCAGGCTATC
The DNA here is from genome assembly GCA_039583875.1 of Platanthera guangdongensis. NCBI lineage: Eukaryota > Viridiplantae > Streptophyta > Magnoliopsida > Asparagales > Orchidaceae > Platanthera > Platanthera guangdongensis. Next base: position 123,180,469 of record CM077152.1, on the reverse strand, counting down.
GGAGGACTTTTAAGAAGCATAGGACTTCGGGTCCAGCTCCTTCTGGCGCTTCTGGGGCGACTACGGGTCGGACCCCGGGTGCGTGCTTTACGTGTGGAAAGACGGGGCATTTCGCCCGTGATTGTTGGAGCGGACGTCCTAAGTCCGAAAGGAGGCCTGGAGCTACTTATGAAGAGAAGGGCAAGGCGGTGGAGTCGACCGCATCCCACTATGCTCCGGCCCAACCAAGAGTTTACAATCTTGGCCAACAGGAGGCCATTAAACAAGCTGACGTGGTGACAGGTACGGTTTAATTTATAGCAAGTCAATTCCTTTATATGCTTGTTATGCACATGTTACCTTACCACTGCTTGTTTAGGATTCGTATTGATTTGTGAAAATCCGGCACGAGCACTCTTCGATACGGGAGCTTCACACTCCTTCTTGTCCGAAGAATTTATATTACGCATCGGAGTCCCTTCTTCGATGGCGAAGGATAAGTTGGATGTGTTGTTGCCAAATGGGTGCTCGATGCGAGCGGATAGGATCTGCGATGTTAAGATTCGTATTGGAGAGCAGGAGTTTGACCTGCGGGCGTCCTTACTTCCGTTGGTGGAGTTCGACGTCATATTTGGAATGGACTGGCTCTCGGAGCAGCAGGCCCATATAGATTGCGGTAGCAAGGAAGTAAAGCTGGGAGCAAGTCGTGAGACGACTTTTACGGGCTTAAAGGGGTCGAGCAAGACGTTGATGTCTACTCTTCAGGTGGTGAAGGCGGTTCGTGCCGGAGCAGAACTGTTCTTTACACTAGTGGAGGTTGCAAAGCCGAAGCCCGCGATGGATTGTATTTCAGTGGTATCGGAATACCCTGATGTGTTCCCCGCAGATCTTCCTGGAGCCCCGCCACAACGGGAGATAGATTTTACTATCGAGCTAGTGCCAGGTGCAAAGCCTGTGTCACGATCTCCGTATCGGCTAGCGCCTAAGGAAATGGCGGAGCTGAAAGTTCAACTGCAAGAGTTGTTGGAGCAAGGGTATGTGCGCCCGAGTTCTTCGCCTTGGAGCGCACCGGTCCTCTTTGTTAAGAAGAAGGACGGAAGCTTGAGGTTGTGTATTGATTATCGGGAGCTAAACAAGCTGACTGAGAAGAACAAGTACCCGATCCCCCGGATTGATGATCTCTTTGATCAGTTAGTCGGGTCGACGGTGTACTCGAAGTTAGATCTCAAGTCTGGGTACTATCAGCTGCGGATAAGGGAGAGTGATATCCCGAAGACAGCGTTTAGTACGAGATACGGGCATTATGAGTTTACGGTCATGCCGTTTGGGCTGACTAATGCGCCGTCAGTATTTATGGATTTGATGAACAGGACGTTCAGGGAGTACCTAGACCATTTCGTGATCGTCTTCATCGACGATATTTTGGTGTACTCGCAAAGTGAGGAGGATCACTTCAAGCATCTCCATTTGGTGTTGGAGACACTCAGGAGAAACCAGTTGTATGCCAAGTTCTCGAAGTGCGAGTTTTGGCTATCCTCAGTGGCGTTCCTCGGGCATATAGTGAGTGGAGAGGGTATTGCTGTGGATCCGGCGAAGATTGTTGCGATACGGGAGTGGCCTGAGCTTGCTACGGTAGCAGAAGTCCGGAGCTTTTTGGGGCTTGCCGGTTATTATAGGCGCTTCGTAGAGAACTTCTCGCGGATAGCGCTACCTCTCACTACTTTGACGAGGAAGGAGCATAAGTTCGTTTGGACGCCGGAGTGCGCGCGAGCTTTTGAGGAATTGAAGTGTCGGTTGACCACGGCGCCTGTGCTGAGTTCGCCGGTTGGAACCGAAGGCTATGAGATATATAGCGATGCTTCGGGCAGCGGTTTGGGTTGCGTGCTATTGCAGCACGGCAGCGTGATAGCTTATGGCTCGAGACAGCTAAAAGTGCACGAGAGGAATTATCCGGTCCATGACTTGGAGTTAGCGGCCGTGATTTTTGCCTTGAAGCTGTGGAGACACTATTTGTACGGTGTGAAGATTGATATCTACACCGATCACAAGAGCCTAAAGTATTTGATTGATCAGAAAGATCTGAATATGCGGCAGCGTAGGTGGATGGAGTTCCTGGGGGACTATACTTTCAAGATCCACTACGTGCCTGGCAAAGGGAATGCGGTTGCGGACGCGTTGAGTCGCCGAGCCCCAGCTCAAGCGAATTGGCTATCAGTGCATGATGAGCGGTTGGTGCAGGAGCTGGAGGCGTTGGAGATTGTTTGTGTGGATAGACAATCTAGTGCTGAAGCAGTGCTGAATTGGACTGAAGTCCAATATGACCTGGCTGATCGGATTCGGCAGGCTTTGGATATGGATGCTCATATGAAGCAGTTCATGATAGAGGCTCTGGATGGGTCAAATTCCCAATTCGTCGTGGAGGACGGATTGCTTTGGAAAGACGGTCGTTTGTGCGTCCCAAGTGTGGGCAATTTACGGGTGGAGTTGTTGTACGAGGCGCACCATACCAAGTACTCGATTCACCCGGGGAGCACGAAGATGTACCGTGATGTAAAGAAACTGTTTTGGTGGCCGGGCTTGAAAAAGGATGTGGCGCTATATGTAGCGAAGTGCCAAACCTGCGCCTTGGTAAAGGCGGAGTGCCAAAAGCCGGGAGGATTTCTTAAGTCCTTGCCTATTCCGGAGTGGAAATTCGACGACATCTCTATGGACTTTGTGCATGGTTTGCCAAGGTCGCAGAAGGGGAACGACGCCATTTGGGTGGTGGTCGATCGATTAACAAAGGTGTCGCATTTTATTCCGCATAGGAAGGATGATCCGGTGGAGAAGCTGGCAAAGCTTTATGTGGATAACATAGTGCGGCTTCATGGTGTGCCCCGTAGCATCGTGAGTGACCGAGATGGGCGGTTCACGTCCAATGATTGGAGGCTGGTGCAGCAAATGTTGGGAACAAAGCTGAAGTTTAGCACAGCCTTCCATCCACAAACGGATGGGCAGACCGAGAGGGTCAATAGAACGATGGAAGACATGCTTCGCATGTGTGTCTTGGACTTTGGAAAGCAATGGGAGGACCACCTTTATTTGGTGGAGTTCGCATACAACAATAGCTACCAAGCAAGTATTCAGATGGCGCCTTTCGAGGCCCTATATGGTAGAAGATGTCGCACGCCGTTGTCTTGGTTAGAAACGGGCGAGTCAAAGTTGTATAAGCGATCGGAAGTGGAGGATGCTACTTCTTTGGTAAGGACAATTCGGGAGAGGTTGCTTATCGCTCAGGACCGGCAAGCAAAGTACTATAATGCCAAGCACAGGAACGTGGAGTTCGCTGTGGGCGATTATGTATACTTGAAGATCAAGCCGTTCAAGGGTGTCTCGCGGGTGCGGCGATTGAAAAAGCTAAGCCCGAGGTACCTTGGACCGTTCGAGGTTCTGGAGCGAGTAGGAGAAGCGGCCTATCGGCTGAAGCTTTCAGTGGAGCTAAGTGGTTTACATGATGTATTCCATATTTCGGTGCTTCGGAAGGCGGTGCAAGAGCCTACGCAAGTGATCGCGGCCAATCAAGTGTCGGTGGATAGTGGGCTAACGACAAAAGTCAAGCCCGTGCGGATTGAGGACTCGGAGGTCAAGCGGCTACGCAATAAAGAGATCAGGATGGTCAAAGTCCGGTGGGACAATTGCGGTCGTGAGGAGCTCTCTTGGGAGCGAGAGCAGACGATGCTTGACGAATATCCGGAGTTGTTCCGCTCAGGTACAAATTTTAGTTTTGTACATGTTTTTCCCTTTATGTAATTTCGTGGGCGAAATTCTTTTAAGAGGGGTAGAGTTGTAACGCCCCGAAACTCAAAGGAGCAAAGGAGAATTTTTTTGGGCCAATTTGAGTTCTGGCTGCAGGCACACGGCCTGGGACACGGGCGTGTCCCAGTGCGTGTCAAGCCTGTGTCGACACTAAGGCGTGAAGTCGACACTTTGGTCTCGACATTGTGTCGAGACTGGGCACACGGCCTGCGACACGGGCGTGTCGCAGGGCGTGTCGACCCGTGTCGACACTTAGCCGTGAAGTCGACACAGTGCTTCGACGTTGTGTCGAGACACGGCACACGGCCTGCGACACGGGCGTGTGGCAGGGCGTGTCAACCCGTGTCGACACTCGTCCCGCGAAGTCGACACTTTGGTGTCGACAGTGTGTCGAGACATGGCACACGGCCTGCGACACGGGCATGTCGCAGGGCGTGTCGACCCGTGTCGACACTTAGCCGCGAAGTGCCGAGACCTTGTACACGGCCTGGAGCCCAGGCGTGTCAAGGTGACACGGGCAAGGACACGGGCGTGTCCTAGAACCCGTGCAGTGCTCGGGTTGAAAACGGGAGAAAATCATGGGGTACACGGCCAGCTACACGGCCGTGTCAGGTGGAACACGGGCGTGTCAGCTCGAACACGGGCGTGTTCGATACCCGTGTGAGGTTCCAGGCGATTCGATTTTGATGGCGAATGAGGCACACGGCCCTGGACACGGGCGTGTGCCAGGCCGTGTTCGGTCCAGATTGGGCATTTCAGTCCCGAATCGAAGCCGTTCATTTCTTTGACTGAAGATCCAACGGCTGGGGGTTGTTCCTGAAGGGACATACCCGAGTTTTGACTTAGAAAACCCTCACTTTTTCCACTTGTTCTCTCTCCAAACCCTTGGAGAAAGAAGAGCTAAGGCAAGAAGAAGAGGAGCTAGATCCGCCATTGGAGGAGCTTCGGAGCTCCGAATCGCAAGCCGACTCCGGATCCACGGAGGCAACGCAAGTGCGGTGATTTCCATCCGATTACTTTTCGATGGCGCCAAAGAGGACCGCAAGGGTAACGATCCTCATCTTGAGCTTGAATCGCTCCTTTTCTTAGCATAGGAAGCCCCCCCCCCCCCTCTCGCGAGTTTGCGGAGAGTCGGTGGCGTTCCTTCGGGTAGATATGTAAAGTCCCCGTTGTTTAGAGTCCGTATGCGAGAACGGACATAGGCATTTTGGTTGAAGCCTACCCGGACATGTTAGTTCAGATCGGTGATGTTGCATTGCATAAGGCCGGAGAAGACTCCGTGCTATTGGGTGTTTTTCGGGTTTTCTACGCGGTAGATTGCAGCAGGGAGCCTTGGGGACTAACCCAAAGGTGCACCCGGAAAACTGGGCGGACACGAGGTCTTGCCAACTTGGTGGCCTGAGTGCCAACATGAACATAACGGGGTTATGTGTCTTGTGGTAGAATGGGACTCGGTGAAAGTTTGACCCGCGCAAATGGCTTAAATTGCAGTTGCGATGTGAGCACGGGTTAGATGGAGCCGTACCTGCTTTATGTCGTTCGGGTTAGAGAGACCTAAAGTTACATGGCACTCGCCGTTGGCATAAATGGGGGTCTTCGGTGGTCGATGGCTTAAATTGACGTGACCAATACCATGAAGACGAATTGCTCATAGGAATGGCCGTCTAAGTGGCGGTGGTGAATCCGGAATGTTAATGGCTTTAATTGACGTGACATCGACCGGTTCACCGAGAATGTGCCCTGAGTGCACGGGGCGTGTGGCCCTGCGAGCCAACGCCTGTGATGAAATGGCTATGGTTATAATTGCTCGCTTATGCTAATGAAATGCAGGAAAGGAGCATCGCCGCCCCGAGTTGGGGGCGGGATCGTTATAATTTGGTCAGCATTGCTGACTGTTGCCTTGTTTGCCACCGTGCGGTGGTTTGTTTGCTTGCAGGTGCAGCTGGACCAAGCGGTCAATAGCGGGCTAAAGCCCTTTTTGCGAAGCTGGCCCTCGAAGGCCCAAGTGGAAATGTTTTATGTTTTATTCATGTATGGTCGGCCTGCGAGCCGAGGTTTGTAAATCATGTAAAAGACAAGTGAAACATTTTGTAAGGCCTTAAGGCCGACTTTTGAGTATTTTGTAATACCATTCCTATTATCTTGTTAGTGGACATTCATGCTTGTGGCTGGGTTCTTGTTTTGCAACTTATATAAACTGCTTCCGCTAGAATGCTCTGTGTAGGACGTTGAGATTGGTTGGATGGTTTCCATAAGTAACCACCCGGTCTGTCTGTGGCATATGGCGTCGGGCCCCGGCCGGACCTACTGTTATATGCTATGCGACGGATAGGGGGTGTTACAAAGTGCTCCTTTCAAAGTCACTTGGAGCCTTGCACAGGGTGTAGGTCTTTAGCATTGACTTGAAGTATTCCAGGAACTTCTGACTAATTCAGAGTTTGTTGTCCTTGAAAGCTCCTGGTGTTGAAGTTGAAGAAGACACTTGATTGTGATTGTTGTTCTTCTTCTTCTTCAGTAAGATCAAGGAGAAAACATGTTGTTTTCTTGCACAGAGAATTTCTGAATATCTTTCTGTATTCTCTGGTTCTGTATTTTGCTCTTCTCTGGCTGTCTGAAAGAGAAAATCTCTTTTATATTCTGCAGTTGAATTTTCATTTGAAATTTGAATCTTAAGCATTGAATGCTAATTGTCTGGAGAATGAAAATCTGCTGGAGAATATTTGCTTTAATGATTTTCCCCAACCGTCCCAATTAATTAAGCAAGTAATTAACCTGATAAAGACCATAATTAATGCAGACAATAACGGTTATATTCAGAGAATATGAGCATTAATAACTTAGGAAATTACTGCTAAATAATATATGGAAAAAGGACAAAAATGTGGAAAAACTTTAAGTCAGGCTTGGACATAAATCATCGACTTCTGAACAGATTTCGTCGACTGGATATCCAAGTTTGTCGAGCTGAGAAATCCTGTTCATCGACCTGAGAAAACATGTTCGTCGACCTCAGCTTAGCGAACTGCATTCTGGAGATAACTTTCCTAATCTGCGCTCCAAGTTCGTCGAGCTGATAATCTAACTTCGTCGAGCTGAGTTCAGCGAAATAAATCTGGAAAGATTGTGTTTAAGGTTGAACTCCAGACTTTGTCGATATGAGCTCGAATGTCGTCGAGCTCAACTCAGAAAATTGATTCTGAGTTCATAGATCTACGATCGAGATCATTGAGCTGAGTTCGACGAATGTTGAACTTATATAATGAACTTTGATTTCTTCTAATTCTTGAGTATCCTAAAGTCTTCTTCTGGCTTGTCCATCAAGGTTAAACCTAATGACTTATCCTAAACTCTAGAAATCAAAACACATGACCCTGGCTATACATTATGGGTCAAAACATCCTAATTAGTGAATGTACCCAAAATCCAACTAGGGATCCAACACAGTCCACTAAGGCCCTCAAACTTAACTTCTGCCTACCCTTCACTTCTCAGGGTCACCACCTTAGAAATGCAGTCGATACTGGAACGCTACTCCGCAAGCCAATCCATTCATAGTATTAAATCGAACTCAGCCAACGGTAGAACCGCCGCTACCAACGTGAAGTCAACTCCGTCCACTCTACAACATATACGCCCCTTTTCTCTGGTAGTCATGGATGACCCAATGGGCATGCACACCTTTGGCTCTGCGTCCGCCGAGAATGTATCAACTCCAATCCTCTAGATAAAACTTTCCACAAGGAAGGAGTGTGATGCTCCTGTATCAAATAATACCCTAGCAGGCTACCCAGAAACTAACACAAAACCTAAAACATAGGCAACATACATAAACAATCTTGAAAGTCTAAAGTAAAAGATTAACTCAAACTTCCATACATGTCACTACTTTGGGTTGGCGAATCGCTTCCTACTGCCCAAGGTTATATGCCCTTGGCTGCACAGATTGGAAACAAGAAGCGCTGGACTCCACCATCTTTAATTTCTCTACTGCGTTGGTCCTAGAGCGCACTGACTGTTCTTGTCTCGGCTCCTGCTCTATGCCACCCTCAGTACAAAAATGAGCTATGTGGCCCGGTTTGCCACACTTGTAGCATGATCGTGATCCCTTAAAGCGAGACCCCCTGATGTCGCACTATCCTTCTTCCAATTCTTATAGGGATGGAACTTCTTCTTCCACTTACTCCCGTCAGTTCTTTCTTGAGATTGAGAAGACTTTCCTTCTCCCTACTTGGATGCAAAACCCTTTCGACGTTGGGTTCGCTCCAAATCGCTCTCCAATATTCTGGCAGCCTCAACCATCTCATTGAACACGACATTCTTCATAGATATGAGGGGTTGTCTCAGATTCTCCTTCAGTCCGTGGTAGAAGAGCTTGTCCCTCTCCACATTGTCAGCCATGGTCGTTCCAGCATAACGACCCAAACGAGTAAACTCCTGAACATACTCGTCCACCGTCTTGTCCCGCTACACCAAGTGCAGAAATTGTCTCTGAAGGGCTAGCCTTGTCAACATAGGAATGCACTTCTACAATAAAGCATTCCCGAATTCTTAAATGGACGGGGTGCATCCAAGAAACTGGCGATCACTATGGCTCACCCACCATAACTTAGAATATCCTTCAAACATGAAGGTCGAAAACTCAGATTTCTTTTCCTCTGGCATCTCTTCCGCCCTCAGAAGTTCTTCAATCCTTGCCCACCAATCCTCTGCATCGGTAGGCATGCCAACTCCCTTAAATGTTGGAGGATTGATGCTTAAGAAATACTTTATTTACAGGTCTCCGTGGTCGACAATCACTCGTTCAGATAACAGCTCTACTTTCCTGGTCCTCCGCCTGGCACGACTGTTGCCGTATCTGGGGTAGTAAGAGTTGCTACCTGCACAACAGGGGTCATAGCTTGCGCTACTGCAGCAGCTTGGTCTACCACCATTGCTTCTGCGAGAATGCGATAGAAATAGGTCGGAATTAAACCTATGTCCAACGGACCTGGAACAGTAGCACTGCTCGTCGAAGGCTCTTCTCGTGGCCTTGACATCCCCGCCTCATCGCTTGCACCCTAAGAAGAAGCAAGGTAAAACAATAATCAGACTCTATTTGCAAGACTTAGACACTAGGACACTCACGGTCCCACGATACTCCTATGTGGATGACTTCTTAATGCAATTTATTTAGGACATTCATCCACGAAGACATACCTTGGACACTAATCTCCCACTTATACCAAATTGTAACACCTCCCCTGTAATGACCGTATAATATGGGTCCGGCCGGGGCCCCGCAACATACAGACTGCATAGCTTCAGCATTAAAAGATGATATGTGAACTACCAAAACTCAAAAATCAGACATCTATAGCGAAAACATACAATCAAGACTAGAAGTTATCCACCAAACCAATAGTATCAAAATGGTCTTAGGGCCTTACACATCATAAGTCCAAGACTTAAGCATCCGTAAATAATAGTAACATGCACATGCACTCCTAAGCTACCTCGGCATGCAGGCCAGATTATATTTCATAGTGCATAATATTCAATCAGAATACATGCAAATAATAGAAAGATCACTTCATGCGGCTTAGGTCTTTTTGGACGGCGAGCTTGCTCCTGTCTTGCGATCTGATGCTAAATATCACGGCAGTGAACCAATCGCACAAGTAATAAAAAATGGGCGAGTTTTCCCAAGTATCGATCTCTCAAGGAACACAGTAAGGTGGGGTTAATTTAGAGGAGGACTTGAGATTGAAGTCCTTAGGTCGGAGCTAACTACGAGGGGTTTTGATATTTGCGGAAAAAGAAAGTAAAAAATCTAACAACTACTCTTATGCAATGCCGGTATGCAATACTTTGCCAGGCGGGATGGAAGACTAGTCGGGCCGCTATGCACCGAATCACTAGGCGGATGGGTGAGTAGGCATGCAGATGAGGTGATGAGAATGGCGGAATGAGGGTCATGAGCACCTCTTCGCTATGCACACCACTAGCAATTGCTAGTGCGATAAGGGCGGATGGATGGTGTATGGACAAATAGGCGAACCTCAAGAAACTAAAGCGTAAAACAATACAGAATCATATATATATATGAATATAATAAAGTTTACATCTAAAGTGCAACAACATAAATATAAATGAAGTTTTAACACACATATACAACAATAAAGAAAGAACAAGTCAAGAGATCAACCGAATCCGAAGTCTTGCTGAGGATTCACGGTTAGAATCGTCGGGTTGTCAATCCGCATCCAAGCTCGGTCCTCAACTACGTCCAGGGTAGAGAAGGGCTGTCACCACCTTCCAATGTCCCGTCTTCTTCGTGTCACGATAGCGGACGAAAGTTGCAAGCTTCCCTTTGCTTGATGGATATGGCGTTGAAGCTTGAAATGAGCCCAAGAGATGATGGAGGAGTCCGAGAGGAATTTCCGGCTTGGATTTGGCTGTGAAAGCTTGCCCGGAGCACCTCCCTAGGCTGGAAGATGATGAAAAATGACGGAGAAGGTGGAAAACGGCGGAGAAATGTCGAGCGATCCCAGCGATTCTGAATTAGGGCGAGACCTGCGATATTTATACAAAGCAGAATTGAACAATGCACACGATCACGAGCGCACGTCCAGTGGTCGTGCGCACTATGTCTAGTGATCGTGCGCACTAGCGCAACAGAATAGGAAGAAGAACTGAGATAATGTGCAGGAGCAGTGGCGCACGACCAGTGGTCGTGCACACTAAGTTTAATGGTCATTCGATTACCCCAGACAGGACTCTAGGAAAAGATGAATCAATGCACACGATCAGTGGCGCACGACTGTTGGTCGTGCGCACTATGTCCAGTGGTCGTGCGATTACCCCAGACAGATTTTGGAAATCAGGGAACATTGCACACGAGCAGTGGCGCACGACCAGTGGTCGTGGGCACTATATCCGATGAGCGTGCGCAGTATTCCTGCTTTCAAATGTCCCTGAAACACGCACACGACCCCTGAACTCAGCACTGATATGTGCAGACATTCCAAACGAGCACAAAATAGAGTACAAACATTAAAAATACAAAAATACACAACCACGGGCCTAAGTGTGCACTTTCTATGGAAATAAAGATAAGATGAAATATATATGATAACGAACTAAAAGTGAAGTGCATGCGAAGGAAAACAAGCTCAGATGAGTCCGAAAATAGGTACAAAAATGGACTCATCACACCCCTAGACTTAACTGTTTGCGCATCCCGAGCAAACAAAATCTAAGCAGATAGGGAAAATGATTTAGCTAACAAGGAAATTGTGATACAGAGTACCATACGAAGTCGCATGCTCGCACGTGTAAAAATATAATAGAAGAAATTTCTAAGTATACAAATAGTTTATACTTGTCACAATGCGTATCAACATTTTATTATTACTCAAAAATGGAATCACGGTGAATCATCCGGTCACGCGTAGGGAGAAAGTAGACTAATCGCTAGGTGAGCATTGCCAAAGATCGAATCTCGGGATAACCTCCAAAGGAATCCACCAATGTCGGAGAACATATGCTTGCCCTTTCGCATTCTCTCCACGGCACCGGTTGGGTTTACACACGAATTAGTAGGACTTTAGGTGAAGAGATGGGGCTTGGGTTTCAGTGAGGTAAACAGAGATAAACAGGAAGGCTATGCACCTAACCCAAATGAGCTATCAAAGAAAGAATCCATCAGCTAACCAAAATATATGCGGGTACACCACACCCCCAGACTTAACTTTTAACATATGGGTGTGTGCACCACCTACTCCAAAAATACTCACATCTCAAAGAGGATTTTCAATTTTACTTTTAATTTGCACTTTTTCACAATTAACATCATTTCATTTTTTTTAACTTTTCTTTTTCTTTTTCAAATTACTTTTCTTTTAACAATTTCAGCAAATATAAGCTTTGGAGCACATCCACATATTCACATATAACAACACCAAATCAACACCTGAACATGAAAAATGTAAAACTCTAAAGCTCGACTTGAGAGTGCGACTAGGATCGGCTTTGAGGCTTTGGTGAAATAAAGATGGAGCTGAATCAAAAGAATCGGTAGACACAACGGGGCTAGCGAGGACAAGACGTTAGGAATGGTACAAAGCTCAACCAGGCTAAAATGATAGCCTACATCACGCACATGCGAGTGAACTAACCTATACCCATGCTTCAAGAATAGCTTGGGGCAAGTTCTTAGCCAACGAGAAAGACTATCCATCCTCCCGACTCGAGCAATACGAAACTAACGGCTGTCTACACACATCCCTAAGCTACCGTCGGATTCACACCGGATTCACCAATTATTGGGTAGAATAAAAAGTTTTTACTCAATTAGAAAAATATAAAACTAAAAGCATACAAAAAACTTAAATCTACTCGAATTTCTATACGAGACGAGAACAGTTGACTAGAAACACAACAAGATCAACATTTTACTCTGTCTCACAATCCTAAGCCAACACCATAATTTTCCCAAATCTAACGAAGAAATGAGTTTAACTCGCAGCACACGAACAGCTAAGCATGCACTCAAGTGGGTGCAGTGCAATGAACTAATAAAAAAAAACTATAAAATCTTCTAGTATGCATATGAGATGTCCACGTGCAAAAGGTAACAAAACTGGCTGTCCCCCAGACTTAAACTAAACTACACAGCATATGATAGAGAAATTAAAAATCAAAAAGATCTAAAGGAAGAGGTTACCCAATGCTCAGCCAGTGAGCATACCAGAAGACGCGTGGAAACCTGAAGCAGGCCCTCCATACGAAGAATCACAACCCCGCCAACACAAAATTGTCAAGAATACCTGCATGGGTGATCTCCGCAAAAACAAAAGAAAAATATACAAACTACAAAGAAATACTACAACTAAATAGACATGAAAAACAAATACAAAAAATGAAAGATAAGTACTGGGGTTATTGTCATCCCAGCACGACTTATTTGGCTACGAAAAGGTTCTAGCTAATGGGCCTATGAAAAGAAAAATGCACGGGGAACTATCCCAATATCCGTTTCGGTAACGGGTACCGATACGGCGATAAAACAGTTACCCCTCTACCTAAATAGTAATACCTGCCCAACACAGGTAGAGGAAATAGGAAGTAAGAAGAGAAGGAGCGTTGGTCCTCACTCTTCTCACCACAAAACAAATCCTTGCCTAGTAATGTTTCGTCTACGACAAGTTCGCTGGGGGCGAAGGTTACGGCAGGGGATTCCACTGTGAAGGAGGTAGGAACCTCCTCACATAAGAGGATGCACTCATCGACAGCCTGAGCGCAAGCCTCAATGTCAACCAAACTTACCCGTGGAGATTCAACCTGCACAGGCTCAGATAAGGAAGGGGGGGTCAAAAAATAAAAGAGATGAAGAACATAAAGAAATAATCGGGGGAGTGATCCCTGTTTCACTCCCCAAAGGCTGAGGTAGAAAAATATCATCAGCAATTTCGACAATGCTACAAGGCTCAGCCGGATCCATAGAGACCTCCACCAAGACTTGTACTTCCTCCTTTGGTATCGAGGGAGAAACCTCAACACCAGGAAGGTTGTCCTCATCCATGGGAGTGGAAACAATCCATGTATCACAAGCCTCAACTTGTGTTGCATCGTCGAAAATTTCGTCGGAGACGACTGAAGTAGAATGCACAAAAGGCAGAAGAACTTTGCTTGGATAAAAGTCAAGCGCAGGTTCCTCACAAAGAATCGGCTACATGCTTGGAGATGTATGCACATGAGAGATTAGCTCAGCCACATCAAAGCCTAGATCAGCCACACATCTGGCGGTTGTGTCCACATCATTCCCTTCAACAAATGAAGGTGACAGGGATACATAACCAGATGATGAAGGTGTGCCACCAAGGGTAGGAGTCGGGATGATCCGAATGTCCGGCTCATCATCCTTTTCCATAACACGGAGGTACTCGACACAATCCTTCAGGACATGATCTGTTCTACGTCAATACAAACACTTTCTCCCATTACTCTGCGGTTCTTGTGGGGCCACAGAGGAATAAGAGAACGGTGTATGTGGCGAGGACGATTGACCATAAGCTCGGGTCACAGTGTTTGAAAGGCTGTACGAATACAACATCTCATGCATTGTGCGCTGAGGCTTATGCTCAATATCTCTCGTAGGGCATTCATGACTTGCATGGGAAGGCTTTCCACACCAATGACATTGGGCATACGAATATCCCCACATGGTGTCAAAACAGCAGATTCAAAATAAATTATGCAAATTACTAATTCCAACAATATATTACTACAATTGCCTAAACAAACAAGAAAAAGGCAGGCAAAACAAAAATAGAACAAAACAAAAGCGATTTACAAAGGAAAAGGAAAGCAATCTCACGTGTCCCTCTCCAGAAACTCACATGACTGTGTTCCCTAGCAACGGCGCCAAAAACTTGATGCTAAAGATCACGGTAGTGCACCGTTCGCACAAGTAATATAAAATGGGCGAGTTTTCCCAAGTATCGATCTCTCAAGGAACATAGTAAGGTGGAGTTAATTTAGAGGAGGACTTGAGATTGAAGTCCTTAGGTCGGAGCTAATTAAGGGGGGTTTTGATATTTGCGGAAAAAGAAAGTAAAAAATGTAACAACTACTCCTATGCAACGCCGCTATGCAATGCTTCGCCAGGCGGGATGGAAAACTAGTCGGGCCGCTATGCACCGAATCACTTGGCGGATGGGCGAGTAGGCTTGCAGATGAGGTGATGAGAATGGCAAAATGAGGGTTGTGAGCACCTCTTCGCTACTCACACCACCAGCAATTGCTAGTGCGGCAAGGGCGGATAGATGGTGGATGGACAAATAGGCGCACCTCAAGCAACTAAAGCGTAAAACAATACAGAATCACATAGACAAGAATCTAATAAAGTATACATCTAAAGTGCAACAACATCAATATAAATGAAGTTTTAACACACATATACAGCAATAAAGGAAGAACAAGTCAAGAGATCGACCAAATCCGAAGTCTTGCTGAGGAATCACGGTTGGAATCGTCGGGTTGTCAATTCGCATCCAAGCTCGGTCCTCAACTGCGTCCGGGGTAGAGAAGGGCTGTCACCACCTTCTAATGGCTCGTCTTCTTCGTGTCACGTTAGCGGACGGAAGTTGCAAGCTTTCCTTTGCTTGATGGCTATGACATTGAAGATTGATATGAACCCAAGAGATGATGGAGGAGGCCGAGAGGAAGCTCCGGCTTGGATTTGGCAGTGAAAGCTTGCCTGGAGCACCTCCCTAGGGTGGAAGATGTTGAAAAATGACGGAGAAGGCGGAAAACGGCGGAGAAAGGTCGAGCGATCCTAGCGATTCTGAATTAGGGCGAGACCTGCGATATTTATACAAAGAAGAATGGAACAATGCGCACGATCACGGGCGAATGACCAGTGTTAGTGCACACTATGTCCAGTGATCACGCGCACTGGCATGGCAGAATAGGAAGAAGAACTGGGATAACGCGCACGAGTAGTGGTGCACGACCAGTGGTCGTGCGCACTAAGTTCAATGGTCATGCGATTACCCCAGACAGGACTCCAGGAAAAGAGCAATCAATGCACACGATAAGTGGCGCACGACTGGTGGTCGTGCTCTCTATGTCCAGTGGTCGTGCGATTACCCCAGATAGATTTTGGAAATCAGGGAACATTGCGTACGTGCAGTGGAGCACGACCAGTGGTCGTGTGCACTATATCCGATGAGCGTGCGTAGTATTCCTGCATCCAAACATCCCCGAAACACGCACACGACCCCTGAACCCAACACTGATATGTGCAGACATTCCAGACGAGCACAAAACGGAGTACAAACATTAAAAGTACAAAAATACACAACCACGGGCCTAAGTGTGCACTTCCTATGGAAATAAAGATAAGATGAAATATATACGATAACGAACTAAAAGTGAAGTGCATGCGAAGGAAAACAATCTCAGATGAGTCCGAAAATAGGTATAAAAAATGGACTCATCACGATCCTTGCCCTATAAAAATTTGGTTGTAACGTGGGTCAGCAAAGGCTGACCTCAATTGTGTAAACAACACATCTCCTCCAGACCGTCCCTAGCGGACCCCGGGGCACTCCATCACCCTACAGGTCAGCACTTCATACACAAAATACAATAACATGTAATGCTATAAAACAGGTTTGGATGTCTTATACAGCAAACACGTTTCTATGTTAAGCATATAATAATAGGTGTTGAAATCGAAAATCGATCTCCTACGGAGTTCACCCTCGTGGAAGGGGTGATCGCGTACCTACTTCACTCCTGCAAGAAAAACAACAAAAGAAACAAGGGAGAACCGACCCAAGGGCTCGGCGGGGAGGACCCACCACACACCAAGACGATCTGAGAGCGCTTCCTCTCCTTAGCCAAAGGCTGAGCTAAGGTACCCTCAGAAAGCACTTGAAAGCTGGAGTAAGAGAGCACAGGTAGCCTGCCTTCTAGGGTACCCCTTGGGTCCTATTTATATGTTTCAGAATTTGAACTGCCAATAACCAAACTGAACTGACCTGAAGTTACCAAAAAACACTTGGTTGAGTCTGCCAACAGCCAAACTCCGCTGTTTTGAAGGGCCATGGGCAGAACAGCGGGGGAAAAATAGTAAAAAGTACCTCATAGATCTGGGCGAGCTGGGGAGCCTGGCCACCTCGGCAGATCTTGCTCGCCTGCTATTTCCGAGCTCTTTTGCGCGAGCGCGAGTTGGGGGTGGCAAGCTCGCCTATCAGTCGACCTCCATTAGTTGACCACAACTCGACGAATTTTGGCTTAGTTCAGCGAATTCCGAGCTCACGGTCGATGAGTGCCGAGCTCGGGCTCGGTCTTCTCTGCCGAGCTCGCCAGGGGCCTGGGTGACGTGAGCCAGCTGGCTTGGTTCCTGGTTTACCCCGCTCTCCTTATACGGGGATGTACACAATCCCCGTTCGTTTTGAGCTTGGCAAAGCTCGGAAAGAAACATCCAACCCCAAGTGTTCGGCGAGCGCGGGGTAGACTGATACAGCGATAAAACAGTTACCCCTCTACTTAAATAGTAATACCTGCCCAACACAGGTAGAGGAAATAGGAAGTAAGAAGAGAAGGAGCGTTGGTCCTCACTCTTCTCACCACAAAACAAATCCTTGCCTAGCAATGTTTCGTCTACCAAAAGTTCGCTGGGGGCGAAGGTTACAACAGGGGATTCCACTGTGAAGGAGGTAGGAACCTCCTTACATAAGAGGATGCACTCATCGACAGCCTGAGCGCAAGGCTCAACGTCAACCAAACTTACCCGTGGAGATTCAACCTGCACAGGCTCACATAAGGAAGGGGGGGGGGGGTCAAGAAATAAAAGAGACGAAGAACATAAAGAAATAATCGGGGGAGTGATCCCTGTTTCACTCCCCAAAGGCTGAGGTAGAAAAATATCATCAGCAATTTTGACAATGCTACAAGGCTCAGCCGGATCAATAGAGACCTCCACCAAGACTTGGACTTCCTCCTTTGGTATCGAGGGAGAAACCTCGACACCAGGAAGGTTGTCCTCATCCATGGGAGTGGAAATAATCCATGTATCACAAGCCTCAACTTGTGTTGCATCGTCGAAAATTTCGTCGGAGACGACTGAAGTAGAATGCACAAAAGGCAGAAGAAGTTTGCTTGGATAAAAGTCAAGCGCAGGTTCCTCGCAAAGAATCGGCTACATGCTTGGAGATGTATGCATATAAGAGATCAGCTCAGCCACATCAAAGCCTAGATCAGCCACACATCTGGCGGTTGTGTCCACATCATTCCCTTCAACAAATGAAGGTGACAGGGATACATAACCAGATGATGAAGGTGTGCCACCAAGGGTAGGAGTCGGGATGATCTGAATGTCCGGCTCATCATCCTTTTCCATAACACGGAGGTACTCGACACAATCCTTCAGGACATGATCTGTTCTACGACAATACAAACACTTTCTCCCATTACTCTGCGGTCTTTGTGGGGCCAGAGAGGAATAAGAGAACGGTGTATGTGGCGAGGACGATTGACCATAAGCTCGGGTCACAGTGTTTGAAAGGTTGTACGAATACAACATCTCATACATTGTGCGCTGAGGCTTATGCTCAATATCTCTCGTAGGGCATTCATGACTAGCATGGGAAGGCTTTCCACACCAACGACATTGGGCATACAAATATCCCCACATGCTGTCAAAACAGCAGATTCAAAATAAATTATGCAAATTACTAAATCCAACAATATATTACTATAATTGCCTAAACAAACAAGAAAAAGGCAGGTAAAACAGAAATAGAACAAAACAAAAGCGATTTACAAAGGAAAAGGAAAGCAATCTCACGTGTCCCTCTCCAGAAACTCACACGACTGTGTTCCCCAGCAACGGCGCCAAAAACTTGATGCTAAAGATCACGGCAGTGCACCGGTCGCACAAGTAATATAAAATAGGCGAGTTTTCCCAAGTATCGATCTCTCAAGGAACATAGTAAGGTGGAGTTTATTTAGAGGAGGACTTGAGATTGAAGTCCTTAGGTCGGAGCTAATTAAGGGGGGTTTTGATATTTGCGGAAAAAGAAAGTAAAAAATGTAATAACTACTCCTATGCAACGCCGCTATGCAATGCTTCGCCAGGCGGGATGGAAAACTAGTTGGGTCGCTATGCACCGAATCACTAGGCGGATGGGCGAGTAGGCTTGCGGATGAGGTGATGAGAATGGCGAAATGAGGGTTGTGAGCACCTCTTCGCTACTCACACCACCAGCAATTGCTAGTGCGGCAAGGGCGGATGGATGGTGGATGGACAAATAGGCGCACCTCAAGCAACTAAAGCGTAAAACAATACAGAATCACATAGACATGAATCTAATAAAATATACATCTAAAGTGCAACAACATCAATATAAATGAAGTTTTAACACACATATACAACAATAAAGGAAGAACAAGTCAAGAGATCGACCAAATCCAAAGTCTTGCTGAGGAATCATGGTTGGAATCGTCGGGTTGTCAATCCGCATCCAAGCTCGGTCCTCAACTGCGTCCGGGGTAGAGAAGGGTCGTCACCACCTTCCAATGGCTCGTCTTCTTCGTGTCACGTTAGCGGACGGAAGTTGCAAGCTTCCCTTTGCTTGATGGCTATGACATTGAAGATTGAAATGAACCCAAGAGATGATGGAGGAGGCCGAGAGGAAGCTCCAGCTTGGATTTGGCGGTGAAAGCTTGCCCGGAGCACCTCCCTAGGGTGGAAGATGATGAAAAATGGCAGAGAAGGCGGAAAATAGCGGAGAAAGGTCGAGCGATCCTAGCGATTCTGAATTAGGGCGAGACCTGCGATATTTATACAAAGAAGAATGGAACAATGAGCACGATCACGGGCGCACGACCAGTGGTCGTGCGCACTATGTCCAGTGATCATGCGCACTGGCATGGCAGAATAGGAAGAAGAACTGGGATAACGCGCACGAGTAGTGGCGCACGGCCAGTGGTGGTGCGCACTAAGTTCAATGGTCATGCGATTACCCCAGACACGACTCCAGGAAAAGAGGAATCAATGCACACGATAAGTGGCGCACGACTGGTGGTCGTGCTCTCTATGTCCAGTGGTCGTGCGATTACCCCAGATAGATTTTGGAAATCAGGGAACATTGCGTACGTGCAGTGGCGCACGACCAGTGGTCGTGCGCACTATATCCGATGAGCGTGCGTAGTATTCCTGCATCCAAACATCCCTGAAACACGCACACGACCCCTGAACCCAGCACTGATATGTGCAGACATTCCAGACGAGCACAAAACGGAGTACAAACATTAAAAGTACAAAAATACACAACCACGGGCCTAAGTGTGCACTTCCTATGGAAATAAAGATAAGATGAAATATATACGATAACGAACTAAAAGTGAAGTGCATGCGAAGGAAAACAATCTCAGATGAGTCCGAAAATAGGTATAAAAAATGGACTCATCACGTCCTTGCCCTATAAAAATTTGGTTGTAACGTGGGTCAGCAAAGGCTGACCTCAATTGTGTAAACAACACATCTCCTCCAGATCGTCCCTAGCGGACCCCGGGGCACTCCATCACCCTACAGGTCAGCACTTCATACACAAAATACAATAACATGTAATGCTATAAAACAGGTTTGGATGTCTTATACAGCAAAAACGTTTCTATGTTAAGCATATACTAATAGGTGTTGAAACCGAAAATCGATCTCCTACGGAGTTCACCCTCGGGGAAGGGGTGATCGCATACCTACTTCACTCCTGCAAGAAAAACAACAAAAGAAACAAGGGAGAACCAACCCAAGGGCTCGGCGGGGAGGACCCACCACACACCCAGAAGATCTGAGAGCGCTTCCCCTCCTTAGCCAAAGGCTGAGCTAAGGTACCCTTAGAAAGCACTTGAAAGCTGGAGTAATAGAGCACAGGTAGCCTGCCTTCTAGGGTACCCCTTGGGTCCTATTTATATGTTTCAGAATTTGAACTGCCAATAACCAAACTGAACTGACCTGAAGTTACCAAAAAAACCTTGGTTG
The DNA here is from genome assembly GCA_039583875.1 of Platanthera guangdongensis. NCBI lineage: Eukaryota > Viridiplantae > Streptophyta > Magnoliopsida > Asparagales > Orchidaceae > Platanthera > Platanthera guangdongensis. The sequence goes on along the minus strand of CM077152.1, from coordinate 123,160,161 downwards.
AGTCTGCCAACAACCAAACTCCGCTGTTTTGAAGGGCTATGGGCAGAACAGCGTGGGAAAAATAGTAAAACGTACCTCATAGATCTGGGCGAGCTGGGGAGCCTGGCCAACTCGGCAGATCCTACTCGCCTGCTATTTCCGAGCTCTTTTGCGCGACCGCGAGTTGTGGGTGGCGAGCTCGCCTATCAGTCGACCTCCATTAGTTGACCACAACTAAACGAATTTTGGCTTAGGTCAGCGAATGCCGAGCTCACGGTCGATGAGTGCCGAGCTCACGGTCGATGAGTGCCGAGCTCGGGCTCGGTCTTCTCTGCCGAGCTCGCCAGGTGCCTGGGTGACGTGAGCCGGCTGGCTTGGTTCCTGGTTTACTGCGCTCTCCTGATACGGGGATGTACACAATCCCCGTTCGTTTTGAGCTTGGTAAAGCTCGGAAAGAAACATCCAACCCCAAGTGTTCGGCGAGCGCGGGGTAGAATGGAGGGAATCTTCAGGTGTGGTCCACCTGCGGCTATATATATACACCTGTATACATGCCTGACTTTTGCCATCCCCTTTGATATAGCCCTGCCGAGATGCCGATTCCCAAGCAGATCCAAGAGCTCCTTAATCGAGCTCGCCAGGCCTCAACTGCTCGCATAGCTGCCCTGACAGTGGTTCCGGCCGCTGTGCCACAGTGTGGCTCGGCCGAGCCCCACTCCGCCAAGAGGTCGAAGTTGTTTCCCCAAGCGGCCGAGCCCATTTATGACGACCTGAGGACCACCTTGGAGCATGGGACCGGCTCCACCACTCTGCCTGCTCATGACAAGGGAAAAAACATTGTTGACCTTTGTGATGACCCAAATAACCTGCTGGATGGCAGTAGGAGCGCCATGACTCGAGACAGTACCCTGCGAGCCAAGACCACTCTTGGGGACTCGCGATTCATGACTCCGGAGAACCGTCCCCAGGACTCGTCTAATGAGAGGGCGGCTGCGATCTGGATTGCCGACGTCGAGCACTCTGCCCGCGTGCCGAGTGCGAACTTGACGAGGCCCAGCACCTCGTTCCTGAAATCTTCAAATATCCCCACCGTGGCAAGAGGTGGGGTGGGGGGTGGGCGGTGAGCTCGACCTGTCAGGTCCCTGTCCTCCTGTCATCTAGCTTGCTGAAGCTTTTTTGCACTGACCACGCTCCATGCTCACCACACCAAAATATTGAAACTAAAAATCGGTCTCCTGTGGAGTTCACCCTCGGGGAAGGGTTGATCTCATACCTACTTCACTCCTACAAGCAAAACAACAAAAGAAATAAGGGAGAACCGACCCAAGGGCGCAGTGGGGTGGACCCAACACACACCCGGAAGATCTGAGAGCGCTTCCCCTCCTTAGCCAAAGGCCGAGCTAAGGTACCCTCGGAAAGCACTTGAAAGCTAGAGCATGAGAGCACAGGTAGCCTGCCTTCTGGGGTACCCCTTGGGTCCTATTTATAGGTTTCAGAATTTGAACTGCCAATAACCAAACTGAACTTACGTGAAGTTACCAGAAAACCCTTGGTTGGGTCTGCCAACAGCCAAACTCCGCTGTTTAGAAGGGCTATGGGCAGACCAGCGGGGGCAAAACAGTAAAACGTACCTCATAGATCTGGGCGAGCTGGGGAGACTGGCCACCTCAACTGATCCTGCTCGCCTGCTGTTGCCGAGCTCTTTTGCGCGAGCGCGAGTTGGGTGCGGCGAGCTCGCCTATCAGTCGGCCTCCATTAGTCGACCTCAGCTCGACGAATTTTGGCTTAGCTCGGCGAATGTCGAGCTCGCGGTCGACGAACACCGAGCTCTGGCTCGGGCTTCTCTGCCGAGCTTGCCTGGAGCCTGGGTGATCTGAGCCATCCGGCTTGGTTCCTGGTTCACCCCGCTCGTCGGATACGAGGTTGTACAATAGGGGCCTACAATGCAGCAGGAATGCAATCCTGGTTTCACCCAAAGCACCCTAAAGTGTATGCTTCTAATACATCATCACATCGGGTACTCTAAATTCCGCATTGGCATTCAAGTCGCAAACACAAGGGTACTATAAATTCCCCCAAACAGCATACAAATCGCAAACACAAGGGTACTCTAAATTCCTCCAAACGGCATACAAGCCGCCACACAAACAACCCGATAAGAAACCTTGCTAGACCCCACCCGTCGCAACGACCCAGGCCCGACTCCAATATCGGGATCAAGTCCACCGAAGGAGACCCAACGGGACCTAGCTAGAATCATCCGGGCTTGCCCAAAGCTCGACATTCTCGTCAGTTCCACAGAAGGGGGACTTGTCTCGCCGGGACACTCTCCACACATGACTTTGCAACGTCACGGTCTAGCCAGTCGACCGCAGAGACAATTCACCCCTTAGCACATGACAATCCCAAGCCTTTCCCGCCCAAATACACCATTCGTACTGTAGCATCCCCGTGCCCTAAGGAAACCATCTATCGTCACAACGGAGCTAACCTTGTCCGGTTCCGATGATCATTACTGTGCCCCAAGGAAAGCATCTACCGTCACAACGGAGCTAACCTTGTCCTGTTCCGCCTACGTGTACTCACGCGAAATGAGGGGGGAACATACAACATCACCAACGACTTCTTACCACTATGCATCATCACCGATTCAGACTAACGGTCGTGACTGCGGCTTCACCCACAATGCCTAATCCACTAACGGAGCGGATTTCTAATGTAATATCATATCGGGGACGGACATAATCGACCTAATGGCTCCTCTTGAACCATGGCAACCCAAATCCCTCTCATTTGAGAGATTTGGTGCCTATATGCTTGAAATAAAATCAAGTAAAAGAAAAGATGTCATGCACGCATCCTATAACTGAGAGGAGAAGTGTCATTATCTTATGACTCCTCTTCTTAGCCATGAAACCCTTGTCTTGCACGGATTAAAATGAGCGCCTCCACGTCCTCTACCCGGATCTGGCCTCGAAACGACGATCGAAGGTCTGAAGCTCCTTCAATGGCGAAAGAAAGTTCTCTTCTTCCTCCTCCTCCAAACCCTAACTCGCACTTCCCAAATGTGAAAATGATGTGAAACAACCGTTCAGCCCTATATAAGCACTCTGGAGGAGAGTCTTGGGCCTTAGGATCGAATCCTAAATGAAATCGAACTGCTATAAAGCCAAACGACGGAACTGCTTACGTCCGCTATCGCCGGGCGGTAACTACCTATCGCCGAGCGGTAGCTTCCCGAGCGCTCGACCGGAAAATAATGTTCCGCTAATCTCGGAGATAAGGCTAACGCTGCGCTGTAGTGTTTTTCTCGAGAACTCGACGTTTTCTCGAAAACGCATCGTTCGACGGACTAGGCACTTCATTCGATGAAACAGGGCTATTGCCGGGCGATAGCTATCACCGGGCGGTAAACCTCCAGTGCTCGACGAACAAATCTTTTGATCGATGCTCGAAGAAACAGAGCTATCGTCGAGCGGTACTTTGCTAACACCGCGCACTAGCACTCAACACTCTCAGTGCCTGACCACTCAAAGTTCTCAGCACCTGGCCACTCAACAGTCTCAGTGCCTGGCCACTCAAAGCAAAGCTACAGCTAGGCGACAACTACTACCGTCGGGTGATATCTTCCAATGACTCGTTCTGAAAACTGGGGTGTTACACATTGAGTGCACTAAATGCCATAGACTGATTGGCATTGAGTGCATTGAGTGCACTCAATGCCAATATACTTTGGCATATTTATGGCTTGGGGCATTGAGTGCGTTGAGTTCACTCAACTCCATGGAAAGATTGGCGTTGAGTGCGTTGAGTGCACTCAACGCCAATATACTTTGGCAGATTTATGGCTTGGGGTGTTGAGTGCGTTGAGTGCACTCAATGTCATGGACCGATTGGTGTTGAGTGCATTGAGTGCACTCAACGCCATATTACTTGGGAAGATTTCTGGTTCGGGGCATGATTGTCTCTTAGATATCTACAAGGAGAAAATAACCAAACTAACAATCCAACAAGGCAAGTATACCTATCGAAATGCAGCTAGGGGACACAAGTGTCGTATTAAAATCCGGGAACAGTTGAGTAAGCTTACTCACACGAAATCTATTATTTTATCGACGGAAAAATTAGGTTTTTTAGAAGAAAGCTAAACGTACTAAAGGAAGAGAACTACTTGCAATGAAAGAGAGCTACTTGCATGAAAAGATAAAGAGAGCTAAAAGAGCGATTAAACTTAAGCTTAATAATGATGAGGGGAAAATGCACTCGATCAGAAATCACCTCGGCAAGAGTGGTTAAACTTAAGCTACTTGTATTGATCATCCTGTCGTTGTTTATTAAGTTCGGAAGGTTATGACGGGGATGGATTATTTTTAAAGGTGGGTGGTGGAGTGAGTTGTTTTTCTAAAATATGAGTGATAATTTCTTCGGCAGAGGGTGGAATTTTTAAAACGGGAACGGAGCTTTGATTTTTTAAAGCGGAAGCGGAGATTGCCTCGGGCTCTTCACTTATCGTACCGGGAACTTTCTTCCCACTCCGAAGAGTTATAGCTTTCGCTTGCTCTCTCGGGTTGGGCTCGGTATTGGAAGGAAGAGACCCTACGGGTCGCTCAGAAATCATTTTAGCGAGCTGTCCTACCTGATTTTCTAAATTTTTAACACTTCCAGTTAAGGTTCTAATCATAGCATCATTAGCATTCATGTATTTTGAAAACATTTCCTCCAAATTTGGAGGTTTTGGAAAACTTTGAGGAGGTGGTGGTGGTGCAGAAAAATCACTTTGCGGCGGCGGGCGCACAGCATTTGATGGATTGCTCCACGAAAAATTCGGATGATTTGTTAACGCAGGATTATAACTATTCGGAAAATTAAATCCAGGAGGATGATAATTTGCAGCAGAAAAATTATTAAAAGCAGTTCTAGGCATATTATTTACATAATCCAAATGTTCGGCGGGAGGAGTTGCAAATTCCCATACCTGAGGGGCGGAGGCAGCAGTCATCTCCGTAAATTTTTTGCTTAATATTTCAAATTGCAGTGCGAGTTGGGAGACATTGTGCACTTCAAAGAGACCTGCAGGTTTGTTTGGGCGGGACCTAGGCACATTCCACTGGTAAGTGTTCATGGCCATGTCCTCAAACAGCTCAAGAGCTGCTTCCGGGGTCTTATGGTTTAAAGTACCGCCAGAAGCTGCGTCTATCATTTGCTTTGTGCTTTGATTTAGCCCATTATAGAACATCTGCACCTGCAACCATACAGGCAGAGAGTGATGTGGGCATCATCTTAATAATTCTTTAAATCTTTCCCAGGTTTTGTAAAGGGTCTCAGAGTCTATTTGTCCAAAGGCAGAAATGTCATTCCTAAGTTTTGCAGTTTTAGCAGGCGGAAAATACTTGGCCAAAAATTTTTCACTTAATTGCGTCCAAGTAGTTATGCTATTTTTAGGATGGGTGTTCAGCCACTGCTTAGCCTTAATTCTAAGAGAGAAAGGAAACAATCTTAGCCTAATAGCATCATTTGTGACACCATTTATCTTGAAGGTGTCACAAATCTCAAGAAAGCTGGCTATGTGTGCGTTCAGATCTTCATCTTGAAGCCCGTCAAATTGCACATACTGTTGCACCATTTGAATTATGCTAGTCTTCAGTTCACAATTATTATTATTTATTGCAGGGCGAACTATACTAGATTCGGTACCCTCGAGATTTGGTCGTGCATAATAGGACATAGGCCTTTGCACGGCTTCCTCCACGTTGTGTTCTGCCATTCTTAAGGTAGAAAATGACTCGGAATCCTCAACCGGCACTTGGGTAGTATAGCCTTGAAATCGCGATCTTCTCCGAAGAGTACGCTCAATTTCGTGGTCCAGGTCCAAAGTAACCGACGGACTTCCGCGGGTCATACACTAGAAGAAGAGAGTAGAAGAAAGACTAGAAAATAAAAGAGCTATTGAAGTTCGAAATTTTTTTTGAAATAGATTTTTTTTATGTTTTAACTCCCGAACATCCCAAGGTCTACCCGGTGAAGGGTTCGCAGGGTACTAGACAACATAGTGGCATTTAGAGCCACTTTGCCCTTTTCGAGAGAGTTAGGTGGTGTAGAAAAATTTGTGATGTGGGTTTCTATTAAGTAGGCGGTAATTAAAATCTAGCCATTTAACTCCGAGCGAGTAGGCGGAAAATAAAAGCTACACTCACGAACTCGACAGAAAATTAAAACACACTCACTATACAGAAAGTAAACACACTTTACTGAAATAAATCCAGCCATTTAACTCAAGTGAGTAGGCGGAAAAATTAAAAATACGCACACTCTACTGAAATAAAGCTTGCCATTTAACTCAAGTGAGTAGGCGGAAAAATTAAAAATACGCACACTTGCTTGAACAAAATCCAGCCATTTAACTCAAGTGAGTACGCGGAAAAATTTTAAGAAGGAGGGTGAGAAAGAGAAGTGATAAAATTAATATATTCGTGTTTTCAATTTATCAACGAGCGTTGCCTCCCCGGCAACGGCGCCAAAAACTTGATTGTCTCTTAGATATCTACAAGGTGAAAATAACCAAACTAACAATCCAACAAGGCAAGTATACCTATCGAAATGCAGCTAGGGGACACACGTGTCGTATTAAAATCCGGTAACAGTTGAGTAAGCTTACTCACACGAAATCTATTATTTTATCGACGGAAAAATTAGGTTTTTTAGAAGAAAGCTAAACGTACTAAAGGAAGAGAACTACTTGCAACGAAAGAGAGCTACTTGCATGAAAAGATAAAGAGAGCTAAAAGAGCGATTAAACTTAAGCTTAATAACGATGAGGGGAAAATGCACTCGATCAGAAATCACCTCGGCAAGAGTGGTTAGAAAAATACGACAAAATAAACCTAAGCTAATTAGGGTAAAGGTCCTTGACCGTGGAGGTTTCATGAATATTGACACGCTTCTCTCGAAGGCCGTGCCTAACTGAGTTTAGAAAGGTCCGACCGACTCTCGCCAAAATCGGAGGCCTAAAACTCCCTTTACGCGGTGAACCCCGCTATTGGATTTTACTCCAATCCGGGAGATTTGAACGTCTGCCTCTCTCGAGGGGTGCGAACAACTCCCTTTACTCTTGAGTGCTTATTTCAAACTTTCGCCCTCTCGGCTAGCCCAGAATGAAAGCAAAGGTGGAGAGTATATATCGATGATATACCTCCAACCCGTGATAAATCAAGAGTAATTCAAGGCTAAACCCTAAAAATAAAAGGTAAGATTCAAAGCATCATAACCTAATCACTCGAACCTCAGATCATCAAGATCGAGTACATGGAGGATTAGTTAATCATGGTGAGGTGGAAGAGGGGGGATGAGTAGAAGAAGAATAATGAAAACAGAGCAGAAACGTAAAAGAAAATAACACTTTTTATTAATGGAAACAGGGATCTTACAGCTTGAAAACCAGAGATTACAAGTGCATGGAAAGGTAAACTACATTATCATTAACATTATACTACAGAACGAAGCTAGAAACTAATACAGGGAAAGCATAAAGCTAGAGCTAAGAACTAAAAATGGAGAGACATGCTTAAAAAAGTTCAAAAATACAAAGGACGGAACCTCCCCTCTCAATCTGAAAAGTGTCCCTGAACCCTTAGAGTTGGGCTCTATTTATAGAATTTTTTGGTTCGGGTCACGCCCCCCTGTCACGCCCGGGTCGGGCGTGACCCTGGGGCGTGACACATTCGGCGCGACTTTTTCGGGCTGGAATTTAATTCTGACGAAGTAGTTGAAGTACACGCCCACAAGTCACGCCCTTGTAGGGCGTGTACCTGGGACGTGTTCTTTGCGGCGTGACTTTGTTGAGCTGAAATTGAATGTTGGAGGTGACGGGCGGAATTGCTGCAGTACACGCCCATATGTCACGTCCGGGTCAGGCGTGACCCTGGGGCGTGACACTTTCGGTGCAACGGTGGAGCGGGAAAAACGAGCGCGTTGCGGCGATTCCTTGGAACCTGGGGACACGCCTCTAGAACACGCCCGTGTCGGATGTGACACGGGCGTGACAGAGGGCGTGTACACTAAGTTTCCACGGAATGCAGTTTCGGACCAATTGCGTCATTCCTCTGGGTTACACGCCCTAGGTACACGCCCGGGTAGGGCGTGACCCTGGGACGTGTCACAGCAAAATTCGGCTGAAAGCCGCGAAAACCTGCAAAAAGCAGAAAAAATGCATTAGCGACAAAAATATATACAAAGGGGAATCAAAATAAGTACTTTACAAGACATGATTTGCTTTAAAACCCCGAAAATATCCTAATAAAATTGACTGCAAACCGTATTATCAAATTCCCCCAAGCTTAAGTTTTGCTTGTCCCCAAGCAAAGATATAAAGACTAGCTAATCATAAAAAGTGACTAATTCAAAAAGTTTTAATCATACTTACACAAGTACTATGCGAAATTCTAGGTAGGGAGAATGTAAAACGTAAATCTAAAACAATTATTTTGGTATGCTTTAACTTTTATAAACTTTACTTAATAAAAATAAATCATCCAGAATTTTGACGAAATTCTTTAAATAGATTTGAGCAAGGCAATGAAAATGAAAAGAACGTATTGAGTTATTAGTAGATCCAAGCAACGCATTATAATTATATCAATTAAATAACAAAAATCTAAGTTTAAATCCAAAACTAAAACTGATTTACTTTTCTTCTTTTCTTAGTTGTTAAATAAAATTAAAAAAGGGCGTGAATCAAAAGGACTTAATAGGACCGAAACGTTTGGTTTAGGAATATGAATAGGAGTGGAATTCAAATATAAATATGGAGGCTTAAAAGTCACACTAAACCAAAACAACGAGTTTCAAAAAAAAAATAAATTTATTTTAAACAAAATATGTATAAATAAATTTATTTTTTTTTCTTTATGATTATTTATCTCTTTTTTTTATTATTATTTTCATTCATTTTTTCTCTTTTTTTTTCAATACATTGCTTTTGAGTACACTTTTTTCAACAATTTCTCCAAAGATAACACAAAATTTCCTATCAAAAAAATTAGCGTGATTAGATAGGTAGGAATTTGGGCTTTGGTGAAAATGAAATGCTGTGTGGAGTTATCAAATGAATTTGGAAAAAAGGCTCAAAAGCGGCTAACTAGTGGTAAAAGATTTTAGGTTGGCAGGAAAGCTCAAACGTAAACAAAAATGGCCTAAATCATTTTCACGCTTTTTTAAATTTATTTAAAACATAGAGTCGATAAATTTCAAAAAGCAAGTTCGAGAAAATAAAAGAAGATTGATGAAATTATCTTGAAAATAAAAATAATATGTGACTTGGATCGTTCATATCTACTACGTTATTTAAAATTTGTACTTACAAAAATTATCTAAAGACGAAAAGGAAAATAGTGGATGATAAATTTTTAGAGAAAGTAAAGTAAATAAAGAACGGAAAACCATAATAGAAATGCACGTTTTAGAGAAATATTTTACCTTAACATGCTACCGTGAATTAGAAACACAACATGGCGACATTTTACTTGTGAAATATGATTAAAAAATGATTAGAAAAATTATAATTAACAACGTTGTTTATAAAGAAGTTTGAGAAAAACAAAACATAAACATGGGGTACTTATTGAAATACCAAAATGCAGCTATATATATATATATATATATATTTGTTTTTTGAATGTTTTGGATTTTTTTGGATATTTACAAAAAGCAAAAAGGAGGAACTCATCCCCCAAGCTTAAAATCTACATTGTCCTCAATGGAGAAGGAGGTCGGAGAACGAGAGAAAAGAAAAGTATAGAAATGAAAGACAGAATTGAAAAACAGGTACTTCCCCTGTTTTATGTGGCAGGGAAAGCTGAGTGATGCCGCTCCTCCATGCATGTGCTGTGGATCTTCAGGAAACGTCGTCTGGTGGACTTTGTCATGGAATCAGAACCGGTAGAGCATGCGATCGGAGAAGTTTCAGCTTGCCGGAGCCAGTCGGGGCAAAAATTGTGAAATAAAGAAAACCGAAAAAGATAACTTGGGTTGCCTCCCAAGAGCGCCCTTTGTTTAAAGCGTCGTTTGAGCTCGACGCATCAATATAAGAATGTCCCAAATATTGTTTTAAAAAAAGTTCGAATAAAGGTCAAAGTTTACGAGAAAAATAAAGTTCAGATTAATCAAATGTTAGGACCGGAAAGATAGAGTTAACAGGGTTGAGAGTGACATCATCACAGAAATACAGTTTAAGACGCTGACCATTCACTTTGAAAGTACCCTCATCAGGGTGGGAAATTAAAACAGTACCATAAGAAAAGACTTCTAAAACAGTAAAAGGCCCCGACCAACGTGATTTTAATTTACCCGGGAATAAACGTAAACTAGAATTATAAAGAAGCACTTGGTCGCCCGGCTTAAAGATTTTTGGGTGCCTAAGATGCCGATCGTGTAAACGCTTCGTCCGCTCTTTATAAAGTCTGGTATTTTCATATGCGTAAGAGCGCCACTCATCAAGTTCGTTAAGTTGAAATTTTCTAAAATCGCCGACAGAGTGGGGATCGAAGTTTAAAAATCGTAAGGCCCAAAAGGCGCGGTGTTCTAACTCTACGGGTAAATGACACGATTTTCCATAAACCAACCGATATGGCATACATCCGAGGGCGGTTTTGTACGCTGTTCGGTAGGCCCATAGAGCATCGTCTAATTTGGCTGACCAGACTTTTCTAGATGTTGAAACAGTCTTTTCTAAAATTCTTTTTATTTCTCTATTCACTACTTCGACTTGTCCGTTAGTTTGGGGGTGGTAGGTAGTGGAAATCTTATGAGTAACGCCATATTTAGTTAGGATTTTTGAAAATTGTGCGTTACAGAAATGGGAACCCCTATCACTAACGATAGCGCGCGTCGTACCAAATCGAGAAAATAATGTTTTTTAGGAAATTAACTACGACTCGGGCATCATTTGTAGGAAGAGCTTGGGCTTCGGCCCAACGCGAAACATAATCAACGGCAACTAAAATGTACTTAAAATCTTGGGCTAGCCGAGAGGCCGAAAGTATGACAGGCAGCTTGGAGTCCTTTTCTAAGAAAGCGTATCGAAGGTGCTCTGGTAGTTCTTTCAGTTTCAAGGTAGGGGGGTCATCATACGAGGTTTTGGAAATTTGTTCTTTTCAAAAACTATGTCCTCGTACACTTTTTTATATGTAAAATTAAAAGGGGTGTTGCTAGCGGCCATGGCGGCTTCGTGCAGCGATTCAGTTGGAAAAGTAGAAGAGGAACAAAAATCAAAAAAATCTTTTTCAAAATCAGAAAGGCGGGTGGAGGATTCTTCACTTAGGTGTAGAGATTCAGTTGGAGGAGTAGGAAAGGAACAAAAATTGGAAAATTCTTCTTCAAAATCAGAGGTTTGAGAGAAGGATTCTTCACTTACGGTATCCATGAAAAAACAGGAGTCATCATTAGCTAGTGTGTTTTTCATCGAGGGGGTGATAGAGAAAGTTACCTCATCGTCGCCCACTCGAAGGAAGAGCTTACCATTGCTTACGTCAATGATAGCTCGGGAGGTGGCAAGGAAGGGTCGGCCAAGGATCAGGGGAACCTCGACGTCTTCTTCGATGTCCAAAATGACAAAGTCCACCGGGAAGATGAACTTGTCAACTTTGACTAGGACGTCCTCCACTATTCCTAACGGTTATTTGACTGATCTATCGGCGAGCTGGATACTCATGCATGTGGGGTTGAGACTACCAATTCCTAACATTTTAAACAACGAGAGGGGCATAAGATTAATACTCACACCTAAGTCGGCTAAAGCATGTTTGACAAAGAGATCACCAAAGACACACGAGATAGAGAAACTACCCGGGTCACTGATTTTCTTCGGTAATCCGTTTGTCAAAACTGCCGAGCACTCAGCATTTAACGTGACATGAGAAAGGTTCTCTAACTTCTTCTCGTTGGTTAGGAGGTCCTTAAGGTATTTTACGTACTTCGGCATCTGGGATATGGCTTCGTGGAAAGGCAGATTTATGTGGATTTGTTTAAACATTTCTAAAAAACGGGTGTATTGATCATCCTGTCGTTGTTTATTAAGTTCGGAAGAGTATGGCGGGGATGGATTATTTTTAAAGGTGGGTGGTGGAGTGAGTTGTTTTTCTAAAATAGGAGTGATAATTTCTTCGGCAGAGGGTGGAATTTTTAAAACGGGAACGAAGCTTTGATTTTTTTAAAGCGGAAGCGGAGATTGCCTCGGGCTCTTCACTTATCGTACCGGGAACTTTCTTCCCACTTCGAAGAGTTATAGCTTTCGCATGCTCTCTCGGGTTGGGCTCGGTATTGGAAGGAAGAGACCCTACGGGTCGCTCAGAAATCATTTTAGCGAGCTGTCCTACCTGATTTTCTAAATTTTTAACACTTCCAGTTAAGGTTCTAATCGTAGCATCATTAGCATTCATGTATTTTGAAAACATTTCCTCCAAATTTGGAGGTTTTGGAAAACTTTGAGGAGGTGGTGGTGGTGCAGAAAAATCACTTTGCGGTGGCGGGCGCACAACATTCGATGGATTGCTCCACGAAAAATTCGGATGATTTCTTAACGCAGGATTATAACTATTCGGAAAATTAAAACCAGGAGGATGATAATTTGCAGCAGAAAAATTATTAAAAGCAGTTCTAGGCATATTATTTACATAATCCAAATGTTCGGCGGGAGGAGTTGCAGATTCCCATACCTGAGGGGAGGAGGCAGCAGTCATCTCCGTAAATTTTTTGCTTAATATTTCAACTTGCAGTGCGAGTTGGGAGACGTTGTCCTCTTCAAAGAGACCTGCAGGTTTGTTTGGGCGGGACCTAGGCACATTCCACTGGTAAGTGTTCATGGCCATGTCCTCAAACAGCTCAAGAGCTGCTTCCGGGGTCTTATGGTTTAAAGTACCGCCAGAAGCTGCGTCTATCATTTGCTTTGTGCTTTGATTTAGCCCATTATAGAACGTCTGCACCTTCAACCATACAGGCAGAGCGTGATGTGGGCATCGTCTTAATAATTCTTTAAATCTTTCCCAGGTTTCGTAAAGGGTCTCAGAGTCTATTTGTCCAAAGGCAGAAATGTCATTCCTAAGTTTTGCAGTTTTAGCAGGCGGAAAATACTTGGCCAAAAATTTTTCAGTTAATTGCGTCCAAGTAGTTATGCTATTTTTAGGAAGGGTGTTCAGCCACTGCTTAGCCTTAATTCTAAGAGAGAAAGGAAATAATCTTAGCATAATAGCATCATTTGTGACACCATTTATCTTGAAGGTGTCACAAATCTCAAGAAAGCTAGCTATGTGTGCGTTCGGATCTTCATCTTGAAGCTCGTCAAATTGCACATACTGTTGCACCATTTGAATTATGCTAGGCTTCAGTTCGAAATTATTATTATTTATTGCAGGGCGAACTATACTAGATTCTGTACCCTCGAGATTCGGTCGTGCATAATAGGACATAGGCCTTTGCACGACTTCCTCCACGTTGGGTTCTGTCATTCTTAAGGTAGAAAATGACTCGGAATCCTCAACCGGCACTTGGGTAGTAGGGCCTTGAAATCGCGATCTTCTCCGAAGAGTACGCTCAATTTCGTGGTCCAGGTCCAAAGTAACCGACGGACTTCCGCGGGTCATACACTAGAAGAAGAGAGGAGAAGAAAGACTAGAAAATAAAAGAGCTAATGAAGTTCGAATTTTTTTTTTGAAATAGATTTTTTTTATGTTTTAACTCCCGAACTTCCCAAGGGCTACCCGGTGAAGGGTTCGCAAGGTACTCGACAACATAGTGACAATTAGAGCCACTTTGCCCTTTTCGAGAGAGTTAGGTGGTGTAGAAAAATTTGTGATGTGGGTTTCTATTAAGTAGGCGGTAATTAAAATCCAGCCATTTAACTCCGAGCGAGTAGGCGGAAAATAAAAGCTACACTCACGCACTCGACAGAAAATTAAAACACACCCACTCTACAGAAAGTAAACACACTTTACTGAAATAAATACAGCCATTTAACTCAAGTGAGTAGGCGGAAAAATTAAAAATACACACACTCTACTGAAATAAAGCCCGCCATTTAACTCAAGTGAGTAGGAGGAAAAATTAAAAATATGCACACTTGCTTGAACAAAATCCAGCCATTTAACTCAAGTGAGCAGGCGGAAAAATTTTAAGAAGGAGGGTGAGAAAGAGAAGTGATAAAATTAATATATTCATGTTTTCAATTTATCAACGAGCGTTGCCTCCCCGGCAACGGCGCCAAAAACTTGATTGTCTCTTAGATATCTGCAAGGAGAAAATAACCAAACTAACAATCCAACAAGGCAAGTATACCTATCGAAATGCACCTAGGGGACACAAGTGTCGTATTAAAATCCGGGAACAGTTGAGTAAGCTTACTCACACGAAATCTATTATTTTGTCGACGGAAAAATTAGGTTTTTTAGAAGAAAGCTAAACGTACTAAAGGAAGAGAACTACTTGCAATGAAAGAGAGCTACTTGCATGAAAAGATAAAGAGAGCTAAAAGAGCGATTAAACTTAAGCTTAATAACGATGAGGGGAAAATGCACTCGATCAGAAATCACCTCGGCAAGAGTGGTTAGAAAAATACGATAAATAAACCTATGCTAATTAGGGTAAAGGTCCTTGACCGTGGAGGTTCCATGAATATTGACACGCTTCTCTCGAAGGCCGTGCCTAACTGAGTTTAGGAAGGTCCGACCGACTCTCGCCTAAATCGGAGGCCTAAAACTCGCTTTACGCGGTGAACCCCGCTATTGGATTTTACTCCAATCCGGGAGATTTGAACGTCTGCCTCTCTCGAGGGGTGCGAACAACTCCCTTTACTCTTGAGTGCTCATTTCAAACTTTCGGCCTCTCGGCTAGCCCAGAATGAAAGCAGAGGTGGAGAGTATATATCGATGATATACCTCTAACCCGTGATAAATCAAGAGTAATTCAAGGCTAAACCCTAAAAAGAAAAGGTAAGATTCAAAGCATCATAACCTAATCACTCGAACCTCGGATCATCAAGATCGAGTACATGGAGGATTAGTTAATCATGGTGAGGTGGAAGAGGGGGGATGAGTAGAAGAAGAATAATGAAAACAGAGAAGAAACGTAAAAGAAAACAACACTTTTTATTAATGGAAACAGGGATCTTATAGCTTGAAAACCAGAGATTACAAGTGCATGGAAAGGTAAACTACACTATCATTAACATTATACTACAGAGCGAAGCTAGGAACTAATACAGGGAAAGCATAAATCTAGAGCTAAGAACTAAAAATGGAGAGACATGCTTAAAAAAGTTCAAAAATACAAAGGACAGAACCTCCCCTCTCAATCCGAAAAGTGAACCTGAACCCTTAGAGTTGGGCACTATTTATAGAATTTTTCGGGTCGGGTCACGCCCCCCTGTCATGCCTGGGTCGGGCGTGACCCTGGGGCGTGACACATTCGGCGCGACTTTTTCGGGCTGGAATTTAATTCTGACGAAGTAGTTGAAGTACACGCCCACAAGTCTCGCCCTGGTAGGGCGTGTACCTGGGACGTGTTCTTTGCGGCGTGACTTTGTTGAGCTGAAATTGAATGCTGGAGGTGACGGGCGGAATTGCTGCAGTACACGCCCATATGTCACGCCCGGGTCAGGCGTGACCCTGGGGCGTGACACTTTCGGTGCGACGGTGGAGCGGGAAAAATGAGCACGTTGCGGCGATTCCTCGGAACCTGGGGACACGCCTCTAGAACACGCCCGTGTAGGATGTGACACAGGCGTGACAGAGGGCGTGTACACTAAGTTTCCACGGAATGCAGTTTCGGACCAATTACTTCATTCCTCTGGGTTACACGCCCTAGGTACACGCCCGGGTAGGGCGTGACCCTGGGGCGTGTCACAGCAAAATTCTGCTGAAAGCCGTGAAAACCTGCAAAAAGTAGAAAAAATGCATTAGCGACAAAAATATATACAAAGGAGAATCAAAATAAGTACTTTACAAGACATGATTTGCTTTAAAACCCCGAAAATATCCTAATAAAATTGACTGCAAACCGTATTATCAGGGCATTGAGTGCGTTGAGGATACTCAACATGATGCAGGCCTAAGCGTTGACACCAGGAGATCTACGAATTGACACGGGTTGGAGGTATATCATCGATATATACCTCCAACCCATTAGAAATTGCATTGCCCATTATCAGGGCATTGAGTCCCACATTGCTTAATTGTAATCTCTCTCATCTCCTCCATTCTATAAAAGGGAGGTTATACCATTGTAATTGATACCTTTTTTGGATAATAAAGTTTACATTACTCCAAATTTTTGGTCTGTTATTTTCGGTTTGCACATGGTATCAGAGCACTCGGTCCTTTCCTCCTGATTGTGTGCGTGCTCTCTCCCTCTCTCTTCGCAGATTGTTTCCTCTTTCCGCGACCTGTCCTCGCGGCTTGTTTCTTCTTTCCGCGACCTGTCTTTGCGGATTGATTCCTCCTTTGACCTTTAACCGCGACCTGTCTTCGCAACTTCTTTCTTCTTTCCGCGACCTGTCTTCGCAGCTTGATTCCTGTTTGAGCGGCTTGATTCTTGTTAGAGCGGCTTGATTCTGCTTGTTCCTGCTTGTCGTTTATGCGGCTTCTTGCTTTCTCTTTTCAAGCCGCTCCACCTCTATATCGCCGCGACTTGTTGTAAACCGCCGCGACCTGTGCTAGCCGCTCTCCTCTCCTTTGTCGTCACGACCTCTCCTTAAGGCACTGCGACCTTGTTAGCTGCTCTCCTTCTATCGACTTATCCTTATAGACGCGGCTTGTTTCTCCTGCAGCTTACTTCTATGGCCAACTCCGATCTCTCCACCACCACTACTCCCGTCATTGCTCATCCTCCTATACCTCCCACTCCTTCTTGTAATCTTGACACCGCTTCCAAGTTTATTGGTCCCAACTATCTCGATTGGAGTATCTCCTTCACCTTCTTCCTCTGCTCTCAACACAAACATCATCATATCACCGATGATCCCCATCTACATGATTCCCCCTCTCTTTGATGACTGGGATGCCAACGATGCTCTTGTCCGTAAATGGCTGGCTAACAGCCTTTCTGACGAATGCCTCCCAGTCATCCGTCATGATGAAACTGTTAAGGCCACTTGGCTACATCTTGCTGCTCTCTACTCCAAGGGGGCTCAGACATCTCGCATCTATACTTTGTATGCGGACCTCTTTGCCCGTCCCTCCATGTCTCCCGCGGCCGCTTACCAGCATGTTCGGGCTCTCGGAGCAGAAATTCTACAAAATAGCCCCTTCTCTGCTGATCTCGCTGAACAACACAAACACTTCTAGGAGCTTCTGGTTGTGTGTTATCTTCTTCATCTTCTGGAGTCGTATCATATGATCCGTCAACAGATCCCGGGTGATGTAGAATCTCACACCCCGGATGCCACCGATGCCCGCATCACCACTATTAATTCTTTGCTCCAATGTCCGCTGTTATCCTCCCCTCCTCAACCGGACAACTCCACTCATCATACTCAGCGAAGTGGCTCTGGTGGTCGCCATCTCCCCTCCAGCGAACGTGGTGCTGCTCACTTTCTTTGCTCTCATTATGGCCGTACCGGCAATACGTTTGATTGTTGTTGGAAGAAGCATCCTCATCTTCGACCATCTGGTGACGCTTTCTCTTCCTTTTCGAAGCTGTCCGCCTCTGTGGTCACGTCTTCAGGTAGTGCCCACGTCGCTACTCAAGGTAAATGGCTGATTGACTCTGGTGCTACTAATCATATGACCGGCGATCTGCAGTGTTTTTCTCTCCTACATCAGCATGACCGGTTACCCCCGGTCCTTGTTGCGGATGGCTCTCCCTCACCGGTCAATGGAACGGGGGTGGTTCAAGTTACTCCGTCTCTTCGCTTGGCGGACACCCTCTATGTGCCCAAGTTCCCTTGCAACTTGCTATCTGTAACTTCCCTTTGCAAACAACTGCAATACTCTGTCACATTCACGTCTACTAATTGTTATTTTCAGGATCCGGGCACCAAGCGGATGATTGCTACTGGGACTGAGAATGGCGGCCTCTACTTCCTCGATGATGTTTCTTCACTCTCTGCCTTCTCCGCATCTTCTACTGATCTTCTCCAGTGACACCTTCATCTTGGTCATGCTCCTACCCATCTCCTTCGTCAGCTTCTACCGCATCTTCCTTCGCACAGCCCACCGCTCAACTGTGAAGCATGTCAACTTGGCAAGCATCACTGATCCTCCTTCCCACCAAAGCAAGGTCGTGGATCTTCCCGGCCGTTTGAACTTGTTCACTCCGACGTCTGGGGTCCTGCTCCTACCCTCACCATTGGTCGGGGTAGTTCGTATTTTGTAACGTTTATTGATGATTTCTCTAGATGTACATGGGTGTATCTTTTAAAGGATCGCTCAGAACTTTTCTCTGTATGGACATCTTTTTACAATATGATTAAAACTCAGTTTGATATGTCTATTAAAGTTTTTCGTTCTGACAACGCTAAGGAATATCTTAGCAATGCTTTCACTTATTTTTGTGTTCAAAATGGTATTCTTCATCAAACTACATGTGTCTATACCTCGCAACAAAATGGGGTGGCAGAACGCAAGAACTGTCACCTTCTTGATGTTGCCCACACTCTGATGACCCAAATGCACGTTCCTCACTCCTATTGGGGATACACTGTCCTTCTCTCCAGTTACCTCATTAATCGCATTCCGTCCACGGTTCTCCATGGCCAAACTGCTTTCTCTATTCTCTATCCTGGCAAGGATGCGTTTCCTCTTCCGCTGCGTATCTTTGGGTGTACGGATTTTGTGCACAATCCATCTGTAACCCATGACAAACTTGACTCCCGTGCCACCAAGTGTATCTTTTTCGGTTACTCAACTACCCAAAAAGCATACTGCTATTTTGATCCCGTTCTTCGGAAACAATATGTCTCCGCGGATGTGAAATTCTTCGAGAATGTGTCCTTTTTTCTCCTCTGACCCACCTCCACCTCCTTCTCGCACAGCCCCCTCCACCCCATCTACTCTCATTAAGCTTCTCCCACCATCACCTCCACCGTCTATTCCTTCCCCCTCTTCCTCATCACCACCGCCATCTCCTTCTTCTTCGCTGCCATCTCTCTTCTCTCTCGGGCCAGCTCTCTCCGCCACGGATGCTCTGGTTCCTAAGGAACCTATTGACCTGGATCTTCCCATTGCTCTTCGTAAAGGGGTGCAGACGTGTACCCAGCACCCGCTGGCTTCTGTTGTTTCCTATGACCGTCTCACTCCTTCTCGCAGGGCGTTTTCATTGGCTATCTCAGCGACTGCCACTCCCCGCACCTACCAGGAAGATCTCACCATTCCTCATTGGAAGGTTGCCATGGATGAGGAAATTTCTACCCTTACAGAATAGGGCACCTGGGCCCTTGTTCCACAATCTTTGGGCATGGATGTTGTTGGCTGCCGCTGGGTCTTTGTTGTCAAATTCAATCATTATGGCAGCATGGATCGCTACAAGGCCCTCCTGGTGGCCAAAGGATTCACTTAGACATACAGTGTTGATTACTTTGACACCTTCTCTCCCGCTGCTCGCCTTAGAACCATTCGGGTCCTTCTCTCTGTCGCTGTCCACAAGGATTGGCCCATTTCACAGCTGGATGTTAAGAATGCTTTCCTCTATGGTGATCTGCCGGAAGATGTTTACATGGAGCAACCTCCTGGGTATGTTGCTCAGGGGGAGACATGGGTATGCCGACTAAAGAAGGCTATCAATATCCTCAAACAGAGTACTCGTGCGTGGTTTGTTAAGTTTAGCGGCATTGTTAAGACTATTGGTTTTACAAGAAGCTCAGCCGATCACACCCTGTTTGTTCGGAAAACCGCCTCTGGTCTGGTCATTCTTGCAGTTTATGTTGATGACATTCTTCTTACTGGCGATGACCAGGATCGGGTAATGTTGACAACGAAACACCTTCGTCAACACCTGGTCACAAAGGATATGGGCTCCCCGAAATACTTTCTAGGGATTGAAATCTCTAGGAAGCCCAACTCCATGGTCCTTTCCCAACAAAAGTATGCCCTTGATCTTCTAAAGAGGCAGGATTGACTGGTGCTAAACATCCTCGTTGTCCCATGGCTGCTGGAGAAGACAAAACTTGGACAGATGACTCGCCTCTTCTATCCGATCTTACGAGGTACCGACGTCTGGTGGGCAAACTCATTTATCTCACGGTAACCAGACCCGACATCTCTTATGTTGTTGGCAAGGTGAGCCAGTTCATGCAAGATCCTAGGGAGTGTCATCTACAATCTGCCATGAGGATATTGGAGTACATTAAAGTAGCACCAGGGAAGGGACTTCTTTTTCAGAAGAATGGTCACCTAAGGGTTGAAGCGTACTCTGATTCGAGTTATGCTGATGACAAAGGGGACCGCAAGTCGACATCAGGTTTTTGCATGTTTGTTGGAGGCAATCTTGTGAGTTGGAAGAGCAAGAAATAGTATATGGTCTCCATGTTTAGTGCAGAGGCAGAAAATCGTAGTATGACGCCGACCACATGTGAGTTGAAATGGTTACGGGCTCTCATGCTTGATTTAGGAGAGGTCTACAACTATCCACTTCCTATGTTCTGTGATAATAAGGCCGCAATATAAATCTCCAAAAATCCGGTCTTTCATGAGAGAACAAAACATATAGAGGTCGACTGTCATTTTATTCTGGAGGAGATCTTGAACAAAGAGATTTGTACTCCGTTCGTCACTTCAGACAACGAGTTGGCGGACATCTTCACCAAGCCGGTATCAGATTCTTTTTTCCACATTTGCGACAAGATGGGCATGATTGATATATATTCTCCAGCTTGAGGGGGAGTGTCACAGTATGGAGGCTGGGATGTCTGTTTCTATTCGGAGTCTGGGCGGTCTAACGGTTTATCCTTGCCGACCTGGCTGCCGGGCTATTGCTGGTTGGTGCTCATTGGTCTGGCGGTTTGTCTCAAACGGCTTGGAGACCTGGCGGTCTAGCGGTCTCCTGTGGTGGCTTGCTCTCTGCGGCTCTTATTCTCTCCTCTTGTTGGTTATCGGGCGGTTTGCCGGCTTGTCTAACCGCCCGACCTGTCAGGTTTGTCTTTTTATAAAGCCGAATATACTTGTAAATTTTTAGTCCCACATTGCTTAATTGTAATCTCTCTCATCTCCTCCATTCTATAAAAGGGAGGCTATACCATTGTAATTGATACCTTTTTGGATAATAAAGTTTACATTACTCCAAATTTTCGGTCTGTTATATTTTGTTCGCACAAGGGACGAGATGCACCTAGATTAAATCGCCAACCTTAAAGTGAGTTTCTCTTTTATGTACGTTAGCATGAACTTGATAAGATGAGTATTGTATTATTAGCATTTCATTTTTGGGCTTATGCAAATTATGAATATGAGATGCAAAATTTTGTGCAAATTTACTTGATTTATAAGATGGTGGTAACGGAATCAAGTCAAGTGGCACTGGTGCTTTATAACCGTGCACGATCTCATTCGCTGACAAGCCAGTGGACCTATTTTTGGAATTATTAAACGCTAACTGAGCATGAGGAAGGATAAGGTCCCATATATCCTTGTGATCTCCCACAAGACATTATAGCAAACTACCACTTCCATTTGCCCATCCGTTTGTGGATGGTAGGCCGAATAAAACAAATGTTTGGTGCCCATAATCCTCCACAAGGTCTTCCAAAAATAACTAGTAAATTTGACATCTCTATCGGTCACTATCGATTTTGGAACGCCCCGATGTCCAACTACTTACTTAAAATATAATTTTGAAACATGAGAAGCATCATTGGTTTTATTACACGCAATAAAATAAGCCATTTTGGAAAATCGATCTACTACGACCAAAATAGAATCATGACGTCTAAACGTGACATGCAGGCTTAGGATAAAATCCATACTAACGTCTTCCCAGAGAATGGAAGGAATCGGAAGAGGGGTATAAAGTCCTGCATTAGTTTTGTTGCCCTTGGCTAATTGGCATGCTCGACAACTACCCACTATTTTATTAACCGTTGACTTAAGACCAGGCCAATAAAACTTGTCTTCGACTTGATTGATGGTTTTGTCATGACCAAAATTTCCACCCAACCCACCGCTATGCAATTCCCACATGACGAAGTGACGTAGGGAAGAATGTGGAATACATAGCTTTGAATGATTGAACAAATAACCGTCATGAATACAAAAGGATGAAATGGTCGTGGGCGAGTTGTCGTGAGTGGATAGATAAATGTCCTTGAAATCCGTACAATGGACATACTTATTCTTAATTCTATCGAACCAAATCACCTTTACTTCCAGCGTAGACAATAATAAAGATACCCGACAAAGAGCGTCAGCTATGCGGTTGACAGTTCCCTTAAGGTGTTTTATGATAAATGTGTACTGAAGATAGGAGACCCATTTGGCATGTCTTGGGCTCACTTTAGTTTGGGAGTTGATAAATCTCAAAGACTCATGATCGGATAAAATAACAAATTCTTTTGGAAGTAAGTAATGCCGCCAATGTTGGAGGCACCTAATAACCGCATAAAACTCTCGATCATAATTAGAATAATTCGATTTTGGTCCCGCGAGTTTCTCACTGAGGTATCTAATTGTGTGACCGTCCTGACTCAATACACCACCAACAGCAACTCCTGACGCGTCACAAGATAACTTAAAAACCTTAGTAAAATCTGGTAATCTCAAAAGGCGAGCTTCCGACATGCGTGATTTAATTATTTGAAACGCTTTAGCGGCCGATTTCGTCCAAGAAAAATCACCTTTTTCTTGCATTCTGTAATGGGGGCCATGATACTACTAAAGTCTCTTGTAAATCTGCGATAAAACATAGCTAGACCGTGAAAACTCCGAACATCCAGAATATTGGCGGGCTCCGGCCAGTCCTTAATGGCCTGGACCTTCTTAGGGTCTACATGTATGCCCTCCGAACTCAAGATATAACAAAGGAACTCTACAGACGACACATGAAAAGTACACTTTTTTATATTAACGAATAATTTTTCCGACCTCAACTTGATAAGGATAATCTTCAAATGTGACTCATGATCACTCGCAGAAGTACTAAAAACAAGAATATCATCAAAGTACACTACGATGAATTTTCCCATATAAGGTTGGAAGATGTGGGTCATCATCCTAGAAAACATGCTCGGGGCATTGGAGAGCCCAAATGACATAACTAACCACTCGTAGAGCCCTTCCTTGGTTTGAAAAGCAGACTTCCACTCATCACCTTACCTAATTCGGATCTGACGGTAGCCACTTCTAAGATCCAATTTCGAGAAATTTCATGGCACCCGCTAACATGTCCAATAAATAGTCCAAGAGAGGGATACGAAAGCGATATTTAACAGTAATTTTATTAATGGCTCTACTATCCACACACATCCTCCAAGAGCCGTCTTTCTTGGGAGCAAGTAAGGTGGGTACGGCATACAGACTCTTGCTATGACGAATGAACCCCTTTTGCAATAAATCTGAAATTTGGGTTTGTAATTCTAAGTGTGTGGAGGGATTTAACCTATAGTGAGGAAGGTTGGGCAAAGAGAAACCCGGGATGAAATCTATCGCATGTTGGATATTCCGCATGGGAGGTAACTCGGACGGTAGCTCGTCCAGATACACATCCTTAAACTCAACTAAGAGCTTCCTCAATGTCGGTGGTAAACTCTCAAATGAGGACCCATCTTCCTTAGCTTGCAAACAAACTAACGCATATATGACACCATCCATAAAGGTGTTACGTGTAAATTCCTTCATACCTATCAGACTTAACGCTTTCTTTTCAACCGGGACAATCGTATCCTTAGAGGGGACCGAAGGATCCTTTGGCGGAGTGTGTTTTAAAATTATGGTCTTACCATTAAATTTAAATTCATAAGTGTTACCTCGACCAAAGTGGGTAAGGTCATGATCATAAAGCCATGGACGACGTAATAAAACGTGACAAGCATCTATAGGGATGACGTCGTACCAAATCATTTCAGAATAAGCTTTGATGGTAAGGGGTACCAAACAACGCTTTGACACTGGGAGGGATGACTTATCTACCCATGCCACCTTATAAGGGTGAGGGTGCGGCTCAGTAACTAAAGACATTCGGGTCACCGCAGCTTCAAAAATGACATTCATATAGCTTCCACTATCTATGATCAACCTACACCATTTCTCTCCACTCTTAAAATGCAACGAAAAAATATTCATCCTATTCCAGTCATCTAAAGCCCGTGGAGTTTCCAGAATACACTGCATGACCATCATATGAGATTCGTCCTCCATATCACTAGGTACTCCTTCCGACTCGCTATCATCTCCAGCCTCATATATAAGGTCATCTGACTCACATGTGGAATCTAACAGGGCTAAGGGATTGGGTTTAGTCGGACATTCACTAGCGTAGTGACCCTGAATCCCACAAGCGAAGCAAGTAGCATTTGTTTTGTTTACTCTTCCAACATGCACTCTCTCACAAGTTGGGTTTTTAATATTCCTGGCAGTCACTACTATGGAGTTCGAGTCTGTGGACCGGAACTTGCCCTTATCCTTATCGGTAGAGGTGGGAGGCGGTCGTAAGATGGACTTTCCCTGCTGATACGAATGAGACTTATTCTTAAAAACGTTGTGCTTTTCGATATCTAGTGCAGCATTGAAAG
This sequence comes from Platanthera guangdongensis, assembly GCA_039583875.1. Taxonomy (NCBI): domain Eukaryota; kingdom Viridiplantae; phylum Streptophyta; class Magnoliopsida; order Asparagales; family Orchidaceae; genus Platanthera; species Platanthera guangdongensis. Next base: position 123,135,482 of record CM077152.1, on the reverse strand, counting down.
TCGTGTTTAGGTCGGTGTGACCATAACGCAACAGCTTGCCCTAGATGTCAGGGTTTAACCCCTTGTGAGACCTAGAAAGGGTGATCTCAAGCATCTCTCTTACACCACACCAAACCATCATGTCCTTATGAAGACTCATGTATTCCGAGACTGACCGTCTCCCTTGCTTAAGGGTGGCCAAATCATCAAACATCTGTATTCGATGGTACGAAGGGACGTACTAGTCTGTCAACTTGTCCTTCATGCCTGCCCAACCAATAAGTAAGTCACCATTGTCAGCCCTCAGACAACGTTCCTCATTTAAACAAAAAATCTTGGCTCTACCTAGCAACTTCATTCAGGCCACTCGCACCTTATCCGCGTCCGTCAAATTTTGCCACTCAAAGTAGCATTCGATTTCCATCACCCAGTCCGGGAAGACTTGGGGTTCACCCATTCCATCATAAGATGGGGGTTTCACCCGGACGGCTCTAGTAATGTCAAACTCATACGGTGCACGTGGGGCTCGCTCGTTGTTATAGTAGTTGTTTTGATTATTATTCCCTTCATCAAGCGGATTGGCGGCTTGATTTTGGGAAGCCGCTCGATTCATTCTTAATTCATGTAGCATTTTCCTAATCTCCGCCAACTGATCGGCGAACTCCTGACGAAGGACCTAAATAGCTGCGGGAATGTGACCCGCTCCCTGCTCGTCCGTCATTTGGGAGGAAGATGGGGAATATTTAGTGCCCAATCTAGTGTGCATCCCGAAAAGAAACAAACTGACTCAAAGAAACACCACAGATGGAATTGTTCCCACTTAATGGCTCGGGTAAAAAAAAATCTTGTTTTTTCTTACCGGAAATAAAAAGGAGATTATTAAAAAAATTTTGAATTTTGCTGCAAAAATAAGAAATTTTCGTCGCTATTGGCAGACCAGCAAAATTTATTTTTTGAATTTTTGACACGAAAACGAGCAAGAAAAGTGTGTGCCGACATGCAAGAACCAGGGGAAGGGTTGCAATTAAGAAATTGACGTGAACAAGGCTCTGATACCAAATTGATGCAGGCCTAAGCGTTGACACCGGGAGATCTACGGATTGACACGTTTGTCTCTCTACGATTCGAATTTTTCACTCGCACAAATTTCTTCACCATGCACACTCCAAGCAATTTTATTACTTTAATGTCAACATACGGGTAGCCGAACCATTTAGAATCGAATAGAGGTGATAAGCCAATATCCTTTCCGTCCAAAAGGACCCACCCCGTCCGAGCAACTGAAAGTTGTACCAAAAGAGATCTACCAAAAGTACGGTTCGAGAAAAGGTAGATCTCTCCCAACAAAAAGTTATGAGGTTCGTCAAGCCCTTTCGAAAATTAATTCAATTAAGATGAAAACAAAAAACAATCGAAGAAACCACGAATATTCGACGATTCTAAATCCAACACCAAGAATTTCCACCACAAAATTTATCTAGGGAAGAAATCACACAAAGGTAGAGATTTTCGTTACCCAAACCGGAATAGATGATTCTGATTGTCTAACTTGAATCGCGCTTCCACGGTTCCACCAGAGTTATGCCGAAGAGAGAGGAAACTCGTCCTCCTTCGCCGCTTCACGCCTTGGCCAAGATCCTTGAGAGCTTGTTGCAAACACTTGGACCATTCACCAAAGGAGAGGGGTGGTCGGGATTCTCCTTGAAGAGGGTTGATCGGACTTGGGATTTGGGTGGCCGGCCGACTTGTGGTGTGGAAGAGGGGGCTCGGGTTGGGAGGTCTTGGCCGAGAGTGAGAGAGAGGTGGTTGGAGAGAGGAAAGTTGGAGGATTGGAGTGTAGGGGAGGGATTGGCCGAGAGAGAGAGGCAGGGAGAAGGAGGAGAAGGTGGCAGCTAGACTAGGGCTGGACGAACTTTAAGAGGAGGAGGAGGAATTAGGGTTCTCAAATTATCATTCATCCAACTTGCTCCAAATGAAAACATTACATGTCTATATATAGGCTTACAACATACTTGGGCTACATGCAGCACAATATTAAAAATAAACTCTAATGTTTTCAAACCCAAAATGAAATGATAAAATGCTCAAAACAAATAACATAATAAATTCTAATAATACTAAAATTATTCAACAAAATAATATTAGGTGGTCATGCGCCGTGGGCGGAGGTTGTAGCGACGCTCCACACGATCACCATGGCGATGCAAGTCTTTTGTTGGAGATTGAGAACGATCCTCCGCAAGGAAGCCTTCATCATCTTCCAAAAGATGGGGGCTTCGTCTCCATCACAACATCACTCAACACCGTAGATTGAGGTAAATTTGTCGAATGCCAAATTCGTCGAGACCTGATTCGTCGAACTCAGGTAAATTGGTCGAATTCTAAATTTTTCTAGCGTTGATTCGTCGAACTCAGGTAAATTCGTCGAACACTAAATTCGTGGAGTGCTGATTCGTTGGACTCGGGTAAATTCGTCGAACACTAAAGTTGTCGAGTGCTGATTTGTCGAACTCAGGTAAATTCGTCAAATGCTAAATTCGTCGAGTGCTGATTCATCGAACTCAAGTAAATTCGTCGAACGTGAATGTCGTCGCGCGCTGATTCGTCGAACTCAAGTAAATTCATCAAATGCCAAATTTGTAGAGCGCAATTCGTCGAACTAGTCTAAAGTTCGTCGAATGCCATTTAACTTAGAAAATTTACTGGCAGGTTAGGCGTCTGTAGGCGTTGAAAGCGTTGACTGGACTCAACGCTTTTTGCCTGAGACGAATTTTGGCACTGTTTGATGCTTCATATCAATAGTCTGAACCAGAATTTTTGTGTTTGACGCCGGAGGACATAAATTAGACCCGTCTTTTCAAAAGGACATAGTTGATATAATAATAAGTGGTCTAGTAAAACAGTGACACGTGGCAAAGCAGTTCAACACCAATTCCTCTTTTAAAAGGACATTTACGGAAAACCCTATCCGTCACTTCACCATTTTGCAGAGCCGTTACTTTGTAACTTGTTGGGTCCGGCGTTCCTTCACTTGACCTATGGCGCTTTGCTAATTATTTAGCGCCCTCTCCAACAGTCTGGATTTTTTGTGCAGTTGTGTATGTGATTGATCCTTCAATTGGTATCAGAGGAGGTCACGAGTTCAAGACCGGGGGGGGGGGGGGGGGGGCGCTATTTAATCCTGATTTTTCCCTTCTACTTGTGTGGGTCCGGCGGGTCAGGCAATCGTGGACTTGTGGTAACCCCACCTCTGAGCCAGGTGGACCATGTGGTAACTCCACCTCTGAGCCGACGGGTTGTGCTGGACGCCGGGGGGGATTGTTGGGTCCGGCGTTCCTTCACTTGACCCGTGGCGCTTTGCTACTTATTTAACAAATTAAGTAGCGCCCTCTCCAACAGTCCGGGCTTTTGGTGCAGTTGGGTATGCGCTTGATCCTTCATAACTAATGGAAGAGGTGCAGATCGTCGGAGCCGATTTCCTCCCATGTAGCGCAATACTAACAAGGAAGAGGATGCCACCAAGAAGGATAACAAGATCAATGGCCAGAAATCTCGGAACCGTCGGAAACGAGGTGAGTTTCCTACCCTCTCCCTTGGTGCTAGATCTGTAGTTATTCCTAGGAGAGATATCAACTCAAAGGTATCTTGAATCATGAGAAGACATTTTCTTAGGAGAAGGCCATGCTAGAGTTTGTGCCCTAGAGATAAGATATCTTCGACCACTCCTTTCTTCCATGTGAAGATAGGGACTTGGTTTCGTGAAGAAAGTTGTACTTTTGAGGGTGAATAAGGGAGGAGGAGTCCTGGATGTGATTTGGGAATTTTTGTTGGTGGAAGAAGACGAACTGATGTCGTTCGTCTCGCTTTAAGATGCACGAAGATATCTGTTTTCTGCACGCAGCGATCTTCGAGGCAGTTTTCCGACATAATTCGGCCAAAATGGGCTTTTGAATAAACACGAAAGTCGTAGCCCTTGGAAATACCTTTCCAACGAGTTGTTACATGCTTTCACCGGATTCCAATAGTATCAGGAATCCATGATCGAATTTGTTGTACAGTAATCATTATTGCACATATAATTCTTGGGTTTGTGTTGAATCGGCTTTGAATTTAGTAGGGAGATACTGTAGTACAATAATGTTAATGTTTTGGTAAATTTAGTCTATAAGTAATTGTGATAAAATATTGTTAATAACATTTGTTGGATAGGTCTTTAACGAACAAATGATGTAGTGAAGTGTACCTGAACGAGACGATTTGGTGGAGGTTAGGGAACGAATGGTTTGACGAGTTGGGATGGTAGGAATGGTTTAAATATGTAAACCATTAAGGACGTACATGACAATGGTAATACGTTGAATAGTGATGAGGTTGTCTTGAAGTTTGTTGTACATAGTTGGTTGTGATTGCTATGAACAAATGGTTGTAGGCATTTAGTTGATAGATCCCCATGTGCACGAATGGTTTGAACATGGTAAAAAGATTATATCCAGTTGATGTTAAAGTTAAGTGACCATAGTCTATATGTAATTATAATAACCAAATGGTTGATGAATATGTGAAGTACCATTATGTTGATTTGAAGGACAAGTGGAAGGGATGGAAGTGAGAGGGTGTTGCCGCACTAAAATGACATGCTGATAAAGGACTCGGTTTGGAGATCTTGCGTGTTATTGAGCACGAGATGTGATTAAATAAAAAGGACTCAAAGTAGAGCCCTTACATGTGAAATTACATGCGGTGTGACTTGACACGCGGTGTCATAATCCTGTGTTAAGGATAGTGTGGCAGGTCTACGGGCTTGCCAGTCGTCACACCGACGGGAGTTGACGGATAGACTTGCACGGTTGGGACTTCGTCCTCGATGCTTACTTCCCGAGGCACCCTCCGTGCTTGTGGACGGTTGGCCTTGGTCGTTTAGTGATTTGTTCATAGAGGCACCTTCCATGACACGAAGATAGGCCAGTTGGGCTGGGTTCTTGGTGCACATCTACCCGAGACCCCTTCTAAGCCATAGTACGCATGTGAGCTCTGCTTTTGTGTCCTTAGCTTTGAGGTGTACATAAGCATAGGGTTGCTAGTGTGGATGCCCTTCTAGTAGTGAAGAAGCCCGCTCAACTATCACCGCTTGGCCATGATAGTTGATGCCTGAGAGGTTAACTACATGCTCGAAAAGTGGGAACTACAAGTCTATGTTAACATAGTAGTTGCATGTGCGTGATCATGGGTCAGTCATTGCATTGCATTCATGTCATTACATTACATTTCATACAAAAGATCCTTATCGTATAAGTCTGTATTGGTACTCTTATACGATGAGTTACTTTACTGTTGAGCCGACCCTCAACTTATATATTTGTATGGACATTCATATAAGTTGAGTTACTTCTGTTGTAGTTCCATATTTTATACCATTGTATATGGTAGTATTGCTATAGTAGTTTGTTTACTCACTTGTTGTTTTACTGACATGCTCTGATATTGTTTTCTCCTATACCACCTGCTTGTACTACTGCTCATATATATATATATATATATATATATATATATATATATATATATATATATATATATATATATATATATATATATATATATATATATATATTGTACTTGTCCTTTTCTCCGCCCGGTGACGAGGAGTCGTCGGGGGAGCAGATGTGATAGCCATTTAGTCTTTATGACTAACGGTTGCTACGTCTTCCTTTTTAGGAGGGAAACCCGCAAACAGAGCAACAGCAGATTACGCAGGAGGACAGCCAGTCCAGGGCGACATGGCCTGATGTGATGGTACCGTCGTTGCCATCAGTGACAGATGTGAGTGTTTAGTAGTGAGACTCTTTATAGCCCCTTTTGGGCATGTACTCTGATATTATAGAAGCTTGTTGAAGCTTCTTTTATTTGATGTACTTTCTTTCGGACTATTTTACTTATGTGTGGATTGACTTATGCTTTATATTCTTGGTTGGGTTGGCAATGAATGATATTGATTATAGCCGGCATGATAGGCATCTTGTAGTATAGGTTATCTCGTCTACTAACGTTACTGCAATGCGGCTGTTCTGGGCATAATACTCCCCTCATGCCGTGTTTTTTGTTTAAGGAGGGGGCTCTTACACGCTCTCGCTGGTCAATAATCCGGCTCTCTTCATTGTCTGGAGTGCATGCTTGGCTGCCGCGATGGCATTTTGTGCATCATCTTCTCCAGCTCGTGAGACGAGTATAGTAGAGCCTTCCCCATTTTGGCCGGAGGAGACGGAATCAGCGAGCCGATCCACTACTGGTTCTGGGCCTTCAACCTCCTATTCTCCTCCTAAAGTTGAATGATGCACGCATCCTTCTTGGCGGTAGTTGCGGTATCCTGTAGGATAATGAAGTGTTAGATCGCGAAAAGGGTTTTGGTGAATGAACTTGACGGTAAGAAGCTTACCATTCCATCCACTAGCCCGACGAGATCTGCCCTGGCAGAGGCCAACTCTTATTTCAGAGTCCCAACATCTTTGGAGAGTGCTGACCGTGAATCACTGATGTCCGCCAACTGCCGTGACATAAAGATGTCGTGGCGAACCAACATATGTGCGAGTTCGATGACGCAGAATTTGGCTCACATACTTTCATAGGAGAGTGACTGCATCCGCTCAACGTCGTAGTAAGCGGCACTATCCTGCCAGTATAGTCCAAAGGATAGCGAGTAGGCCTGGCGAGAAACGGTCTCGCCCACTTGCCAGGAGGGGAAGATTGTCGATACGAAGGTCCTATTGACCACTCGATCTGAGACCATCTGGTGCTCACCGACATTATCCAGCAGCTTCTCGCCTAGGCTAAAGTTCCTATGGCCCCTCGGCTCAACCTTCTTTGATGCCACCGAAGACCCGTCGGTCTCGTCGGCCTTCCTTCCAGCAGTCTCTACAGTAGCTGGCCCACTCGCAAGAGGGTCAAGAATCACTTCTTTGCCCTTGGCAAGATCTTCGGTGTTTCGCTTCTTGGGAGGTAGTGGAGTTAGAAGAGTGTCGGGTTTCTGCTTTTCGCGACTTGTTTTCAGCAACGTCTTCGGTACACTACTACTGCATGTCGCGACGACGACCTACATGCATTCTTTTTCGGAGGCGAGTGTGGCGCTGCCCGTGGAGGGAAGGTTGTGAGGGAGATCTAATGAGTCTAATTTATATAGGGTTTTTCGGACACATCTGGGCTGATTTTCTTTCTTGTGTACTACTATTTCAGTAAGAATTGTCATTTATTTGATTAGTGCCTCACTTAGCTATTGTACACTGTTTCAGCCCATTTTGGTTTGCGATTTGCACCGGGATGTCGGGGGTATGTAATGGGGTACTCCCTGTGCTGCCAGCTTTTGCTCCAGCTTTGGTTTTGATGTGCAGGTGTTCTGTTTTCCCCCAATTCTAGAATTCTGACTTGTGGAGAACGGAAGGTCGTGCGATTCCTTAGCACACGATTTCCACCGAATCGTGCGATTTATACAGGTTTTCTCTGGATGGACTGACCAACCTGTATGATTGCTTCATGCATGGTTTTTTCGGAACAGTGCTCGAAGGAGACACACGGTTTACCTGTTGCATTCTTGTTTTATATCGCTCTGTGGTTAATCGTGTGATTTGATCATGCACGGACAGAAGTGCCCGTGCACGAGTAAAGCGCATGGTTCCAACTGCTTGCCGTGAATTTCAGCGCTCTGTGTTTATCCGTGCATTTTCCTTCTCGCATGGGAGGAAGTGCATGTGCGAGAGTAAAATGCACGGTTCAACGCATCTTCTTCTGCAATCTTGGCCTGGAAGTTAATATCTCACAGTTAACGCACGGTCATGCTCTAAACCGTACGTGACCAATTTTCTCACCGATTTCTATTTAAGTTCATGTGTTGACTAGAGATAAAAGCAGTCCGCCATTTCCGCTCATCTGGGCGTGAAATCCGTACCCCAGCCACTTTTTCCTCTCTCCTCCTTGAAAAGCTCATCCGACCACCGTTCTTCCTCCAAACTTCACCGCAAGCGAAGATCTTACGTTGTTTTCCGCTTCTCCATCTCAAGATGAGCATTTGCAGCTCTTTTTTGCCACCATTAAAGAGTTTTCCGGCTACTTCCATCCTCCACGGAATGTGAAGAAGATGCGGAAAAGGCCTTTGAAGTAGGTGATAACACTTCAAGCTTCCTCAGGAGTCAACCACTGACCGAGACCGGACGAAGACCGACAACCTTCGAGTCCGGCCGAGAATCGTGGCTAGCCTTCATGCGTTGGGTTGTAAATCACCTTCTTACTCTGATTTGGACTCTATTTCTAAGCTTGGAATGTTAGCTAAACTTGCTAGGATTATTAACAATGTTCATGTTGTCTAATTATGGTAAATGTTGTTGTCGTTCGTGGCTCAGTTTTCCTTCCTTCCCTTGCTTTGTGTTGATTGCTTGGTGTTACGCTGCACTAACGAGTGTTAGGGGCTGGCTTGGCAAAGAGGTGTTTTCGACCCTCAATGATTGCGATCGCACGCCCTAATACTCATCAGAGTATTCCATCCTTGCGAAGCGGTGAAGGCGAACAGCATAATTACTTTTAGTTATTATAAAACACCTCCAACCTTTGTGGCGTTTGCATTCACTTTCTGACGTGGAAGATCACACTCCCAATCTGCACTACTCGAGAGATTCGATACTCGGAGGGTAACTCCTCTAGTTTATTACTTGACAACAATCAGTGCACTTGCCGAGATTGCATCAAGTTTTTAGCGCCGTGGCTGGGGAGTTCAACCGTTGTGTGTATTTTTCCAATTGGTAAAGTTGTTGCAAATGATTTTGGTATTTTGATCATTTTTGTGTGTTGTATGATAGATCCAAACCCTAGGGATTTAGGTGAAGATCTTGGGGTTGATCTTGAAACCGCATGAGTGAGGCGAGCTCGCCGGCATGTTGCTGCTGCTGAAGGAAGAGAAATAATGGAAGAATTGGGTCAAGAATCAAGAAAATGGCGTTGGTGAATGGGTCGGTGAGGACCAGGAAGTGGTTCGACCCCTCATTTGGACAATGCAAGACATCGCCACCCCTACCGCGGGAAATGTTTACCCTGGTTTTGGCCCGGCCATCGTGAACCATCACTTCGAGATAAAGCCCGCCATTCTCAACATGATATACAATAACACACAGTTTTCTGGACTACCAAGTGAGGATCTGCAGCTCCGTCTAGCGGAATTCTCAGAGATATGTGGTACTTTCCGCTACGCCGATATTACTGATGATGTAGTGAAGCTAAGGCCGTTCCCTTTTTCGCTAAGGGACAAGGCAAGAACCTGGCTCCACACTATTGCTCTCGGGACTGTGACTACGTGGGAAGATCTTTCCTCGAAGTTCTTAGCTAAATTCCACCCGGTGGACAAAATAGTGAACGCCGAAGGGAGATAGCCACCTTCCGGTAGCTGGACCAGGAAACATTAACTGAGGCCTGGGAGAGATTTGCTGAAATGCAGCGTCGATGCCCCCAGCACTGCTGTGAGCCACGGAATTTGGTTGAAATCTTTTATTCTACTATTGAGCCTAATTATAGGGCCATGATCGACGTGATGGCTAGAGACACTATCATGAACTTGACTCCCGATGAGGCTTTGCGGCTCCTTCGTGACACTACTTCTCATAGCATGTATTGGACTGCTAGAAGAAACACGCCTAGGGGTGCGAGAAATTTGTTAGAGGTAAATATAACACCCCTATCCGTCACATACCATATAGCAGTAGGTTTGGCTGTAACGGCCCGGCCTAGAGCTCAGAGGCTACCGCACCCCATCATGGGCCGAATAGCTTGTCTCACCCGTAGGCCCGCTACAGGGCTGCAGCCCTGGCACCCAAAGCCCTCCCCGACCTGTTTCTCAGCACAGTAGGTTTTTGAGCATGCTAGGTTTCTTACCCAGCACCTCCTTAACAAGGCACCTTCAATAGCCCCATCACCAACTGAGCTGCAGCTTAGCTGGTGATGAGGGTTGTTGAAGGTGCCTTGTTAAGGTGGTGCTGGGTTCGAAACCTGGCATGCTCAAAAACATACCGTGCTGAGAAATAGGTCGGGTAGGGGTTTGGGTGCCTGGGCTGCAGCCCTGTAGCGGGCCTACGGGTGAGACAAGCTATTCGGCCCATGATGGGGTGCGGTAGCCTCTAAGATCTAGGCCGGGCCGTTACATAAAAAGTGCACTTTTTATATTAAAATAATCTTATTTATATATTTTTGAATAAGCAAACACAAGTTCAAAACGGAGGCCCAAACGCACGCCGAATTTAACGAAATTTGCACCGTAGGCGAACACTGACGCTACGAACATAACGGCGAACATAAACAAATCCAAAACTTCGATCGCGCGCCGAGACTCCAAAAATGCTCGGGTTGCGACGAAACTTGACGAGCAAGTCCAAAATTGCTTAACTTAAATTCCAAGCACAAAAATTTCCTATTACCACAAGAATTCGGCCGACTCGACCGCACAAATGTGAAAATGCCTTAACGGCATTGTGTCGTAAACTCGACGATAAAAGTAACGCCAAGACGTCATAAATCTGACGTCGCCCAATCAAGTAAAATCATCGAAAAATCGGGGGCGTTACAGTCACTCCCACTAAAAAGAAGTTTCGTCCCGAAACTTAACACAACTGTAAAAGCATAACGAAACGATAAAATCAAACATAACCGAAAACATAAAAACATACCCGAAACTAAGAGAAGAGGTGAGGGTGGGATTCCCTCATTGCTGATTCCAATTCCCACGCCGCGCACTCGACGTCTTGATTCCTCTAAAGAACCTGAACCATAGGAATGATCTTTCTTCGTAACACACGCTCTTGAGAATCCAGAATACGAACAGGTTCTTCCACATACGCAAGGTTGGGTTGAATTTGGGCCATCGAGTCGAGGACTTGACGATCATTACAGACACACTTCTGCAACTGGCTCACATGGAACATATCATGGACACCAGGGAAGGTTGTAGGCAACTCCAGCCTATAAGATGACACTCCAGTGCGCTCAAGAATCTGGAGAGGTCCCACATACCGGGGGTCTAACTTGTGGTTCCTTCCAAATATTTTAACGCCAGACATTGGAGAAACCTTCAGAAAAACCAAGTCTCCAACGACAAACTCAAGATCGACCCTTCGTTGATTAGCATACTTCTCATAGCGCTCCTGAGCCACACGAAGCTTTTCTCGAATATGAGTCACAGCACAATTCATCTCCTCAAGGGCTTCCGGACCTAGCAACGGTCTTTCACCAACTTCAGCCCAAAACAAAGGATTTTATAAATATATATATTTATATATACATTTATTTGTCCTTATAGATGTCCTTATTTATTATATATATATATATATATATATATATATATATATATATATATATATATATATATATATATATATATATATATATATATATATATATATATATGTATATTTATATACTCTGATAGTTATATTAAGAAAGAAAATTCCTTCTTCTTCTCCGATTCTTGTCTCCCGAACCAGAACGGCGTGAGCGTGAGAGAATATATTTCGTGAACCTTCCGGTGGTCGCCGACGGTGCTCCGGTGCTCGAAATCTTCATCCGAGCATAGATCTGGAAAGCTCTCGCCGAGAGCTATGCCATCGTGGTAATATCTTCCTCGTTTCTTGAGTTTTCTCGTTTGGGTTTTTCGTCCCTAACCTCTTTTTCCGCCGTTCTTGTTCAGATTTCGATTCCTCCCGCATCCTTTTGCCCCGATCTACAACGTGGGGTGATTCGGAGGACTTTTCCGGTTAAACCAAGTCAAGTGGTGGTTTCCCCTCCTTTCTCTTTGACCGATTTGATGGTAATGGCTATACTTTCATGCTCATTAAAATTTTCTGCGCTTATTCATCCAAATTATTGTTATGATTGATCGTTTCAACGATCACATGATGTTGTAAGGTTTTGTCATGGAAAACCCGATCTTGTCTGGTTATGTTTAATCGTTCCTGATGTGTCTTAATGCGGACTATAAATACCTTAGCTTTCGTTATTAAACACGTTAGAGTTTATTTAGGATTGTAAATTGCTCCGAGAGGTTAATCAACTGCGTCCTGAATCTGGTAATGTCAAGTAGAATCTGTCGAGCCAAATCTTGAGATATTTGTGTTGTGCTTTCTTGGATTTCTTGACTGCGGGAGTTAGTGGACGCTTCCACCTCCGCGGTGGTTGTTTCCTTCATTAGTGCCCTGTGGAAGTCTACCCGGCTTTTGGATGTCTGCGGTGTATGGTGGAGAGTATGAGACTCCGTCACAGTTAGTTGGATTGTATATTCATGTTTTTGGGTGGTGTGTCCACGAGTGACCACCTCGCCCGTGTTCTTGGGTAAAGTCGACCACAGGTGCCTAATAAAGGTTTTGCATTTCTTCCTTACGAATTAATCATGTTGTCACCTTATTTCCTTGTGCGTCTGGTGTACTATTGTTGTACGTGACGAATCACGTAAGAGTTCTTTTTCATGATGATGACTTGTTTCTCTTTTGTACTTTATTTCAGTACTGCTTGTCTCGGGTTGGTACACCTTGACCTTTGTTTATTTGGGGTTATTATTTTCTGCCACCATTTGTTCCTTCTTGCTGAGGTGTTCTGTCTTTGGAATGCCTCAGGTTTAGAGCAGTAGCAGGTAGTATAGGTAGTTTTGGAGTTTCTGGGTGGTAGTGTTGGCCGTGGTGGTTACCTCGTCTCAGCGAGGTAGTTTGTTGTTTATTTAGTTACTGGTTCAGACATACTTTTCTGTATGTGGGTTTGTGTCAGTTTGTTGACGCCCATAGAATTATTATTTGTTTGATACTTGCTAGCTGCTTATCTCTCTATATGTGGATGTGGATTACTTGCTCTCTGGGAGGATTTATGCTAGGAATGCATGTTAGGTATTTTCAACTATAAAATCTATTACTACTACTTCATGCACTGCATAATTTAAAAACTCTAACTTGTTATATTTAGCGGCCGTAAAAGATATCCTTACTACTATTATAAATTTAGTGTCTTGCATAGCATGAGTTGTCTTTTGGGGATGTTTATACTCTTGTAGGATGTTTGAGTCAATCTAAATAAGTATTTTTCCGCAGCGTATAACTATATCTTGATTCGTGGACTAAATGAGCCACTAAGCCGATGGATATGGCTAACTATTGCACTTAGCTGATTTTCCTTAAAATAACTGTTGGGTACATTGGTAAAATGTACCTGATTTGAAGAAGCCTCACCCAACTCAATGATATACATCATAATGTATTTGATGTATGTTTGAGTTACGTTTGCAGGTTAAGAAATCACTGGACTGAAGCAAAAAGTTTCTAAGTCCATGTGTCGACACCCAGAGGGAAAGTGTTGACACTTAAGAAAGCTTGTGTCGACACCCAGACAAGCAGTGTCGACACTTGGAGTGATTGTGTCGACACCTGGGATGCAGAGTCGACACCAGACAGAAAGTGTCGACACTTGGAGCTGTGTCAACACTCAGTGAAGAAAAGTGCAGACAGAAAGTGTCGACACAAGGAGCTGTGTCGACACCCAGTGAAGCTGTGTCTACACCAGAAAGTGTCGACACTTGGAGCTGTGTCGACACTCAGCAAAAGTCTGCAGAGTCTAAGTACAAGTGTCGACACTAAACACAATGCGTCGACACTATGCAGAAGAGTCAGCACTTGAAGTAAGTGTCGACACTCAACACAATGTATCGACACTCAACAGAAGAGTCAGCATTTGAAGTATGTGTCGACACCCAGAACAATGTATCGACACACAGCTGAAGACTAAACACTGGAAGAAAGTGTCGACACATGGAGCTGTGTCGACACTTAGCAAAGAACAGAAAGAACAACAAATTATTCTAAGTACAAGTGTCGACACTATGGGAATGTGTCGACACTCAGCTGAAGTCTCAACAACAAGAAGGTGTGTCGACACAAGGAGCTGTGTCGACACTCAGCAAGATTCAACATAGAAGACTATGTGTCGACACCAAGAAGCAATGTCGACACTTGACAGATTCAACAAAAGAAGATGTGTCGACACAAAGGAGTTGTGTCGACACATAGAAGAATTCAGCAAAAGCTAGAAGAACAAGTACTTGTGTCGACACTCAATTTCAGTGTCGACACATGCAGAAGAATCTGTGTCGAGACATACAAGGAGTTGTGTCGACACCTTGTAGACTTGTGTCGACACTTACACAACATGTGTCGACACTTGGACTATAAGTGTCGACACTTAAAGACAGAAAGTCTCGACACTTACAGACAGTTAGAGATTTTCAAGAAGTGACTGGATGACTTGACAGCTGCCGTTCCAGCCGGTCTACATCAACTGTCAGAGATGTCAGAAGTCAGTTATGAACCGGTCCAGCCGGTTACCATGAAGAAGGCCTATAAATAGGCACCTATAGTTTACAGGAAGTTGTTGAAAGAAGTTCAAAGTTGTTGAAAGTGGTTAAGAGTTGTTGAAGTAATTATTGAAGTAATACAAAGTGAATCAACACAAGAAGATCTAGCAGTTCAAGTGCAGATCTAAGAAGCTGGAGAGAGAGGGCTCCATCCAAGAAATCAGCCTTTGGAACTAGGCTGAGAAGAAGGATTCAGATTCAGTCTGGATCTTAAGTGGCAGAGGTCAAGGAACAACTGCAGAGGATTCAGTCTTATTCAGTTCTACTCAAGAAGCTTTGAAGAAAGCTAAGTCAGGGTGAATCCAGCTGAGTTCTTCCAAGAACTCATCAAGAATCTCTCAACTCCCCTCCTTTAATTCTGAGTTGTAGAGATATTATTTGTATTACATTTTTAACTTGTTGGATCCATTGGATCTGAGTGATTCTAAGCCTATATTTATAAAGGCTGAGGGTAGGGCTTGTTAGCCTGAGTGTAGGAGATAGAGATCTCTGAGTGTAGGCCTTGTTGGCTGAGTGTAGGCCTTGGTTGGCTGAGTGTAGGCCTTGATTGGCTGAGTGTAGGCTTTGGGATAAAGCTGAGTTGTAAGGCTTTGGGCCTGAGGTAGGAACCAATTTGGGTTCTGAGACAGTGCAGTAGTTTGGCCGAATCTAGTACACTGCTAGATAGGCGAAGGGGGAAAGTGGATGTACCCATATCTTGGGGAACCACTATAAATCACTGTGTGCTGTACTGTGTTGAAATTGTTGTTGTGTATGCTGTGTTTGCTGTGATAAACTAGTTAGATTGCTGTGATATAACTGATTGCTGCCAATAAAGTTAGAAAAGGATTAGGTCACCTATTCACCCCCCCCCCCCTCTAAGTGTTTAGGTACCATATCTTTCAAGTGGTATCAAAGCGAGGTTCCTCAAAACAAGGACTAACAGTCTGAGGAGATCCTGTTTTGCAAATTCAGTGTAAGGTATTACACAGTTTCAAGAAAATCAAGAAAATCAAGAAACATGGGTTCTTATGAGAATCATAAGGAATTGGGTTCCATGAAATTACCCATATGCAGGAAGGAGATCTTTGGGATCTGGAAAGAAAGGGTAAGGCTATTTATGGAAGCCTCTGACCCTAGAATCTACATCACAGTTAAGGAAGGGCCTTATGTGCCAATGAAGATTTCAGTATTGGATGCAAATCAGAGAACTCCAAAGGATTTCTCTGAGATGACTAAGGATGAAATTGTCCTGGCCACCATGGACAAGAGGGCACAAAACATAATAGTGAGTGCCATTGATGATGCAACTTTTCAGAACTTAATTCACTGTAAAACAGCAAAAGAGATGTGGGATAATCTCATTGTCTATATGGAAGGTTCTGAAGAAGTTAGGCAAGATAGGAAGTCCTTGCTAAATCAGGAGTATGAAAGCTTTAGGCAAGGAAAGGGTGATAGCATCACTGAGTGCTATAAGAAATTTTACAGAATAGTTAATGAACTCATGTCTTATGGAAGAGAGTTTAGTAACTATGAACTAAATGACAAGTTCTTAAGGTCCCTAACCAAAGATTGGGACACCAAGATCTGTGCCATAAGAGAAATGGCTAAGTTGGGAGAAATTCCTCCTCCCACACTGTTTGGCAAGCTATTGTCATATGAGATGCAGTTGACAGTAAGAAAAGAGGAGGAGAAATCAACAAGGACTGAGCATAAGGAAAGAACTGTTGCTTTCAAAACAGAAGTTCCCAGAAAGTGCAGGAATAAGTCTTCAACTCCACCTCCAGAGGTAGTTGAATCAGAGTCTGATGAGTCTGTCAGCACAAAGTCTAAGAGCAGTGAAAGTGATGAAGACTTTGCTGCTTTCACTAGACACTTTCAGAAGTTTTTGAAAAAGAAAGTGGAGGTCAAGGCCTTCTACATCACAAGGAAAGGAAGACTCTTATCAGAAGAAGAGGTCTTCAAAGAATGACAAGAAAAGGACAAAATCAAGCAAGGCAACTGGTTCAAAGATTGTTTGTTATTGCTGCAATAGATAGGGTCATGTTATTGCAGATTGTCCAGAGAAGAGAAAGGAATCTGGTGACAGGAAAAAGACTCACTTCAAAAGGAAGAAATAAAAGTCTTTTGTTGCTAAGAAGGAGAAGACTCTATCAGATATCTCTTCTTCAGAAACTGAGTCTGAGGTTGAAGCCTACATAGGGCTGTTTGCTGAAGAAGAAGAGGAAGAATTCATGCAGATCTTGGAGTCAATTTATGAACAAGAAGACAGTCATTGCCAAGGGCTAATGGCATTGACAGAAAGTGCCAAAATCCTGGAGCAGCCAGGATCCAGTCAGGTACAAGGTTCATGTTCAAGTTCAGTTTCTTGTTCTAGTTCAGATTCAGATTCTTCTTCATCAAGTGATGAGAATGTATCTTAGTCTGAGGAAGATATTCATCAGCTTATAGATGAATATAAGGTACTGTTGCAAGCCTACAAGAAAAGCAAGACCCTAGGCAAAAGTCAGGCAAAGGAAATTGCTGATCTTAAAGCTGCTGTAACAGATTTTGAGAAACAATTTGATCAAAAACTGAATGAGGTAGCCAGGCTGAAACACATTACTGTGATTCAGATGGGAACTATCACTTTTAAGAATGATCAAATTAAGTGTCTGGAGAATAATCTTCAGAAGGAGAAGGACTTGGTTGCTAGGTTTTCAAAACCTAAATCAGTGCTACCCTTAATTGATGAATTTGTTCATCATAAAGGCAAGGCTGGGCTGGGTTTTGTTAGACCTGCAGGGACTGAGCAGTCCAAGTATAAGTCCAAGGGCAAAGCCCCAACATTCAACAAGCCTGCTGTAGTCAAGACAGCCAAGGCAGTACCTAAGCAAAGGTACAATAAATTTGAATGTTGGTGTTATGGCAAAGTTGGCCATTTTGCAGTAGACTGTTGGCACAATGTGAGTGCCAAAGTGAGTTCCAAACTACCTGTTGGAAAGCCAGTAGGTAGGTTTGTCAAATTGCAAACTAACAATCACCAAGGACCCAAGAATACTTTGGGTTCTAAGGTTCATTAATTTGTTTTGCAGGTGAGTCCAAGTGGCCATACCCCTACATGGTACTTGGACAGTGGATGTTCCAGACATATGACTGGAACTAGGGGACTACTAAAGGACTACATTCCAATCAAAAATGGTCCTAAAGTGACCTTTGGTGGTTCTGAAAAAGGAATCATCAAAGGGTTTGGTAACATTTCTTCAAACTTAGTTACCATTACTCAAGTGGCTTATGTTAAAGGGTTGAAACACAACCTAATAAGTATAAGTCAATTAAGTGATGTAGGGTATGACATCTCATTTGTTAAAAATGGTTGTCATATGAAGAGGTCAAGTGATCAAGAGATCATTTTGACAGGTTATAGGAAGAGGAATGTCTACTGCCTAGACATTATGATTGAGAACAATGGTTCTCCAGTTTGTCTTGTAGCTGATGAGACAGTCTCTCATTGTGTCAAATGGCACAAGAGGCTAGCCCATCTTAACTACAAGACTATTAGCAAACTCTTTAGCAAAGAGTTAGTGAGGAATGGTACTCAAGTTAAGTGTGTTAAAGATGGCATTTGCTCAGCTTGTCAAAAGGGCAAGCAGACTAAATCCACCTTTAGAAGCATAGATAACAAAGATGCTGTGAGGTGTTTGTACCTCTTGCATTTGGATCTCTTTGGTCCAATGCTAGTTCACAGCTTAGGTAGGAAGGTCTATACCCTTGTAGTTGTAGATGACTACTCAAGGTTTTCCTGGGTGTTCTTCTTAAGACAGAAATCTGAAACACTTAGTGTCTTCTACAGCTTTGTCAAGCAAATTCAGAATGAACTAAATAGTACTGTGGTCAGAATTAGAAGTGACCATGGTACTGAGTTTCAGTCTGATAGCATGACAAAACTGTATGAAGACTTTGGGATATTTCAAGAATTCTCTTCACCTAGAACACCTCAGTAAAATGGCATTGCTGAGAGAAAGAATAGAACCTTGATAGAGGCTGGTAGAACCCTACTAAGTGATACATCACTGCCTGAGTATTTCTGGGCTGAAGCAGTTAACACTGCATGCCATGTTATAAATAGGGCTACCATCACTAAAGGGCTAAACAAGACCCCCTATGAAGTTGTGAAAGGCAGGAAACCAAACTTATCCTACTTCAGGATCTTTGGTTGCAAATGCTTCATACTTAACAATGGGAAGTCTTACTTAACTAAGTTTGCTGCCAAGTCCCAAGTGGGAATTTTTGTTGGGTACAGCAATAATAGTAAGGCTTATAGAGTCTACAACTTGACTACACAAGTTGTAGAAGAATCAGTGCATGTAGTTTTTGATGAGACTAAACTTATTAATAATGAGTTGTCTAGCAATGTATGCAGCCCCACAGGTTTGACAAAGACAATGGACAAGCTGACTATAGAAGAAGTGCCTGCTGCAAGACAGCAAGGAGAGGAGAGTAGCTGCTGTCTAGGGGGAGAACTACATGTGCCAGTTGCTGAAGAAATCCAAGGTATACAGCATGATGCAGATGCTGAAGTGGTTCAATATGAAGTGAGGATGCCTCCAGCCCACAGGCATCTTAGAGATCATCCAGTAGAGCTGATTATTGGAGATCCAAGACAAGGAGTACAAACCAGGAGTAGAAACATGAATGCTGCAATCTATTCCAGCTTTTTGTCTCAAGTTGAACCTAAAAGATTTGAAGAAGCAATAATGGATCCACAATGGACTGAAGCAATGCAAGAAGAGCTTAATCAGTTCAAGAGGTGCAAGGTCTGGGAATTGGTTCCTAAACCTAAAGACCACAATGTAATAGGAGTTAAGTGGATCTACAGGAATAAGATGGATGAACAAGGTGTCATCATTAAGAATAAAGCTAGACTGGTTGCTAAAGGATATAGGCAAGAAGAAGGTATTGATTTTGATCAAACTTTTGCTCTAGTAGCCAGACTGGAAGCCATAAGAATGTTCTTGGCCTATGCAACCTATCAAGGATTCAAGGTATACCAAATGGATGTCAAGTCAGCATTCCTAAATGGTAATTTGAAAAAAGAAGTCTATGTGGAGCAGCCTGCAGTTTTTGTTGATCCAACTTTAACTCATTATGTCTATAGACTTAGGAAAGCTTTATATGGGTTAAAGCAAGCCCCTAGGGCTTGGTATGAAACCCTATCTAGTTTCCTCATTGAGAACAAGTTCTCAAGGGGGAAAATAGATAAGACTCTATTCCTTAGGGAATCTAGAGGA
Source organism: Platanthera guangdongensis (assembly GCA_039583875.1). Lineage (NCBI taxonomy): Eukaryota > Viridiplantae > Streptophyta > Magnoliopsida > Asparagales > Orchidaceae > Platanthera > Platanthera guangdongensis. The sequence goes on along the minus strand of CM077152.1, from coordinate 123,115,844 downwards.
AAAGTCATACTAGTCCAAATATATGTAGATGACATTATATTTGGGTCTACTGAAAGCAGCCTTTGCAAAAAGTTTGCAAAACTTATGCAAGGTCAGTTTGAGATGAGTAGTATGGGAGAGCTGAAGTTTTTCTTGGGTCTCCAAGTTAAACAGACTGAGAGTGGTTTGTCCATTTGTCAGTCAAAGTTCACCCTAGAACTCATAAGGAAGTATGGTATGGATTCATCCAGTACCATGAAGACTCCTATGGGGTCAAGTATGTCTCTTAGCAAGGATGATGCAGGGAAACCTGTAGATGAAACCTTGTATAGAGGGATAGTTGGCTCCCTATTATACTTGACTGCTAGTAGACCAGACATCATGTATGCTACATGTGTTTGTGCAAGGTATCAAGCCTGCCCTAAAGAGTCTCACTTGACTGCATTCAAGAGAATTTTGAGATATCTAAAGGGCACTCCCTATCTAGGCCTCTGGTACCCTAGGAATGGAGACTTTGATCTAACAGGTTATTCAGATGCAGACTTTGCAGGATGCAAAGAGGATAGAAAGAGTACTACTGGAACCTGTCAATTCCTAGGTGGGAGACTAATTTCATGGAGTAGCAAGAAGCAAACAAGTGTGGCTATCTCCACAGCTGAGTCAGAGTATGTGGCTGCAGGAAGTTGCTGTGCTCAACTTCTGTGGATTCAACATCAGCTAGAGGACTATGGATTTCAGGTAAGTAGAACTCCACTTTACTGTGATTCTACAAGTGCTATTTCAATAGCTAATAACCCTGTATCTCATAGTAGAACAAAACATATTGAGATTAAATATCACTTTCTTAGAGAATATGGAGAAAGAGAAGATATTTCACTTGAATATGTTAAAACCGATAATCAGATAGCTGACATGTTTACTATGCCCCTAGAATAAGCTAAGTTCAATAGATTCAAAATTGAACTAGGAATGATAAACTTAGAGTAAGTTTACAGAATAGAAAATTGGCTAAGTAAAAAGGTGTCGACGCATAGACAAGTCTATGTCGACACAGAATAGTGGTGTCGACACTTCAAGAAAAAGGTGTCGACACATCTAGGAATGTGGTGTCGACACTTCAGAATGTTAGTGTCGACACATGTCAAGTAGGTGTCGACACATCCAATGTGGTATCGACACTTAAGTTTTACTCAGAATTTTTCAAAGTAAAGTCTCGACAATGTGTCGAGTTATGTTGTATCGACACATAACCAAGTGTCGACACATAATATCTGTTGACTAAACTTGTGTCGACACATATGTGTCGAGACATTATAAGTCAGTGTCGACACTTATTGCCAGTGTCGATACATGTTAAGCTAGCTGTCCCGCCTGTTCATCTTCAAAATTAGACAGGTATAAATAGGGTTCTGTCGTTGTTTGTCGACACGCTTTCAAAGTTTCGAGACCAAAACTACTGTGTCGACACTTCTCTTTTCTAAAGACTAATTCTCCAAACCCTAATGGCTCCTAAGCTTGAGGAGAATGTTAACGAGGGCTATGAGCTAGTGCGAGGCGCATTCGATGAAGCTGATCAAGAAATCCAGTCGGTGGTAACCCTAGTCGCCAATTCTGGACTAGAATACTTGGTTTCAGAACCAACAAAGATTTGGAAGAAGGAAGTTCTTGAATTTCTTAATGGAGCTGCAGTCGATGAATCTGGATTCAGAATCAAATCCAGAGTTCATGGGAGTAAGGTCAAGGTTTCACCAAAGAATCTGAGGAAGGTGCTCCAGCTACCCAAAATTCAAGATGAAGAAGAAATTACTGCTTCAAAGACCAGGGAAGCTTTAACCTGGTGTGGTCTTGATCCTAAGATGAAGATAGGATCTGTATTCAATAGGAAAGGCATGAACAGTCAAGGAAAATTCATGTCTGAGATTGTGGGAAAGGTTATTCTCAGTAAGCCTGGAGGGCATGACAGGGTGTCTGCCTCTATGTTTGGAATTATGACTAGAATCATATTCACTCTGAAAACAGACTGGTCAATAGTGGTTTTTGACAAGATCAAGGAGAGCTTGAAGAAGCCCAATCTGGGCAGAATTATAAGTCTCTACCTAGCTGGTACAATACCAGAGGTAATGAGCAATGCTACTGGAAGTAAGATCAACCACATGAGGAAGATGGATCAAAGGATATTTTCCAGATGGGACAGGGTGTTGTCCAAGGAAGTGGCAACCCCAGAGAAGCCAGTTACTGAGAAGGAGACTCCTCCAAGGAAGAAAAGGAAGACAGCTGATGTGACACAGGAGTCCTCCAGCAGTTCAGGGAGTGAAGAACAAGTTGTTTTCACTCCTGATGCTCAAGAGGAAGTGGCTGCAGAGAAGACCCCTGCTGCTCAAGATGTAGCTGAGATCCAGGGGGAGCTGCCTCAAGCTAGCACCATCCATAGGGATCACAGCCAGGGGGAGCTTCCAGTAGTAGAAGAACCCTCTACTCTGGACAGTGAGCAAGCCACTAACATCATCCAAGAGGTACTCATTGATCTAAATACATTGAATTTTTCTATAGTAGATTTTGATTTGTCTGATGTACATCAGCAAACTCAGCTAGAAAGTCAAGAACCAGATGTTGTTATCCAAGACACATCTATTGTACTGGAAGTGGGTCCTGATCAAGTAGTTGAAGAACCAAGAACTTCTCCAGCTCCTTCATCACAAGAATTCACAATGGAAGACTTGTTCCTAAATCTGGATCAGGCAGATTTTGACAAAGAAATTGATGCTGCTGAAGATAAGAGTGATGCTGCTGAGGGGGAGCAAGTACAAAATTTGGCAGAGCCTATTAGGCTGGAAACTGAGCAAGCACCTGATGTGCAAACTGAGAAGCCTCAAAGCCCTAAGGAAAGGGTTGAAATAGCCAGCACTTCAGAATCTGAAGAAGATGAGGCTGCAAAGGCTAAAAGGAAGAAATTATATGTTTTTAAAAGAAGAAGCCAGAGTTACAAGAAAGCTCTGCAATCTGTAGCCCCACAGCCTATAGACCAACAAGCTCCAACTGTTGACTATAGTGCTTTACTGATTGCACTGCAGATAAAAATGGATGAACAAAGGAAAGCCATAGAGGCTTATGTTGATGAAGGGCAGAAGACTTTACAGTTTGACCTGGCCCAAGAAATAAAGTCTATAAGGTTTGAGATGAACCTTAATAAGAAGGAGATGAATGAATGCTTCCACAAGGGTGGAAATGTTGTGGTGTATCTGGCAACACACCAAGAGAAGATAAAGGCTCAGGTAGATGATATAGCCTTAAAGCAAGGATATGTGCTGGAAAACCAAATCAGAATGAATGACAATCTGACTGAGTCACATAATGCTCTACTCACAGCATTGAAGAACAAGGCTGATGAACCTTCTACATCTGCTGCTGCAGTTAAGGCTGACTTTGATAAAGTATTTCAAGCTGAGATTACTGCTGTTAAGTCTGCTATTCAAGATTCCCAGAAAGTCATCTCTGAACAACTCACAAAGCTGAAACCATTCTTTAAAGAGGGAATCAGGTATTTGGATAGTCAAATAAGATTTCAAACGGATGGTGTCAGAGACCATATGGCTAGAGAAGTCATAAAGGGGGAGAGAGTATTAGTCAAAGCTAGCTCTGACCATGCCAAATGGATATCTAACTCCATCAGAGCTACACTGGGCTATCCTCCACTCTGTGATGATGATAATGTTGCTGAATCAGGGATTCAAACTGCATATCTTGGAGGTGAGCAACCAGAGGTAGCTCAAGTGATTTATCCACCTCCAGATTTTGACATGGTTCAAGCAGATGTCCAGACAATGTATAGCCCAACTAAAGGGAAGCCTACTGTTATTCTGGATAAAGTGGTTCAGCCTATTTCTTCAGATATGCAAGAGGCATTAGAGAAAGAAGAAGAGGCAAGGTTGTCAAAGAAGAGGTTTAGGGAACAAGCAGAAAAAGGGCAGATTTTGAACAGTGGAGCCCTACCTCTAGAAATATAATTTTAACTGCCTGGAAAGCTGCCAAGGAATAAGTGGTTCTCTGAAGCAGAATGGAGGAAACATGAAATAAGACAGGAGGCCATTGTTCAATATAAAAGAAAGGCAAAGATGAGAAAGCTACCTCCTACTGCAGTGGAGCCTAGCAAGTACTTCCCCAAGCCATACCACTATTTTGAAAGGCAGAAAATCAAAGCAGAAGAGCTGAAGAAGAAGGACTTAAACGGCAAGAAGCCTGCTGATGCTGCAACTGCTGAAGCCACTGTCAAAGCTCAAGTCCAATCAGGCAAAGGCATTGTTATCAAAGAACCAGATCAGAAATAGATTAGGAATTGACTTGAAGATTGTGGTAATCTTTTGAATGAAAAACATTTTTGTAAACCATTGAAGATGTATTAGAAAAATGTTAGAACAATATATGATAAATATACTTCATGATTGTTCTGAGAATATGTCTATTTCTTGTTTGTTCTGCAATGTTGAATGTGTATACATGTGTGAAATATTACATGTTTATGTTTACCCTGCTGTTTATAATCTGCTTTACATCATTTTGTAATTTTAATTATGAATGGTGTATATCATTGACTAAGGGTTATGACTTCTCCAAATAGGGGGAGATTGTTGGGTACATTGGTCAAATGTACCTGATTTGAAGAAGCCTCACCCAACTCAATGATATACATCATAATGTATTTAATGTATGTTTGAGTTACTTGTGCAGGTTAAGAAATCACTGGACTGAAGCAAAAAGTTTCTAAGTCCATGTGTCGACACCCAGAGGGAAAGTGTCGACACTTAAGAAAGCTTGTGTCGACACACAGAAAAGCAGTGTCGACACTTGGAGTGATTGTGTCGACACCTGGGATGCAGAGTCGACACCAGACAGAAAGTGTCGACACTTGGAGCTGTGTCGACACTCAGTGAAGAAAAGTGCAGACAGAAAGTGTCGACACAAGGAGCTGTGTCGACACCCAGTGAAGCTGTGTCTACACCAGAAAGTGTCGACACTTGGAGCTGTGTCGACACTCAGCAAAAGTCTGCAGAGTCTAAGTACAAGTGTCGACACTCAACACAATGTGTCGACACTATGCAGAAGAGTCCGCACTTGAAGTAAGTGTCGACACTCAACACAATGTGTCGACACTCAATAGAAGAGTCAGCATTTGAAGTATGTGTCGACACCCAGAACAATGTGTCGACACACAGCTGAAGACTCAACACTGGAAGAAAGTGTCGACACATGGAGCTGTGTCGACACTTAGCAAAGAACAGAAAGAATAACAAATTATTCTAAGTACAAGTGTCGACACTATGGGAATGTGTCAACACTCAGCTGAAGTCTCAACAACAATAAGGTGTGTCGACACAAGGAGCTGTGTCGACACTCAGCAAGATTCAACATAGAAGACTATGTGTCGACACCAAGAAGTAGTGTCGACACTTGACAGATTCAACACAAGAAGATGTGTCGACACAAAGGAGTTGTGTCAACACATAGAAGAATTCAGCAAAAGCTAGAAGAACAAGTACTTGTGTCGACACTCAATTTCAGTGTCGACACATGCAGAAGAATCTGTGTCGAGACATACAAGGAGTTGTGTCGACACCTTGTAGACTTGTGTCGACACTTACACAACATGTGTCGACACTTGGACTATAAGTGTCGACACTTAAAGATAGAAAGTCTCGACACTTACAGACAGTTAGAGATTTTCAAGAAGTGACTGGATGACTTGACAGCTGCCGTTCCAGCGGTCTACATCAACTATCAGAGATGTCAGAAGTCAGTTATGAACCGGTGCAGCCGGTTACCATGAAGAAGGCCTATAAATAGGCACCTACAGTTTACAGGAAGTTGTTGAAAGAAGTTCAAAGTTGTTGAAAGTGGTTAAGAGTTGTTGAAGTAATTATTGAAGTAATACAAAGTGAATCAACACAATAAAATCTAGCAGTTCAAGTGCAGATCTAAGAAGTTGGAGAGAAAGGGCTCCATCCAAGAAATCAGCCTTTGGAACTAGGCTGAGAAGAAGGATTCAGATTCAGTCTGGATCTTAAGTGGCAGAGGTCAAGGAACAACTGCAGAGGATTCAGTCTTATTCAGTTCTACTCAAGAAGCTTTGAAGAAAGCTAAGTCAGGGTGAATCCAACTGAGTTCTTCCAAGAACTCATCAAGAATCTCTCAACTCACCTCCTTTAATTCTGAGTTGTAGAGATATTATTTGTATTACATTTTTAACTTGTAGGATCCATTGGATCTGAGTGATTGTAAGCCTATATTTATAAAGGCTGAGGGTAGTGCTTGTTAGCCTGAGTGTATGAGATAGAGATCTCTGAGTGTAGGCCTTGTTGGCTGAGTGTATACCTTGGTTAGCTGAGTGTAGGCCTTGATTGGCTGAGTGTAGGCTTTGGGATAAAGCTGAGTTGTAAGGCTTTGGGCCTGAGGTAGGAACCAATTTGGGTTCTGAGACAGTGCAGGAGTTTGGCCGAATCTAGTACACTGCTAGATAGGCGAAGGGGGAAAGTGGATGTACCCATATCTTGGGGAACCACTATAAATCACTGTGTGCTGTACTGTGCTGAAATTGTTGCTGTGTATGCTGTGTTTGCTGTGATAAACTAGTTAGATTAATGTGATATAACTGATTGCTGCCAATAAAGTTAGAAAAGGATTAGGTCACCTATTCACCCCCCGCCCCCCTCTAGGTGTTTAGGTACCATATCTTTCAATAACTAAAAGAATCTTTCTTCATGTTTTAGTAGGTGTCTGCCTGAGCATCTACAGTTATCCCCTACTGACGTGGCATCATAACATGCATTTTTCCCTTACTCTGATAAGTTATTATATGCGGTAAAAAATGCGGGTTGTGACACCGGCCGGGGCCCGACGCCATATACCACAGATAGACTGGGTGGTTACTCAATGGAAACCGTCCAACCAATCGAACGTCCTACACAGAGTCATTCTAGCGGAAGCAATTAAAAGTTGCATTAATAAAGAACCCAACACTAACATGAATGTCCACTAATAAGCCAAAATGAATGAAGTACAAATACACAAGTACTGGACTTATGTTCTTACAATTATTTTCCTCAAATTACATGTTTTTCAAACCTCGGCACGCAGGCCGGCCATACATGAATAAAAGAAAACACTCAGAATTAGGCCTTCAAGGGCTAGCTCATCAACTTGGGCTTTAGCCCGCTATTTACCGCTCGGCTCCGCAGCACGTGCAAGCACAATCCACCACAGCGGTGGCAAACCAAAGCAACGGTCAGCAATGCTGACCAAATTATAACGATCCCGCCCCCAAATCGGGGCGGCGATGCTCCTACCCTGCACTTTATTAGCATAACCAAGCAGTATAAAATATATATTGCATCACAGGCATTAGCACGCACGACCATACGCCCCGTACACTCAGGGCACATTCTCGGTGAACCGGTCAATGACACATCAATTTAAGCCATAGACACCCGGGCTCACCACCGCCACTTTGACGGCCAAACTATGAGTATTTTGTCTTCCCGGCATGGGTCACGTCAATTTAAGCCATAGGCCGCCGAAGTCCCTCATCTATGCTAACGACTCACACCAAACGACAGAGAGCGGGTACGGTTCCGTCTAACCCGTGCTCACATCGCAACGATAATTTAAGCCATATGCGCGGGTCAAACTTCTCCCGAGTCCCGTTTCCGTTACACACTTCACATAACCCGGTTATGTTCAAGTTGAATCCCAGGACACCAAGTTTGCAGAATCACACATCTGCCCAGGTTTTTGGGTGCACCTTGGGGTTAATCCCCAAGGCTCCCTGTTGCAATCTACCACGTAGAAAACCTGAAAAACAAACATTCGCACGGAGACTTCTTCGGCCATTTATGCAATGCAACATCACCGATCCAGACCAACTTGTCCGGGTAGGCTTCACACATCATGCCTATATCCGTTCTCGATTACGGACTCTACATGTCCACAATGGGGACAATTCATGTCTACCCAAAGGAATGCCTCAACTCACCGCAAACTCGCGAGAGCAGGCTTCATATGCAAGGGAAAAGAAGAGCTTCACATGCTCAAGTACAGAATCATTACCCTTGCGTTCTTCCTTGGTGCCATGGAAAAGTATGTGGATGAAAAGCACTGCCCTCTCCTTGCCTCTGTAGATCCGAAGTCGGTTCGCGATTTGGAGCTCCGAAGCTCCGCCGGTGACCGGATCTAGACTTCTTCTTCCTCGTTGCTCTCCCCTCTCTCTAGAACTTAGACAGAGAACCAGTGAACAGAAGATGAGGGTTTTGAAATCCTACACTCGGGTATATCCCAATAGGAATAACCTCCAGTCGTCGGATCCCAACATAAAGAAATGTACGACTACGATCGGGGTCTGACCTGGAAAAACTGGGCCGAACACCGCACGGTTCAAAAACCAGAGCAGGACACGTCCGCGATAAACGTAAACTGTACCGAGACATTTAGAAGAGACCCTGCCAAGACCCCTGTGTCGACACTTTGTGTCGACACTCTGTGTCGACATAACACAACCTGTGTCGACACCGTATGTCGACACCCTATGTCGACACTCTGTGTCGACACAGCATACCCTTTGTCGACACTCTGTGCCGACACAGCAGGCCCTGTGCCGACACAGTAAGCCTTGTGCCGACACAGCAGGCCCTGTGGCGACACAGCAGGCCCTGTGCCGACACAGCAGGCCCTGTGCCGACACAGCAGGCCCTGTGCCGACACAGCAGGCCCTGTGCCGACACAGTAGGCCCTGTGCCGACACAGCAGGCCCTGTGCTGACACAGCAGGCCCTGTGCCGACACCGTAGGCCCTGTGCCGACACAGCAGGCCCTGTGCCGACACAGCAGGCCCTGTACCGACAAAGCAGGCCCTATGTCGACACAGCAGATTGCGTCAAACACGCACATTTCTCTAAGGTCACGGTCTTTAACAAGACCGTATCCCAGGTCGTGCGACTCCTGCCAAATTTCAAACTTGGCACAAAACGCCTCTCGTCGCTCTTTTGAGTTTCGAGGCCTTACAACTCTCCCCTTCTTAAAAGAATTTCGTCCACGAAATTACATAAAGGAAAGATAAGCATAAAACTTAAATGGTACCTGAGCAAAATAACTCCGGGTACTCCTCAAGCATAGTCTGCTCTCACTCCCAAGAGAGCTCCTCTCGACCGCAATTATCCCAACGGACCTTGACCATCCTGATCTCTTTATTGCGTAGCCGCTTGACTTCCGAGTCCTCAATACGTATGGGCTTGACCTTCGTCGTCAACCCACTATCGACCGACACTTGATCGACCGAGATCACTTACGTAGGCTCTTGCACCGCCTTCTGTAGCACCGATATATGGAATACATCATGTAGACCACTAAGCTCCACTAACAGCTTCAACTGGTACGTTGCTTCACCAATCCGCTCCAGAACCTCAAACGGTCCAAGGTACCTCGGGCTTAGCTTCTTCAAGCACTACACCCGCGAGACACCCTTGAACGGCTTGATCTTCAAGTACACCCAATCGCCAATAGCGAACTCCACATTCCTATGCTTCTCATTATAGTACTTAGCCTGGAGGTCCTGAGCAATTAGCAACCTCTCCCGAATGGTTCTCACCAAAGAAGTAGCATCCTCCACCTCTAATCGCTTATACAACTTCGAGTCACCCGTTTCCAACAAGGACAACAACGTACGACATTTTCTACCATAAAGGGACTCAAAGGGCACCATTTGAATGCTCGCCTGGTAGCTGCTATTGTAACCGAATTCTACCAAGTATAGGTGATCTTCCCATTACTTTCCAAAGTCCAGGACACACATGCGAAGCATGTCTTCCATTGTCCTATTGACCCTCTCGGTCTGCCCATCCGTTTGCAGATGAAAGGCTGTGCTAAAACTTAGCTTTGTCCCCAACATTTGCTGCACCAACCTCCAATCATTGGACGTGAACCGCCCATCTCGGTCACTCACGATGCTGCGGGGTACACCATGAAGCCTCACAATATTATCCACATACAGCCTTGTCAATTTCTCAACCGGATCATTTTTCCTATGCGGAATGAAATGCGACACCTTCGTTAGACGATCTACGACCACCCAAATGGCATCGTTCCCCTATTGCGACCTTGGCAACCCGTGCACAAATTCCATAGTAATGTCGTCGAACTTCCACTCCGGAATAGGTAAGTATTTCAAGAATCCTCCCGGCTTTTGGCATTCCGCCTTCACCAAGGCGCAAGTATGACACTTCGCCACGTAGAGCGCCACATCCTTTTTCAGACCTAGCCATCAGAATAATTTCTTAACATCGTGGTACATCTTCGTGCTCCCCGGGTGAATTTAGTACTTGGTATGATGTGCCTCGTACAACAATTCCACCAGCAAATTGCCCACCCTTGGGATGCACAGACGACCGTCTTTCCAAAGTAATCCATCCTCCACAACGAATTGGGAATTTGACCCATCCAGAGGCTCTATCATGAGTTGCTTCATGTGGACATCCATATCCAAAGCATGCTGAATCCGATCAGCCAGGTCATATTGGACTTCAGTCCAATTCAATACTGCTTCAGCACTAGATTGCTTGACTACGCAAGAGATCTCCAACACCTCTAACTCCCGAACCAACCACTCGTCATGGAGCGACAACCAATTGGCTTGAGCTGGGGCCCGATGACTCAATGTGTTCGCAACCGCATTGCCTTTACCAGGCACATAGTGGATCTTGAATACATAGTCCCCCAGGAAATCCATCCACCTACGCTGCCGCATGTTCAGATCTTTCTGATCCAACAAATATTTCAGGATCTTGTGATCGGTGTAGATATCAATCTTCACAACGTACAAATAATGTCTCCACAAATTCAAGGTAAAGATCACGGCCGCTAACTCCAAGTCGTGGACCAGATAGTTCCTCTCGTGCACCTTCAGCTGTCTCGAGCCATATGCTATAAAGCTTCCATGTTGTAACAGCACACAACCCAAACCACAACCCGAAGCATTGCTATAAATCTCAAAACCTTCGGTCCCTCATGACGAACTAAGAACTGGCGTCGTGGTCAACTGACACTTCAACTCCTCAAAAGCTCGCGCGCACTCTGGCGTCCAAACGAACTTCTGCTCTTTCCTCATCAAAGTAGTGAGAGGTAACGCTATCCGCGAGAAGTTCTCCATAAAGCGCCTATAATAGCCGACAAGCCCCAGAAAGCTCCAAACTTTTCTACCGTAGAAAGCTCAGGCCACTCTCGTATCGCAACAATCTTTGTCGGATCCACTACAATACCCTCTCCACTCACTATATGACTGAGGAATGCCACTTTGGATAACCAAAACTCGCATTTCGAGAACTTGACATACAATTGATTCCTCCTTAGCGTCTCCAAAACCAAATGAAGATGCCTGAAGTTATCTTCCTCACTCAGCGAGTACACCAAAATATTGTCGATGAAGACGATCACAAAATGGTCCAAGTACTCCGTGAACGTCCGGTTCATCAAATCCAAGAACACCGACGGCGCATTAGTCAACCTAAATGGCATGACCGTAAATTCGTAATGCCCGTATCTTGTACTGAACGCTGTCTTAGGGATATCACTGTCCCTTATCCTCAGTTGATAGTAACCAGACTTGAGATCCAACTTAGAGTACACCGTCGACCCGACCAACTGATCAAAAAGATCATCGATCCTTGGGATTGAGTACTTGTTCTTTTCCGTTATCTTGTTTAACTACCGATAATCAATACAAAGTCTCAAGCTCCCATCCTTCTTCTTTACAAAGAGGACCGGTGCGCTCTAAGGTGACGAACTTGGACGCACAAACCCTTGCTCTAACCACTCTTTAAGTTACACCTTCAGCTCCGCCATTTCCATAGGCGCTAGCCGATACGGAGATCGTGACACAGGCTTCGCACCTACCACTAGCTCAATAGTGAAATCTATCTCCCGTTGAGGCGGGGCTCCAGGAAGATCGGAGGGGAACACATCAGGCTACTCAGCTACTACTGATATACTATCCAATGTAGGCTTTGGCTTTGCAATCTCCACTAGTGTAAAGAGCAGCTCTGCACCAGCACTAACCGCCTTCACCACCTGAAGAGCATACATCAACGTCTTGCTCGACCCTTTCAAGCCCGTAAAAGTCATCTCACGACTAGCTCCCAACTTGACTTCCTTGCGACCGCAATCATTATAGGCTTGCTGCTCCGAGAGCCAGTCCATGCCAAATATAACGTCGAACTCCACTAGCGGTAGTAACGACGCTTGCAGATCGAACTCTTGATTCCTAATGAAAATCTTAACACCGCAGATTTTATCCGCGCGCATCGAACACCCATTCGATAACAACACATCCAACTTGTCCTTCGCCATCGAAGAAGGTACTCCGATGCGCGATATGAATCCTTCGGACAAGAAGGAGTGCGAAGATCCCGTATCAAAGAGTGCTCTCGCCAGAAACTCACAAATCAAAATAAATCTTAAACAAGCAGTGGTAAGGTAACATACGCATAACAAGTATTTAAAGAAATTTAACTTACTACAAATTAAACCATACCTGTCACCACATCCGCTTGTTTGATGGCCTCTTGTTGGCCAAGATTATAAACCCTTGGTTGAGCCGGAGCATAATGGGACGCGGTTGACTCCACCACCTTGCCCTTCTCTTCATAAGTTACTCTCGGCTTCCTTTCGGACTTGGGATGTCCTCTCCAGCAGTCACGGGCAAAGTGCCCCAGCTATCCACAAGTGAAACATGCACCCGAGGTCCGACCCGTAGTCGCCCCAGAAGCACCAGAAGAAGGAGCTGGACCCGAAGTCCTAGCCTTCTTAAAGAACTTACGGTACCCAGACTTTGAGTTAGCCGGCACCTTGAACTCAGACTTCTTATCACCCAAGCTTTTCTTTGCTTGAACATTCTTCATGTCCTTCTCCAAGGACCGGGTCGTGTTGACTAAGGTCAAGACACCCTGCGTCATAGGCCCCGAGAGTAGTAACCTCAAGTCATCTCTCAAACCTTCATAGAATAGATTCATTTTGCGCTCCTCATCCGTGATGATGGAGCTAGCGTACCGACCCAATCTGGTAAACTCGTGGAGATACTCATCCACGTTACTCTCTCCTTGTACCAACCTCTAGAACTCATTCTCCAAAGCTATCCTCTGAGTCGAAGGGAGGTACCTAGCCAAGAACAGTCTCAAGAACTCCTCCATCGAGACATCTGTATGTTTCCTTCCTCTCAATAGATGCAGCTCCAAACCCTCCCACCACAGCATAGCGTCTCCATCCCATAGGAAAGTAGCTATAGTGGTAATCTGCCACTCCTCCGTCTCCGTCGCTGTCAAGACTCTGTTCACATGGGAGAGCCAGTCTTCAGCTTGAGATGGGGTTCCCAACCCCAAGAATACAGGAGGATTGAAGCTCATGACATGTTTGAGCTGTCTCTCGGTCGCCCTCCTCGGCACCAACGGTTCCACTACGACCTGCTCCACTCTTCTCGGCTCAACCTCTAGAAGAGGTACCTGCTCCATCGCAGGAGCGGGCTGCTGCATTGGCCTTGTAGGCTGCACATTAATCATGGCAAACACTGCTTCGGCCACCAATCGTATGGTCTCAACCGATGGATGTGTTGTAGGAGCATCGTTTGGTGCACTACTAGCCTCATAAACTCGGCGTTCTGACGGCACAGCACCGCTTCTGGTCACCTATAGTGGTACAAAACATAGTTAAGCGACCAAACAAAATTGCAAACAACAATTATAGGAACACGCAGGTTCCTCAAACACGTTTATTTTGCATTCCTAAGTGGACATTCATGGGTTCTTTTGCTGTTATAACGATGACGCACACACATGTGCTCACCACCCCTTAAAAAGAATTCGACCACGAATTCAATTTAAGCCTGACCGAAACCAGTAGTCTGATATCAAATTGTAACACCCCCTATCCGTCACATAACATATAACAGTAGGTCCGGCCGGGGCCCGACGCCATATACCACAGACAGACCGGGTGGTTACTCAATGGAAACATCAAACCAATCCAACATCCTACACAGAGTCATTCTAGCGAAAGAAATTAAAAGTTGCATTAATAAAGAACCCAACACTAGCATGAATGTCCACTAATAAGCCAAAATAAATGAAGTACAAATACACAAGTACTGGCCTTATGGCCTTACAATTATTTTTCTCAAATTACATGTTTTTCAAATCTCGGCACGCAGGACAGCCAAACATGAATAAAAGAAAACACTCAGAATTAGGCCTTCAAGGGATGGCTTGGGCTTTAGCCCGCTATTTACCGCTCGGCTCCGCAGCACCTGCAAGCACAATCCCCACAGCGGTGGCAAACCAAAGCAACGTTCAGCAATGTAGACCAAATTATAACAATCCCGCCCCCAAATCGGGGCGGTGATCCTTCTACCCTGCACTTTATTAGCATAACCAAGTAGTATAAAATATACATTGAATCACATGCGTTGGCACGCACGGCCACACGCCCCGTGCACTCAGGGCACATTCTCGGTGAACCGGTCAATGTCACGTCAATTTAAGCCATAGACACCCCGGTCTCACCACCGCCACTTTGACGGCCAAACTATGAGCATTTTGTCTTCCCGGCATGGGTCACGTCAATTTAAGCCATAGACCGCCGAAGACTCTCATCTATGCCAATGGCTCACACAGAATGACATAGAGCGGGTACGGTTCCGTCTAACCGTGCTCACATCGCAACGATAATTTAAGCCATATGTGCGGGTCAAACTTCCCCCGAGTCTCGTTTCCATTACACACTTCACATAACCAAGTTATGTTCAAGTTGGCTCCTAGGCCACCAAGTTGGCTGAATCACGCATCTGACCAGTTTTCCGGGTGCACCTTGGGGTTAATCCCCAAGGCTCCCTGTTGCAATCTACTACGTAGAAAATTCAAAAAATAAACATTCGCACGAAGTCTTCTCCGGCCATTTATGCAGTGCAACATCACCGATCCATACCAACTTGTCTGGGTAGTCTTCACACATCATGCCTATATCTGTTCTCGATTACGGACTCTACATGTACACAACGGGGACTATTCATGTCTACCCGAAGAATGCCTCAACTCACCACAAACTCGCGAGAGCGGGCATCCTATGCAAGGGAAAAGAAGAGCTTCACATGCTTAAGTAGAGAATTGTTACCTTAGTGTTCCTCCTTGGCGCCATGGAAAAGTATGCGGATGAAAAGCACCGCCCTCTCCTTGCCTCCGTAATTCCGAAGTCGGATCACGATTTGGAGCTCCGAAGCTCCGTCGGTGACCGGATCTAGACTTCTTCTTCTTCATTGCTCTCCCCTCTCTCTAGAACTTAGACAGAGAACCAACGAACAGAATATGAGGGTTTTGAAACCCTACACTCAGGTATATCCTAATAGGTATAACCTCCTGCCGTCGGATCCCAACATAAAAAAATGTTCGGCTACGATCTGGTTCTAACCTGGAAAAACTGGGCCGAACACCGCACGGTTCACAAACCGGAGCAGGACATGTCCGCGACAAACTTAAACTGTGCCAGGACATTTAGCCGAGACCCTGCCAAGACCCCTGTGTCAACACTCTGTGTTGACACTCTGTATCGACACAGCACAACCTGTGTCGACACCCTGCATCGACACAATACACCTTGTGTCGACACCTTGTGTCGACACCCTATGTCAACACCCTGCGTCGACACAGTACACCCTGTGTCGACACAGCAGGCCCTATACCGGCACAGCAGGCCCTGTGCCGGCACAGCAGG
Source organism: Platanthera guangdongensis (assembly GCA_039583875.1). Classification (NCBI taxonomy): domain Eukaryota; kingdom Viridiplantae; phylum Streptophyta; class Magnoliopsida; order Asparagales; family Orchidaceae; genus Platanthera; species Platanthera guangdongensis. The sequence continues at coordinate 123,100,074 of CM077152.1, read as the reverse complement.
CCCTGTTCCGGCACAGCAGGCCCTGTGCCGGCACAGCTGGCCCTATGCCGGCACAGCAGGCCCTATGCCGCACAGCAGGCCCTATGCCGGCACAGCAGGCCCTATGCCGGCACAGTAGGCTGTGTCAAACATTCCACAACTCGCCAAGGACACGGCCTATGACACGCCCGTGTCCCAGGCCATGTGAACCCTGCCAAATTCAAAACTTGGCTCAAAACGCCTCCTATCGCTCTTTTGATTTTTGGGGCGTTACATAAATGCGGTCCATCCGCAAGCTGAGGCTAACCATCCTACTATGGATGGAATGATGTTGCTGACCAGATCGACCACTCCTCTAACTCAGGTGATGGATATTTCATGCTAGGGGTATGGAAACCCCTACCATCATACTTATGAGTGCCCGACTGGAGAAGCTTTTGCTGATCCCTCAGGTATATCTACTGACGAGAATGTGAATTTTATAAGTAATCAGAATCGCGTTGCTCCTTATAACAATGCTTATAACCTAAATGCGAGAAATCATCCGAATTTCTCCTAGAACAAATTTGCGCCCGGTCAAAGGTGGCAGGGAGTCTATCATCATTATGATGCTCAAGCTTCTAATAGCCAGCCATGACCGCCACAAGCGGGTTATAATCAAAACATGCAGGGACGCGAAATAGTGCGTTAGAAGAGATGATAGAAAAATTTGTGGAGATGGCACAAATTTGTAGACGCAGCTAGGTCAACTGGCCCATGTGTTCTCTGAACTTACTCGCGGTGCCCTCCCGAGAGACATGGAAAAAAAATCACCGTGAGCATGGGATGTGTGTTGGGGATACGGATGAGTGTACTGAAAATGAAGTGGCCGTGAAATGTGAAATAAATGAGGTTGAGACTGGGGACTTATGTGATTCCAAATCTTCTTGCAACATTCTTGCTTTGCAAGATGTTGAAAAATTTAATTTGAATATCGAGTCAAATGACCGAAAATCACTCGTTCTGGCTGACGGGTCGACAGTGAAGACCGACGGTGAGATCAAGGAGGTGGAAGTGATATTGAATGAGGCTACAATGATCACTAATTTTCAGGTTTTGGGACCAATGGGGAATGTTTCAAAACCTATCTTAGGGGTACCATTATTGAAAGCTAGTGGGGCGACATTGCAATTTAACGCTAGTGGCATCACCTTGGCATCCAAGGTTGATTCGACTTTACCGCCATCCATTCCCTCCATGATTCCGAATGAACACGGAAAGCTGTAGGATTTAAATGTTGTGTTATCTGACGGTTTGCCTAGTATTGCTGAGACATGTGTGCTGCAGAAAGATGAAAAGAAGGCAGTGAAAGTACCGGAAATGCTGAAGAAAGATGAAGGAGAAACAAAATAGGAGTTTCTTGGAGTGCAACTAGTTGCTGATGAAAAAGGTAGAGAGCATAGTGAAAGGAAAGTTGCTGAGGCAAAGGAGCGGAGCACAGCTGTTGAAAGAGTGCTTAATTTGGAATCAAAGTCTTATATTGATTCGAATGATTTGTGTAAAACTATGAAACATGTTACTTGTGCTGATCTATCACCCGTCACGGGTGAGGAAAGGACGCCTCCGGACGGGAATGCTAGAAATACCTATGGATATGATGGAGTGGTTGTACCACCATGGTGATCTCCATCCGTAGAATTGCTAAAAAATGAATTGCGAAAGCGCAAGGCACTGGATTTTGCCCGCGGGCACGAGAAGGAAGTGGCTATGGGCAGAGGAGATTCGTCTTTCCATAGCCCTAAAGCTTTCGCTTCTCCCTTATCTCGCGTGTCTGGGGGGATCTATCACAAGTCAACGTTTAACTGAGATGTGAAGGATCTTCGGGGCCGCCCCTACTTTTGTAGTTTAATTTGTGTTTAATGTTTTGTGAGAAATTTTAGACTTTATCGTTGCTTATTGCGCTTATGCACTTGAGCTCTATATAAAACTACTAATACAGGTATTTGATCCACCTTAAGGATGGTAAAGAAAAGTGCCTTCTGGGAGACAACCCATTATTTTATTTTTGTTGTTTTTGCACATTCTATAATATGATTATTGTGCTTGGAGGTATTTGCTTTTGTAGGTGAATTTCATTTGGGTCGTGGACTTTTTCAACAGAAATTAACGACAATCTTCTGGTATGCTCATTTCTGAGCATTGGGTAACCCCTTCTACTTACTTGCTTTTTAATTTCACGATCACATTATGGTGTTAGGATGTTTAGGCTAAGTATGGTGGGGAGAGTTATGCGGGTTACTCATGCACGTGCATTAAATCACTGTCATGATAGAAGAATATTTTCATTTGCTGTTACTGATTGACATTGCATACCACTGCACCACACTTGTGTGCGCTCTTGAACAGGGGCACGTCGTGACTTTTATCGTCACTGGCCTAGGATTGTGATGCGGAGTAAAATGTTGCTCACGTCTCATTTAGGATTACGTGTAGAATTAGATACTTTTTATGCTCATAGCGTATATTATTTCTATTGGCATAAATCATCTTTATTCTACTCGTCTACTTCGAATCCGGTGTGAATCAAACGGTTTCGTAGGGATGTATGTCGACATCGCTAGCCTCGTATTGCTCGAGTCGCGAGGAGGGATTGTCTTTCTCGGTGGTAAGAACTTGCCCCTAGCTACCTTCGAAACATGGGTACATGGTTAATCAAGTGCGCGCGTGATGTAGGCCATTACTTTGTCTAGTGTGAGCCTTGTACCATTCCCGAAGTCTATCCGTGTCTATCCCTGTTGAACCTGTCCCTTCCTTTGATATCTCAACGCCTCGCTACTAAAGCCATATTGCCTTTCCTACTCGCACACCCGAATGTGGTCGCTCGATTGATTTGTTTTATTGTAGTTTGTATCTGTTATGTGTGGCAGTTATGTGGGTGTTTGTGCTGCTGGTGGTGTTGCAGTGTTTTCGACTAGTTTTGGTTAATGGGTTAAAAGAAAGGAAAAGAAAAGAAAATACTAAAAGAAAAAGATAAGAAAAGAAAAAAAATTATTGTAGAGTTGTGTTTTTATGTTTGTGAAAGTTGGTTATATTGTAATTGTTATGGGCTTGCAAGCACCGTTAAAAATCCAAGTCTGGTGGTGCGCTGCGTGTGTTTGTCGTTGAGTATAGTTGTTATTGTTTTCTAGCGGTCTCATTTTGGGTGTGCATATCTGTCTTGTTTTTCTTTGTATACCACACATTCGCCTAAGCCTCAATTATATTCCAAGTCTAACAAATTCGCGCTTGAGTCAAACTAGTGTCATGGAGTGAGTGTGAACATGCAAGCACATGGTCACCGATATTGGGGGATTCCTTTGGTGGTTATCTCGATCCCTTGCTTTGTGAATGCTCCACTTAGTGATTGTCTGCTTTCTCCTTGCGCGTGACCGAATTATTCCCCTTGATTCTATAGTAGAGTAGGAATAATATTTTGATAATATATATGCTATTAGTACAAAATTAGAAATTCCTTCTACAGTATTCCTAAAAGCGTGAGCATGCGATTTTGCATGGTACTCTCCTCTACGCAGTTGTAGGTCAGCTATGCTATTTTACTCATCCGTGTTAGGGATGATTTGCTCAGGATGTGCAGATATTTAAGTCTGGTGGTGTGATGAGTCCGATTTATATATGATTTTTCGGACTCATCTGGGCTTATTTTCATGCTTGTGCACTACTATTTCAGTAGGAATTGTCATATATTTGATCAGGCCTCACTTAGCCATTGTGCACTGTTTCAGCACATTTTGGTTTGCGATTTGCACCGGGATGTCGGGGGGATGTACTGGGGACTCCGCGTGCGTCATTGGATATTCTTTGATGTATATTTGGTACTGGGAGCTTTTGCTCCAGCTTTGGTTTATTGTGCAGGTTCTCAGTTTTCCCCAATTCTGGAATTCTGACTTGTGGAAAACGCATGGTCGTGCGATTCCATAGCGCACGATTTCCACCGAATCATGCGATTTCTACAGGTTTTCTCTGGATGGACTGACCAACCCGTGCGATTTCTTCACGCACGGTTTCTTCGGAACCGTGTGCGAAGGAGACGCACAGTTTACGTGTTGCATTCTGCTTTTATAGCGCTCTGTGGTTAATCGTGCGATTTGTTCACGCATGGGCAGAAGTGCCCGTGCGCGAGTAAAATGCATGGTTCCACCTCCTTGCTGTGAATTTCAGTGCTCTATGGTTACATGTACAGTTTCCTTCATGCACGGGCAGAAGCGCCCGTGCGAGAGTAATACGCACGGGTCAACGCATCTTCTTACACAATCTTGGCCTGGAATTTAATGTTGCACGGTTAACGCACGGTCGTGCGGCAAACCGTGAGTGATCATTTTTCTGACATATTTCTATTTAAGTTCAGGAGTTGACTGGAGACAAAAGCAGTCTGCCATTTCATCTCCTCCGAGCATGAAATCCTTACCCCGGTCGCTTTTTCCTCTCTCCTCCTTGAAAAGCTCATCCGACCACTGTTCTTCCTCCAAACTTCACCACAAGCGAAGATCTTCCGTTGTTTTCCGCTTCTCCATCTCAAGAGGAGCATTTGGATATCTTTCTCTCCACCATTGAAGAGTTTTTCGACGACTTCCATCCTCCACAAAACTTGAAAAAGATGGGGAAAAGGCCTTTGAAGTAGGTGACAGCTCTTCAAGCTTCCTCAGACGTCAACCATCGACCAAGTCTGGACGAAGACTGACAGCCTTCGACTCCGGCCGAGAATCGTGGCTAGCCTTCACGTGTTGGGTTGTAAATCTCCATCTTACTCTGATTTGGACTCTGTTTCTAAGCTTGGGATGTTAACTAAACTTGCTAGGACTATTAATAATGTTCATGTTGTGTTATTATGGTAAATGTTATTGTGGTTCATAGCTTATCTTTCCTTCCTTCGCTTGTTTTGTGTTGATTGCTTGGTGTTACGCTGCACTAATGAGAGTTAAGTGCTGGCTTGGCGAAGAGGTGTTTTCGACCCTCAACGATTACGACCGCACGCCCTAATACTCATCAGAGTATTCAACCCTTGCGAAGCGGTGAAGGCGACCCGCATAATTACTTTTACCTTTGTTGCATTTGCATTCACTTTCCGACGTGGAAGATGACACTCCCAATCTGCACCCCTCGAGAGATTAGATACTTGGAGGATAACTCCACTAGTTTAATATTTGACAACAATCAGTGCACTTGTCGAAATTGCATCAAGATCTCGCACCCCAGCGCATGTATTATAAGTTAGAAAAATTTCCAAATTATGTTATCTTTGAAAGTAACCGAATGTGAGAACTACCTTCCCTGGCGAGAACTAGAAAAAGCAAGTCGACGTTCCTCCTCAGAAAGGGAACGTTAAAATCTTTCCCCAGGAGAAACTGGTGGAGCTTGGATTGATAGCCACCGCGTGATGGAGGGTGGTAGGTTGATTCCACCCGCTGAATAGGCGTGAGCGGGAGGTTACTAAAGTCCTCGGAGATGAAGATGAATTTCCGAATCCAATTGTGGTTTTTTGTTGGTGAGACCCTTCGTCTTGAGGTTGTTGCCATAAGAGACGCGATTCCGTCTCGCTTGGCGCGGAAGTTGAACAGCTTTCGGAAGACGGGATGGTTGAACTCCATCCGCTCCGATAGCAAGTAGCAGACGAATGCTTAAAGCAGCGATGAAGTCAGGGTTGAGTTGTGCGGGAATGACTGTAACTCCCCTATTTTTCAATCAATTATTTTATTCTCTTGGTGACGTCATAATGACGTTATGGAGTTACGTTAAAGCGAAGTTGACGTCGCGTGGCCATTAGTGCGTTTTCACGTCCGTTAGGTCGAGTCGACCAAAACTTGGAATTCTCATCGAAATTGAAAAATTTTGCATTTCAAAATTTAATGGATTAATTTTTGACTTGCCTGTCAAATTTTGTTGTAATCCGAGAAATACTGGAGCCTCGACGCATTTTTGAAGTTTTGTATATTTAATTTTCGCCGTAAACATTGAAAATTTATATCTCGAGAACGACGCGTCACTTTTCGATTTCGATTTCGTTGTTGGATTCGTAGCACCGGCTTTTACCTACGGTGCAAATTTTGTTTGAATCGGCGTGCGATAGGCCCTTAGTAATAGTAATAATTATTAATGTTTTTATTTTTAATAATATTATTATTATATTATTAATATAATTATAACTATGATGGTTCGTTGATATTTCCTCTCCTCCTTCCGCGATATTCAACGAATATCCCCCCGGTCGGGCCTCAATTCAGTCCTACTTAATCAGACTGAATTTCCGTGATTCCCACTTTACCCCCGATAGCTTTCACAATTCCAATTTCTCCCCCATTAGCACAGTTCTCATTCCCACAGGTCCCCCACACCGACCGCTGCCCTAGCTTTCCAATCTCCTCTCTCCCGGACGGAAGCACCCAACTCCAGCGACTGTTCTTCCTGGCGGAAGGCTCACATCGCCACCACGACACGCCATCAATGTTTCCTAACTTCAGCACCTCCTAAAGCCACGCTGCATCCATATTTCACCCTCTTCGACAGAAACCTCCAGGGAAGCTCTGTCGACCGCTGATTCTGCTTCTAGATCCCACCTAAGGCTCCGGCGACCCCCTCTTGCAAGGCGATATCCATTTTACCACTGCAGTTACGTCGGCCCTTTCACTCTTCCGCGACTGCTAGGTCTTGTTCCCGCATGCGCGATAACTGGCGTCTTCCACAACGAGTATCACTTGAATAGGCCCATATTCTCGGGTTCGATTGTGTTCCGGCGGGTTGTCGGACCCAAGTGCTTCTATTCCTCCGTCCTTTTTAAGTTCAGTTTTGCCCTAAAGCCACAGCCTGAGATACAATTGATTGATATCGACGACAGCGCCGAGCGGAAGGGGGATAAGGCTGCGATCGAGATATAGAGATAATCCGGCGATCTCCGTGTGAATATCCCATTCGTCCTAATTTACGGGCTCTTCTGCCTAAGCTCCGCTGTTATTTTCTATTCTCTACTCCCACCATCGCAAAGGTATCTTCTTCCTCTTCTTTAAGAACCACTACAGCTTGGAATTTCTTCTTTCTATCATGTCTCTTGTACACTTCCTATTCTAACTCCGATTTTTTCAAATGTATGTCTTTTTCTCCTTCTCTTTGGTGTGTGATCTACCATATACTTCATCAACTATGTTTAAATGCCTATTTTACCTCTTTTTTTTTAATCCCTTCTTTTAACTTGCTTTTAAAAGATTTTTTGTTTGTTTACCTCAAAGTGTCGTGCACTTCCTGGTATTGGATTACTACTTCTGATGTGCAGTAACTTTTTCTTTCCATATATCCATTTATACTCACAAATTATACAATCTTGGGTAATTGACAAAGTGCACCATCAAAATATCGGCTTTTGTCAAAATGCACCTCGAAAAAATTTAAAATTGGCAAAATGCACCCTTAAAATATCGGCTTTTGCCAAAATGCACCCCGAAAGTTTAAAATTGGCAAAATTCACCCCCAAAGTTGGTTTTCTTGAAAATATGCACCATTGAGTGTACATTTTGGGAATTTCATTTTTTGCCCACTGAAGGTGCACATTGCCAAGAAAAATCACTTTGGGGTGCATTTTGTCAATTTTAAACTTTCGAGGTCCATTTTGCCAAAAGTCGATATTTCCAGGATGCACTTTGCTAATTACCCTACAATCTTCTACAATATCTACAAAACTTTCTTACTTGCGGTCTGTTTGGGACCGCTGTCATAAAATATGTGTTTGACATGAAAACAGTTTTAACCGTCACCAAAAAAATAAACTAATTTTGAAACATGAAAGTGGATGTAGTTCTTTAGGTGAGGTCCAACGTTCACATGATCATCACATGACATTCAATTGAGAATTGTTTTGATAGACAAATGAAAAAATAAATTCACATTTTTGGCTCACAAAAAATATTGCATCTATATAGTCTTTCAATCTTCTACAAGATTTATAAAACTTTCTTGCTAAAAGGTATGCCCGTGAGACTTGCTATTGGGATCCTTTTTTAGTAGAGAAATAGTAATATCAATTCAAGTTATCAGTTTCTATTTGGTACTTGGTAGTGCACGAGCGTGCACTTTTTTTAGATAAATTAGCAATTTTTGTTTCTTATTTAGTATTTTAATTAATCAACTCTTTTATTTTAAGATAAGTTCGACATCATGATTTTCATTTTAGTCCTATGGTTCTCGGGGCACCAAAGTAGGACAAAATGATTGTTGTCATCCTAGCCACAGATAGTAATCTTATACCCATGACGCTTCTTATTTAATGAATGTAGTTTAGGTGATATCTAGAGCTTAAATGATATAGTGATAGAATTGTTTTCTCTGTTGCTTCCAATGTCTCTTTTGGTTTAGAAAATTTATTCATAATTATGATAGAATTGTTTTCTCTGTTGCTTCATGAAAAATATGTGTGGAATGAGAAGAAACTGCACAATCAAGCTGAATCTAGAGTTTGGTGAAACTAAAAATTGGAGATCTAACAACGCTTAAAATATGTGTGTATATGATAAAGAAATAATAGCACAACAAAATGCATGAATGCGCCTATAGCTCAGTGGATAGAGCGTCTGTTTCCGAAGCAGAATGTCGTAGGTTCTATCCCTACCTGGCGCCTAAGCTGAAAGGTACCGTCTGCAAATGGTAAATACAATCAAAATAAAAGATTTTGTATTTTGGTTTAAATTATCGATTTGCAGTCATAAATTCAATACAATTATAGAAGAATACAATTTTCGTGGAAGATTAGGGCGCAAGGCAACGAGGCGAGGAGGAGGAGGCATGCGACGGCCGTGCCCGGGCAGCTCCAATCGTGGTGCTTCCAGTGTATTCGACCATCCTTCCGTCGTTCTCCCCCTTTCCCGTTGCAAACAGACGCACCGTCGTGACCCTCCGCCGCCTTCCACGACTTCCCGGAACTCCTGCGCCCACTATTTACCTATCCTCCGATGAGTTCGACACCCTTCAGTCGGTTCTCTTCCGGCCGGTTGCTTCTCCACGGGGACTGACGAGCCTGTTTGTTGTGCAGCCAACTTTTCTTCTCGGTCGTTTTAAACCGTTCAGCCCTCCTCTGCCCGAGCCTTCTTCACCAGCCAAGTTTAAAAATTCTCCTCTGTTCTGCGGCCAGAGGTATAACACTTGCTTCTCACAATGCTCACTAGCCAATAACATTTTCTAATTTTTGGTATTTTATTTGATCTTTAAACATTCAGAGCTTGGCACTAATTACGGTCTATCCTATTTAACTTCAATTTGAAATTTATTGTTCAATTTATTGCTAGTATGCTTGAGAGTGTTAGTTGTTTACAGGTAGTCATGTGATGGCCTAATTTAAGGTGATCCCAAGTTTTATCGTTGAAAATCAATTTCAATATTTTAGATTACATCAACAAATTAGTCACAAGTAGAAGACTTCCCTCTTCCTGATTAGTAGATTTATGTTTTAAAGGCAATCAATTTGTTTGCAGATCTACTGTATTTATTTTGCAAACATAGAGCGGTTGTCTAGAAAAAAAATAAGATTTGTACAAGCTCCCCTTTCTAGCATGTTAGATTTTATGAAATAAAGTGTTTTAAGTTATTCTAAGTGGATTTGTTAAAAATGTTTATATGTTTGTAATATTTTATTAGTTATGAGATCATTTGTACATGTTCCCTTTTCTAGTATGTTAGATTTTATCAAATTAAGTGTTTTAAGTTATTCTAAGTGGATTTGTAAAAAAATGTTTATATATTTGTAATATTTTATTTGTTATAAGATCAATGATTATTAGATATTTCCTGTCATGATGGTTATTGGTTTATTTCAATGTATATTGTTCAAGTGTTAACAATATGATTCCTTTGTTTGCATCTTTCTATGTATGTAGCTGCATTTCTTGATAGCTCACTTATTTTGCACAGGAGCACCTCAGGTGGCCACCGATGGATCAACGAACAACAACAATCTTGGAATGATTTCACACGATGCTTCGGGACTGGGAGGATGAGCTTAGAGAGGAGGACGGTGGGGACAAAACACCTTCGCTAGATGGACATGAGATTGTGCGAATGTTTGAAGATTTTCTCACTAAGCTCACATTCAATTCAAAACCAATCATCACAGATCTCAGCATCATCGCTGGGGAGCAGCGGGAACACGCCAGGGGGATTGCAGAGGTTGTTTGCTATCAGATTGACGAGGTGTGGGCTAGTATACTCTGCGGATTGTTGAGCATTCCCCGTTATGGCACCCTAGGGTTTTGGCTGCTCGTTTGAAATCCCAATATATAAGGATTATTAGTTTATTTTATTTGGAAATTGGAAGCTTGGCGTTATGATTGAATGTTAAATTGCTGATTTTAATAAACTCCATGCCTTCTTTTTCTCCTATCTTCTCCTTTTTTCTCTTTGGTCTAATGTGGTATCAACAATTTTTGGTAAGATTAAATGACAACAAAGCTGACCAAGGGTCCATTTGGCATGGCGGTGGCGGTCATGAATGCGTTGGATATGAACCACCGTTCGTGAATGTTCCACCTCACCTGAGGAACTCCCCCACTTTTATGTTCAAAATTAGTGTTTTGGCTTGATGGCGGTCGTAACTGTTGTCATGTTATGCTCATATTTTATCAGGGTGTCATTTTTGCCCAAACTCACTCGAACAAAAACGCCTCACCAAACAGACACCAAGTCTAATTGAAACACATCTCCCTATCATTTCTCAATATCGGGCTGGTTTGATTATAACAAAACACACAGGAAAAAAGAAGAATTGATTTTTTGGCTTTTTTTTCTCTTGGTATTAGGCATTTGGGTACTCTTATAACTCACACAATAGTGTATCTTCAGTCAATTTCACGAATGGCTACTCTTATTTTGGCCCTTCTTGAATTTTGGTTCATCACACGTGATGGGTAGTGTTTGGCGAGACCCACAGGAGATGGGCAAAATGCCTTAAATGCGTCTCATAATACTTATACTGATCCGATAATCTTCTTTCTTAGGGCACAAGCTCATTTGGTCACATGTACATGAGAATTATGTTTAAAAACTGACTTTTTTTCCTCCATTTGATTTCACTCATTTATGTAAGGGTTGTAAATAAATTTATGGAGCTTATAATCTACATAAAACTGATAAAATGATGATTTACCACAATTTAACTATTTTAAAGAACTTACTTTTGTTTTCACTCCAAACAACCTTGAACCAAATGGGTTCATCTAAATTTATATTTATGTTATTTTCTTTTTCTATTGTTTTGATGGAGTCCATCTAACTCTGTTTATTCTATTTGTCATAACTATTGCAGTGCATTGTTTTGCACAGGTTGTACAAGATCAAAAATTACCTGTCTTGTATCTTTTGGATAGTATCGTGAAGAACATTGGCAATGAGTATGTGAGGAACTTCACTACTAGGCTTCCTAAGGTGTGTCCCTGTTAACTGATCTCTATCATTTGACCTTCATATGTTTGTTCATGTACGAATTTTCTTGTTTTTTGTCTAATTGTTTGTCTCTGATGCTCTAAAGTCTCAATTTCTTCTCTGTATAGGTGCATGAGAGTTTTCCATTCAGCATTGCAATGTCATGGAAAAGACCCTCGAATGATTCAGAGAATGGAGCATTTGATCATCAACATAATGCTATTGTACTCCCCAAGGGGAACATAATCCCTAGTGTCAATACTATCATATTTTATAGATATAGTACATTCTTTATTGATGTCGTTTATGCTAACATAATTGATCCTTGTATTCCTTCCAAGATTAGCACTTATATTGTATTTAAATGTTGACAATGGGTTGTGAACTATATTGTATTATGGAAGATCAAATTGCAGCCATGGGTTCTAAGAAAACTTCTTTTCAGGTCTTGATACTGTGACTGCTTCCCAAATCACTGGGGGAAAAGTTACTTTCTGATCTACATAATTTGTTTAGGAATTCATAGGCATGCATGCTTGCTTTTTTATAAAATCTGCATGGAAGTTTGTTCTCTTAATGAGGAAGTCACGGAGAGAAACAACACAACTACAAGGGAGACTCTCCGTTATTGGAAGAAACCTCTAGTTAACTAGACGCATCAATAGACTTGGGAAGAAGTCGTTTATATCTGGCCTCTCTAATTCTAAGGGCTCGCCCCGCCCCGCCCCTTCACAAATTGTTGGAATGTAATTTCAATAATTGTCACTTCATTTAATTTATGAAACAAAACAAGTTCTAAGGAAAATCTTATATACATGATAAACAGTCTTACTGGGACCCTCTCCAACTTCGCATAATAACATGGGCATCTCCTCTACCTTTCAAAATTATCAAAACCACTCCTCTAAATTTGCATTGTGAAAAACATGTTTTGTTGTACACAAAAAAAACTTAATTCCTAATGAGCTACAACCTTTAATTTTATAGAACTTCAAAAAAAATTCCACGTTATATGACATAATGCTTGATACCTATAAAATTCATCATGGATCACTACTGACACTTCCTGCCATGGCAATGTTTAGTCGAGGTTCGTTGATGGAATGGTGACCGAGTCCGACCAATGTTACTTATGTGTTTGAAAGTGAGCCCCCTGCAGTAGCCTTATAACTGCAACCATCCATAGCTCAGAACACTCTCCTTTTTTTCATGATTGATGACTTTCCTTGTGCCCTTTACTAAATATAATTGCTTTACAAATTCATCATCCACCATACCTGAAAAATCCACCTACAAAATCTTCTAGACTTCACAAAATTGAGGGAATAATGCATAGAATAATATTTACAAAGTATTTGAACAATGAAATATCATGAGAAACATAATACATTTATCAAGTCTTATTCTTGAAAATGAAGTCTGCTTTAGTAGAGAAGAAAGAACCATAAAAGTAACCAAAAAATGATACTTTATTTGATTCTCAAATTCTGATGATATATAATAAAAGAAAATACATCATTGTGTGAATATAGAAAAGAGAAATTTTTTTCCAATATTGGCAAAGACTATCGTTGCATGTGCTGAGAATTTAGTATCACGTAACAAAACTTATGTCATTGTACATGTAATATAGATCTTGGGCTCCTCCGGCCTATAATCAATTGGTTTAAGATTGGATACACTCATACACATTTTTTAATATGATATCAAAATGGGCTAAGCTAAACAAAACACTCAGATGTCATCAAAATTATATAAAAAAATCACGTTTTAGAGACCAAAGACCCTTCACATAAGGGGTATAAAATTGCCAATAGGGGCGTTGAAAGTGGGCCCATCTACCATAGAAAGGTCAAGGCCGACCATGTAAAGGTTGACCTTGAACCACAGCCCGACTGTAGCCGGTGCACCCAAACCCGCTCTCCGCCCCGCCCCTTTTCTTTCTTTCCCTCTTCTCTCTTTCTCCCTCTCCCCCCTTTTCTCCTCCCCCTCATTTTCTCTCTTCCCGCCCCTCCCCCCCTTTTTCCCCCTCATACCGTAGTGGAACCCGGCGGCGCCCCCTCTTATAAAAATCTTATTATTATTATTATATATAATATATCTTCCTCCCTCAAGAAAGAAACCGAGTTCCCCCGTATTTTCCGTGTTCACTCGGCCGAACCAGATGGACGGAAAACGGCGACATCCCTCTCCTTCATGGACCCTCCGGTCGCGATTTTGGGAGCTTCAGAGGACAAAATCTTCGTCAGAGCATAGATCCGGAAAGCTCTCGCCGAGTGCTATATGTGCACTGTAAGATCTCTCTGATCCGTTGATTTTTGGCGCTGGGGCTTTTGATCTAACCCTCATTTTGCTCAGAAAAGTTTCAGGAAATGTTGTTTAGGGCTTTCTACGGCCGATCCTTATTGCTGTGCGAGCAGGCGGCGTTTTCTTTGAAGATTTGAGGCAAGTGGAATTTCTCCGCTTGCATGTCCCTTTTTGATTGATTTTCTTCTTTCTCTTCCTCCTCCCTTACAAGGTAGTGGTAGTGTAGAATGAACACTAGAGAAACCCCTAGGTTGGGGCAAGTTTTTGGCCAAGACCTTGAATTTTAGTTTAGGAGTTACGGAAATTTTGGTGTATATCGACAAGTGGAATTCGGTTGGTTTCCGTCTGAGTTCGTCGGGTATTGCTGTGTAGGATTCGCCAAGTGTGGATTGATTTGGGATTCGTCGAGTATAGATTCATCGAGTATGGGATGCCTTTTTATCCTAAGTGTTTTTCAGTGAGTATCGCTGAGGAATTTGTTGAGTATCATAAATCGTCGGTTATGGGAAAGTTACTAAGGAAAATTGGGCGTGTATCATATGCGTTCGTCGATTAATGATAGTTCATTTCCATCGAATAGTATAGAATTCGTCGGGTATCATTGTGCTTCATCAGGTATAGCCGCCGTATCCGCCGGGACTTAGATTTTTTCGCCGATTTTGGCCTGATTCGTCGAGTTTTGTCCTTAGGGCTTATTCTTGGGTATTTTGTCATGTTTGTCTCGGGAAGTGTTTGAGATTTGGTATTTAGGATTTACGGAGTTTGGTTGTGGTTTATTTTGGAACGAATGTATAATTTGTATGGCCATGGTGGGCTGTGAACATTTGACCATGGTGGGTTTGTGACTGTTGGTGTGTTGGGAAGATTCCCTCCACCACAGGTGCCGGTTTTCCCCGATATTGGCTGTGTCAAGATATAAGACCACCTTTCATTAGATCCTTGCAAGGTTTGGGACTGTTGGTGTGTTGGGTAGGTCCCCTCCATCTCAGTTTCTGGCTTTCCCCGGTGGTTTTGTTGTGACTGTTGGTGTGTTGGGTAGGTTTCCACCCCTACAGGTGTCGGTTTTCCCCTGGTGATTTTACTTATAAAGTTATGAACAGACTATTCCTGATACTATTACTTACACATATACATGTTTCTTAAAGCATAGTTCTTTATCGCACTTGGTGCAAATTTTCCTACTCTTGGAGGCAGTAAGTTAGCTTTTACCCTTATTAATTTCTTTTCAGTTGAGGTATTCAGCTTTTCCTTTTCGTAGGGTTTGGTAAACCCCGCTTTATTTTTACTTGATTATTATCTAATTGATTCATTTTGCCACTTGTACTTTCTTGTTGAGATGTTCTTCTTTTGAATGCCTCAGGTTCAGGGAAGTAGCCGGTTGAGCGGCTAGGTCGTTGTTGTTAGTGGACTGTTGTGTTGTAGAGGTTTTCCTCACCCTTGTGAGGTAGTTTTTGGTTTCTTCTTGTTGGTACAGACATACATGCTCTCCAATGGGTTCGTGTCAGGTTGTTGATGCACACTGGTGGATTTCTTTTAAAATGCTAATTACTTTGCTAAGTTGCTAGTTTACCTCTTTGTGGTCATTTTTACTTTCTTTCTGGGGAATGTTTTATAGTAGGTTGCATGTTAGGTATTTTAACTTATAAAAACATTACTACTAGTATTTCATACATGTCATCTTTCTAAAACTAATATACTATTTTCTAAGCTAACGTAAAGACTATTTCTATACTTATAATAAATATAGAGTCTTGCATTTCGCGGGTTACACTTCAGGGATGCTTATGCTCGCATAGTATGTTAAATTAACATAATCAAAGTAATTCCGTACCGTATGAATATATTTTTACATGGGGAATAGTTGATCCACCGTGCCAAGGGATACGACCATCTTAACATAAAACTGGATTTCTTTCATAATGACTTATGAATTTCATTTAAATAGCAGGGTTTCAAGTCTTGCATGAGCATCTGCAGTTATCCCCTACTGACGTGGCATCATGATGTGCATTTTCCCTTACTCTGATATATTGTTAAATATGAAGAAAATACGGGTTGTGACAGTTGGTATCAGAGGGATGGGTTGTTAGACAATTGGTCGAGCAACCGTCTGTAGTTAGTGTGTCGTCTAGTTACATTTCATATACACACCGATATGTCATCGGTGCGTCTTGGCTGAAGCATGAGCACTACACTCATGGCATGATAAGAAGTATACGGGGTATGTTATGTAGTATGAGATGCATAATATGTGTTTGTATATGGATCCACCATAGGTGGCAACATGTGATGGTCATGTAGTATGAGATGCATAACCACCAACACATGGGTACCCATTAGCACCATTTACTTTTTCGTTACATGCGATATTATGTAGTATGAGATGCATAATATTTCATGTGTATGTCGCTCATAAAATGCATTAAGGACTTTTTAGATTGCATACCACAACATGCATGACATAACAATGCATCATCACAAGTGGCAAGCTAAAGATTTGCATGATAACATACATACACATATGGGTTTGAGTTAAAAAGAATAAAAAATTCATGCATCTATGGTTTAGGAACATGAGTTAATAGGATGGTGGTATACCATCCTAAGTTAGGCATGACATCATGATTGAAAATTCCAGATCAAGTTAAAAACTTTAACAAGTACTTAAGTATGTTTTGTCAGGACTATGTTGTTTGGTGCTTGCAGTTGTGCTAGGTTTTGATTAGTGTTTGTTGTTTTATTAGAATGGCGCCTAAGCGTGTGGCGACTAGGTTAACTCCCCAGTCGAAGTGTGAGTCTTCAGGTGCGCTGAGAGAAGCGGTGATTGAAAGTCTGCAGCAGAGCAGTGAGACTTTGTCGAGGCAAATGGTGGAGATGCAGCCGCAGATCCAAGCATTATTATCTGTTGTGTCAGGAAAGCTGCCGAGAGTGCAGGACCCTGCGGTGGGTCTAGAAATTCATGTTCCTCCTGCTCCTCTGGTACCTCCTTCTTATTATGGTAGAGCGGATTACATGACTTTGGACGATTGGATTATAGCAATCAAAGAGATGTTTTCATACTCAGGAGTTTCTAATGACCAGGGAGTGATGATTGCTGCATATTATCTTAAGGGCTTCGCAAAGAGTTGGTGGCTGAGAGAAGAGGAAAATTTAACGGATGGTTGTACTTAAGAATCTTTTAAAGAGCTGTTGTTGAAGACGTTTCTTCCATCGGTCGAGCGAGACCGCCTGATAAATGATTTCCTACACTTAAAGCAAAGACAACTCATTGTGAGTGTGTATGAAGTGGAGTTTAGTAAGCTGAGCCGGTTCACTCTGGATTTAGTTGTTTCTAAAGCCAGTAGAGTTAAATGTTTTCTGGGTGGTCTTAGTAGTGACATCCAACATTAAGCTAGTGCATACGAATCAGCAAGTTATGTTGAAGTGGTAGAGGCCGCGTTGAATGTCGAGGTGATTAATAATGCCAAGAATAGAGGCCAACAAATGAGAAAAGATAAGGGAAAGTCTGACGAGGGCAAGAGTCTTCAGGAGTCCAATTTTGCTTGAAGGAAGAAAAGTAAAGAAGCGTGCAGTTTCTGTGGCCAACTGGGTCATCCGTTCGAGAATTGTTTTAAGATGATAAGAGCTTGGAAGCAAGAGCAGGTGCATGCGATCCAAAGTCCTCCTAATGGGGATTTAGTATGTTCTGTGTGTAATAAAAGGGGGAATGACGGTGCCAATTGTTGGGGATAGAAATGAGTCTGCTTTCAGTGCAGACAAGGAGGACATTTCAAGTCACAGTGCCCGCAGGCTCAGCCCCTGTTGCAACCAGTTCCACTTCAGGCTTTGCGAACGTCGCAGAAGTTGGATAAGGGAAAGGGCAAGCTGAATGTTGTTTCGTTGGAGGAAGATCAGACGTCTACTCAAGTGATATTAGGTTAGATCATTCCTTAGTTTTAGCTTTTAGTATGTAGTTACAGTTTTGATGTTCGTTTCCTTAGGCGATTTTGAAACCAAGGTATTCAGAGTTGTCTGATTCTGTTACGTAATTTTCTAGCAGTTGCTGATTTGAAGGTATTAGACCTGGAATATTTTGATGTGGTCTTGGGCATGGACTAGTTGTCCAGATATGATGTTGTTATCCTGTGCAAGATTGAGCGCTGGGACTTCAAGATGGACAACGGTCAACCCAGGAGTATTTATGGTTATCCGTGCAAGGTTTCTATATTTATTTCTGTGGTATGTGCTCGGAAGCTTTTAGATTACGGCTATTTTGCTTGTTTGGTTTCAGTTTTGGAAACCAAGGTTGTTTTGCAGCGTTTAAAGGAGATCCCCGTGGTGCGTGAGTTTCCTGTTATATTTCCTGATAATCTTCCTAGTCTCCCACCTGAGAGAGACATGGAGTTCGCCATAGATTTGGAGCCGGGTACCTGTCTTATTGCTAAGGAGCCATTCCTTATGTCCCCGTGTGAGTTATAGGAGTTGCGTACCCAGTTGGATGAGTTGCTTCAGAATGGTTTCATTAGATAGAGTTCCTCACTGCGTGGTGCTCCCGTTTAATTTGTGAAGAAAAATGATGGATCAATGAGGCTGTGCATTGATTATAAAGAACTGAATAATGTGACCATTAAGAACAGGTATCCCCTACCAAGAATTGATGATTTGTTTGACCAGTTGCGTAGTAGTTCTGTGTTTTCAAATATTGGCCTTCGTTCAGGCTACCACTAGTTGAGGATTCGTGAGACGGATATCCCACAGACTGCCTTTCAATCACAACACAGACATTTTGAGTTCATGGTGATGTCTTTTGGTTTGACTAATGCACCATCTTCATTTATGGATATGATGAACAAAGTGTTCAAGGATTTTCTTGACAGTTTCGGGGTCGTGTTTATAGACGATGTACTAGTGTACTCCTGCAGTGTTGTGGAGCTTGTCCAACACTTGCAGTTATTTTTGTCTGCCTTGAGGGAAAATAAGTTGTTTGCTAAGTTGAGCAAGTATGAGCTTTGGTTGCCCCAGGTTTCTTTCTTGGGTCATGTGGTTAATAAGGATGGAGTTTCTGTTGACCCACAGAAGATAGCTGCTGTTATAGATTGAAATAGTTATGCCACTCCCAAAGAGATAAGGAGCTTCCTAGGGCCGGCTGGCTATTATAGAAGGTTTGTGGAGGGTTTCTCTACGTCATCAGCACCAATGACTAATCTGATGTAGAAGAACCTAGATTTTGTGTGGAGCGATAAGTGCAAGTAAGCTTTTCTGGAATTGAAGAGGAGATTGTGCACTGCTCTGGTGTTGACCTTACCCACCGAAGGGATAGAGTATGTTGTTTACTTCGACGCATCACACGTGGGACTTGATTGCGTGTTGATGCCAGAGGGCAAAGTAATAGCATATGTGTCGAGGCAGTTAAAGATTCAAGAAAGAAATTATCCTACACATGATTTATAGTTTGTAGCTATGATTTATGCCTTAAAGCCATGGAGACACCTATTATATGGCGCATTGCGTATGATTTACATGGATCACAAGAGTTTAAAGTACGTTTTCACTAAAAAGGAATTGAGCGTACGTCAGTAAAGATGGTTAGAGTATGTTTTAGATTATGACATTAAGATCCAATACCATCCGGGCAAAGCTAATGTGGTAGCTGATGCCTTGAGTAGAAAGACAGCTAAAGTCTTTAATCTTTCTATGGATTCCCTGGTTGAAGAATTTTTGATGATGAATATTTTCATTGGGTGTTGTTACTCGCAAAGTAGTTTGGAGGTAGCTGAGCCTTCATGGATTACACTCACAAGACTACATCAGAAGGAAGATCCTGATTTGATGCACCTTTATATTCCAACTGAGAAAGGGGAGTTCCATACTTTCCGATCAATGATGCGGGTACTTTAAACTACCGCGGTAGATTTTGTATCCCCAATGTTGAAGATATTTGAGTTAAGTTGTGCAGTGAGGCTCATGGTTCCAGTGTTTTCTACCACCCTAGTTCTACTAAGATGTATCAAGATCTGAAGCAGATTTCCAGGTGCTTTGGAATGAAGGATGATATGGCTAAATTTGTATCAGAATGTTTCACGTGCATGCGAGTTAAGGCTAATCATGGAAGGCCTGGTGGCAAGTTAATGCCCTTAGAGATTCCAAGTTGGAAGTGAGAGAGTATTTCTATGGACTTTATTACTGGATTGCCGAGATCTCCTCGAGGACATGATTCAATTTGGGTTATAGTGGATAGATTGATGAAGTGCGCTCACTTAGTGCCTTTTAAGATTGATTACCCCATGAAGAAGATAGCCAAGCTATACTTAGATGAGGTTATCAGGCTACATGGATTGCCTATTAGTATTGTATTGTACACGCAACTAAGCAAACATACGTCAGAACTACAACTACTAACTAAAAGCTGTAACTAAGTTACGATCTAACCTGAAATAACTTGATTAGACGTTTGAGCTTCCTCCAAAGACACCACGTTTAGCTTGCACTTCCCCTGGCCCAATAGCTGCGGCGGCGGCAAGGCCTGAAGTGGAAATGGTTGCAAGGGGGCTGAGCTTGCGGGCACTTCAACTTAACATGTACTTTCTGCCCACATTGAAAACAGATCTTGTCCTTATGCCAACAATGGGCAGCGTCGTGCCGTCTCAGCTTACACGCAGAACACACCAATTCTCCTTTAGGAGCACTCCGGATGGCATGAACCTGCTCCTTTTTCTGAGCTCCTAATCTCTGGTAACACCTTTCAAACGGATGGCCTGGCCAGCCACAGAAACTGCATATTTCTTTGCTTCTTTTCCCTGAAGCGGTGCCGGATATCTGAGCACTCTTACCGTCAATAGACTTTCTCTTATCCTTTCTCATTTGTTGACCTCGGTTCTTGGCATTGTCAATCGCCTCAACCTTCAAAGCGGCCTCTAGCACTTCAGCATAACTTTTTGATCTGTAAGCACTAGCTAGCTGCTGGATATCACTCCTTAGACCACCTAGAAAACATTTAACTCGGCTAGATTCTAAGGACACCGTGTCCGGCAAAAATCGACTTAGTTAGCTGAACTCGATCTCTAACTTAGTAATAGTAAATTGTCTTTGCTTTAAGTGTAGAAAATCATTCATCAGACTGTCTTGCTCGACCGATGGCAGAAACTTCCTCAGTAGTAACTCCTTAAAGGTTCCGATGAACACCCATCTTTAAGGTTCTCCTTCTCTCTCAGCCACCAACTCTTAACAAGTCCCTTGAGTTGATACGCAACAAACATCACCTTCTGGTCCGCTGAAACTCCTAAATAAGCAAACAACTCCTCGATGGCTATTATCCAATCATCCAAAGCCATAAAATCTACTCTACCATCATAAGTAGTGGTTCTTAGTCTCAGGAAATGTGAAATAAACATCATCTCTGGTGGCAACAACACCGGGGGAATAGAGGAGCATGGGGAACAAGGACAGGAACAGTATGAACCATAGCAGGGTTCTGCACTCTCGGCAGCTATCCCGACACAACTGATAACAATGCTTGAATCTGTGAATGCATCTCCACCATCTGTTTGGAAGTCTCATTACTCTGCCGCAGACTTTCAATCACCACTTCACTCTGTGCACCAAAACACTCGCACTCTGACTGGGAGTCGACCTAGTCGCCACATGCTTTGGCGCCATTCTAATAAAACAATGAACACTAATCAAAACCTAGCTCAACCGCTAACACCAATCAACATTGTACAAACAAAGCATACTTAAGTACTTGCTCATGCTGCTAACTTGCTTTGGGATTTTCAATAATGAAGTCATGCATAAACTTAGGATGATAAACTGTCATCCTACTGACTCATGTGCCTATATCATGAATGCATGAATTCTTATTATTTTTTACTCAACCATGCGTGTATGTATGTCATCATGTAAATCTTAAGCTTACCACGTGTGCTGATGCAATGTTATGTCATGCATGTTTTGCTATGCAATCTAAAAAGGCCTTAATACATGTTATGAGCGGCGTACACATGGAATGTTATGTATCCAATACTACATAATATGCCATGTAAACTTATTATCATTCTTATGAATGTAGTGTTCATGCTTCAACCAAGATGTACTGATGACACATCAGTATGTGCATGAAATGTCACTAGACGACTAACACAGACCTGAGGTAGCTGTTCGACCAATTGTCAAACAACCCATCCCTTTGATACCAACTGTCACAACCTGCATTTATTCACATTTAACAATATATCAGAGTGAGGGAAAATGCATGTCATGATGCCACGTCAGTAGACGATAACTGCGGATGCTTAGGCAAAACTCCAGCTAAACACTTTTAAGAAAGATTTATGGGTTATTTAGAGAAAATTCAATTTTAAGTTAAGCAGTAAGCTGTATCCCCCGGCTTAGTGCCTCAACTAGTCCACTAGAAAAATATAGTAATACACTGCGGAAATACTTTGATTAGATTGATATAAATCATACATGAGTAAAAACATCCCCGGAGGAAAACTCATGATATGCAAGACTCTAGATTTATAATAATAGTAAAAGTGGCTTTTACGTCCTTTAAATATAGTGATTTAACTTTTCAAATATGATATGTATGAGGTAATAATAATGATTTTTTATATTTTAAAATACCTAACAGTGCAACCTAGCATAATGACTTCTCAGAGAGCAAGTATAAACAACCACAAAAAGTGTAAATTTAGCAACTTAGCATAGTGCTTAATAATCCAAGAGAAAACCATCAGTGGACGTCAACAACCTAACACAAACCCATTGAAGGTATGTATGTCTGTACTAATATGGAAACAACCAAAAACTACCTCATAAGGATGAGGAAAACCTCTACAATAAAGCAGTCCACTAGCAAACTCCCAAACCTAGCCGGTCAACCGGCTACAACCCTAAACATGAGAAATTTAAAAGAAGAACACCACAGCAAGAAAATACAAGAGGCAAAGGGAATTAAACAGGTAATAAGTACAAAGGTAAGGAAAGGGTTTACCAAGATTGAGTATAAAAATGCTGAAAACCACAGCTGATTAGCCAAATAAGCACAAGAACAATAAAAGTCTGCAATAAAGGAGTTAATTGAATATATGCACCAAGTGCGGGACGAAGTCATGCTTCAAAAAAATATGCAAAAATAAGCATAAATACCATAGACTGATCTAAGAAGCAAACTGAGCACAAAACAGCTCGAAAACATGAATCATTACCACTTGGTAATATCAACCGGACCAGGGTCGGCGACCAATTGTCCCATACTAGGCTACCAGACCCAAATGTATCAAAAACAGAAGGCCAAACGATGGTGACCATTTGTCCCAACCCAAACCAATAGTCCTCAAATCAGAGACCAAACAACCACCAAGCGTATTGATCCACAAACCGATGTCCAGTTGACGATCATTAATCCAGTGTTAACCTTCACAGTCGAAGAAACATCAAACACTAACCAAATCCCAAATCTAAACACAAAGAAAAACTTAAACAAGTCCTAAAAACACTCTAAGGACCTTACACGACGAATCAGGCCAAAAACAACGAAAAATTCTAAGTCCTGGCCAAATTCGACGAGCATACCCGACGAACTACCTCGATAATCGACGAATCATAAGATGATACTCGATGAACCCTTCTATACTCGGCGAAAATGTGCGAGATCGGCGATACTCGGCGAATGGCTATCGATATTAGACGAACTGGCTGGCGATACTCGCCGTCCTTTCCTCGAGCTTGCCCATGATATTCAATGACTTTTCTATAATACTCAGCGAATTATACATAGATTAAATACATCCAGACTCGTCAAACTTTAGTCGACAAAACTACCGCCGATACTCGACGAATCCGTATGATACTCAATGAAAATGACTAGCAATACTCGCCAAAAATGACTTAACAAAATTTGGTGACACTCGCTGAATTCTACCTGATACCCGCCGAATTCTACTTAGGCAAGATACCGATAATCATCGAATTCACTAAGGTCTATACTCGACGAACCGACCTATGAAACTCGATGAAATTCACTAACATCTATACACGGTTTTGGCCAAAATCAAGCCCTAACCTAGGGGTTCTTTTAATGATTCACCTATACTACTCCTATTCTCTAAGGAAGGAGGAAAAAGGGAGGAATAATCAAGTAAGAAATGGACATGCAAGGGGCAAAGATCCACTTGCCTTGTACCTTCAAAGAAACGCCGCCCGCTCGCCCCGTGACAAGGATCGGCCGTAAAAAGGCTGTAGCAACGTTTCCTGAAACTTTTGGAGGGAAAAGGGGTCAAAATCGCTAACCCTAAAGTATAAAAATTGAGGAATCGGGGAAAACTTACCACGATCGTATAGACCTTGCCGATAGCTTTCCGAATCACCAAACCATCCACGAAACCGACAACCGGATCCCTGGAAATCGCCGGTCGAACGAACGCTCTACTCCCTGCTCGTCTTCCGCGAAAATGGCGCCTCAGGATAAGGAAGACGATGAATAGTACATGTAGGGTTCGATTCGAAGCTTATTTATACATATAAATATAATTTAATATTATTAATCTACTTAAATAACGCCAAAACTATTAACCTCGAAATCGGCGATCCTTCCCAAGGCAGCCTGCTCGCTCGTCGCGGCCTGCACCGGGTTCCTCCTGGAGGTCGTGATGCCCTAGGGAGGGCGGACAGAATTCTCTGTCCGCTCAGGCTGCGCGGCTTGCGCGGTCTCAGCGGTCTGACCGACCAGGCCACACGCCTTCCCTTGGTCGGCAGGGGCCGCGGACTGCTTCCGCAGTCTGCCTCTACAGGCCGCCCCCTTTTTAGCTTAACCGCAAGGCTATCCCCGCAGGACTCTCTCTGCCGGAATCAACTACCTACCCGCCCTAGGCCGCCAGCCGGCTACCCGCCAAGACCAACAGCGTCCCGTTCATCGCGAGCTCGGCAGACTCGAAGTACAGTCGAGACTTCCAGTCCGCCTTCACTGCTGAACCCCAACAGCAACAGCTAGGCTCTCCATCTCCAACGTAAGCGGACTCAGCTTTGCATCAGCCGCAGACTCGGAGGACTTGGCGGACTCTCTTTGCAGTCCGCCATTCCTTGGCCAGCGCCAGCTTCTCCACAGGAGCAGGGTCAACTCCTCCTCAATCCGCGGCCTTAGTGCGGACTCAGTCAGCAGTAGCGGACTCCTTCCAGTCCCCCGTGCAGCAGATCCTCCAGAAGATAGTCCCAGACCGCATAACCTCATGCGGACTCGACAGACTCCGCGGGCACTCTCCTACTCGGACCCCTTACAGCTCGCTCAGTTCAGCAGCGGCGGACTCAGTGGATTCTCCTTGCAGTCCGCCACTTGGCCTCCAGCATCCGCCACCCCAGAAGTAGGCAGACGGTCCCAGCTCAGAAGTGACGGACTCCACGAACCCGCATCACAGTCCTCCACTAAGTCTCGCATTTTGCCGTCAGAAGCATCGGCTTCAGTACCAAATCCTAGTCCGCGCGGCCTATTGTGGACTCGGCGGACTTCGTCTCCTTCTCTCTCAAGTTACCGTCTCACCGGGGGTAACATCACTGCAATATGTTACCTCCTAGGGCCTATAAATAGACCACCATGCCTCTCGTAAGGGGGGAGAACATCGCCAAGGGGTTCACGCTCGAAGTCAGCCAACAAGCACTCCTCCTGCGGACTCCGTTTCTTAGTCTGCACCCCCCTCTACGCCTTTAGTTGCACGGCCTGCCAGCCTCTGGTTCTGCAATCCGCACGGTCTCTTGATTCCATTAAACGCAGGGCCTGCCGGCTAAGAACACCAGACCGTGCGGCCTCTTCTGGCACTTCTTCCTTAGCTGTTGCTTCCTTCTTGTAACCTTTATTGCTTTCTTGTAAAGGTGTATTAGCGAGTTGTAACTCTCACTATTAATCAAAGGAAAGCCCGTCACAAGAGTGTCATTTAAGTCGCGGCGGGCGAAGTCGGTTGTTGCCGCTGCTAGCGGCCCCCCTCTCTTTTTCTCAGCTCAGCTCAGCTTCCTCTCGGCATCAAACTGCAAGCACGACCGTCCAAGTACCCGTCTGCTCGACAGCTCCTGATCAACCTCCTTTTCTCATCAGCCTTCCCGGTTGCTCTCTGTAACACCCCAGTTTTTGCAAGAGGTTCAATCTGCTGTTCTGAAAAATTTTTGGGTTCTGGCATGAGGCACACGGCCTGCGACACGGGCGTGTCGCAGGGCGTGTCGAGGCCGTGTCGACACTCGGCCCAAGTGTCGACACTTTGTGCTCGACAGAGTGTCGAGAGTGGGGCACACGGCCTGCGACACTGGCGTGTCGCAGGGCGTGTCGAGGCCGTGTCGACACTCGGCCCAAGTGTCGACACTTTGTGCTCGACAGAGTGTCGAGTGTGGGGCACACGGCCTGCGACACGGGCGTGTCGCAGGGCGTGTCGAGGCCGTGTCGACACTCGGCCCAAGTGTCGACACTTTGTGCTCGACAATGTGTCGAGTGGGGCACACGGCCTGCGACACGGGCGTGTCGCAGGGCGTGTCGAGGCCGTGTCGACACTCGGCCCAAGTGTCGACACTTTGTGCTCGACAGGGTGTCGAGACTGGGGCACACGGCTTGGGACACGGGCGTGTCCCAGGCCGTGTCACCTCTCGGGTTGGTGTTGGGGCCGTGTCGTTGGAGCTACACGGCAGGCCACACGGCCGTGTCACTGGGGACACGGGCGTGTCGGATTGAACACGGGCGTGTCGGATGCCCGTGTCTGATTCCAGGCGCGTCGATTTGAGACGGCGAATGAGGCACACGGCCCTGGACACGGGAGTGTGCCAGGCCGTGTTCGGCCCAGATCTTTTATTTTCCAGGCGAATCGCAGCCAGTCTTTTTCTGGTTTTGGGATCTAACGGTTCAGGCCATCTCCTGGGGATTTAAGCCCGAAGTTAGGGCTGCAGATCCTCACTTTTTCCAAGTTCCCTCTTTCTAAGATCTTGAGAAAACCTAGAGCAAGGAGGAAGAAGAAGAACTCTTGGGCTGTAGGAAGGGTGTCGGAGCTCCGAATCGCGAGCCGAGTCCGGATCCGTGAAGCTTAGACCATTGCGAAGATTTCCATCCGGCTATTTTTGCCATGGCAAGAAAGAGGAGTCGGAAGGTAACGACATCTCTCCTCTCGGTCTTTAGGATGCACGTTTTAGCATCATCTAGTTTTCTTTTCTCTAATTTTTGGGCACCAAACTCTCAAATGAGAGGGGTTTTGGCTTGCCAAGTTTCAAGAGGAACTTCCGGGTCGATTGAGTCCGTCCCCGGCATATTTTGCATTAGAGATCCGCTTCGCTAGTGGATTAGGCATGGTGGGTGAAGCCGTAGTCGCGACCGTTAGTCCGACACGGTGATGTTGCATACGAACTTAGGGATTCGTAGAGGTTTCCGATGCGGCAAGATGCCGTTTGTGTGGTGGTGATGATTGTCCCGTTTGCTTGAAAAGAGTACATGTAGTCGAACCCGGACAAGGTTAGCTCCTCATGGTGGTAGATGGTTTCCTTGACAAGGTTAGCTCCAAATGAGAATGGAGATGGTTTCCTTGGTGGACAAGGTTAGCTCCGCACGAGTTGGAGATGTTTTCCTTGGTGCGCGGGAACGCTGCGGTACAAAGAGGGATTGCGATGTGTTTAGTCTTGGTTGTGTTGTGCCAAGGCGTGGCTATGTCTCCGTGGTCGGCTGGCTATCCCGTGACACGTGCGTCATGTGTGGAGAGTGTCCCGACGAGACTAGTCCCCTTCTGTGAGACTGACGAGAATGCCAAGCTTGGGGCAAGCCCGGGCAAAGAGGCCATGAGCGGGTGGGGTCCAGCAAGGCTTCTTAGAATCGGTCAGTCTGTGGTTGTTGGAATCCTGACATGAGACGTCAGAGCTTGCAGGCAAGCCCGGGGCTAAGCCCACGAGCGGGTGGGGCCTTGGCAAGATTTCCATGTGGCGGCCTGTGCGCCGTGTGAGGGAGTTGTGTCTCCCTCAATGTTTGCGGCTTTATGCCAATTGGGGAAATGTGAGTACCCAAATGTTGTGATGTTGTGCTAGATGCATACGGTTTAGGGTACCTTGGGTGAATCCCGGGTGTTGCATTCATGCTGCATAGTAGGCCCTTTCTTTATATGCTCAACCAGTAGAGAACATGTTTGTTGATTGAGACATCCAAGCCTGTTTTAATGTATTTCTATTTATAGAAATTTATATTGCATATGAAGTGCTGACTTGCAGGTTGGAGGGTTCCCCGGGGTCCGTTAGGGGCGGCCGGGAGGAGATGTGTTGTTACACAGTTTGAGGTCAGCCTTTGCTGACCCACGTTACTAATAATTTTTACAGGGCAAGGATCGCACGCAGGAGCTAGCACGCCGGCCAAAAAGGCCTAAGCCCATGAAGTGTTTTCTCTTTTGTAGCACTACTTTTGATGATGTATGTTTGAGACTATTTTGTCCGGCTTGCATGCCGAGGTAGACTAGGAGTGCTGAGCACATTCATGTTTGGTTGTACTGTTTACCCTTTTGGACTTTTGATGTAAGGCCTTAAGGCCATTTGTTTACTCTTTTGGATTAGTGGATAACTTCTAGTTGTGCTTGGTTTTCCGCTGTGTTGTGCAAGTGTTTTGAGTTTTGGGTAGCTATATCAACTTTTAATACTAAAGCTGTGGTCTTCGTATGTTGTGGGGCCCCGGCCGGACCCATATTATACGTCTATTACAGGGGAGGTGTTACAATTTGGTATCAAAGCCAGGTTAGATTCAAGGTCAGTGCGTAAAGAAGTTATCCACATAAGAGTAACGCGGGACCATGAGTGTCCTTATGTTTTAGTCTTGAGATTGGAGACTAATCCCTTATTTCTTGTCTTCCTGAAGAGTGCAAGCAACGAGGCGGGCACTTCAAGAGCAAGGGATGATCTCTCGGCGAGCAGTGCTACTGCTCCAGGTCTTTTGGGCACGGGTGTAGACCCGGCCGACTTCTGCCGCATGCTTGCAGAAGCGATGGTGGCAGCTCAGGCTGCAGCAGCGGCTCAGGTGGCAGCCCTTGCCACACCAGATACGGCAACGGCCGTGCCAGGAACAGAAGCCAGGCGAGTGGAGCCTTTGGCGGAGAGAGTAGTTGTTGGACATGGAGACCGACACATGAAGTATTTCCTGAGTTTCCATCCCCCGTCTTTCAAGGGTGTCGGAACGCCAACGGATGCGGAAGACTGGTGGGTTCGCATTCAAGAACTGTTAAGGGCGGCAGAGACGCCAGAGGAAAAGAAAGCTGAGTATGCGGCGTTCATGTTGGAAGGAGACGCCAAGTTGTGGTGGGTGAGCCATAGCGGCCGCCAGTTTCCGGGACGCACCCCGTCAGTGGAAGAGTTCGGGGACACTTTTCTTAAGAGGTATATCCCCGTTTCAACTCGGTTGGCCCTGCAGAGACAGTTTTTGCATCTAATGCAGCGCGAAAAGACGGTGGACGAGTACGTGCAAGAGTTCACCCGTTTGGGTCGTTATGCGGGAACGACAATGGCTGATGATTTAGAGAGGGATAACCTCTTCTACCAAGGTTTGAGGGAGAATCTGAGGCAGCCCCTCATCTCCATGAAGAGGGCGGGTTTTAATGAGTTAGTTGAAGCCGCCAGGAGTTTGGAGAATGATTTGGAGCGAACCCAATGCCGTAAGGGTTTTACTCCCAAGCAAGGGGAAGGGAAGCCTTCCCAATCTCATGGAAAGTCTGATGGGAGTAGGTGGAGGAAGAAGCCTTCCACTTCCAGATCTGGTGAGAGG
This sequence comes from Platanthera guangdongensis, assembly GCA_039583875.1. Lineage (NCBI taxonomy): Eukaryota > Viridiplantae > Streptophyta > Magnoliopsida > Asparagales > Orchidaceae > Platanthera > Platanthera guangdongensis. The sequence continues at coordinate 123,070,625 of CM077152.1, read as the reverse complement.
AGCAACTGGACGCCTGGGGGTTCCCACTCTAGGGGACCGCCGACATGCTACAACTGCGGGAAGGTTGGGCACATAGCCCGTGCTTGTCAGCAAGGGGGAGCGGGGCAAGAGTCAAAGCAGGAGCAGTCGGTGCGCTCGGGCCCCAGTGCTGCAGAGAAAGGAAAGATGGCGGAGTCGAGCGCTTCTCGGTTCCAACCGGTGCAACCAAGGGCCTACAACCTTGGACAGCAAGAAGCGATCTGCCAGACGGATGTGGTGACAGGTATGAAGAGAATTTAAGTTTAAATTTCGTGCTTCATCCTTTTAGACTTTTGTGTAATGTCTATGTTGTAGGCTTCGTGTTAGTTTCCGGATACCCCGCTAGGGTATTGTTTGATACCGGAGCATCGCACTCCTTTCTTGCGGAGAGCTTCATCCGGAGAATAGGAATTGAGTCTTTCTCGTCGGGAGCAGAGCTGAAAGTGCGCATGCCCAATGGGTCATCTATGACCACCGAGGCTAAAGGGCGCATTTGTTGGGAGCTAGACGGAGTTGTCTTCGCTCTGGAAGCGGCAGTGTTACCATTAGTAGAGTTCGATGTCATTTTGGGTATGGACTGGCTTGCAGAGCAGCGCGCCAGTATTGACTGCCTTTCTAAGGAGGTGACCTTAAGGAGTAAAGGGCAAATATAAGTCAAGTTTGAGGGCCTTGGTGGAGTGGCCTGTTCCCTGATATCGGCCATGCAGTTGGTGCGGGCGGTTAACCAGGGTGGTGTAGCGCTTGTAGCGTTATTGGAGGTTCGTCTCTCCCAACTGTCGATTGAGGAAGTGCCTATGGTGGCAGAGTTCAAGGATGTGTTTCCGGATGAACTTCCTGGAGCGCCTCCTCGGCGGGAGATCGACTTCTCGATCGAGTTAGTGCCGGAGGCTAGACCGGTGTCACGTCCTCCTTTTAGGATGGCACCAAAGGAGTTAGCGGAACTTAAGGTTCAGTTACAGGAACTGTTGGAGCAAGGGTATATTAGACCCAGTTCTTCACCGTGGAGTGCACCGGTGTTGTTTGTGAAGAAGAAAGACGGTAGCATGCGCCTGTGCATAGACTACCGAGAGCTTAATAAGTTGACCGTCAAGAATAAGTATCTGATTCCTCGGATAGATGATTTATTTGACCAGTTGGTGGGGTCGATGGTATATTCGAAGTTGGACTTGAAGTCAGGCTACTATCAGCTACGAATTCGGGATGAGGACATACCCAAAACTGCTTTTGGGACAAGGTATGGACACTTTGAGTTTACAGTGATGCCGTTCGGGCTGACGAACGCACCATCGGTCTTCATGGATCTGATGAATCGGGTATTCCGGGAATACTTTGATTCTTTTGTGGTTGTTTTCATTGATGACATTTTGGTGTATTCCAAATCGGAGGTGGAGCATGAGACCCACTTGAGAATAGTTTTGCAAGTGTTGAGGGAGAATGAGTTGTATGCAAAATTCTCCAAATGCGAGTTCTGGTTAGAGAAGGTGGCATTTTTGGGCCACGTGATTAGTGGTGATGGGGTGGCAGTGGATCCAGCGAAAGTGGAGGCCATCAGAGATTGGCCGGTGTTGAGGACCGTGGCGGAAGTCCGAAGTTTTCTTGGACTAGCCGGGTATTATAGGAGATTCGTGGAGAATTTCTCGAAGATAGCTCTACCCCTCACCTCTCTCACTCGCAAAGACCATAAATTTGTGTGGACCCAAGAGTGCGGTCAAGCATTCGAGGCACTAAAGGAGAGGCTTATGATGGCTCCGATCTTGAGTTTACCGCAAGGGACAGATGGATTTCAAATTTTCAGTGACGCATCGGGATGCGGTTTGGGTTGCGTTTTGGTGCAACATAGGAAGGTGATAGCCTTTGGGTCTAGACAGCTGAAACCTTATGAGAGGAATTACCCCGTCCATGACTTGGAGTTGGCGGCGGTAATCTTTGCGCTGAAAATTTGGCGGCATTATGTTTATGGCGCAAGAGTGGAGATCTTCACGGACCATAAAAGCCTGAAGTATCTCTTAGATCAAAAGGACTTGAATATGCGGCAACGCAGATGGGTTGAGTTTCTTGGAGACTACGAAGTGGCGATTCAGTACACGCCGGGTAAAGCCAATGTGGTGGCGGATGCGTTGAGTAGAAAGTACTCGGGGCTAGGAAATTGGATCGAAGCTCATGATGAGCGGTTGGTACGGGAATGGGAGTCCCTTGGATTGGAATGTGTTGCGAGGGGCGAGTCTAGCGTGGCTCGGTTGAACTGGATTGAAGTACAAAGCGATTTGTCCGACCGTATTCGGGAAGCGACTCGGTTGGATGTGGAGTTTCAACCTTTTGTGTTGGAGTCTCAAACGGGCGAGAGCAGCACCTGGGAGATGATTGATGGGATTCTGAGGAAGGGCGGAAGGGTTTGTGTACCGCAGTTTGGCAATCTCCGTGAGGAGTTGATGTTTGAGGCTCACTTCTCAAAGTACTCCATTCACCCGGGCAGTACAAAGATGTACTTGGATATGAAGAAATCCTTTTGGTGGCCGGGGTTGAAGCGAGATGTGGCTTTGTATGTGAGTCGTTGCCAAACATGTGCCTTGGTGAAGGCCGAATGTCAGAAACCGGGCGGGTTCCTGAAGCCCCTTCCAATTCCTGAGTGGAATTTTGAGGACATTTCCATGGACTTTGTGCATGGTTTGCCTAGATCGCAGCATGGGAATGATGCTATTTGGGTGATCGTGGATCGCCTAACCAAGGTGGCTCACTTCATCCCGAACCGGAAAGAGGACAGCGTGGAGAAGCTGGTGGAGTTGTATGTTCGCAACATTGTGCGACTGCACGGAATTCCGAAGAGCATAGTCAGTGATCGCGATGGACGATTCACGTCCAAGGATTGGAGACTTGTTCAGAAGAGCTTGGGCACGAAGCTAAAGTTCAGTACGGCGTTCCATCCTCAAACCGATGGGCAAACGGAGAGGACGAACCGTACGTTGGAGGATATGTTGAGGATGTGCGTTCTCGATTTTGGCAAGAGGTGGGAGGATCACCTCTTCATGGTAGAATTTGCATACAACAACAGTTTTCAAGCTAGCATAAAGATGGCCCCATACGAAGCTTTGTATGGGAGGCGGTGTCGAACGCCAATGTCTTGGGCAGAGGCGGGAGACACCAAACTTCTGGGAAAGGATGCGGTAGTTGACGCTTGTGAGATGGTACGGACCATCCAAGAGCGTATGAAGGTGGCACAAGACAGGCAAGCGAAATATTTTAATGCTCGTCACCGGAAGTTAGAATTTGCAGTTGGTGATTGGGTTTATCTGAAGGTCAAGCCGTTCAAAGGCGTCTCGCGGATTCGCCGACTCAAGAAGTTGAGTCCAAGGTTTTTGGGGCCTTTTGAAATTGTTGAGCGGATAGGAGAAGCAGCCTATCGGTTGGCATTGTCCGCAGATTTGAGTGGATTACATGACGTCTTCCACGTCTCCGTGTTGAGGAAAGCCTTGGTGGAGTCTAGCGTGGTGATTGAGCCGGCATCGGTGCCGATTGAGGAAGACTTGAGGACGCGAGTCCTTCCAATCGCTATAGAAGATTCAGAGATTCGGCAGTTGCGGAATAAAGAAGTTAAACTTGTGAAAGTCCGTTGGGACAACTGCGGTCGTGAGGAGTTCTCGTGGGAGCGAGAACAGGCCATGCTAGAAGACTATCCAGAACTATTTGTGTCAGGTACAATTTAAGTTTTGTACCCTTTTGTTTTGTAATTTCGGGACGAAATTCAGTTAAGTGGGGGAGAGTTGTAACACCCCAGTTTTTGCAAGAGGTTCAATCTGCTGTTCTGAAAAATTTTTGGGTTCTGGCATGAGGCACACGGCCTGCGACACGGGCGTGTCGCAGGGCGTGTCGACACTCGGCCCAAGTGTCGACACTTTGTGCTCGACAGAGTGTCGAGAGTGGGGCACACGGCCTGCGACACGGGCGTGTCGCAGGGCGTATCGAGGCCGTGTCGACACTCGGCCCAAGTGTCGACACTTTGTGCTCGACAGAGTGTCGAGAGTGGGGCACACGGCCTGCGACACGGGCGTGTCGCAGGGCGTGTCGAGGCCGTGTCGACACTCGGCCCAAGTGTCGACACTTTGTGCTCGACAATGTGTCGAGTGGGGCACACGGCCTGCGACACGGGCGTGTCGCAGGGCGTGTCGAGGCCGTGTCGACACTCGGCCCAAGTGTCGACACTTTGTGCTCGACAGGGTGTCGAGACTGGGGCACACGGCTTGGGACACGGGCGTGTCCCAGGCCGTGTCACCTCTCGGGTTGGTGTTGGGGCCGTGTCGTTGGAGCTACACGGCAGGCCACACGGCCGTGTCACTGGGGACACGGGCGTGTCGGATTGAACACGGGCGTGTCGGATGCCCGTGTCTGATTCCAGGCGCGTCGATTTGAGACGGCGAATGAGGCACACGGCCCTGGACACGGGCGTGTGCCAGGCCGTGTTCGGCCCAGATCTTTTATTTTCCAGGCGAATCGCAGCCAGTCTTTTTCTGGTTTTGGGATCTAACGGTTCAGGCCATCTCCTGGGGATTTAAGCCCGAAGTTAGGGCTGCAGATCCTCACTTTTTCCAAGTTCCCTCTTTCTAAGATCTTGAGAAAACCTAGAGCAAGGAGGAAGAAGAAGAACTCTTGGGCTGTAGGAAGGGTGTCGGAGCTCCGAATCGCGAGCCGAGTCCGGATCCGTGAAGCTTAGACCATTGCGAAGATTTCCATCCGGCTATTTTTGCCATGGCAAGAAAGAGGAGTCGGAAGGTAACGACATCTCTCCTCTCGGTCTTTAGGATGCACGTTTTAGCATCATCTAGTTTTCTTTTCTCTAATTTTTGGGCACCAAACTCTCAAATGAGAGGGGTTTTGGCTTGCCAAGTTTCAAGAGGAACTTCCGGGTCGATTGAGTCCGTCCCCGGCATATTTTGCATTAGAGATCCGCTTCGCTAGTGGATTAGGCATGGTGGGTGAAGCCGTAGTCGCGACCGTTAGTCCGACACGGTGATGTTGCATACGAACTTAGGGATTCGTAGAGGTTTCCGATGCGGCAAGATGCCGTTTGTGTGGTGGTGATGATTGTCCCGTTTGCTTGAAAAGAGTACATGTAGTCGAACCCGGACAAGGTTAGCTCCTCGTGGTGGTAGATGGTTTCCTTGACAAGGTTAGCTCCAAATGAGAATGGAGATGGTTTCCTTGGTGGACAAGGTTAGCTCCGCACGAGTTGGAGATGTTTTCCTTGGTGCGCGGGAACGCTGCGGTACAAAGAGGGATTGCGATGTGTTTAGTCTTGGTTGTGTTGTGCCAAGGCGTGGCTATGTCTCCGTGGTCGGCTGGCTATCCCGTGACACGTGCGTCATGTGTGGAGAGTGTCCCGGCGAGACTAGTCCCCTTCTGTGAGACTGACGAGAATGCCAAGCTTGGGGCAAGCCCGGGCAAAGAGGCCATGAGCGGGTGGGGTCCAGCAAGGCTTCTTAGAATCGGTCAGTCTGTGGTTGTTGGAATCCTGACATGAGACGTCAGAGCTTGCAGGCAAGCCCGGGGCTAAGCCCACGAGCGGGTGGGGCCTTGGCAAGATTTCCATGTGGCGGCCTGTGCGCCGTGTGAGGGAGTTGTGTCTCCCTCAATGTTTGCGGCTTTATGCCAATTGGGGAAATGTGAGTACCCAAATGTTGTGATGTTGTGCTAGATGCATACGGTTTAGGGTACCTTGGGTGAAGCCCGGGTGTTGCATTCATGCTGCATAGTAGGCCCTTTCTTTATATGCTCAACCAGTAGAGAACATGTTTGTTGATTGAGACATCCAAGCCTGTTTTAATGTATTTCTATTTATAGAAATTTATATTGCATATGAAGTGCTGACTTGCAGGTTGGAGGGTTCCCCGGGGTCCGTTAGGGGCGGCCGGGAGGAGATGTGTTGTTACACAGTTTGAGGTCAGCCTTTGCTGACCCACGTTACTAATAATTTTTACAGGGCAAGGATCGCACGCAGGAGCTAGCACGCCGGCCAAAAAGGCCTAAGCCCATGAAGTGTTTTCTCTTTTGTAGCACTACTTTTGATGATGTATGTTTGAGACTATTTTGTCCGGCTTGCATGCCGAGGTAGACTAGGAGTGCTGAGCACATTCATGTTTGGTTGTACTGTTTACCCTTTTGGACTTTTGATGTAAGGCCTTAAGGCCATTTGTTTACTCTTTTGGATTAGTGGATAACTTCTAGTTGTGCTTGGTTTTCCGCTGTGTTGTGCAAGTGTTTTGAGTTTTGGGTAGCTATATCAACTTTTAATACTAAAGCTGTGGTGTTCGTATGTTGTGGGGCCCCGGCCGGACCCATATTATACGTCTATTACAGGGGAGGTGTTACACTCTCAGCTCCCTCTCCTCTATCCCCGCAACCTCCTTGATAAGCGTTTGCTCCACTCTCGAGCACTCAGAAGCTTCCTTCTTTCTTCTTCCCCCGTAACCTTCTTTCCTCTTCTCCACTCAGCTTGTGAGACCGAACACACTCCCTCCGTGTTAGCTGCCCGATGCCACTTTCATGCATCAACAGTTAACACGCGACCTTCAGATCCAAACAGTCGGTGAACAATGACAGTTTGCTATGTCAAATCATCAACCAGCCGAGAACTTTGCTCCAAGTCCTAGAGATGATCCTCTCTGGGAGGCCTTTGAACAATCGCGCCGTGAGAATGCGCAGCAGTTCCAAGCAATCAACCAAATGCTCGCTATGATCACACAATGATTAGGCACTCATCCTATAGCAGCTCCAGCTGCTTCAGCTGCTCCAATAAATCCAGCACCAACTTTGGAGCACCAGCAAGCTTGTCCTCCAGCTTGACCGCCGGTCTATCCTCCCTACATAGCAACCTTCCCGCAAGGGCCTGCAGCTCCTCTGCGACCTCAAGATGAAGAATTTGCTGCTTGCCAAAACCTCTTCCGGGAAGTAGCCTGGGGAAGTCCTGCAAGATTTCTCAACTTTCAGGGAAGTCATAATTACCCTACAGCTCCTGCATTTGCTCCTCCTGCAGCAACTTTTCCATTTTACCCTCCTGCTCCTTTTGCAGCTGCAGCTTATGCTCCTTTTTATCCTTATGTTGTAGGAGAACAGGAACAACCTTCGCCATTTGTGGAGAATGTTCGTCATGAACCAACTCCAGCAAATTTCAAAGAACCCCGGTTACCAATTTATACCGGAGAGACTGATCCAATGAAGCATCTTCAAGCCTTCGAATCGGCTATTGCTCTCAAGACTCTGTCAGATGTAACTAAGTGCAAGCTCCTTGTAACAAATGTTGATGGGCAACTGAGGGACTGGTTCTATGGTCTTCGCCCTAACTCCATCACTTCCTCTACTGATCTGCGAAGGGAGTTATTGCTCAAATTCTCTACCTCAACCAAGAGAAAGGGCGGTCCTGAAGCCCTCTTTGAGATCAAGCAGTGCAGCAATGAAACTTGGTCTCAGTTCGTTGATCGTTTCCAAAGAGAAATTTTGGACATCGAGATTGTCGACCAAGAAATGTACCGAGTGGCCCTTATCCACGGTCTCCGTGAAGGGCCTCTCATGTTTTAAGCCAATGTTCGTGCACCAAGAACATATCAAGAGTTGATTGTCTTAGCCAACTCATACATCCGAGGCGAAAAAAGCAACCCAGGCTTCGTCTCCAAGCACATATCAGAGAAAGATCCTTTTCACAAACAACCTCTGAGGTCTCCTCAATGACTTCCCAACTCATTTGAGGAAAGGAAAAAGGTTTGAGCTCCATCGACACCCTTTCCTGAGCCGTGATCATGCTCAAGATTCATTGCTACCGCTAGCTTCTTCTCAAACAACTACAGTCTACCATCAGCAAGATGATGACTTGCATGAGTCTGAACTAGATGAAGCCGTGCTAGAAGTAAACCAGATCATGAAAGATAGGGCTAGATACAAAAAGCCTTATCGACCAGCCGATCAAAGGTCTATAGATTCAAAGCCTTACTGTGAATTCCACAAAGAGCCAGGTCATCTGACTGAGAACTGCCGAGCACTCTGCCAGCTTGTGCAAAGGATGCTCCGACAGGGTAAGATGCATGACCTGATTCCCAAAGAAGATCGCCATAATACAACAACCTCAAAGGGCAAAGAAGTTACAGATATTCCTTGCTCCTCAAGAGGGGTGAGCCTAGTCGAAGAACCCCCTCTCCTCGTTGTTAACAAAACTGTCGAATGCTTCGATGCCGATGACGAGGGTGTGCTTGGAAAGCTATTCTAATCCAGCAAAGGACTTCATAGTACTCCAAATTCTCTCACAACCATGATGGGTTATCTCTACTCTTACCTTTTCAAATATTCTCTTTACAAAACAATTCTTAGCGTTCATCCTTACTTTTCAACAAAGTTTTTATCAGGTATACCATACTGACATAGTTCCCTTCTTGTATTGCTTCCTCCTCTATTCTCTCTTCTTTAAGAGGTCACTGAGCCACAGAGATGTTGTCGAGTCTTGCTATATGCACCCTTGGGATTGGATTCCGACGTAAGACCACAATGACCACATATCGCAGGGAGATTTCGCATATGTGTGTAGTGGGGGCTATCCAACTCTCATACAAAGGAATACTGGACTTTGGATCCTAGCCAGCATCTAACACAGAGTGCGTGCTAGGGAGGCCCCACGTGTTAGCTCTAATGTGCTATGTTAGGATACATCACAGTTATGGTGATCTTTGCTTGACAAGCAATAACGACGAAGCATAGCCTTGTCTCTTCGATCATCTCACGACTGTGATGGCCGAGCGTTCTCTAGTGCTCCCAATCCATGCTTTCGCGGGGTCCTCAACTCCACTGATCAATCCACAGACAAGCTATAGGCCTCTTGGCGCAACCAGTCTCATTGATCAGTGGTGTAGTAACCCGAAGCACGTGATCAGTTCCTCTAGCGATCTTTCTCAGGATTTACCTTGCTTTTCTCCTTTGTGCCCTCCTACAGGATGTGCGGCCAGCCCTCTTTGAGTAGGACTATACTTGGGATGACCTTTCTAAGGCAAGCGATGCATAAGGCCCACGGGTGATCTCCTGTGGCAGCATCCAGTCTTTCTTGGTCATCTCCGAGTTTAGGCCTCTTTTTTGTCAACTGCCTTCTTTCACAGGTGAACAAGTTAATCCGACCTACTAAAAGGATTTCCAGCATTCACTTTGCTTAAGCTCATCTTATATATATTGCCTACTCAAAGCTCTAACGGGATGTATCAGGCATTTCCTCTACTATTTGGTCATATCGACCTTATCTTATCAATAGTTAACACTTGCAAGCCTTCTCCCAGGTACCTGCAAGCTTCTTTCATATATTGTGTGCTTCTAACTCTTCTCTTTGTAGAAATCAGCAGACACCTGCAAGACTCATCCAGGTACTTGCAGTTTAATTTATTATTCTATGTCTGTTGCTCACTATTTTCTTTGCAGTGGTTAGCAGACACCTACAAGCCTCATACAGGTACTTGCAGTTTAATTCATTATTCTATGTTTGCTGCTTACTCTTTTCTTTGCAGTGGTTAGCAGACACCTGCAAGCCTCATCCAGGTACTTGCAGTTTAATTCATTATTCTTTGTCTGCTACTCACTCTTTTCTTTGTAGTGGTTAGCAGATACCTGCAAGTCTCATCCAGGTATTTGCAGTTTAATTCATTATTCTATGTCTGCTGCTCACTCTTTTCTTTGTAGTGGTTAGCAGACACATGCAACCCTCATCTAGGTACTTGCAGTTTAATTCATTATTCTATGTCTGCTGCTCACTCTTTTCTTTATAGTGGTTAGCAGACACTTGCAAGCCTCATTCAGGTACTTGCAGTTTAATTCATTATTCTATGACTGCTGCTCACACTTTTCTTTCTAGTGGTTAGCAGACACATGCAAGTCATATCCAGGTACTTGCAGCTTATTCTCTATATACAATACCTGCTTCTAACTCTCACTTTATAGAGATCAACAGACACTTGCAAGTTTCTCCATCAGGTACTTGCAAGCTATTTTCATGTTTTGCCTGCTCCTAACTCTTTTCTTGCAGATATCAGCAGACCCTTGCAAGTTTCTTCACAGGTACTTGCAAGCTACACAAATATATCATGTTTGTTCCTAACTCTCATTTTGCAGAGATCATCCGATACTTGCGAGTTTCTTCAGAGGTACTTGCAAGTTACTTTCATATACTGTGCATACTTTTAACTCTTCTTTTGCAGAAACTAGCAAAGACTTGCAAGTTCCTTTCAGGTACTTGCAGCTCATTTTTCCTTCTTGTATACTCTTCATCCTTCCTTTTTTGTAGAGGATAACAGGTGCTTGCAAGCCTCCATCAGGTACTTGCAAGTTATTATGCTTCTATGTTTTCCTCTTACTTTCGTTTTGCAGAACTTAGTGGAAGACACATCTTCTTCATTTTGCGAAGGCAAACTCAGGTACGCACACGATGTACCACTCGTACATGCCTACCCTAACTTTCCTCTTGCAGGAAAATAGACAGGCAGCACCAAACTCCTAAGGAGAGACTTCAGGTTCTATCTCTCCTTGCCCCCTTCTCTTTCCATTGGGGTGGATCACGATTTTCGTGGGTCTCCAACTTTGTTGAAGTTCTATTCGAAACATAAAAAGTGCGGGGATTATGTTAACCCCGAAATCGGCGATCCTTCCCAAGGCAGCCAGCTCGCGCATCGCGGCCTGCCCCGGGTTCCTCCTGGAGGCCGTGATGCCCTAGGGAGGGCGGACTGAATTCTCTGTCCGCTCAGGCTGCGCGGCTAGCGCGGTCTCAGCGGTCTGACCGACCAGGCCGCACGCCTTCCCTTGGTCGGCAGGGACCGCAGACTGCTTCCGCAGTCCGCCTCTGCAGGCCGCCCCCCCCCCCCATTTAGCTTAACCTCAAGGTTGTCCCCGCAGGACTCTCTCTGCCGGACTCAACTACCTACCCGCCCCAGGCCGCCAGCTGGCTACCAGCAAAGACCAGCAGCGTCCCGTTCATCGCGAGCTCGGCAGACTCGAAGTGCGGTTTAGACTTCTAGTCTGCCTTCACCGATGAACCCCAACAGCAACAGCCAGGCTCTCCATCTCCAACGTAAGCGGACTCAGCTTTGCAGTAGACGCGGACTCAGAGGACTTGGTGGACTCTCTTTGCAGTCCGCCGTTCCTTGGCCAGCGCTAGCTTCTCGGCAGTAGCAGGGTCAACTCCTCCTCAGTCTGCGGCCTTGGCGCGGACTCAGTCAGCAGTAGCGGACTCCTTCCAGTTCGCCGGGCAGCAAATCCTCGAGAAGACTGTCCCAGTCCGCATAACCTCATGCGGACTCGGCAGACTCCGTGGGCACTCTCCTGAGCGCACCCCTTACAGCTCGCTCAGTTCAGCAGTGGCAGACTCAGCGGATTCTCCTTGCAGTCCACCGCTTGGCCTCCAGCATCCGCCACCCCAGCAGCAGGCGGACGGTCCCAGCTCAGCAGTGACGGACTCCGCAAACCCGCATCGCAGACCGTAACTAAGTCTCCAATTTTGCTGTCAGCAGCACCGACTTCAATACCAAGTCCCCGTCCGCGCGACCTATTGCGGACTCGGCGGACTCCGTCTCCTTCTCGCTCAAGTTCCCGTCTCACCGGGGGTAACATCACCGCAAGCCATTACCTCATCGGGCCTATAAATAGACCCCCATGCCTCTCGTAAGGGGGGAGATCATCGCCAAGGGGCTCACGCTCGAAGTCAGACAGCAAGCCCTCCTCTTGCGGACTCCATTTCTCAGTCCGCACCCCCCTCTGCGCCTTTAGTTGCACGACCTGCCGCCCTCTGGTTCTGCAGTCCGCGCGGTCTCCCGATTCCCTTAACCGCGCGGCCTGCCGACTATGCTGTTCAGACCACGCGGCCTCTTCTGGCACTTCTTCCTTAGCCACCAGCTTCCTTCTTGTACCCTTTATTGCTTTCTTGTAAAGGTGTATTAGCAAGTTGTAACTCTCGCTATTAATCAAAGGAAAGCCCGTCGCAAGAGTGGCATTTAAGCCGCGGCGGGCGAAGTCTGATGTTGCTGCTGCTAGCGGCCCCCCTCTCTTTTTCTCAGCTTAGCTCAGCTTCCTCTCAGCATCAACCTGCAAGCACGACCGTCCAAGTACCCATCTTCTCGACAGCTCCTGATCAACCTCCTTTTCTCATCAGCCTTCCCGACTGCTCTCAGCACCCTATCCTCTATCCCCGCAACCTCCTTGACAAGTGTTTTCTCCACTCTCGAGCACTCAGAAGCTTCCTTCTTTTTTCTTCCCCCGCAGCCTTCTTTCCTCTTCTCCACTCAGCTTGTGATACCGAACACACTCCCTCCGTGTTAGCTGCCCGGTGCCACTTTCGCGTATCTACAAAAACGACTCGAAATCCAAAACAACTCGGAATTTAACAAAATCTGCACCATAACTAAATACCAATGCTACGAATCCAATAATGAAGTCAGGATTGAGATCCAACAAATCAAACTCGTGCAACTCCTCCCAAAGTCAAAACACAAGCATTCTCAAAAGGCTCCACTGATTCACCAAAACAGACCCGACTTGCAAGGGAATCTTGCAAATAGGCTAAACCCAGGCATACAGAAAACCTAAAGAGCAAAAACTATACTCTAACCATAGCATAAGCCAAACACACATTATTATAAAGCACTGTTAATATAAATATGACAAAATGAATTAAACTAAATATCAAAAAATTGGGGGGGGGGGGGGTGGGGGCATTACATCCCGGTACCTAACACCAGACCGAGTTAACTTATTTCTGTCCAACCTCCGGGAGATACCACCGGCCCAATCAGCTAGGTGAGAGCCTGACGACGGGTGTTGAGCATCAACCGTACTTAGTGCCAGGTCATAACGACGTCCAACGAGGATCCCGGACTTGCAGCTAGATGGGTGCCTGATAGCGGGACCATCCCGTGACCTAATCCCCGAGAAATATAACTTGCTTCTGTCCAACCTCCGAGCGCTACCACCGGCCCAATCATCTAGGTAAGAGCCTGACTACGGGTGTAGAGTATCAACCGAATTCAGCCCTAGGGTCATAATGATGTCCAACGGGGATCTCGGCCCTTCCATCAAGATGGGAGCCTAACAGCGGGAGCATCTAGGGAAATAAACCCAAAGCAAGATAACTTTTTCTGTCAAACCTCTGGGCGCTACCACCGGCCCAATCAGCCGGGTGAGAGCCTGACGTCGGGTGTTGAGCATCAAACAAAATTAGCTCTAGGGTCAAAACAACATCCAATAGGGATTCCGGCCCTACCAGCTAGATGGGAGCCTGACAGTGGGAGCATACCGGGACCTTACCACGGAGCTAGATAACTTGCTTCTGTCCAACCTCCAGGCGCTACCACCGGCCCAATCATCTAGGTGAGAGCCTAACAGTGGGTATTTAGAATCAATCTGACTCAGCCCCATGGTCATAAAGATGTCCAACGGGGATCCCGACCCGGCTAGCTAGATGGGAGCCTGATAGCGGGAGCATACCGAGACCTAACCCAGAGCGAGATAACTTGCTTCTATCCAACCTCCATGCACTACCACTTTCCCAATCAGCTAGGTGAGAGCCTGACGGCGGGTGTTAAGCATCAACCAGACTCAGCCCCAGGGTCATAACGACGTTCAATGGAAATCCCGAACCTGCCAGCTTGATATGAGCCTGACAGCAGGAGAATCTCGAGACCTAACTGAAAGTCATTATTTCAAGGTTAGCTGGTCAACTAGGGGGGGTGAGTATGTCTTTAAGTCTTTTTGAGTCTTTTTAATGTCTTGTTGTTTTCTTTTAGCTTTCAACTTAGGGTGATCTAGAGCTTGTCTTTAACACCTGCAATTAATAAAAGAAAAACAAACACACAAACAAGAATATAAATATTTATAGTGGTTCCCCAAATTATGGGTACATCCACTATCCCTCCCACCTTTCTAACACTTGTTATACATGGCCAAACACCTTCAAATATGCTACTCAGAGCTTACACCTCAGGCCCTCAGCCTTATACTCGGAACTTTAGCAAGTTCTTACATGCAGTATCCTTTATAGGACACCTACCTCAGAACCAATAGGTTCCTACATCAGAGCTCTGCAGTGCTCCTACACTCACTGACCCTCAAGCCACCTACCTCAGCTAAACACAAAGTCCTACAGCTCAAGCTTCTCAGCCCTACAGATTCAGTCACACAGTCCTACTCTTAGAGTATTGCAACACTCCTACAGCTCAGTACCCAGCAGGTACCTACCTCAGTGCCCTTCTAGGCACCTGCAGCTCAGTGATTAATTAATCACCTATCTCAAACTTGAAACCAAGGCCTACAGCTCGGATCCAATTGAATCCTACAACTCAGAGAGCTTCACTCTCCTACAACTCACGCAATATTGCCCTACCTCAGGCTCTGAGAGCCCTACAACTCAGATCCAAACTTGGATCCTACAGTTCAGTGATTCACCAATCACCTACCTCAGAACACCAAGTGTTCCTACTACACAGATCTAAACAGATCTAGCACTCACCGCAATTACTTAGGACTACACTCAGATTCAGTACACACTGAATCCTATAGGGTAACTTAAATGGAATGATTATGTAACTGACTCAGAGATTAATATCTGAGTCTACCTTACTGGACTGAGCAGAATTCAGTCCAGGCCACTTGATGTTGAAGAAAAGAGTCCTCTTCGGCGGCTAACTTCTTTGCTGATCAGATTTACTCAGCTACCTGCTGTTGAAGGAATGAGTCCTCTTCAACAGCTATCTTTACTCTTGCTGAATCATAAGAATTAGCTATCTTGTTCTCACCAAAACTATCCTGCTGAAGTGGAAGAAGCTTTAGCTAACTTTATCCGCACTCTGGCTTTCTCTGCTGGACTGTTATTTCAAGCTCGTCGGAGAAGACGATGATGTCCAACCACCTCTTTCTTTTTAAAACCCTAGAAAAGTACTTTTTGTCTTGCCCCACACATTTATTTTTGTAGCTCGCCGATCAATGGCTCTTTTGAACTTAGTGAGTCCCACTTGTATCATCCAGCTGCATCTTGCTTCAATGGAAGAAGACGTACAGTAGCTTCACCGCAGAGTTTGTCGTGTTCTATAGCTTCATTGTACTTGATTTGAAATAAGTTGACTTTGTCGATCTTATATATTTTGTTGATGTCAGCACCTGTGGACTTAGCCAAAATCGAGCATTAGTAGAATAGGCATTTAGTGAATGAGCTTCAATCAATGCCAAAGTACTTTGACAATTTTGTCAATCTAGGGATTGGCAACATTGAGTGAGCAAGCCTCACTCAACGCTTTTTGCCTTAATCATTTTTGCAGCCTTTTCTGCATGCTTGGCATTGAGTGCGTTGAGTTAATACACCTTATTCAACGCCTTGTGCCTTAACCACATTCTGTAATTTAGTCCTTGAAAGAGTTTAGTGAGCATGCCTCACTCAACGCTTTCTGCCTTAGCCATTTCTGCTTCTTCAGCATCTTAAGCTTTGAGAACTCAGCTCGACGAACTTAGAACTTACTTCGGTAAATACAGAGCTCAGCTCGACGAATAAGTGAAAGCTCAGTTCGACGAACTCTGAGCTCAGGTCGACGAATAAGTGAAATGTCAGTTCGACGAACTCAGAGCCCAGTTCGACAAACTTTGAGCTCAGCTCGACGAATTTGTGTCAAGATGAACAATTCATTTGAGAATTTAGTCAACGAAATATCACATGGAGTTGAGTGAGCTTGCCTCAATCAATGCTTGTGGACTTGGTAAATATTCAGTTTTCCTATGGCGTTGACTGACTGAGCTATACTCAACGATTATGGAGCTATGACGTTCAGTGACTGATCTCCACTCAACGCCTGTGGATTTAGCCACTATTCCACCCATTTCTCTTTAGGCTTTGACTGTATTAGCCTATCTCACAACCTCTTTTTGTATAGCATTGAGTGAGTTGATTTCACTCAACGTCTATGGACTTAGCCACTTTCTCAGCTTGCCACTTCACGGCTTTGACTAAATAGCCCTCACTCAGTGCTATAAGTCATTTGTGTACAACCTTGGGCTCGCAGGAGGCCTTTCCAGCTGTTATGACCCAGAGAAGCTTGCGAGAGGTACTTGATAGGCGAGTGGGACCGAGTGGTCCACTCGCAGGGGGCGAGACGGGGGTTCTCTGCAGTAGGCGAGACGCCCTTTGCGGTCGCGAGCTTGGCCCTAGAAGTCGATATGGCCTATGAGGCGAGAGGCCGGCGAGATGAACAGGTGGGATTGTCTCGCCCTCCAGTAACTTTCCCCACTCGCCGCATAGGAGGAATGATGTTTTTACCTTTTTACCCCCAAGGGGGATTTTACACATCTACCCCAGGTAATTTTACACTTCAACCCCCGGTGGTCTGCATTTAGCTCTTCAGGACAGCGAAGTTTGTATGTTGGCACACCCGACCCAGGGTATTTTGGTAATTTCAGGTCGGTTCAATATGGATATTTGCAGATCAAACTGAAAGGCCTATAAATAGAACGACAAGGTGCCTGGAACGAGGTTGTTGAACATTTACATATTCTTTCTCAAAGGCACCTAGCTCAGCATTGGCTAGGGAGGGGAAGGACTTTAGTTTCTTCCGGGTAAGAGGTGGGACCTCCGAGCTGAGACCCCTTGGTCTGTTTCTAGGTATGCAACTCACATCGAGAGGGTGGTTCAAGAGTAGTGGGTGTGGGCTGCAACCTCTGGTCCGAACTCTAGAGGGAACCGGGTAGCTGGTTCCAACATTTTTGGTATGGTGAGAGTGGACAACAACCCTCAGAGAAGAGTCTTAAACAACCACATGGCGGGAGGTCACGGAGAAGGAGACGGATATGGGTCGGATAACCAAAGAGGATTCGTCGTTGGAAGGGAAGAGTTCATGGCGTCAATCAAATGCATCATGGACTTCTTGCAAGGGATCTAATGACAGGGGGATTGTTCAACATAGCTACCTCAGGTGCCTGCTCTCGTGCAGAAAGAAGAGCTCATCTCAGCGCGAATGGGAGAAGATGCCCCGGGGAGGCGACCAGGGAAGGAAGTGATGGTGGAAGGAGGCGGACAGGACATGGAGGGAAGCGAGCTATTCCCCTGCCGTGCGAGCGCTGTTTCGCCAGGGTAGGTCGTTGCGCCAGTAGGGGCAGTGAGACCAGTGGCGAGAGGGTCACCTTTTTGCGAGTTGATCCTGTCGGCTCCCATCCCGGAAGGGTTACGGGAACCCGAGATGAACTATTATGTGGGGAAAGATGATCCCCTCCATCACTTGCAGTGGTTCGAGGATGCGGTCTTGATCAGGCCCATGATAGATGCGTTCAAGTGCCGTCTTTTTGTCATCACTGTGAAGGACAAGGCTAGGGACTGGTTTCACCAGCTCCCAACAGGCTCGATATACTTCTTCGAGGACCTAAGAAAGAGTTTTCAGCTACGATTCTCAACTTCAAAGTAGAGGAAGAAGAACCCGGAGTCGATCTTTTTAATTAAGTAGAGGGCAGACGAGTCCCTTGCCCAGTATGTAGATAGATTTCAGGAGGATATCTTGGATATTCAGGAGGTGCCTGGATTCACCCTCCAGATGGCCTTTACCATGGGGCTACGGGAGGGCTTCTTCAAGATGAGCCTCACTCGGAAGGCGCCACTGTCGTTCGAAGGGTTGATGGAGAAAGCTGCAAAGGAAATAGCTATGGAGGCGGCGAACCCAACTTTCGCAAAAAAGCTAGCAAGGCTGACGGAGGTGGAATCGAGAGAATCAGGAGGGAGAGAGGTGGAAGTGAGGAGAAGGGAAGAGCCGAGGGAGCCGGTATATCAGGAGTTGGGATGGAGTGTAACGCCCCGAAACTCAAAAGAGCGACGGGAGGCGTTTTGGGCCAAATCTTGAATTTGGCAAGGGGCACACGTCCTGGAACACGGGCGTGTTCCAGGGCGTGTCAGGCTCAAGTCGACGATTTTGCCGTGAAGTCGACGAATTTTTGGAGTCGACGATCCTCGAGCAGCGAACTCGGCCTGAGACACGGGCGTGTCACAGGGCGTATCGAGCTCGTGTCGATGATCTGCCAGGGAAGTCGACGATTTTCGCTCGACGTTTTGTCAAGACACAGAACACGACCTAGGACACGGGAGTGTCCAAGGCCGTGTCGGGTGGTCGACGAACTGCGCTCGAGGAAGTGTCAAGACAGTGAACACGGCCTGGAGCCTAGGCGTGTTCGGGTTTGACACGGGCGTGTCAAATAGGACACGGGCGTGTCCAAGACCCGTGTGAGTCTCGGGTTGTTTTCGGGGCTGTGTCGATGATGGCACACGGCCAACCACACGACCGTGTTAGTTTGAACACGGGCGTGTCAGGTTAAACACGGGCGTGTCGGGAACCGTGTAATTTTCATAACGCGTTGATTTTGATGGCGAATGAGGGACACGGCCCTGAACACGGGCGTGTCGCAGGCCGTGTTCGGCCAAGGTTTTACATTTCAGCTACGAATCGTAGCCATTCGTTTCCTTATTTTGGGATCCGACGGTTGGGGGTTGTTCCTACTGGGATATACCCGGGATTGGGCCTTTGAAACCCTCATTTCACTTGAGTGGTTCTCTTTCTAAGTCTAGAGAGAGGGGAGAGCAAAGGAGGAAGAATAAGCCAAGATCCGGTCACCGGCGGAGCTTCGGAGCTCCAAATCGCGAACTGACTTCAGATATACGGAGGCATGGAGAGTGCGGTGCTTTTCATCCGCTTACATTTCTATGGCGCCAAGAAAGAACACTAGGGTAACGATTCTCTACATGAGCATGTGAAGCTCTACTTCTTTTGCATAGGGAAGCCCGCTCTCACGAGTTTGCGGTGAGTTTGAGGCGTTCCTTCGGGTAGACATGAATAGTCCCCATTGTGTACCTGTAGAGTCCGTAACCTAGAACAGATATAGGCATGATGTGTGAAGCCTACCCGGACAAGTCGGTCTGGATATGTGATGTTGCATTGCATAAATGGCCGGAGAAGACTCCGTGAGATTGGTTATTTTTCGAGTTTTCTACGTGGTAGATTGCAGCAGGGATCCTTGGGGATGAACTCCAAGGTACACCCAGAAAATAAGACAGATACGTGATTCTGCCAACATGGTGGCTTGGGAGCCAACTTGAACATAACCGGGTTATGTGAAGTGTGTGACAAAAACAGGACTCAGGAGAAGTTTGACCCACGCACATGGCTTAAATTGTCATTGCGATGTGAGCACAGGTTAGGCGCAACCGTACCCGTTCTATGTCATTCGGTGTGAGCCGTTGGCATAGATGAGGGTCTTCAGTGGTCTATGGCTTAAATTGACGTGACCCATGCCGGGAAGATAAAATGCTCATAGTTTGGTCGTCAAAGTGGCGGTGGAGAGACCTGGGTGTCTATGGCTTAAATTGACGTGACATTGACCGGTTCACCGAAAATTTGCCCTGAGTGCACGGGGTGAGTGGACGTGCGTGCCAATGCCTTTGATGCAATGTATATATATACTGCTTGGTTATGCAAATAAACTGCAGGGAAGGATCATCGCCGCCCCGAATTGGGGGCGGGATCGTTATAATTCGGTCAGCATTGCTGACCGTTGCTTTAGTTTGCCACCGTTGCGGTGGATTGTACTTGTAGGTGCTGCGGAGCCGAGCGGTAAATAGCAGGCTAAAGCCCAAGTTGCTGGGCCGGCCCTCGAAGGCCTAATTTTGAGTGTTTTCTTTTATTCATGTATGGCCGGCCTGCGTGCCGAGGTTTGAAGACCTGTAATTTGAGGAAAACAATTGTAAGGCCTTAATGCCTATACTTGTGTATTTGTACTTCATTCCTTTTGGCGTGTTAGTGGACCTTCATGCTAGTGTTGGGTTCTTTATTATTGGAACTAAAATTATTGCTTCCGGTAGAATTCTCTGTGTAGGACGTTGGATTGGTTGGATGGTTTCCATTGAGTAACCACCCGGTTTGTTTGTGGTATATGGCGTCGGGCCCCGGCCGGACCTACTGCTATATGTTATGCGACAGATAGGGGGTGTTACATGGAGGCAGCAGGGAGGCCCTGTCCAAGGTCAAGGGAGAGGATTTTCGCAGGGGGGAGGAACCAACCGGGAGGACCTGGAAGATTTCACCAGCATGGGTGGGGGTACGGTCATAGACCCCCCTACCCCCGTCGCAGCAAGCTATGATAGTCAGCTGAGGGAGAGGTAGAGGCCGGGAGAGAGGAAGAGCAGGAGCAGGAGCTGGGAGGAGGAGAAACCCTCAGGAAGGGAGACATGGGGAGAAAGCCTTGCCATACTATGATTTCCATGAGGAGGAGGGTCACGCAACGGCTACTTGCCCAGAATTCTGGGAAATGAGAAGAGCTAGAGGTGCAGGAGAGCAGTAGAGGCCGGTGGGAATAGAGAAGGTGACTGGAACCAGAGAGGAAGATCGATGTGTGGATCGAGCGGATGTAGGAGACCGAGGGAGGATTGGAGTAATCCGTGGGGGGGATCGAGGCTGCCCGAAAGGCGAGCCTTCATACTATATACCGTCGAAGCGTAGCATCGACGTCACAATCTCCTCCCCCGGATGAGAAGATCATCTTTTCAAGAAAGGACATGCCAGACCATGAAGACCCCTTCTATGACGCACTGGTGATCCAGACCGGCACAGAGAACTTCACGGTATCGCGGATCCTGGTGGACAATAGGAGCTCAGTGAATGTTATTTTCAAAAAGGCATTTAACGAGATGATGGTGGAGGCCCAGAGGGTGCTGGAGGCAGATGGACCATTGTTTGGATTCTCAAGAGAGAGGAAAAAAAGTCGTGGGGTAGTGGGAGTCCAAGTAAACCTAGGGGGGCTATCAAGAAACTGTCGCTTTGTCATAGTGGATGCCCCCATCAGCTACAACTCCATTTTTGGACGCCCCTTGATCAGTGCTTTTAGATGTGTTCTGTCATCTTTTCACCAGTGCTTGAAGCTCAACTATGGAGGTACCCAAACCAGAGTGCGAGGCGATCCGAAGGTGGCCATGGAAAGCTACGTGATGGCGATGAACACCATCTCATGGCAAGAAGAGGCTGAGGAGATGGAGAAGAGGATGGAGCAATGGAAGTAGGAGCTTGGTGTCGAAGCAGAGGAGAAATGATAAGAAGAGGTCGGAGGAGAGGGAGAAGTGGAGATGGTAGGAGGCATTGCAGTGGAGCCTGAAACGGCGGGAGAGAAGGATGGAGAGATGGGGATGGTAGAGGAGAGAGAAGAAGAAGAGGTCGGAGGAGAGGGAGAAGACAGGATGGTAGGAGGCATTGCGATGGAGCTGGAAATGGTGGGAGAGAAGGACGGAGAGATGAGGATGGTAGATCGGAGAGAAGAAGAAGAGATCGGAGGAGAGGGGGAAGAGGAGATGGTAGGAGGCATTGCGGTGGAGCCGAAAATTGCCGGAGAGAAGGACAGAGAGATGGGAATGGTAGAGGAAAGAGAAGAAGAAGAGGTCGGAGGAGAGGGAGAAGAGGAGATGGTAGGAGGCATTGCGGTGGAGCCGGAAACGGAGGGAGAGAAGAATGGAGAGATGGAGGTGGAAGAGGAGGGGGAGTCTAAGTAAGATAGATGGAGGAGGAAAGAAAAGAGAAAGATGGAGGAAGCAGGAGGGTCACCCGGGGGGATCCCGGCTGGGAAAAAGAACAATCTCACTACTGGAATGAGAGAAAACTAGCGAGTTGGAGATGGAGAAGCTTGTAACGACTCCATCCATTCACAGGTATATACTAGAAGGTTCGGCCGGGGCCCTACGGCATATACCATAAAACAGACGGGGAAGTCAAGTAGTGATACCCGAGTAGCGCAAAACACCCTAACACATTGCATTCTAGCGGAAGCTATACACACTAAGCTGAACTCACACACATGAATGTCCACCATATAAAAGTTCCACCTTTATATATATCATAGGAACGTTCAAATACAAAACAGTTGGCCTTATGGCCTTACAGGGC
The DNA here is from genome assembly GCA_039583875.1 of Platanthera guangdongensis. NCBI lineage: Eukaryota > Viridiplantae > Streptophyta > Magnoliopsida > Asparagales > Orchidaceae > Platanthera > Platanthera guangdongensis. The sequence goes on along the minus strand of CM077152.1, from coordinate 123,048,663 downwards.
TTTTCATAATAGTGGCCCAAACATTGGCACGCAAGCCGACCACGTATAAAGAAACATAGCAGTTTTTCATATAGCCTTTAAGGGCTAGCGGCAACAACATCAACAGCAGCAGGGACTTCAGCCTTTATGCGTCCCCCTTGGCTCTCCAGCACCTGCACAGGGACATCCCACCCATCGGTAGCAAACAGGCAACGGGCAGCATTCAGCTGACCAAATTATAACGACCCTACCCCTTTTCCCGGGGCAGTGGTAATCCTTCCGTGCGGGCATAGCATTTCACAAGCATATATATTTCATACAATGTGCTCTCACGCACATACATTCCATCACAACCGTCAGCCACACGACCTAACGATCCGTGCACTCAGGGCACATTCTTGGTGTACCGGCGAACCAGGGTCCCACCACCGTATCAGGGTGGTAACCCAAAGGTAAAACATTGAGCATTTCAATCCATGGAATGCAGCCGGAGTTTTAGTCATAATGCACCGGGATTGGCCCATAACCCACCATTGTGTCATGGCGTGCAGGCCTACGACTCTCGCTATGCGCTCCAACTGACCGTGCTTTCAGGTCTCGCGTCGTACGGACATAACGCAGGTCAGATCATCCACCTCTCGTTGATCAAATCGTCATACCATCACCGAGCACAGTGTACTCGCTGCTATATAAAGGCGCAGGTCAGTTTCACCGAACCTGTTTGGTATTAAAGCCTGGGTGTTTTCCTGGGCACACCAGTACTTACTATCACACCCATTCAGATCACAAATCAAAGGGACTTTCATGGGCACACCAGTACTTCCTACTACTCCCTTCACAGGCACAACCCGACAATTATCACAAATGTCAAGGGTATTTTCCTGACTTACCACGCCAGTACTTCCTGCTACTCCCTTTCATAGGGACCACCCATGAACATCAAGCATTACAAAGGGTTTTTCCTAGGCACACCAGTACTTCCTGCTACTGCCTTTCATAGGTTTAACCCATCGACTCCTAAACTACACATTTATCACAGAGACTTCTCCGGTGCGTATATGCAACATCTCCAATCTAGACCAACCTGTCCAGATGGGCTTCACACATCATGCATATTCCGTACTCCTTTTCGGGATCTATATGCCAAATGATTTGGGATTCCATGAATCAACCCAAAGGATTCCCACAAAAAGCCACCCTCTGGTGGGGGAATCATATGCCCATGCCAAAAAGGAAGCCTTCTCATGGCTAGGAAGAAAGATCGTTACCCTCGAAGACCACTTCGGCGCCATGAGCTCCTAGTTGGCTGGAAAGAACCGCAACGGCGTTTCCTTCGCAACGATGGCCTCGGATCTCTTATCGGAATTCCGCAGCACCACCAGTGGCAAACTCCTCTTCCTCCTCCTCCTCCTTCCTCTCCCTTTCTCTTTATAAGGTTTTAGAAAGATGAAGCAATAAACATAATGACAATTCTTTCTTAGTTTTCGGCCTTAAGGAAGCAGGGAGGACTCTCAGCTGTTAGATCCGAGCTGAAGAAAATGGACGGCCATGATTTTGCCACAAGATCACATTTTTGCCTAACACGGCATGTGACACGCCTGTGTTCCAGGCCGTGTGCCTTAGGTGGTGCTCAACTGACTTATCCAATCAAGTGACATGCCCATGTGACACGCCCGTGTCACGGGCCATGTCAGCTGACACGCCTTCAGACACGCCCGTGTTTGTGGTCGTGTTCTTCAGGCTGCAGAACATAGAAATCAAATAGATAGTCACATGGCCTGTGACACGCCCGTGTCCCAGGTCGTGTGCCCATACACGGCACCATACATGCCCCAGCTTAACTTCGTCGAGCTGAGTTCATCGACCGCAAGGACACGCCCTATGACATGCCCGTGTCACAGGCTGTATACTCTGCACTCGACGATCGTAGACCGAATCAGTTTCGTCGACCTGAAATCCATCGACCTGCGAGGACATGCCCTGTGACACGCCCGTGTCACAGGCCGTGTACCCTCTACTAGACAATCGTACACCGAATCTGTCGACTACTCGTCGACTGCTCACTCGCGAAGGACACGCCCTTGGATACACCCATGTCCCAGGCCGTGTCACCTAATTTTTCCCAACTCTAGAATTTTGGGTATTACAAAGCTTGGGGAGGAAATGGTGGTGACTGTCACGGAGGGCGAGGCCGGAGAACATGATTTGTTGGGAGAGCAGGAGGGAGAGGAGGAACCGTCAAGGCTGAAGGCAGCCATGGAAGTGCTAGCGATGGAGAGCCTCACCAAAGAAGGAAGTAAGGAGAAGATAAAGGTTAATGGCGAGATCAGCCCGGGAGACCAGGAGGAGATCAAGGCATGCGTGCAAAGGAACATTGACGTCTTCGCTTGGAGCGCGGCTGACATGCCAGGGGTCAGTGCGGATGTGGCCTACCACCGTCTCAACCTCGACCCCAACACTCGCCCAGTATAACAGAAGAAGATGGCCATCTCCTCTAAGATGGCCGCACCCGTTAGAGAGGAGGTAGAAAAGATTCTTAAGACAGGGTTTGTGTCTGCCTGTAAGTATCCATGGTGGGTGTGCAATGTTGTAATGGTTTAAAAGGGGGAGGGTACGTGGAGAATGTGTGTAGATTTCTCTCTTTTAAATAAAGCAGGCCCTACGGATTGTTACCCCCTGCCTCGAATCGATGCACTGGTTGACTCAGCCGTCGGTTTCTCACTTATGAGTTTTTTAGATGCGTTTTCAGGATATCATCAAATATTCATGCACCCTCCGGACATCAAGGACGTCACTTTCGTTACGGAGGATGGGTGCTTCTATTTTAATATGATGCCCTTTGAGTTGAAAAATATGGGGGCAACCTACCAAAGAATGATGGATTGGATGTTCCGAGAGCAGAAAGGAAGGAACCTCGAGGTTTATGTGGATGACCTGATGATCAAAAGTCGGGACCTCAGATCTCATGTCTCTGATCTTAAGGAAACCTTTGGAACTTTAAGAAAATATAAAATGAGGCTCAAACCGCTGAAATATGTTTTTGGAGCCAATAGGGGAAACTTCCTAGGGCATCTTCACACCCCATCTAGAGTAGAACACAGTCCCGATAAGGTGAAGGCAATTCTAGAATTGGAGTCTCCCAGTAATGCCAAGGAAGTTCAACGTCTCACCGGCATGCTGGCCGGGCTGAGCAGGTTTCTCTCTCTCGTGCCGGTGAGAAATACTCGCCTTTCTTCCGGACGTTAAGAGGGGGAAAGAAGTTCGAATGGACCCCCAAATGCGAGAAGGTTGTTCAGGCTCTAAAGCAGCAGCTCACCCAGAGGCCTCTACTCTAGTGGTCAAGGGAAGGTTAGGTCTTGTTCTTGTACTTGGGAGTAGGGACTGGGGCCGTAAGTTCGGTTCTCGTATGAGAGGAAGGAAAAAAGCAATTCCTGATCTATTACGTGAGCATGGTCCTAAAGAAGGCGGAGCTCGGGTACCCCATCTTTGAAAACTAGCATTTGCCCTCATCATATCGGCCATGAAGCTTAGGCCATATTTTCAGGCTCACTCTATTCAGGTGGTGGTGGATCACCCCCTGTCGCATCTTGGAGGGGGTGGAGCACTCTGGGAGGCTGGCCAAGTAGTCGATAGAGCTCAGTGAATTTTACCTCGCTTTTATTCCTAGGCTTGCCATCAAGGCACGGGCGGTTGCCTACTTCCTAGTTGACTACATAGTTGAGGTCCAAGAGGCTAAAGCATCCCCTCGAGCAGCTTGGAAGATGATGGTAGATGGGGCGTCAGGAAGAAATTCCTTTGGAGGGGTAATGATCTTGGTAAGTCCCGAGGGGTCCAGGATTAAGTAGGCCTTGAAGATCCACTTCACGATCACCAATAACCAAGCGGAATATGAGGCAATCATCGCAGGGCTCAGGTTATCTCGGGAGCTGGGCATGAAAGATATTGAGGTCACGATGGACTCCATGGTGGTCGCGGGCTAGATCAAAGGGGAGTTCGAAGCAAGGGAGCCCACCCTCCAGCTGTACCTACGGAAGGACTAAGACATCAACGGGCAGTTCCGAAGCTTTTCAATTCGGCGTGTCCCGAGGGAGGAGAGTACTCAGGCTGACCAACTCGCCAAGTATGGCCCTCGAGCTGGAGAAATGATGACGGAGTTTTTGAGGCCATCCATAGAAGAGGGAGAACTCATGGAGATAAGCCAGCAAGGGTCTTCTATGGACCCCTTCATCACCTTTTTGACCTCGGGGCAACTGCCCGCGGGCGATCTCGATAAGAAGTGTGCTAGGTACAAATCAACGTACTTCCTGATAAAAGATGGGGCTTTGTACCGTAAGACACTCTCGGGTCTGCTGGCTCAATGTGTGACAGAGGAGGATGTTTCAAGGGTTCTGGAAGAAATTCACTAAGGAGAATGTGGCAGTCACTCAGGAAGCCAGACTTTGTAGGGGAGAGTGCTGAGGCAGGGGTACTTCTGGCCTACCCGCAGGAAAGATGCAGAGGAGTTCGCAAAAAGATGTCAAAAGTGTCAGGAGTTCGCCGCCCCCTCCAACTCCTTCCAGCCCAGAGGTTACGAATCATCATGGATCCCTGGCCCTTCGCTATATGAGGACTAGATCTAGTGGGTCCTTTTCCCCAAGCAAGCGGCCAAAGGAAATTTTTGCTGGTCATGGCGGACTACTTTTCAAAATGGCTGGAGGTGAAGGCATTGGCCAAGGTGACTACACAGGTGGTCAAAAAATTCGTATGGGGAGAGATCATCTGCCGGCATGGGCTACCACCGGCCATCATGACTGATAACGGGCCACAATTTGCTAGTAGTGAATTCGTCGACTTCTGCATCCGGCTGGGCATAGACCTCCATTTTTCCTCGGTTCATCACCTGCGGAGCAATGGACTGGTGGATGCTGCAAATAAGATCATTGTTAACCTTTTGAAGAAGAAGGTGGAGAACCTAAGGGGGAGTTGGGTGGAACAGCTCCCTTCAGTCCTTTGCGCCTTGAAGACCACACCAAACACTGCCACAGGAGAGACCCCCTTTAAGCCCTCTCATGTCTCGGAGGCTGTCATACTAATAGAGTTCGAGGTCACATCACTAAGAGTAGCTGTTGCAAGAGAGGGAGACGAAGGATGGATGACAGAGAACATGGAAGAACAAAAACTCTCTCTTGATCTAGTGGAAGAGCTCAGGGATTTGGCGATGATTCGGCAGGAGGAGGTCAAGCGCCGGATGGAAAGATACTTTGATAAGAATATAAGGATCAAGCAGTTCCATAAGGGTGATCTGGTTCTCAAAAAGGTCGATGCAGTAGGTAGAGGGGTCTCCATAGGAAAGCTCAATCCAAATTGGGAGGGCCCTTTTGTAGTAAAGGAGATCTTAAAGTCGGGAGGGTACCACCTCCAGGATGTGGATGGGGTATCCCTTGATCGCGCCCGAAGTGGCGATGAATTAAAAAGATTTTATCCATAACACTCTTTATTCATTGCATTTTTTATTGTTCAATACTTGCAATTTTGATGTGACCTTCTGATATGATGGAATCACATGTGTCTCTTTTCATGACATTAAAGGTGAAATGGCTGCATGGAGATCCCGGGCAGACCTGCTGACCTGGCTCTCATCTAGCTGGCAGGGCTGTAGGCTCACTCGGTGGTTCGAGATGGTTTGTAGAGGAGACCCCGAGCAGACCCGCTGACTCGGCTCTCATCTAGATGGCAGGGTTTAAGGATCACTCGGTGGTTGGAGATGGTTTGGAGAGGAGAACTCGAGCAGACCCGCTAACCAGCCTCTCATCTAGCTAGCAGGGCTGTAAGATCACTCGGTGGTTGGAGATGGTTTGGAGAGGAGACCCCGAGCAGACCCACTGGCCAGGCTCTTATCAAGCTGGCAGGGTTGTAGGCTCACTCAGTGGTTGGAGATGGTTTGGAGAGGATACCCCGAGCAGACCCGCTGACTAGGCTCTCATCTAGATGGTAGGGTTGTAGGCTCACTCGGTGGTTAGAGATGGTTTGGATAGGAGACCCCAAGCAGACCTGCTGACCAGACTCTCATCTAGCTGACAGGGCTGTAGGCTTACTCGGTGGTAGGAGATGATTTGGAGAGGAGACCCCGAGCAGACCTGCTGAACATGCTCTCATCTTCCTGGCAGGGATGTATGCTCACTTGGTGGTTGGAGATGGTTTGGAGAGGAGACCCTGAGTAGACCCGCTGTCCAAGCTCTCTTCTAGCTAGCAGGGCTGTAGGCTCACTCGGTGGTTGGAGATGATTTGTAGAGGAGACCACGAGAGGACCCACTGACCAGGCTCTCATCTAGCTGGCAGGGCTGTATACTCACTCGGTGGTTGGAGATGATTTGGAGAGGAGACCCTGATCAGACGCGCTGGCCAGGCTCTTATCTAGCTGGCAGGGCTATAGGCTCACTCGGTGGTTGGAGAGGGTTTGGAGAGGAGATCCCGAGCAGACCCGCTGACCAGGCTCTTATCTAGCTGGCTTGGCTATAGGCTCACTCGGTGGTTGGAGGTGATTTGGAGTGGAGACCCTGAGCAGACCCGCTGGCCAGTCTCCCACTTAGCTGGCAGGGCTGTATGCTCACTCAGAGGCAAGTCAAGTGGTAAGAGCTCGCGAAAAAACTGTCAATATTTGTCAGAGAACTGGTAGAGAATTCCTAGGAAAAGGAAGGACTGGAGGCAATGCAAGAGAGAATGGGCATTCCAGGCTAACACTCGGAGAGGAAGGTATCGCCCACCGCGAGCGAGATTTATTATCAAAGGCACATGTCTCAGATAAAAGGGGGAGAATTTATCGCAAGGACCAGTCTGGTCCGTAGGCCCTACTCGTGCGAGGTACGTCTCGTGGCGAGATGAGAGTACAAGGACAATTTGTCTCGTGCTCGGCGGAGGTGAGGAGAAGGCCAATGGCTAGCGCTCTAAACAAACTATCAAGCGAAACAGTAATGGGTAAAGCGCAATGAAATAAAAGAGTGAAAGATTATAACAAAAAATCCCCTAAGGTTATAATACAAGTCCCAAAATGTACATTGCAACAATCATAAACATCTCAACATCAGGAAAATTTACAAAAGACAAAACGAGGGGAGAGAAGTCCACAGACTCTGACATCCCTTCACTCCTTGTCACTGGAGGTGGAGCTGTAATCCGTCTAGCCATACAGCTGGCGGACCAAGTAGCAGATGGTGACCGTCTCGACATCATCCCGGACCACCCCCAGATCCTTCATCATCTTAAGGACGAGCTCCTCCATCTTGATGTTGGAGACTCGGCAGAGGGCGTCGACCTCGTCTAGGGAGTAACGAGGTGGCGGGGGAGCTTGGAATGGATCTGGATGGAGCGCGGTGCTGTCCAAGAGACGGGCATTTTAAGCCTTCAATTTCTTGTTTTCTCCCTCCAAAGCCACAATGCGCGAGCGAATGCGATCAGAAGTCTTGGCATCCTGCTAGAAGGCCATCAGTCAACAAAAGTTTACAAAGAGCTAGCAAGTGAAACTGGTGAGTAGCAGTTAAAAAGCTTACCACACCGCCATGGCTTCGTGCGAGAAGGTTGTCAGTGACGGCCAGCCGCTTCTCGAGGGCATTTGACTTCTCGCGCTCCTCAGTAAGGTTGGCCTCGGCCTCCTTCCACTTCTTGTTGTTGAAGACCAGGCGGCGCGAGATCCGGTACGAGAGCTCCATGGAGCGAAACTGGGTGTGGGTGGTCTTCAGGATGAGGTCTTGAGGCGCTTCATTATCCGTGGGCTGAGTCCCAAGGCCACCGTATAGCCCGTACCCAAGGGAGAAGGCATGACTGGTGGTCGGGTTTTGCTCCTTCCAGGATGGAAGGAGAGTAGACACCGACACGCTGTTGGCATCCTTCTCCCACAAGATTACCGGCTCGCCAGCGACATCGTCTGTCACGGGCCCCATGTTGTAATTCGGATGCGAGGCGGGGGTCGGGTGGCTGGAAGAGCCAGCCATGTGAGGGGGAAGCTCGGCATGCTGGTCAGAGGTGACGGCAGTTTGATCAGGGAGGGCCGTCTCGCGGGCAGGCGAGTCGGCTTGATGGCGAGGTGAGGGAGACCTTTCCACAAAAATGGGGGTGAGGGACCCCGACATTTCCTTCCTTTCCTTAGGAGCGGCCCCTATCTTCTCCTTCGGGAAGGACACTGCCTTCTTCATCTTTTTCTTTGGGCTATGCCGAAAAGTCACGGCATCGTCCCCTGGCCTCTTCTTTGGAGCGGTGGTCAGCGTTTCCTTTACCGCCTCCGCTGTCATGCTCGCAAGGCCGAGACCCTTGTTTCTATGATAAGGGGGGTGGATAGGGATAGTTCTCTCTCCTGAGCAAGATAGTGGTTAGAATAACACAAGATAAGCATAATATTAAGGGGCACGAATATACCTTCACCGGGAAGGGCGGGAGGAAGCGAGTCGAGGACTTGCCGAAGGAAGTTGACCTCGAAATTTTTCCCTACAAAGAAGTCGTAGAAATCCTTCTCATCACCCCAACTTTGGGGGTCTCGTAGTACACCTCGACAGGCGAGAGTGGAGTGAGAGGGACGCCTCCCAAGTTCCCATGAATGAAGACAAAGCGGGTGAGCCAATGGTGGTTCTTGTTAGGCATCTCGCATACCTTTAGGCCTTAGCCTGTGAAGTAGGAAACGTCGTCGTCTTTGGCATGGTATATGAACAGCTCGCGGAAGGCGGTCAGGCTGAATTCGATGCGCTCTCGGCATAGGTTGCTGGCGAAGGCGACATGCATTGAAATTGCATTTGGGTTGAACTGTGCGGGAACAACTCCAAAGTATTTGAAAACCTGTTTTACCTCTAGCCAGAGGTGGAGTCTTAGCCACACCTCGAAGTGCGAGACGGGGAAGGCTAGCTCATCGGGATAGAAAGTGTTGACAGACTCGTCGACCTTGGGAGGGCGAGACAGATACCCATCAGCCAGGAACTCACTGGCGAAACGATTGTAGTCTTCTTCGGATATCCTACCGAGAGGGAAGTCGTGGTCGGTAAATCGCCTCCCACAGCGGATGCGGCCCTCACCTTCTTCTACTTTCTTCTTCGCCATAGTGAGTGAGATGACAGAGATGGAGGAGGAGAAGAAAAGTGGGAAGCGAAAGCGGGACGCGATAAGGGGTAAGCGAGGGGTAGTAGGCAAGAGCTCCAGATCTGGGAAGTAGCAGAGAGCAACAGTACAAGCATGAAAGCAACTCGATCCATAGGGGGGTATTTATAACAGATAGAGAGAGGAAAGGAATGTGAGCGGGAAAATGAAAAGGCGGAAGCCGAAGGGGCAACCCGACAGTTCATCTTCTCTCTCTCTCTCTCTCTCTCTCTCTCTCTCTCTCTCTCTCTCTCTCTCTCTCTCTTCAGAACTCGAGGTGCGGAAATGCCGCGATGATTTTTCCGATGAGCCAAAAACAAAACAAAAGAATATACTAATTAAACACAAAAATGATGAAAAACCTATCATAACATGATAGGTTGACAAAAATATCGTGATAGATTATCATAATAAATTACTTCATCCCGCACGGGGCGGTTATCTCATCCGGAGGGACCTATATAACAAATTAATAGTTAAAAGGGCTAGTGGCCGATCGATTCATAATAAAGTTACAAGGAAGCATTAAGTAGGCGAGGCAAATCCAGGACCCCTCAGTTCTTGAGCCATTTCCAACGGCCACCGCGAGATCCCTCACATAGAGGGAGACCGGGTAGATAGAAGGCGCGGGCGACGACTAGACTGCTACGCGCGAGATGGAGGTGTTCGTCCATCTCGCTTATGATGGCTTGGGGGTCTTCCCATCTATTACGGTGTCGGCCTCAATCTCGGCAGAGAGGCGAGTGCACTCAGTTTCCAGCCAGTCAATGCATCGATCAGAAGCCTGCTTCTCCATCTCCATCCTGCGGATGATATGTGTATTCTTTTGAAACAGCCTGGCTATCCGGCGCTTCAACTCCAGGGTGTCCATGGGATCACCCAAGTAGTCTTCGATCTTATCTTGGCGAGGAATAGGCGAGAGGGGAGGCGACGCAGGAGACCCCTCGGTACTCGAGTCGAACTGGATACCTGCGCATCAAAAGTAAAGGCAAAAGGTCATAATGAAGGAGGTCTCGCGGCCATGTGCCATGGGTACAAGGATTAACCATGTGGTCTCGTATATGACCGGTGAAGGAACAGGAATCTGTGTGAAACAAAAAATACTGGATGAGTTTTCTTTCTCGGGATGCGAGGATTCCCCACAATTTATGAGAGGTCTCCCATCCTCGTGGTTGGGGGGGGGGGAAGATTCCTCAGGCGAGTCGGGGAGTTAATAAGGTTGCTTGGTGACTTCAGGAGGATTCGCAGGCATAGGGGAATCGGCGAGGTTTCCCTAAAAGGGCATGGTCAATAGGCGAGATGATAAGAGAAAAGAGAGGCGAGAGGAGGAATCAAGAATCTCCTGTCTCTCCCAGGAAGATGCGAGAGGAAGTGTATCGGCTATCAAGGAGGTTGCGCCGGCCGAGATGGGAGGGCCGATGGCTTTCGTCTTCTTCGAGCGAGAGGATGATGGGGCTGAGGCGGGGGTGCGCCCCAAAGTCGTTATCAGGGCAGCCACGTTGGCTTTGCTTTGCTTGCGCACCATCAAGAGACGCTCATGAAAGCTCTAGCTATGAGACATGTTGAGGGTGGAAGAGAAGTGGAAATGAGAAAGTGGGGAACTCCATGTTTAGGTGGGGTCTCATATTTATAGACTCCAGGGGGAGGGCCCCGCCAATGATTCTTACAAATGAATCCCGACAACCGCGAACCTCGGTTCGACTTTCTTTCCGAGCTTGGGCCTAACTCGAAAAAAGCGGGGATTGTGTATAACCTTGGGCTCGCAGGAGGCCTTTCCAGCAGCTGTGACCCGGAGAAGCTAGCGAGAGGTACTTGATAGGCGAGTGGGACCGGGTGGTCCACTCGCAGGGGGCGAGATGGGGGTTCTCTTCAGTAGGCGAGACTCCCTTTGGGGTCGCCAGCTTGTCCCTAGAAGGTGAGATGGCCTATGGGGTGAGAGGCTTGTGAGACGAACAGGTGGGATCGTCTCGCCCGCCAGTCACTTTTCCCACTCGCCGCATAGGAGGAAAGATGTTTTTACCTTTTTACCCCCAAGGGGGATTTTACTCTTCTGCCCCAGGAAATTTTACACTTATACCCCTGGTGGTCTGCATATAGCTCTTCAGGACAGTGAAGTTTGGCTGTTGGCAGACCCGACCCAGGGTATTTTGGTAATTTCAGGTCGGTTTAGTATGGATATTTGCAGATCAAACTCAAAGGCCTATAAATAGACCGACAAGGTGCCTGGAACGAGGTTGTTGAAACTTTCCATATTCTTCCTCACAGGAACCTAGCTCAGCATTGGCTAGGGAGGGAAAGGACTTCAGTTTCTTCCAGGTAAGAGGTGGGACCTCCAAGCTGATACCACTCAGTCAGTTTCAAGGTCTGCAACTCACGTCAGGATGGTGGTTCAAGAGGAGTAGGTGTGGGCTGCAACCTCTGGTGCGAACTCTAGGCGGAACTAGGTAGCTGGTTCAAACAATATGACATTGAGTGAATGATCTTCACCCAACAACTGTAAACATAAACAATTTTCTGTCTTTCCTCCACTTAGGTAAGTACTTACCTGGACTAGCCACTTAGGCTATCTGTCCCATCATTGCTACAAGGACATCCAATACATTTTTGTATATTATTGATAATATTGACTTCACTCAAATCTAGGACATTGAGGGAAATGGTCCCAACAATCTCCCCTTATTTGAGGAAGTCAAAACTATTAAGCAAGTGATTTAATAATGAGTCAATGACATATATAACACCATGCAATAATAAGAATTTTAAGGAAATTTATAGTTACCAATCTTTTTCATATATCCTTGTCAGCAGGGTGAACAATACCTGCTCCCCATGAATTGCTGCAGCCACATAATTGATCATCATACTTCCTTGCATGTTCATCTTTTCCTCCCCCTTTTGACTTCAATAAATAGCTAGCAGGATTCGGAATTGCAGAACGTGCTCCCCCTCAACTGATACACCATCTTGAAGATTTATCATTATTTTGAAAAACACTTCCATCTGTAAAAGACAAAATAATTTGCAACAAAGTGAGGAGCAACTGAAGCTATACTAGGTTTAACATACATAACTCAAATTTGAGGGTGATAAATTTTGCTTCATCTAGTGGCTTAGTGAAGATGTCTGATGCGGGTTAAAACTCCAAAAATGATTACGAGCTCGCGGTGCCCCGGACGGTTTTATTTAAGAAAAGCGGATTTGGTTTTTATTTAGAAAATGGGGCGCGCGGATTTATTAATTGGATATAAAACTGTGAAATCGAGTTTTAACGAACGGAGGCAAGTGCACCTATCGTGTGTACTACAGGATATTCCGGTGTGGAATATCGAGGTCGCATTGTTCTCGGGGTCGGTTTGATTATTTCTACTCTTCCCTGGAGGGGACTATTATTTTACCAATAATTACTTGTCGTGTAATTTTTTATATATAAACTAAAACAAAGGCAATAAAAATAAAAGAAATTAAAAGATGGAGCCGATGAAGAGCTTAGCTCGATGACACCGAATTAAATTGAACTAAAATATACTTTTAATAAAAAGAGATCCTAAATTTCTAATTAATTAAGGCGGAGACGTGGCCGCGGAGGTTCCACTAAAATGAGCTCACCTATCTCTAGGACAATTGCTCACCTGAATGCTAAGACTATTCGACCGGGCTCTCGATCGACGAAAGATTCCTCTTAACGCCCGCATTACGCTAAGAACCCCGCTATTGGGTGGGGAACCCAATCCGGTAGAGTTGGCGTGCCTCCTCTCTCGAGGGTTAATACGGAACTCCATTTACCAATGGACGATCAGTCCATATGCACGGCATCTCGGCTAGCTAGCGTATGGACTACGGAAATATGGCCCACACATCGATTATGTGGTCCTACGCATTGTAAACCCTAGGCAAACCTTAAGTTAATTTTAATTAATTAGAAAAACAGGACCTTTAATTATTTTAAGCAATTTTATTTGTCTCAATGCTCTTCGATACTGAGGGCTAAGAACGATTAGCCCCTCATCGGAATGGGGACGGCTTGCGGCGAAAGTAATAAATAAAGCAGTAAATGAAAGCTGGAAAAGGAAAGCAGTAAATAAAGCAGTAAAATGCAAGTCCTACTCAAAAAAGTAGGAATGAAATGAAAGCAAAAAAATTACAAGTCCCGGCTCAAATGAGTGGGCGAGACAAAATAAAGCGAGTCCTACTCAAACGCGTAGGAGAAAATAAATGCATCCATCACACACTCTACTGAAAATTAAACAGATACACAGACCTGTCATTTAACTCAAATGAGTAGGCGGTAAATAAATGCTAGTACAAATACTACTCAAATTATTACAGACAAATAAAGACCTGCCATTTAACTCAAATGAGTAGGCGGTAAATAAAATCCTGCCATTTAACTCCTAGCGAGTAGGTGGAAATAAATGCTAACACTCACTCACTCGACAGAAAGTAAAACACACGCACACAAGTCCTACTCAAATGAGTAGGAGAAAATTAAAGAACGCCATTTAACTCTTAACGAGTAGGCGAAATAAATGCAACACACGCACACACTCTACAGAATTGAAAGAAAGCAATTTAAACTAACTCATACACGCACGCACACGTATAAAAATAGGAAAAACTAAGTGACTGAAAAATTAAAACAACTACATTTCTACCGCTAGAATGCGGTAGCAATGAAAAAAAAAGTGAAAATAAAATTTAAAGGAACAAATGTTTTTGCAAATAAAAGAAAAGTACAAGTGCTCGAAAAATTGAAATGAATACATTTCTACCGCTAGAATGCAGTAGAAATGAATAAAATGAAGTAATAAAATTTAAACGGGCAAAAAGTTTTTGAAAATAATAGCAAAAATGAAGTGTTTGAAAAATTAAAACGATTACATATACATTCCTATAACTCCGTAAAAGTTATTAAAAAGTGAAAATAAAGTGAAAAGGAAAAAAGGTTTTACGACCTAAAAAGGAAAATCTAAGTCAGTGAAAAATCAAAACAACTTTGAAAACACTTTTACAGGTTTATAGGAATGCATAAATACGAGAAATAGACTAAGTCTAACAAGTCTAAGTGAAAATTAACGAAGTATAAAAGCATGAAAACTACTCTCATACACGCACACACACATTTTAAAAGAACAAAATCAAAGTTAAAACAAAGTAAAAAGAAATAAGATTGCATAAGAGTGCGCATATAGATGAAGTTAAAAGCCATGTAATGGAAAAAAAACTACATTGCATTAACAATAAAGAAGTTTACAAAATTGAAAATGAAAGTGAGAAAGAGGGAGAAAATCTCATTACAAGGCTTGGAAATCCATCTAGGCAACACCTCCCTATACAAAATGGTTCAGGAAAAAGTGAACAAAAATCCTTACAGAAGCTGGAAATATATAGACAAAAATTTCATGGGACACGCCCTCTGACACGGGCGTGTCAGGGGGCGTGTCAACACTATTTAAATGGAGGCCGTCAATTGACTGGATTTTTGAATTGGTGGCTGAAAACGCGACGATCACGCCCCAGGTCACGAGCGTGACGGTGGGCGTGTCGGGTTTATTTATCATAAGAATTCGGCGATTTGATGGCGTTGTTGACTTCGGGAGGTCCACGTGGCTGTCACGCCTCGGGTCACGGGCATGACTATGGGCGTGTCGGGGAGGTTGAACTGGGTGTCGTTTGGATCAAAAGTCATCGGCATCGGTTTGTCGGGCCAAGTGGAGAAGTACACGCCCGTGTGGCATCTTGACACGGGCATGTTGGTTGATTCAACGATCGTCGAGTGAAGAATGTTGAGAGATAGTCACGGGCTTCGACAAGGGGCGTGTCAAGCTCACACGGTCATGTCCTTACTGGCTCGACGAATGTCGAGCGGAAAATCTTCGATCTGGAGCCGTGATCATCGATTGGGAATGACACGAGCGTGCCGAATAATTGGACACGGGCGTGTCCCTGTCGGCTCGACGAACGTCGAACGCAAAATGTCAAGCTGGCTGACACGGGCCTAAAACAGGGGGCATGTCCTTGGACACGGGCGTGTGTCCAGGCGTGTCACATAATTTTTCTTCAAATTCACTAATTTCACGGGAAATTGACGAATCATGCCCTGGTCACAGGCGTGACCAACAGTACACGGGCGTGACCTATGCAAAAATTTGACTTTTCCTGAAATTTTTCAGAAAACCAAAAACAAAATAAGTTAGAAAATATTCACAAAATAGGAGCAATTTATTACAGAAAATTAAGTAAAAATAACAAAAATAATGTAAAATGACTTATTTAATGTACATCAAAATAGTAATATTTACAACTCATCAAATACCCCCATACTTAAGCTTTTGATATTCTAGAGCAAAAGTTGGAGATGAACTTATAATGACTTAAAGAAATCCTAAGTTTAGCTACCGCTTGAATTAATCGAAAGAAAGATCTAAATAAATATCCGGGGTTTTAGAGTTAAATCCTAAATTATGCCAAAAATTTAAATAAAGTAAGAGTTTCAGCTGAAAACTTCTGATATGATCGATAGATAGCAAAAACTTTTATTTGTTAGGTTAACAAAAATAGATTGGATTATGAAAACTTAGGTTTGTATGAATTACAGGAAATAATTTAATTTACAAATTATGCTCTCAAAAAGATTTTAAAATGAAATCTAGGATTATTTGAATTTGGTTTATGAAGAGGGCTTTGATTTAGAGGCGAGGGTATATTTTTTCGCTCGAACCTCCATTTTTTTCTTTTTAAATTATTAGGAAAATGAAATCTTATTTTCCTAATATGTTTTTTTTTCAACTTCATAAAATTAACCCAATGTATATGTGTAGAAGTAATGAATTTTATCATCTTACTCCATAACATATAATCTTTTCAAATATTTGATGTCTATGTTTATGGAACGAAATCTTATTCTCATTGACATAGGATCTTTTTAGGATCAAAATCATGTCAAGTATGACATGAAAAAATGGAAAGGGTTGTGTTCAAAAATAAAACTAGGTTTAATAAAAAGTTGTTGAGAGCAACCTTTATAAATTAAACGTTCCTATAATTCGAAAAAAAAATGCTTGGAGTAACATAACTTGAAATCTAAGATTGTTATTTTCTAACGAAAGAAATGTGCAAATATATAGATAAGTAGAAGTAATTCTAAAAACAAGTCTCTATCTAAATAAAAAAGGCATACGAAAAATTTTTAAACCTTAACCCTAGATATCTAAATCTATCGATCTCCAATTAATAAACGAATAGTAAGCAAAGAATAACTAAAATTCGCTTATAAATTAACTCGCAACTAAATTTTTGGCGACCAAAAAGGGTTAAGAATGAGATAATTGATTTATTCGTTACATAATTAACAAAATATTTTTGATTTTTTATAGTTTTTATCATTTTTTTGTATTTTATTTTTTTGATTTATTATCTATTTTTGTTTTTTTGTTTTTAGAGTTATTCTTTTTTTTAGGATATTTTGTTTTTTCGAAAAAAACTTTTACAAAAAAATGAATAAGGTAAAAACTCGATGGCCCGCGAACAAACTTTTATTTAGGTGGTTGATTCGATGAGTCGAACGTCGCGGGCTTGCTAAAAAGTGAGCTTTTACAAATAAGAAGTGTGAGGGAGGAAAGAGAAATATTTATTTTTATATAAAAAATATTTACAAAGTAAAAGAAAAAAAATTTTGTTTTGAATTTTTTGTATTGTTTTATGGATTTTTTTTAGGTTTTTTTATTATAAAAACAAGAAAGAAATTTTTTTTTTTTGTGGTTTAAATTTTTGCAATTTTTTTTTTATTTTTGATGATTTTTCTTATTATTGCAGAATATAAAAGTGCAGAAATAGAAAAAAATAAGAAAACACCCCTATACTTAAATCCAACATTGTGCCCAATGTTGCAATCTAACTATGGGGAACTGTAATATACAAAATAAAATATGGACAAAAATAAAAAGTAGGGTATAAGCTTCCCTAAGACGAGTGTGGGGGGGCCATTGGAAACCCTGCATTATTAAAAAGAAATAGCAAAAAGAGAACAACAAAAATGATAAACTCGGCGAGATGGTCGCGGGCGGTAGGGGGCGAGTGTGTGTGTCTTGAAGCTAACAACTTAGCTTGACCGTGTACAGAAATGCGTCCTCTAACGTGCACAATAAGGGGAAGCATGTCGAAGTGAAAACAAAATAGAAAATTTTTATTTACTGCTTTCAGGATTTTTAGGATTTTTAAGTTTTTAGAATTTTTTGAATTTTTTAGTTTTTAAGTTTTATAATTTTTTTGATTTTTTTGTTTTTAAGGTATTTAGATTTGTTGATTTTTTTAGTTTTTAAGTTTTGTAGATTTTTGGATTTTTTAGTTTTTAAGTTTTTTTTTGAGTTTGTTAGTTGTGTTAAGTTGTTATTATGATTATTATTATTATTAGTATTAGTATTTTTTTGTTGGCCATTTTTTTATATATATATAATAGGTAAAATTAATAGGTCTCCAGAGTTTAAAATAACGACTCGAAATCGACCCGGCAATGGCGCCAAAAACTTGATGCGGGTTAAAACTCAAAAAATGATTACGAGCTCGCGCCGCCCCGGGCAGTTTTATTTAAGAAAAGAGGATATGGTTTTTACTTAGAAAATGGGGCGCGCGGATTTATTAATTGGATATAAAACAGTGAAGTCGAGTTTTAATGAAAGGAGGCAAGTGCACCTATCGTGTGTAGTACAGGATATTCCGGGATGGAATATCGAGGTCGTATTGTTCTCGGGGTCGGTTCGATTATTTCTACTCTTCCCCGGATGGGACTATTATTTTATCAATAATTACTTGTCGGGTAATTTTTTATATATAAACTAAAACAAAGGCAATAAAAATAAAAGCAATTAAAATATGGAGCCGATGAAGAGCTTAGCTCGATGGCACCGAATTAAATTGAACTAAAATATACTTTTAATAAAAAGAGATCCTAAATTTCTAATTAATTAAGACGGAGACTTGGCCTTAGAGGTTCCACTAAAATAAGCTCACCTATCTCTAGGACTATCGCTCACCTGAACTGTAAGACTATTCAACCAGGCTCTCATCCGACGAAAGATTCCTCTTAACACCCGCATTACGCTAAGAACCCCGATATTGGCTGGGGAACCCAATCCGGTAGAGTTGGCTCGCCTCCTCTCTCGAGGGTTAGTGCGGAACTCCATTTACAAAGAGGCGATCGGTCGATACGGACGAACTCTCGGCTAGCTAGCGTATGGACTACGAAAATAGGGCCCACACATCGATTATGTGATCCTACGCGTTGTAAACCCTAGGAAAACCTTAAGTTAATTTTAATTAATTAGAAAAACAGGACCTTTAATTATTTTAAGCTATTTTATTTATCCCAATACTCTTCGATACTGAGGGCTAAGAACGGTTAGCCACTCATCGGAATGGGGACGGCTTGCGGCGAAAGCGATAAATAAAGCAGTAAATGAAAGTGGGAAAAGCAAAGCAGTAAATAAAGCAGTAAATTGCAAGTGCTACTCAAACGAGTAGGACTGAAATGAAAGTAGAAAAATTGCAAATCCCGGCTCAAATAAGTGGGCGAGACAAAATAAAGCGAGTCCTACTCAAACGAGTAGGAAAAAATAAATGCATTCACGCACGCACTCTACTGAAATTTAAACACATACACAGACCTGCCATTTAACTCAAATGAGTAGGCGGTAAATAAATGCTAGTACAAATACTACTCAAATTATTTCAGACAAATAAAAACCTTCCATTTAACTCAAATGAGTAGGCGGTAAATAAAATCCTGTCATTTAACTCCTAGAGAGTAGACGGAAATAAATGCTAACCCTCACTCACTCGACAGAATGTAAAACACACGCACACAAGTCCTACTCAAATGAGTAGAAGAAAATTAAACCACGCCATTTAACCCTTAACGAGTAGTCAAAAATAAATGCAACACACACACACACTCTACAGAATTGAAAGAAAGCAATTTAAACTAACTCATACACGCACGCACACGTATAAAAAATAGGAAAAACTAAGTGACTGAAAAATTAAAACAACTACATTTCTACCGCTAGAATGCGGTAGAAATGAATAAAAAGTGAAAATAAAATTTGAAGGAACAAAAGTTTTTGCAAATAAACGAAAAGTACAAGTGCTCGAAAAATTGAAATGAATACATTTCTACCGCTAGAATGTAGTAGAAATGAATAAAATGAAGTAATAAAATTTAAACGGGCAAAAAAGTTTTTGAAAATAAAAGCAAAAATGAAGTGTTTGAAAAATTAAAACGATTACATATACATTCCTATAACTCCGTAAAAGTTGTTAAAAAGTGAAAATAAAGTGAAAATGACGAAAAGTTTTACGACCTAAAATGGAAAATCTAAGTCAGTGAAAAATCAAAACGACTTTGAAAACAATTTTACAGGTTTATAGGAATGCATAAAAGGCTAGAAATAGCATAAGTCTAAGTGAAAATTAACGAAGTATAAAAGCATGAAAACTACTCTCATACACACACACACACATTTTAAAAGAACAAAATCAAAGTTAAAACAAAGTAAAAAAGAAATAAGATTGCATAAGAGTGGGTATATAGATGAAGTCAAAAGCCATGTAATGGAAAAAAAACTACATTGCATTAACAATAAAGAAGATTACAAAATTGAAAATAAAAGAGAGAGAGAGGGAAAAATATATCATTACAAGGCTTGGAAGTCCATCTCGGCAGCACCTCCCTATACAAAATGTTTCAGGAAAAAAGGAACAGAAATCCTTACAGAAGCTGGAAATTTATAGACAAAAATTTCATGGGACACGCCCTCTGACACGGGCGTGTCAAGGGGCGAGTCAACACTATTTAAATGGCGACCGTCAATTGACTGGAGATTTGACTTGGCAGCTGAAAATGCGGCAGTCACGCCCCAGTTCACGGGCGTGACGGTGGCCATGTCAGGTTTATTTATCATTAGAATTCGGCGATTTGACGACGTTGTTGACTTCCGGAGGTCCACGTGGTTGTCACACCCGGGGTCATGGGCGTGACTATGGGCGTGTCGGGGAGGTTGAACTGGGCGTCGTTTGTATCGAAAGTCGCCGGCGATGGTTTGTCGGGCCAGGTGGAGAAGTACAAACCCGTGTGGCATCTTGACATGGGCGTGTTGGTTGAGTCGACGATCGCCGAGTGAAGAATGTTGAGAGATAGTCACGGGCTTCGGCACGGGGCGTGTCAAGCTGATACGGGAGTGTCCCTGTTGGCTCGACGAACGTCAAGCAGAAAATCATCGAGCTGGAATAGTGATCGTCCATCGGGAATGACACGGGAGGGCTGAATAATTGGACACGGGCATGTCTCTGTCTGCTCGACGAATGTCGAACGCAAAAAGTCGAGCTGGCTGAAACGGGCCTAGAACACGGGGCGTGTCCTTGGACATGGGCTTGTGTTCAGGCGTGTCACATGATTTTTCTTCAAATTCGCTGATTTCACCGGAAATTGACGTATTACGACTTGGTCACAGGCATGACCAACAGTACACGGGCTTGACTTAGCAAAAATTTGACTTTTACTGAAATTTTTCTGAAAATTAAAAATAAACTAAGTTAGAAAATATTTACAAAATAGGAGCAATTTATTACAGAAAATTAAGTAAAAATAACCAAAATAAAGTAAAACGACTTATTTAATGTACATCAAAATAGGAATATTTACAACTCATCAATGTCAGTCACTTGTTTGTCGGTTGGGACAAACTCAAGATTGATATCTCCACATTCCACATGCTCCCTATTGAATTGATATCTAATTTCAATGTACTTAGTCCTGCTATAGAGACAGGATTCCTAACAATTGAAATAACACTAGTAGAATCACAGAATACGAGACTTCTACTTATCTGAAGCTTGTCGTCCTGGAGCTGATGATGGATCCAAAACAACTGAGCATAATAGCTACCTGCTAAGATGTACTCTGACTCTACAGTTAAAATTACAACACAAGTTTGCTTCTTGCTGGTCCAGGAAACTAGTCTTCCACCCAAGAATTTACAGGTGCCAGAATTGCTCTTCCTGTCTTCTTTGCAGCCTGCAAAGTCTGCATCTGATTAGCCAATCAGTTCAAATTCCACATTCTTTGGTTACCACAGTCCAAGATTAGGTGTGCGCTTAAGATACCTCAGAATTCTCTTTATAGTAAAGTAATGAGAATCTTTGGGGCAGGCCTGCTACCTACCACAAACACATCTAACATACATGATGTCTGTCCTACTTACAGTAAGATAAAGAAGAGAGACAATTATCCCCCTATACAAAGTCTCATCAATAAGTTTCCCTGCCTCATCCTTGCATATGAACATACTTGATCACATGGGAGTTCTCATGGTGGAGGAATTTTCCATACCAAATTTCTTTATTAACTCCCTTGTGAACTTAGACTAGGATATTGACAAGCCATCATTAGTTTGTCTTACTTGGAGACCCAAGAATAACTTAAGTTCACCCATACTGCTTATCTCAAACTTCCCCTGCATAAGTTTGGCAAACTTCCTGCAGAGGTTTGCATCAGTAGATCCAAAGATGATGTCATAAACATAGATCTGTACTAGGATGTTCTTACCCTTAGATTCCCTAAGGAATAGGGTCTTGTCTATCTTCCCTCTTGAGAATTTGTTCTCAATGAGGAAGCTACACAATATCTCATATCATGCTCTAGGGCTTGCTTTAGCCCATATAGAGCTTTCCTAAGTCTATAAATAGAATCAGGTGAGTTAGGAATAACAAAACCTGAAGGCTATTCAATATAGACTTCATCTTTTAAGTCACCATTCAGGAAGGCTGACTTCACATCCATCTGGTAAACCTTGAATCACTTGTGTGCAACATATGCAAGGAATAATCTTATGCCCGCCAATCTTGCTACAGGGCAAAGGTTTGATATAAATCAATGCCTTCTTCGTTCATATACCCCTTAGCTACTAATCTTGTCTTGTTCTTACCTATAATGCAAGCTTGTTTCTGTAAATCCATTTGAATCCAATGATATTATATCCATGTGGTCTGGGAACCAACTTCCAGACTTTGCATTTTTTGAACTGGTTCAGTTCCTCTTGCATAGCCATTATCCAGAATTGATCTATGTTGACCTCTTCAAACTTCTTTGGCTCCACTTGAGATAGAAAGCTTGCATACATGGCTGTATTCAGATTTCTGCTTCTTGTCACTACTCCATGGCTTGGTTCATCAATGATTTGTTGAGCTGGATGGTGTCTTAAATGCCTTATTGCTGGAGGTAGTCTTTTTTCAGCGCTGCAGTAAGAACAGATGATGGATAATCTGACCATTTTCTTTATTTCAAGGTTAGCAGGTCACCTAGGGGGGGTGATTAAGTGTTTAAGTCTTTTTGAGTCTTTTTACTATCTTATAGATTTCTTTTAGCTTTCAGCTTATGGTGATCCAGACCTTGTACTTAACCCTATAATTAATAAAAGAAAAACAAACACACAAATAAGAACTCTTGTTAGACAAGGTCAAACTCCTCCAAATATGCTCCTCAGAGCTTACACTTTATGCCCTCAGCCTTACACTAAGAACTTTAGCAAGTTCCCTCACTTAGTATCCTTTTCAGGACACGTACCTTAGAACCAACAGGTTCCTACCTCAGAGCTCTGTAGTGGTCCTACACTCAATGACCCTCAAGCCACCTACCTTAGACAAACACAAAGTCATACAACTCAGGATTTTCAGCCCAACAAATTCAAGCACATAGCCCTACTCTCATAGTGTGGCAGCACTCCTACAGCTCAGTACCCAGCAGGTACCTACCTCAGTGCCCTTTTAGGCACCTACAGCTCAGTGATTAATTAATCACCTACCTCAGACTTGAAACCAAGTCCAACAGCTTAGATCAAATTGAATCCTACAACTTAGAGAGCTTCACTCACCTATAAATAAGACAATATTGGCCTACCTCAGTCTCAGAGACCCCTATAACTCAGATCCAAGATTGGATCCTACAACTCGGTGATTCACCAATCACCTACCTCAGAAAAATAGGTGTTCCTACTGCACAGATCTAAACAAATCTAGCACTCAGCCTAATTGCATAGGTCTATTCTCAGATTCAGCACACACTGAATCCTATAGGGTAACTTAAATTGAACGATTAAGTAACTGACGCCGAGATTAATCTCCGAGTCTACCTTGCTGGACTGAGTAGGTTTCAGTCCAAGCCACGTGTTGTTGAAGAAAAGAGTCATCTTCGATAGCTAACTTCTTTGCTGATCAAATTTACTCAGCTACTTGTTGTTGAAGGAATGAGTCCTCTTAAACAGCTATCTTTTCTCTTGTTGAATTAGAAGAATCAGCAATCTTGTTCACCCAAAAACTATCCTGCTGAAGTGGAAGAAGCTTCATCTAACTTTATCTGCCCTCTAGCTTTCTCTGCTATACTGCTCTTTCAAGCACATTGAAGAAGACGATGATGTCCAACCGCCTCTTTTCTTTTTGAAACCCTAGAAAAGTTCTTTTTGTCTTCGAAAAATGTTTAAGTTGTCATCCTAAATCACATAGAGGCGGCGAATAGGTGAGTTATGTGTCTTTTAGTAGAATAAAAATTGAACGAGCGATGCACATAAAAATAAGCATGCATACACAGACGACACAAAGAATTATAGTGGTTCCCCAAACTTGGGTACATCCACTTTCCACATCACCAATCTAGCAGCTACTCCAATATTCTTGGATTGAAAACAATCCTACCACTAAGAACAAAGTACTTACAACTCGATCCATCAAAATAGGAACTACACTCGGAAGAAAAACTTCCGACAAATAACTCGGAGAACAAAGCTCCTACACTCGGAGAATAATCTCCTACAAGAGTAAAATGAAATATAAAGAAATACAAACAGTATTAATCTCAGATATGAAAACTTCAGTAATTCTCCTTCCTTGAACTTTTAAGCTTTGTTAGAAATAGATTGAAGAAGACACTGCTAAATCTCTGGATCTGAAAATTCTAGACTTAGCACGATCAATAAAAGAATCTGTCAATGTAGAAGATCTTGATCATTTGAATCACTTGCGCTGAATCTCTGTATGGAAAGCAGATCAGTGATGAAGACGATGAATAGTGGCATCTTCCGATTTTGGAAAGAGAAAACGTGATTCAGAATACTTAGGGATTCTTCTTAGGGTTGGTCGAATATGATAAGACCTTTATGGACTTACTTAACGGTCATAATTATATTAAATGCATGACACATGGAACAATCATGAGCTAACAACTTTTGAAATCACGTCCGTCGAAACAGAAAATTCAGAAAAAAGTACAGTATTTATCAAGAAGAATAACAGTACTCGAGTAAATGTTTTCTGATTCTCGAGAAGAATGATGAGGATCTCGAGAAAAATACTTTGTAAAAATATGGAGGTGGAAATCTGCAATTTTGAGAATGAAGGAAAGTACTCGGAAGAATAAAGTTTTGTTCTCGAGAACAATCATTCTGGTACGCGAGAACAAAGAAGTTTCTCGAGAACATATGTCTGGCTCTCGAGAAAACATTATAGGTCTCGAGAAGTATTTCCTGCTTCTCGAGAACTAAACATTGTCTTCTCGTGAAAAAATCCTTAGCATCTAGAGAAAAGGACTTAAAAATATTCTGTCTAGAAAAGAAGTAACTCGAGAAAAATGAACTTCTATTCTCGAGAAAATATTCTGTTACTCGAGAAAATAATCTGTTACTCGAGAAATGACTTCTAGTTCTCGAGAAGTAACATTGAGCTTCTCGAGAAATGACATGTGGCTTCTCGAGAAAAATAAATTGCTTCTTGAGAAAAAGTCTTAGAAAAATATCATGACTGGAACTGAAGTAACTCGAGAAGGAAAGTCATGGAGTACTCGAGAACATATGGATTTATCAAGAATAATACTAAGCTTTCTCGAGAACTGCTTCTGCAACTTGAGTTCTTGACAAGTCTTACTCAAAAATAGACTTAAGTTCGACTCAAGTATAAGGTTTCCTACTCGAGGAAAATACTTTGAGTTTTTCTGAAAATCAATAAATTGGTTTCTTCAAGATATACAACTGCCAACTTTTCTCCTATGCCTTTAGTGCTTGAAAAAAGAAGTGTGTCCAAATAGAGAGGCTACACATAAGTCAACACCATGTATCACTCAATGAAGGATTACATTGTATGGTCCTGTGTTTGGTGACTCAATGTAGACTGACATTTGTCTACACTTGGTAATTGTATCCTGTAAACACTCAACTAAAAAAGGACATCAAATACAAACTTAATTCACCTTAGTTCAAGGGTGATTTCATATAAATCTATGTTATTGTGGATGCAATACCAAACAATCTCCCCCTATTTATAGGAGTCAGAACCCTCTACACTAAGGTGAATTATATCAAGATAAACAAGTAAAGAAACTAATAACCATGATAAATAAAAGAAAAGCTGTAATATAGAAAAATCAGATCAACAAAACTAAAGATTAATATTTATAGAAATTGTCCAATAAAAATTCAATTACACAAGATTTCAAAAATTGAATTTTTTTTGATCATCAACAATATCTATTGGTTCTGGTGTTGTTGCTGTCTTTCTTGCTTTTCTTCTTGTCTCTTCTGGTATCTGTAAGGTTTTGGAAATTACATTGGAGGTCTGGGTGGAGCTTTGGGATTGTTCCTTCCATATTATCTATCATAAAACCTTATCTTGGTAAGAGATTTTTCATATGTATCCCATTCATAGGAGATGTAGTGACTGCTCCTATCTTCATTAAAGTCAACCACAAGTTTCAGAGTATCAAGAATAAGAGCTTTGGAGGTTGGACTCCAAACTTCAAAGAATTCTTGTGGTCTTCTCCTCTCAGCTTCAAGATGAGGAGCAGATTGATGAGTCTGATATTTATAGGATTTTTCAGACTCATCTGGGCTGGTTATCTCACTCGTGTACTGCGTTTCAACCAGATATCGGTTATATTTGCATCGTTCTATCATGGACAATTGTTGTGCATTGTTTTATCCCGAGGGTGTGTAATTGCGTATTCTGTTATTGGGGGTATGCCGAGGGTGCTCCACGGGGTTCTTTCCTGCTACTTTCTTTGCTGTATTTTTGTTGCTGGGAGCTTGTGCTCCAGTTTTAGTTTTGTTGTGCAGGTGGTGCATTTTTCCCAAAGGCAGGAATTCAGTTTCCAGGGAAATACACGGTCGTGTATTTTATTCGCGCACAGTTTGAGCCCGATCGTGCATTATATTCAGCTGGAAGATAGTCGAGTTGAGCTCGACTAATTTCATCAAGCTGAGTTCGACGATTCTCATGCACGGTTGATGCACGGTTTCATCGTAACCATGCGCAAAGGAAACACACGGTTTTCCTGTAGGTTTCTAGTCTGTTCCGTTCTGTGGTTAATCGTGCGATTTTTTCACGCACAAGCGGTGTTGATTCGCGAAAATGGCACCGCCTAGTTAACATGGAGTGTGTGTTCGATCTCACAAGATAGGAGAGGAAGAGGATGAAGGCTGCGGGGAAAGGAAGCTTTCGAGTGCTCGAGAGTGGAGCAAGCACTTATCAAAGGGGTTGCGGGGTTAGAGGAGAGGTTTGCTGAGAGCAGCAGAGGAAGCTGATGAGAAGAGGAGGTTGATCAGGAGCTGTCGAGCAGGTGATTACTTGGACTGTTGTGCTTGCAGGTCGATGCCGAGAGCGAGCTGAGCTGAGCTAAGAAGAATAAGAGAGAGAGGGGGGCCGCTAGCAGCGACAACAGCAGACTTCGGCCACCGCGGCTTAAATTCCACTCTTACGATGGGGTTTCCTTTGATTAATAGCGAGTGTTACGGCTTGGCAATACACCTTTACAAGAAAGCAATAAAGGGGTACAAAGAGGAAGCTCGCGGCTAAGGAAGAAGTGCTAGAAGAGACTGCACGGACTGAAGAGTCAGGTCGGCAGGCCGCGCGACTAAGGGAAGAGGTGAGGCCCCGCGATATGGCAACTAAAGCCAGCAGGCTGTGCAGTTATATAAAGAAGGAAGGCGGACTGAGGAAATGAGTCCGCAGGGGTTGAGTTATTATGAGAACCCCCACCCCTAAAGGAGGGGCATGGGGGTCTATTTATAGGCCCGAGGAGGTAGCGGTTTCGGTGACGTTACCCCCGGTGAGACGGTAACTTGAGCGAGAAGGAGACGGAGTCCGCCGAGTCCGCAACAGGCCGGCTGGACTGGGGGTTGCTTCTGGAGCTGGGGCTGCTGATGGCGAACTGGGAAACTAAATGTTGGACTGTGAGGCGAGTCCGCAGAGTTCACCATTGCTGAGTTGATCGAGCACGCGCCAAGAAAGTGCGGGCTGAAGGCGTCCGTGCCAAGGTTGCGCGGGCTGAGGGATTACCTACTGAAAGAATTTGTGCCTAACCACCTAGAGGGGGGTGAATATGTGTAATTTTTCTTTTGCTTTAAAGGCAGAAAATATGTTCTGTAATTTAAGCAGACATTGCAAATTCTACATCTAACAGCACAGCAATCACAGAAACAATCATTCACAGAGTGCACACAGTATTTATAGTGGTTCCCCAAGGTCTGGGTACATCCACTTTCCCCCTTCGCCTATCTAGCAGTGTACTAGATTCAGCCTAACTTCTGCACTTCACCTCAGATACTCAGATCTTACAGCTCAAAACCCCAAACAGGTTCCTACAACTCAGAGTGTATCCACACTCCTACAACTCAGGCCAAATGCCCTACCGCAGCCTTCAACAAGGCCTACACTCAGAGATCATAATCTCCTACACCTCAGGCTCACAACCCTACCACTCAGAAAAAATATTCTCCTACACTCAGCCTTTATATAATAGGCTTAAAATCTCAGATCTATAAAGATCCTCCAAAAATTTGATTAAACAAAGTAAATAACCACCACCCTGACAAAGAGAGAAGGGATGGATGGCTTCTTGATGAGTTCTTGGAAAAACTTGATGGCAGAGCACAACCTCTCTTAGCTTTCTTCAAAGCTTCTTGAATCTGAACTCAGTAGGGTTGAACTCTTGAGAAGTTGATCTTCAATCAGCTTCTAACTTGAGATTCAGATCTCAATCTGAATCTTTCTTGGCAGCCTGATTCAGCAATTGCACTTCTTTGATGGAGCTCTCTGTAACGTCCCAAATCGCTCTAGGCCCCTAGTGTGTGTTTTTGAGTCAGGAGGGTTGACGCAAGTCCTGAGAAGTGCAGGGAATTGGGCTGCACTTGTGGAGAAGTGGAGAAACCAGTGCAGAGTGCCTCGGGTGGTGACACGGGTAGTGACACGGGCGTGTCACTACCCGTGTACGTCGAGTTCCACTCGACAAGCCGTGTCGAGACTGACGGGATGTGTCGACACCAAGTGACACGGGTAGTGACACGGCCGTGTCCCTACCCGTGTGCGTCGAGATGATCTTGACGAGGCGTGTCGAGATCGTCGAGAGTCGTCGAGATCGGGACACGGGTAGTGACACGGCCGTGTCCCTACCCGTGTGCGTCGAGATGATCTCGACGAGGCGTGTCGAGATCGTCGAGCGGGGTCGACACTAAGTGACACGGGTAGTGACACGGGCGTGTCCCTACCCGTGTGCGTCGAGTTGAGCTCGACGAGAAGTGTCGAGATATAACTGAAGATGCACATGGCCAATGACACGGCCAGGCACACGGCCGTGTCATGTGAACACGGGTTGGGACACGGGCGTGTCCCGACCCGTGTCAAACATTGAACCGACATGGAAACCGCCACGGCCATTTCGCGGAAGCAGGACACGGGTACGGACACGGCCGTGTCCCTACCCGTGTCATATTTTGCTTATAAGGGGCAGAGGAAACCCTAGCCGTTTTCACTCTCATTTCACCCCCTTTCTCCTGTGAGAACTCCTGGTGAGAGGAAAACCGCTGGAGCAAGATCTACCGGAGGAGATTCACCATCGCCGTGAAAGAGAAGATGCCGTCAAGGAGAACTACGCGATCCATGGCCGGAAATGGTGGTACCGCTGGAGCCAACGTGAGTTTCCTACCCTCTCCCTTGGTGCTAGATCTTAGATATTTAGGAGAGACATCGGTTCAAGAGAGCTTGATGGAGAGGAGAAGATTTCTAGGTTTGGCCATGCTAGGATTTGAATCCTAGATTTTAGATCTCTTCAACCCTTCCCCTTTTCTTCAATACGACGATGGGTGAATGGTTTCGTGAGAAGTTTTGTCCTTTGAGGTTGAATAAGGGAGGAGGACATTTCTGGAAAATTTAGGAAGGATCGCTTGAGGAGGAAGACGGACCGATGCCGTCCATTTTTCTTTAAGATGCGCGCAGAATCTGTATTCTGCGCGCAGCGATCTTCTAGGCCATTTTCATGTAGGATATGTGCAGATCTGGGCTTTTGGCTAAACACGAAAGTTGTAGCCCTTGGAAATACCTTTCCAACGAGTGGTTGCACGACTTCAGGTGATGTCTGTGGCCCCGGGAAAACCTAATCGAGTTTGCTGCCCGGCAATTCCTGTACACAGAAATTGTGTTCTGTGCGCAGTGAACTTTGAAGCCGATTTCGAGTAAGTTATTGTCAGATCTGTATTGTGACCTGAATATGAAAGTTGTAGATCATGAAAAGATCTTTCCAACGAGGGGTTACACGCCTCCACCGAATTCCTGTAACTTCTGGAAACTCCGGTCGAAGTTGCTGTCCAGACTATTCCTGCACTTAAAAATTTGGGTTTATAACATTTGGATTTGGATTCGGAGAAACTAATATTACAGGTAACCCTGAGGCTTGGATAAACTCTTATGAATAATTAATTCAGTTGCATAAATGATGAAGATTATTAATCGGATTCCATGTGATCGAATTGTAAGATAGTTTACTTGAATGATTTGACTTGTTAGAAGTTAGTAGATTTTTATACATGTGCATCTTGATATATTGTGTTGAAATCACCTGATATGACATATAGAAGGATAACTCATGGTCATGTGAATGTTGAATAGTGGATCGAATTTGGTAGTCCAATACTTAGAGTGTCGTCTTCCTATGGGTAGTATTGTGTAAGTTTGTAAGTGCGGTGTTGACCGCCACTTGTTATGGTTGTGTTGAGATAAGGTATGGATGGATGTTTGGGCTGTGTCCTCGTGTTTACTTCCGAGGCCCCTTCCATGATATGTTGATGTGGTATGTGCATGTGGTGTGAGTCGACACGCGGTGTCGTAATCCTGGGTTAAGGATAGTGTGGCAGGTCTACAGGCTCGCCAGTCGTCACACCGACGGGAGTCGGCAGTTAGACTTGGTCGGTTTGGGCTGTGTCCTCGGTGTTCACGTCCCGAGGCCCCTCCGACCATGTGAACGGTTGGGCTGTGTCCTCGTGCTTTCTTTCGAGGCCCCTTCCGGGTCACGCAAGGCCAGTTCGGGCTGTGTTCTTGGTGCACATCTACCCAAGACCCCGCTGGGCCATAGTACGCAGGGACTCCGCTGCTGTGTTCTTAGCGTTGAGGCGTACGGAGACCTAGGTGAAGTAGTGTGATACCCGCCTAGTAGTAGAAGTGCCCGTTCTACTGTCACCGCCTGGCCACGGCGGCTGATGCCTGAGAGGTTAGCTACCTGCTCGAAAAGTGGGAACTATAGTCTGTGTCGACATAGCAATTGCATGGGTGTGCATGGGTGAGTCATTGCATAGCATTCATAGCATTTCATACATTGCACCACAAGATCCTCATTGTATAAGTTTGTATGGGCACTCGTATACGATGAGTTACTTTTATGTAACCTGATCCTTAACTTATAAGTTTGTATGGGCATTCTTATAAGTTAAGTTACTTTCCTGCTGTTACTTATACTTGCTAGTTTAGTGTAGCTCTTTCATATATGCTGACTATGATGCTGTTACTCTTACACTACTGCCACTTGCTTGTACTTCCTTTACTTGCTTACTTGTTATATACTATACTCTTGTTCCTTTTCTCTGCCCGGTGCCGAGGAGTCGCCGGGGGAGCGGATGTGAAACCACTTAGTCGTTTCGACTAATGATTGCTACGTCTTCCTTTTTAGGAGGTCACGCCGCAGGTAGAGCAGCCGCAGACTACGCCGCAGGACAGCCAGGCCAGGACGACAGGGCCTGATGTGACGGTGCCGTCGATACCGTCTGTTACTGATGTTAGTGTTTTGCTTACTCTGATGTAGCCCGTTTGGGCAATGTTTAGATGTACTCTGATATATGGTAGAAGCATGTTTTAGCTTCTCATTATTGATGTATTTGGACATTATAACTTAGTGTGGATTTGACTTCTGGATGTTTATTTATTTGGTTGGGTTGGCATGATTTATTGATATTGTTGTAGCTGGCGGGATAGGCGTCTTGTGGTACAGGTTAGCCCGTGTGCTAATGCTACCGCAAGGCGGCTGTTCCGTGCATAAGACTCCCCCTTCGTGCAGTGTTTTGGGATCCGGGTAGGGGGGTCTTACAAATGGTATCAGTTTTCCACGATCCTCAACTAAGAAGTCATTCAACAATGGTGCCACCCCCGTTTGGTTAGTCAGTTTGGGGACAAACTGACTTAGCGGAAGCAGTGGTGTGCCCATATGTAATTCACATTAAGTTTGTCCAACTTTGACCCTACGATTAGCCAACCTGACCTGAGGTACATACCTTTATACGTCGATCTTCCAAGTTTGGACGACCACAAGTATGTAAAACTATGGTATAAAGTCTTGCGAGATCCCCTCGGGCAAGCACTTTTGTTTATAGCGGATTTTGAATCTAACGGAGAAAATAGACATGGCAGATTTCCTAGGGCAACCACTTTTGTTTATAGGAGATTTGTGCTTGGTGGAGATAATGGATATGGTAAAGTGGTTGGGAGCGGGTCTTTTGGGTGTTCAGACGAGCGTTAAGAGACTCGCTGAAGGAGTGATTGAAGCGGGACCCAGCTCAAAGACGAGGACTACGAGGAAGAAATTAAGCATTCGTCCTTAGTTTGCCTAAATTTTTCTAGGAATCTGGCTTGAGCATTCACAATCTTGATACTAAGGCGTAATGGTTAGTGAGAAACCGGCCTACACTCTATTCGATACCGGTGCCTCACACTCATTTGTGTCCGAGGATTTCATAAAAGACGTGGAGGATGTACAGTACTTCACTGGCATAGCCCGACGTGTACGCCTTCCGGATGGCTCGGAGATGATCGCAACTGCCAAGTGCGAGTTGGAGTTATTTATTGATGGGAAGGCCTTTGATACGCCGGCCACGGTTCTGAGAATGCCGGAGTTTGACATCATTTTCGGCATGGCATGGCTGGATTGGCACTTCGCGAGGATCGACTGCGCGGAGAAGCGGATCTATTTGAGACATGGAGACTCTGACGTCATCTTCCAAGGTATTGGCTTCGCGCCTCGCATGATGTTATCTTCCGTCCAGGTTGTAAAAGCTCATATGAAGGGGGACGAGGTCTTCATGATCTGGTTTGAGTTGAAGGAGGAAGCGTTGGAGTTAAAGGATGTACGGGTAGTGCGGGATTTTCCTGAGGTATTTCCTGAGAAGCTACCAGGATTACCTCCGCATTGAGAGGTTGACTTCCAGATCAATCTAGTACCAGGTGCCAAGCCTGTATCCAAGGCTCCGTACAGAATGGCCCCGAAAGAACTAGCAGAATTTAGAGTTCAAATGCAAGAACTAGTAGATTCAGGGTTCGTTCGCCCCAGTTCATCACCATGGGGTGCCCCTGTGCTGTTCGTAAAGAAGAAGGATGGAACCCTGCGATTGTGCATAGATTATCGGGAACTCAATCGATTAATGGTGCGGAACACTTATCCGCTACCTCGGATCGACGAGTTGTTCGATCAATTAGTGGGAGCACATTGGTTCTCTAAACTAGACTTGCGCTCTGGATACTATCAGTTGAGGATACAAGAGGGGGATATTGAGAAAACAGCCTTCAGTTCGAGATATGGTTTGTATGAGTTCACAGTAATGCCGTTTGGGCTCACGAATGCACCTTCGGCCTTCATGAGCCTGATGAACAAGGTGTTTGAACCATACTTGGACATCTTCGTCATCGTTTTCATCGACGACATCTTAGTCTACTCAAAGATGGAGGAGGAGCATGTCGAGCACCTGATCTTGGTTTTGAAGAAATTGAAGGAGCACGCCTTGTATGCCAAGTTTAACAAGTGTGAATTCTGGCTTAAGGACGTAGCCTTCTTGGGGCATGTGATCAGTGGAGCAGGGTTAGCGGTGGATCCAGCTAAGGTGCGGGCCGTGAAGGAGTGGTCGCCCTTGAAGTCGGCGGCTGATGTACGAAGCTTTCTTGGACTTGCTGGCTACTACCGCAAGTTCGTGAAAGGATTTTCCAAGATTGCCCTTCCTCTTACCTCCTTGACGAAGAAGGGTGTGCCATTTGAGTGGACACCTCAATGTGAAGCGGCATTTCAAGAATTGAAAGATAGGCTTACCTCCGCCCCCATCCTTGCACTTCCGTCGGGGAAGGAAGGATTCCAAGTTTACACGGACGCATCATATCAAGGGATGGGAGCGGTGCTGATGCAGCACGGGCATGTGATCGCATATGCTTCAAGGCAGTTAAAGAAACATGAAATCAATTACCCGGTTCATGATTTGGAGTTGGGAGCAGTGGTCTTCGCTTTGAAGGTCTGGAGGCATTACCTATATGGCGTACACTGCGAGATCTTTTCCGATCACAAAAACTTGAAATATGTTCACACTTAGAAGGAGTTGAACCTGAGACAACGGCGGTGGTTGGAATTTCTATGCGACTATGAGTTCACCATGAACTACCACCCCGGGAAAGCGAACTCGGTAGCCGATGCCTTGAGTAGAAAAGTGCCAGGCTCTAGCCCAGAGTCTCGGCTGATGAGCATGGAGTTGGCTCGGATGATCGAGGAGATGGAAATTACTCTAGTATTCGAGGATCCTTCGGCAGAGTATGCGGAGTATTTGGCCAACATGAGCATAATTTGTGATATCCGAGACCGGATTCGGGTGGAGCAAGGAATGGATGCGGCCTTGGCCCCGACAATCAAGGCAATTGAAGATGGGACCACCGATGAGTACACACTAAAAGACGGTCTCATTTATTTTCGTGGCCGACTCTATATTCCCAAGGGCGGCAAAATTCGGGAGGATATCTTGAGAGAGGCGCATTCCTCTCAATATTCAGTGCATCCGGGTATTGCTAAGATGTACGCCGGACTGCGGAAGACCATGTGTTGGCCGGGAATGAAAAAGGATGTTCGCTACTATGTTACACATTGCGAAGCTTGTCAAAGAGTGAAGGCTGAATGCAGGAGTGCCGGTGGTTTGTTGCGGTCGCTGCCCATCCCCGAATGGAAGTTCGAGGATATCTCCATGGACTTTGTTCATGGGTTACCTCATTCCCGCTCCGGGAATGATTCGGTGTGGGTTATTGTGGATCGACTAACAAAGGTGGCCCGGTTCATTCCAATGAAGAAGGAAGCACACGTGGATGTTTTGGTATGCCTTTTTGTGGAGCAATTTGTACGGTATCATGGCGTGCCCAAGACAATTGTTTCGGATAGGGATGGCCGGTTTACATCCAATGAGTCGAAGGCGGTACAGGCGTATTTGGGCTCACGCCTAACCTTTAGTACCGCATTTCATCCACAGACTGACGGGCAGTCTGAAAGGACCATCAGGACACTGGAAGATTTATTGAGGTTATGCGTGCTGGACAGAGGAGAGCCATGGGAAAGGCTCTTGCCCCTGGTGGAATTCTCCTATAATAATAGCCATCAGGCGAGCATCGGCATGGCGCCCCATGAAGCCCTTTACGGAAGAAGGTACAGGACTCCCTTGTCTTGGGTGCAAGATGAAGATCCGAAGGCATTGGGAAACGAATACATAGATGATACTGATGCGGCGGTCAGATTGATACGGGATCGCATGTTGGAGGCTCAAAGTCGACAGGCGAAATATTACAATAAAAAGCACCGGATGGTGGAGTTCCAGGTGGGCGAAAAAGTGTTCCTTAAGATTCGGCCGATGCATGGATTGTCACGGGTGCGGGGAGTGAAAAAGCTCAGCCCAAGGTATGTTGGGCCTTATACTATATTGGAAAGAATTGGCCCGTTGGCCTATCGGTTGGAGTTACCACCGGAACTAGAAAATCTTCACGACGTGTTCCATGTATCGTCGCTTCGAAGAGCACTATTGCGGCCCGACCAATTTATTCCCACTACTGATGGTGCAGTGGCGTCGGATAGATCTTTGCGACTAGAGCCGGTGCGGATTGTTGACAGCGAGACAAGAACATTACGCCGCAAAAGTGTCCCCTTAGTGAAGGTGCAATGGTTGAATCATGGGAAGGAGGAGTACACCTGGGAGCCAATGGATTTGATGCAGCAACGCTACCCGGAGTTGTTTGCCCAAGGTAGTCTTAATTAAAAACGTATGATAAATTTCCTTTTAAGCTTTTTCCACACAGCCTAAGCCTGATTTCGGAGACGAAATCTTTTATTTTGTTTATAGGATTTGTAACGTCCCAAATCGCTCTAGGCCCCTAGTGTGTGTTTTTGAGTCAGGAGGGTTGACGCAAGTCCTGAGAAGTGCAGGGAATTGGGCTGCACTTGTGGAGAAGTGGAGAAACCAGTGCAGAGTGCCTCGGGTGGTGACACGGGTAAGGACACGGGCGTGTCACTACCCGTGTGCGTCGAGTTCCACTCGACAAGCCGTGTCGAGACTGACGGGCTGTGTCGACACCAAGTGACACGGCCGTGTCCCTACCCGTGTGCGTCGAGATGATCTCGACGAGGCGTGTCGAGATCGTCGAGAGTCGTCGAGATCGGGACACGGGTAGTGACACGGCCGTGTCCCTACCCGTGTGCGTCGAGATGATCTCGACGAGGCGTGTCGAGATCGTCAAGCGGGGTCGACACTAAGTGACACGGGTAGTGACACGGGCGTGTCCCTACCCGTGTGCGTCGAGTTGAGCTCGACGAGAAGTGTCGAGATATAACTGAAGATGCACACGGCCAATGACACGGCCAGGCACACGGCCGTGTCATGTGAACACGGGTTGGGACACGGGCGTGTCCCGACCCGTGTCAAACATTGAACCGACATGGAAACCGCCACGGCCGTTTCGCGGAAGCAGGACACGGGTACGGACACGGCCGTGTCCCTACCCGTGTCATATTTTGCTTATAAGGGGCAGAGGAAACCCTAGCCGTTTTCACTCTCATTTCACCCCCTTTCTCCTGTGAGAACTCCTGGTGAGAGGAAAACCGCTGGAGCAAGTTCTACCGGAGGAGATTCACCATCGTCGTGAAAGAGAAGATGCCGCCAAGGAGAACTACGCGATCCATGGCCGGAAATGGTGGTACCGCTGGAGCGAACGTGAGTTTCCTACCCTCTCCCTTGGTGCTAGATCTTAGATATTTAGGAGAGACATCGGTTCAAGAGAGCTTGATGGAGAGGAGAAGATTTCTAGGTTTGGCCATGCTAGGATTTGAATCCTAGATTTTAGATCTCTTCAACCCTTCCCATTTTCTTCAATACGACGATGGGTGAATGGTTTCGTGAGGAGTTTTGGCCTTTGAGGTTGAATAAGGGAGGAGGATATTTCTGGAAAATTTAGGAAGGATCGCTTGAGGAGGAAGACGGACCGATGCCGTCCATTTTTCTTTAAGATGCGCGCAGAATCTGTATTCTGCGCGCAGCGATCTTATAGGCCATTTTCATGTAGGATATGTGCAGATCTGGGATTTTGGCTAAACACGAAAGTTGTAGCCCTTGGAAATACCTTTCCAACGAGTGGTTGCACGACTTCAGGTGATGTCTGTGGCCTCGGGAAAACCTAATCGAGTTTGCTGCCCGGCAATTCCTGTACACAGAAATTGTGTTCTGTGCGCAGTGAAATTTGAAGCCGATTTCGAGTAAGTTTTTGTCAGATCTGTGTTGTGACCTGAATATGAAAGTTATAGATCATGAAAAGATCTTTCCAACGAGGGGTTACACGCCTCAACCGGATTCCTGTAACTTCTGGAAACTCCGGTCGAAGTTGCTGTCCAGACTATTCCTGCACTTAAAAATTTGGGTTTATAACATTTGGATTTGGATTCGGAGAAACTAATATTACAGGTAACCCTGAGGCTTGGATAAACTCTTATGAATAATTA
Organism: Platanthera guangdongensis; assembly: GCA_039583875.1. Classification (NCBI taxonomy): domain Eukaryota; kingdom Viridiplantae; phylum Streptophyta; class Magnoliopsida; order Asparagales; family Orchidaceae; genus Platanthera; species Platanthera guangdongensis. Next base: position 123,011,459 of record CM077152.1, on the reverse strand, counting down.
ATTCAGTTGCATAAATGATGAAGATTATTAATCGGATTCTATGTGATCGAATTGTAAGATAGTATACTTGAATGATTTGACTTGTTAGAAGTTAGTAGATTTTTATACATGTGCATCTTGATATATTGTGTTGAAATCACCTGATATGACATATAGAAGGATAACTCATGGCCATGTGAATGTTGAATAGTGGATCGAATTTGGTAGTCCAATACTTAGAGTGTTGTCTTCCTATGGGTAGTATTGTGTAAGTTTGTAAGTGCGGTGTTGACCGCCACTTGTTATGGTTGTGTTGAGATAAGGTATGGATGGATGTTTGGGCTGTGTCCTCGTGTTTACTTCCGAGGCCCCTTCCATGATATGTTGATGTGGTATGTGCATGTGGTGTGAGTCGACACGCGGTGTCGTAATCCTGGGTTAAGGATAGTGTGGCAGGTCTACGGGCTCGCCAGTCGTCACACCGACGGGAGTCGGCAGTTAGACTTGGTCGGTTTGGGCTGTGTCCTCGGTGTTCACGTCCCGAGGCCCCTCCGACCATGTGAACGGTTGGGCTGTGTCCTCGTGCTTTCTTCCGAGGCCCCTTCTGGGTCACGCAAGGACAGTTCGGGCTGTGTTCTTGGTGCACATCTACCCAAGACCCCGCTGGGCCATAGTACGCAGGGGCTCCGCTGTTGTGTTCTTAGCGTTGAGGCGTACGGAGGCCTAGGTGAAGTAGTGTGATACCCGCCTAGTAGTAGAAGTGCCCGTTCTACTGTCACCGCCTGGCCACGGCGGCTAATGCCTGAGAGGTTAGCTACCTGCTCGAAAAGTGGGAACTATAGTCTGTGTCGACATAGCAATTGCATGGGTGTGCATGGGTGAGTCATTGCATAGCATTCATAGCATTTCATACATTGCACCACAAGATCCTCATCGTATAAGTTTGTATGGGCACTCGTATACGATGAGTTACTTTTATGTAACCCGATCCTTAACTTATAAGTTTGTATGGGCATTCTTATAAGTTAAGTTACTTTCCTGCTGTTACTTATACTTGCTAGTTTAGTGTAGCTCTTTCATATATGCTGACTATGATGCTGTTACTCTTACACTACTGCCACTTGCTTGTACTTCCTTTACTTGCTTACTTGTTATATACTATACTCTTGTTCCTTTTCTCCGCCCGGTGCCGAGGAGTCGCCGGGGGAGCAGATGTGAAACCACTTAGTCGTTTCGACTAATGGTTGCTACATCTTCCTTTTTAGGAGGTCACGCCGCAGGTAGAGCAGCCGCAGACTACGCCGCAGGACAGCCAGGCCAGGACGACAGGGCCTGATGTGACGGTGACGTCGATACCGTCTGTTACTGATGTTAGTGTTTTGCTTACTCTGATGTAGCCCGTTTGGGCAATGTTTAGCTGTACTCTGATATATGGTAGAAGCATGTTTTAGCTTCTCATTATTGATGTATTTGGACATTATAACTTAGTGTGGATTTGACTTCTGGATGTTTATTTATTTGGTTGGGTTGGCATGATTTATTGATATTGTTGTAGCCGGCGGGATAGGCGTCTTGTGGTACAGGTTAGCCCGTGTGGTAATGCTACCGCAAGGCGGCTGTTCCGGGCATAAGACTCCCCCTTCGTGTCGTGTTTTGGGATCCGGGTAAGGGGGTCTTACACTCTCTCTCTCCAACTTCTTCTTAGATCTTCTCACGAAAATCTCCTGTATTATTACTTCTATCTGTATTGATCAGAATCTGTATTCTTCAATGATTGATCATCTCTTTCTGTTGAAGGAGAATGCCTTTATATATTCTTCCTCCATGGTAGCCAGCTGATCCAGTTTCTAACAACCTTCTGACAGGTCTGACAGTAGTAGTTTACTGGTTAGAAATGGCAGCTGTCAAGTCATCCAGTCACTTCTTGAAATCATTATCTCTGTCTGAAAGTGTCGAGACTGAACTTCATTATGTGTCGACACAATTCGACTAAGTGTCGACACAAGTGGACTAAGTGTTGACACTAGCCTTGGTGGTGTCGACACAACTCCTTTTGTTGTTGTAACAGCTTCTCGACACAGCTTCTTTAGAATGTGTCGACACTAATTGAGTGTGTCGACACAAACACTTCTTCACTTTAACTTTGCTAAAACATTGCTGCGTGTCGACACAAGTCCAGTGTGTCGACACAGTTGATGTCGAAAAAGTCTTCTGTGTGTCGACACTGCCTCTTGGTGTCGACACAATTGATGTCGACTATACTTCTCTATGTGTCGACACTGCCTCTGGGTGTCGACACAGTTGATGTTGACAATGCTTCACTGTGTGTCGACTGATCTTCACTGTGTGTCGACCCATTCCTTCTGGTGTCGACACAGTTGATTCTGGTGTCGACATAGCGTTTCCAAGTGTCGACACAATTAACTCTAAGTATCGACACAGCTATTCTCCAGTGTTGACATTGACCTTCATAAGTGTCGACACTGGTTCTCTAGAATGTCGACACATGGAATTAGAAATTTTTCTGCATTTCCTGCAATTACTTAACCTGCACATATAAACTCAAAACACATCAAATACACCTTGATGTATATCATTGAGTAGGATGAGGCTTCTTCAAATCTGGTACACATTTTCCAATGTACCCAACAATCTCCCCCTATTTGGAGAAGTCATAACCCTTAGTCAATGATATACACCATTCATAACAAATACACATTTTGATGTATAACAATATTATATGATAGGGTAAATACTTAAAACAAAACATAAAAGATATTTCATCACAGAATAAGTATGCTAACACAATGAGCATTCATTATAGTTTTGTTTCAACTACCAAAAGTTTCTTTAATCAAAAGTTTACATGGAATTTAACACAAAAGATTACAAAGATGTAAACTTAAGAAAATCTAATCTAAGGCTGCTCTGGCTCCTTGATGACAATGCCCTTGCCTGATTGAATCTTGGCTTGAACTGGAACATCAGAGTCATCAGCAGGCATCTTGCCCTTTTGATCTTTCTTCTTTAGCTCTTCAACCCTTATCTTTTGTCTTTCAAAATAATGATAAGGCTTTGGGAAATATTTGCTAGGCTCCTGTGCATTAGGAGGTAGCTTCCCAAGTTTTGCCTTCCTTCTATACTATACAATAGCTTCTTGCATGGCTTCATGTTTTCTCCACTCTTGTTTAGAGTACCATTTGCCCCTCTCTAGGGTATTGTCATTTGCAGCTTTCCAAGCAGTTAGTATAATATTTCTAGAAGTTGGGCTCCACTGCTCAAAATCTGGCTTTAACTCAGCCTGTCCTCTGAATCTCTTCTTTGACAATAGAGCTTCTTACTCTTTCAAAAATGCCTCTGACACAGGCTTATCTACTTTCTCAATGATAATATTTTTATTACCCTCTGGAGGGCTATACATTGATTGTACTTCTTGATGTATCATCTCAAAATCTGCTGGAGGATAAATTACTTGAGCAACTTCAGCTTGTTCACCTTCAAAATCAGCAGGATGCACTCCAGATTCAGCTACATTGTCATCATCACACAGGGGTGGATATCCAAGTGTGGCTATGATGTTATTGAAAATCCATTTAGCATGGTCAGATCCAGCTTTGACGAAAACCCTCTCCCCCTTTATGACTTCTCTGGCTACATGATCTCTGAGATCATCCTTTTGGAATCTGACTTGTTCATCCATGAAATTGACTCCATCTTTATAGAATGCCTTTAATTTCAGTAGTTATCCATAAATAGTCTTTTGAGAGTCCTGAATAGCTGTTTGTACAGCTGCTATTGCTTCCTGAAATTTCTTATCAAACTCTGCCTTGACTGCAGTCCTTGCTTCAGTTTGAGCAGTAGCAAGATTCTTCATCTCAATAACAATCACATTATATGATTCAATCAGATTTTCATTCATTCTAATCTGATTATCTAGTACATATCCTTGTTTTACAGCCATATCATCCACTTGAGTCTTTATCTTTTCCTGATGAGTAGCTAGGTAAACAACAACATTCCCACCTTTGTGGAAACAATCAGTCATTTCCTTTTTATTTTGATTAACTTCAAATCTTATTGACTTTATGTCCTGAGCCAGATCAAATTGAAGTGACTAATGGCCTTCATCCATATATTTTTCTAGAGCCTTCCTTTGCTCATCCATTTTGATCTGCAAGGCCACCAAAAATGAGTTGTAATCAGCTGTTGGGGCAGGTTGTGGAGCAACAGTTTGTAAAGCCTTCTTGTAGCTTTGGCTTCTCCTTTTGAAGACCATAAGCTTCCTCTTATTAGCTCTTAAAGCTTCTTCATCCTCAGAAGCTGAGGTGCTAGCTATGTCAACCATGTCCTTAGGACTAGGAGGCAATTCCTTCGCAGTCCTTGGTAGCTCCCCCTGAGTACTTTGCTCCTCCATTTTAGTTTTAGTTTGCTCCTCCTCATTTCTTGCAGTCTCCCCATGAGACTTTACATGCTCCCCCTCAAGGTTAGCTTGCTCTCCATCAAAAATAGTTTTCTCCCCCTCAAAACCAGCATGCTCCCCCTCAATATCTGGAAACAGCTCTTCTAAGGTAAACTCTTGTTGAGAAGGATCTTGAGGTACCACAAACTCAGGATCAATATCAGTAGCAACAGATGTACCCTCCATGATTACATCTTGTGGTTGACTGTGTAGTTGTGTTGGCTGGTCAACATCAATCAAAAAGTGAGTTAGTGTCTCATCTTTATCAATAAGAATTGATTGATTCACCTCTTGAATTACCTCAAGGATTGTTTGGTTTGCCATTTCACTATCCAAGTGAGTAGGCACTTCCTCATGGTGAGGCTCCCCCTGCACTTGTGCATCATCTGCAGTATCTTGTGCAGGAACTTCTTGTGTTGTAGATTTCTCAGGAACCTCTTGCCTTTCCTCATCAGGCATATCCTTAATTAGGACTCTATCCCATCTTGAGATAATCTTAATGTCCATCTTCCTCATGTGGTTAATTTTAGAACCAGCAGCTTGGTCCATTACTTCAGGAATGATTCCAGCTAAGTACAGACTCATTATCCTACCCAGATTGGGCTTCTTCAGACTTTCCTTAATCTTTTCAAAAATCACTGCTGACCAGTCAATGTTTAGTCTGTAGATGATCCTTGTCATTAAGCTGAACATATGAGATGATATCCTATCATGCCCACCTGGCTTGCACAGAATCACCTTTCCTACCACTTCAGACAAGAACTTGCCTTGCATATTCATTCCTTTTCTGTTAAATACTGAGCCAATCTTCATGGTTGAATCTAGTCCACACCATTGCAGTGCTTCTCTTAGCTTAGAAGCAGGTACATCTTATTCCTCTTGAGTTCTAGGTAGATGTAGAACTTTCCTTAAACTCTTCATAGTTAGTTTAACTTTCACCCCATGAACTGCAGACTTGATCTTGAGTCCAATAGAATCCAACATAGCTGCACCATAGAATTTGAGTACTTCCTTCTTCAAAATCTTGGTTGGCTCAAAAACTAAATACTCCAACCCATTCTCAGTAATTAGGGTTACAACATCCTTAATTTCTGGTTCCGCATGGTCAAATGCATCGCGTACTAGCTCATATCCTTCATTGATGTTCTCCTCGAGCTTTGGCGCCATTAGGGTTTAGAGAAATCTTGAATTTAGATGAGAGAGATGTCGACACAAAGTTTTGGTCTCGAAACTATTGAGAGCGTGTCGACAAACAATGTTGAAGACCTATTTATACCTTTCTAAAAACGAAGGTGAAAAGGCGCGTCAACAATTACTGAATGTGTCGACACTGTTGAAAAGTGTCGACACAGACTACTTAAGTCTCGACAACAGTGTTGACTTATATGTGTCGACACTAATTATGATGTGTCGACACAAATACATCTGCGCTCGACGATTAGTCGATACTCTACTCGATGAAATCTGTATTAATCCTAAGTGTCGACACCACTACTGGATGTGTCGACACCTACTCTGTATGTGTCGACACTACTTCTCTGAAGTGTCGACACCAACTTTCTAGATGTGTCGACATCATTTCTCTTGTATGTCGACACCACTACTATGTGTCGACACAGACAACTCCTTGTGTCGACACCATTTTACTTAGCCAAATTTTGTGAAACTAATCTATGTTCAACATGCTTAATTCAATTTTAAACTTATTGAATTTAGTTTCATTTAAAGGCTTAGTAAACATATCAGCAATTTGATTATCTGTTTTGACATATTCTAGTGAAATGTCTTCTTTCTCTACATGTTCTCTAAGAAAATGGTATCTAATTTCTATATGCTTAGTCCTACTATGTGAGACAGGATTATTAGCTATAGAAATTGCACTTGTAGAATCACAAAGCAAAGGTGTTCTACTTACTTGAATACCATAGTCTTCTAGCTGGTGCTGAATCCACAAAAGTTGTGCACAGCAGCTTCCTACAGCAACATATTCTGACTCAGATGTAGAGATTGCCACACTGGTCTGCTTCTTACTGCTCCAAGACACTAGTCTTCCACCTACAAATTGACAGGTGCCTGTAGTACATTTTTTATCTTCCTTGCAACCTGCAAAATCTGCATCTGAATAACCTGTCAGTAGAAAATCTCCATTCCTAGGGTACCAAAGGCCTAGATAAGGTGTGCCCTTAAGATATCTCAAAATCCTTTTGACTGCAGTCAGATGAGATTCTTTAGGGCATGCTTGGTACCTAGCACAGACATATGTAGCATACATGATATCTGGTCCACTAAGAGTCAAATACAGAAGGGATCCAACTATCCCTCTACACAAAGTTTCATCTACAGGTTTCCCTGCATCATCTTTGCTTAGAGACATACTTGACCCCATAGGAGTTTTCATGGTAGTGGATGATTTCATACCATACTTCTTTATTAACTCTAGGGTGAACTTAGACTGGCATATGGACAGGCCATCTTCAGTCTATCTTACTTGGAGACCAAAGAAGAACTATGTTCTCCCATACTGCTCATTTCAAATTTTCCTTGCATAAGTTTTGCAAACTTTCTGCAAAGATTACTTTCAGTAGACCCAAATATTATGTCATCTACATATATTTGGACTAGGATAATCTTTCCTTTAGATTCCCTAAGAAATAGAGTCTTGTCTATTTTCCCCCTTGAGAATTTGTTCACAATGAGGAAACTAGACAGGGTTTCATACCAATCCCTTGGGGCTTGTTTTAACCCATACAATGCTTTCCTAAGTCTATAAACATAATCAGGTTTGAGAGGATCAACAAAACCTGAGGGCTTCTCTATATAGACTTCTTCCTTTAGATTTTCATTTAGGAAAGCAGACTTTACATCCATTTGAAATACCTTAAAGCCTTGATATGTTGCATAAGCAAGGAACATCCTAATTGCTTCCAGTCTTTCTACTGGGGCAAAGGTTTGATCAAAGTTAATACCTTCTTCCTGCCTATACCCTTTTGCAACAAGTCTTGCTTTATTCTTCACAATGATCACATTCTCATCCAATTTATTCCTAAAGATCCACTTTTTCCAATGATGTTGTGGTCCTTGGGTTTAGGAACTAGCTTCCAGACCTTGCATCTTCTGAACTGATTCAGCTCCTCTTGCATGACATCAATCCAATGTGGGTCTAGAACTGCTTCTTCAAATTTCTTTGGTTCCACTTGTGATAGGAAACTGGAGTAAAGAACTGTGCTCGGATTCCTGCTTCTTGTTTGCACTCCTTGTCTTGGATCACCAATTATCTGATTTACTGGATGATCCTTTAAGTGTCTATTAGCTGGAGGTTGTCTATCTCTAGGTTGTACACCTCCAGCCTCTTCATGAAGCTGCACCTCTTGGTTTTCTTCAGCATTTGGATAGTCTTGTACTCCCCCTAGATAGTAGCCACCATTTTCCACTTCCTGATTTGTAGTAGAATCCACTGTAATGGTAAGCTTGTTCATTCTCTCATTTAAACTTGTAGAACTATAAGCAGTACTTGGCAACTCACAGTTAATCAGTCTTGTTTCATCAAAGACTACATGTACAAACTCTTCTACAACTTGAGTAATCAAGTTGTAGACTCTATAAGCCTTACTATTGTTGTTGTACCCAACAAATATCCCATCTTGGGATTTGGCAGCAAACTTGGTTAGATAAAACTTGCCATTGTTAAGTATATAGCACTTGCAACAAAAGATCCTAAAATAGGATAAGTTTGGTTTTCTGCCCTTCACAATCTCATAGGGAGTCTTTTTGTGGCTCTTGGTGATAGTAGCCCTATTGATAAGATGACATGCAGTGTTTACTGCCTCAGCCCAGAAATATTCTGGGAGAGAAGTGTCACTCAATAGAGTTCTACCAGCCTCTATCAATGTTTTATTCTTACTTTCATTAATATCATTTTGCTGTGGTGTTCTAGGTGAGGAAAATTCTTGAAAAATCCCAAATTCTTCACATAGTCTTGTCATACTTTCAGATTGAAATTCAGTACCATGGTCACTTCTGATTTTGACCACTGTACTGTCCAACTCATTCTGAATATGTTTAACAAAACTATATAAGATAGTTGGGGTTTCAGATTTTTGTCTTAGAAAGAACACCCAGGAATATCTAGAATAGTCATCAACCACCACAAAAGTGTAGACCCTCCTACCTAGACTATGAACAGGCATAGGACCAAATAGATCCATATGCAAGAGGTAAAGACACCTCACTGAATCCTTGTTTTCAAGGCTATGAAAGGTGGATTTTGTCTGCTTGCCTTTTTGACAAGATGATCATATCCCATCCTTTATACACGTAACTTGAGGACCATTCCTCACTAAATCTTTGCTAAAGAGTTGGCCAATAGTCTTATAGTTAAGATGAGCCAGCCTCTTGTGTCATTTAACATAATGTGAGACTCTTTCATAAGCTACAAGACAAATAGGAGAAATATTGTTCTCACACTCAAATTTAAGACAGTAAACATTTCTCTTTCTATATCCTGTCAATATGACCTTTTGATCACTTGACCTTTTGATATGACATCCATTCTTAATAAATGAAATGTGATATCCTAAATCACTCAACTGACTTATGCTAATAAGGTTGTGTTTCAAACCCTTCACATAGGCCACTTGAGAGATAGTAATCTGGTTATTAGAAATGTTACCAAATCCTTTGATGATTCCTTTTTCTGAACCGCCAAATGTTACTTTAGGGCCATCCATGATAGGTGTGTAGTCCTTCAGCAACCCCCTTGTTCCAGTCATGTGCCTGGAACATCCACTGTCCAAGTACCATATTGGGGTATGGCAGCTTGGACTCACCTGCAACACAGATTACTTAACCTTAGAATCCAAATAACTTTTGGGTCCTTATTATAAGTTAGTCTGCACTTTAACAAACCTACCTGTAGCACTTTTAGCAGGAAGATTTCTACTCTCCTTGACACTAGAATTGTGCCAACAATCTAAGTCAAAGTGGCCTACCTTGCCATAACACCAGCACTCAAACTTGTTGTACCTTTGTTTAGGTACAACCCTAGCTGAACTGTCTACAACAGGTTTCTTGTTTTGTGCTGGGGCTTTGCCTTTAGATTTGGACCTAGCAGTCCATGCAGTTTTCTTAAATCCTAACCCAGCTTTACCCTTTTGAGGTACAAACACATCAATCAAGGGTAATACAGATTTAGGTTTTGAAAAACTTGCAACTATGTCCTTCTCTTTCTGGAGTCTAGTCTCCAGACTTCTAATCTAATCATTCTTGAATATGATTGTGCCCATTTGAATAACAGTTATGTTTTTCAATCTGGTAATCTCATTCAGTTTTTGATCCAGTATTTTCTCTGAATCTGTTGCAGCCATCTTAAGATCTGCAATTTCCTTAGCCTGAGATTTGACCAGGTTTTTGCTCTTATTAAGTGCCTACAATAAATCTCTATATTCATCTAGCAGCTGATGAATATCACCTTTAGACTCAGACTCATCCACATCACTTGATGCAGATGTTGCTGACTCTGACTCAGTACTGCAATCTGAAAGACATTGTACCTTACTAGGACCAGGCTGATCCTGGCATTTGTCTTCTTTTGACACAGCCATCTGTCCCTTGCACTGATGGCCTTCTTGTTCATATATAGATTTCAGCACCTGGAGAAAATCTTCTTCTTCATCTGCTGTATATAGACTAATGTAGGCCTCAGCTTCAGATTCTGACTCTGAAGTAGATTGGTCTGACAAGGTCTTCTCCTTCTTAACAACAAAGGATTTCTCCTTCTTACTTTGGTGTTGACACTTCTTCTTATCTGCAGTCTCTTTTCTTTTGTCTGGACACTCAGCCACTACATGTCCAGGCTTATTACAGTAGTAGCAAACAATCTTTGATGTTGTAGACTTGTTTGGCTTGGACTTGCTCCTGTCTTTCCTGGATGACTTCCTCTTTTTTTAGTAATCATCCTTAGGCTTCGATGTGGAAGGCTTAGACTTCCACTGCTTCTTCTTCAGAAATCTCTGAAACTGCCTTGTGAAGGCAGCAGAATCTTCATCTGAGTCACTGCTTTCAGAACTTTGGTTATCAGATTTATCTGAAGGTGTTTCAGCAACTATCATAGGAGGTGATGGATACATCCTCCTATTTTTCCTAGTGGCTTCAACCTTAAAGGCCGCAGACTTGTCTTTATGCTTCCCTTTTGTACTCTTCTCTTCCTCTTTCTTAGCCATAAGTTGCATCTCATATGACAGTAACTTTCCAAACAAGGTTGGAGGAGAAATATTTGCAAGTTTGACCACTTCTCTAATGGCACAAATCTTAGTGTCTCAATCCTTTGTCAGGGATCTTAGGAATTTATCATTTAGTTCGTAGGTACTAAAGATTCTTCTATAGGACATCAGCTCATTAACTATTCTATAGAACTTTTTGTAGCACTCAGTTATACTGTCAGACTTTCCTTGTCTGAAACTCTCATACTCCTGGTTTAGCATAGATTTTCTATCTTGTCTTACTTCTTCAGAACCTTCCATGTAGACTATCAAAGTATCCCACATTTCCTTTGAAGTCTTGCAGTGAATCAAATTTTGAAATGTAGAATCATCTATGGCACTTACTATGATATTCTGGGCCCTCTTATCCATAGTTGCCAAGATGATCTCATCCTTGGTCATCTCTGAATAATCCTTGGGAATTCTTTAGTTAGCATCTATAACTGAAATCTTCATAGGAATATAAGGACCTTCTTTTACTGTGATATAGATCCTTGGATTAGAAGCCTCCATAAACAGCCTGACCCTTTCTTTCCAGATGCTAAATATTTCCTTTCTGCATATAGGTAGTGTCATAGAACCTAGTTCCTTATGATTCTCTCCTGAACCCATATTCTTGATTTCTTGAATCTGAATCTGCCTTAGGGATCTAACTCTGACTGTTAAGTCCTTCTTTGATTAACCTCCCTCTGATACCACTTAAAAAAATTTGTGTCTAACCACCTAGAGGGGGGGGGGGGTGAATAGGTGTAATTTTTCTTTTGCTTTAAATACAGAAAATCTGTTCTGTAATTTAAGCAGCGATTGCAAATTCTACAGCTAACAGCACATCAATCACAGAAACAATCATTCACATAGTCCACAGAGTATTTATAGTGATTCCCCAAGGTCTAGGTACATCCACTTTCCCCCTTCGCTTATCTAGCAGTGTACTAGATTCGGCCTAACTTCTGCACTTCACCTTAAATCCTCAGATCTTACATCTCAGAACCCCAAATAGGTTCCTACAACTTAGAGTATATCCACACTCCTACAACTCAGGGCAAATGCCCTACATCAGCCTTCAACAAGGCCTACACTCAGAGATCACAATCTCATACACATCAGGCTCACAGCCCTACCACTCAGAGAAAATATTCTCCTACACTCAGCCTTTATATAATAGGCTTACAATCTCAGATCTATAAAGATCCTACAAAAATTTGATTAAATAAAGTAAATAACCACCACCCTGACAAAGAGAGAAGGGATGGATGGCTTCTTGATGAGTTCTTGGAAGAACTTGATGGCAGAGCACAACCTCTCTTAGCTTTCTTCAAAGCTTCTTGAATCTGAACTCAGTAGGGTTGAACTCTTGAGAAGTTGATCTTCAATCAGCTTCTGACTTGAGATTCAGATCTCAATCTGAATCTTTCTTGGCAGCCTGGTTCAGCAACTGCACTTCTTGGATGGAGCTCTCTCTCTCCAACTTCTTCTTAGATCTTCTTACGAAAATCTTCTGTATTATTACTTCTATCTGTATTGATCAGAATCTGTATTCTTCAATGATTGATCATCTCTTTCTGTTGAAGGAGAAAGTCTTTATATAGTCTTCCTCCATGGTAACCGGCTGAACCGATTTCTAACAACCTTCTGACAGTTCTGACAGTAGTAGTTGACCGGTTAGAAATGGCAGCTGTCAAGTCATCCAGTCACTTCTTGAAATCACTGTCTCTGTCTGAAAGTGTCGAGACTGAACTTCATTATGTGTCGACACAATTAGACTAAGTGTCGACACAAGTGGACAAAGTGTCGACACTAGCCTTGGTGGTGTCGACACAACTCCCTTTGTTGTTGTAACAGCTTCTCGACAGAGCTTCTTTAGAATGTGTCGATACTGATTGAGTGTGTCGACACAAACACTTCTTCACTTTAACTTTGCTAAAACTTTTATGTGTGTCGACACAAGTCCAGTGTGTCGACACAGTTGATGTCGACAAAGTCTTCTGTGTGTCGACACTACCTCTTGGTGTCGACACAATTTATGTCGACTATACTTCTCTGTTTGTCGACACTACCTCTGGGTGTCGACACAGTTGATGTTGACAATGCTTCACTGTGTGTCGACTGAGCTTCACTGTATGTCGACACATTCCTTATGGTGTCGACACAGTTGATTCTGGTGTCGACACAGCCTTTCCAAGTGTCGACACAGTTAACTCCAAGTGTCGATACAGCTTTTCTCCAGTGTAGACACAGGCCTTCATAAGTGTCGACACTGCTTCTCTAGAATGTCGACACATGGACTTCGAAATTTTTCTGCATTTCCTGCAATTACTTAACCTGCACATATAAACTCAAAACACATCAAATACACCTTGATGTATATCATTGAGTAGGATGAGGCTTCTTCAAATATGGTACACATTTTCCAATGTACACAACACCTACCCGCTGCTGGGAAGTGGGAGCTGGAAGGTATGAGGCGGACTGCGACGAGAATCCGCGGAGTCCCCCGCTGCTAAACTGAGCGCCCTAAGGGTGCGAGCTTGAGAGTGCCTGCTGAGTCTGCAGAGTCCGCACGAGGCTATGCGGTCTGGGACTGCCTTGAGGTGATTCTGCTGCCTGGCGAGCTGGAAGGAGTCTGCCGCTACTGCAACAAGCCAACAGACTGAGGAGGAGTTGACCCTACTGCTGGATAGAAGCGGGTGCTGGGGGAGAGGAATGGAGGGAGGCATAGTGAGTCCGCTGAGTCCGCGGAGTCCGCGCCTGCTGCTAAGCTGAGTCCGCCTATGTTGGGACAGAGAGGCTCGCTGAAGTTGTTGGTGGTTCACCAATGAAGGCGGACTGGAAGTCTTGATCGCATTTCGAGTCCACCGAGCTTGCGAGGAACAGGGTATTGATGCAGATCTTCGTGGGTAGCCTGAGAGAGATTGTCCGCGCTCTACAGGAGGATTGAAGGAGTTGGCTGCCCATGCTTCTGGTGGCCAAGGGTTGAGCGACATGCCGGACTGACGAGGCAGTCCACACGTGTTGGCGAAGAAGTTGAGGTAGCTGGCTGGTTGGCTGGCTGCGGGCAGGTCGCCACTGTTATTTTGGCGGTTTGAGCGGTCCGATCTTCTTGAAGAGCGACTTGCAGGAGCGGGCTAAGGGAGTCCAATTCCTGCAATAGACGCGACCTATTGCCGGCCTGGGCAGACATGGAACCGAGTCCGGCAAAGAAAGGCCTGCGGAGACAAGCTTGCGGTTAAGCTGAAAAAGGGCATGGCCTGCAGAGGCGTACCGTAGAAGCAGTCCGCGGCCGCTGCCGACCAAGGAAAGGCGCGCGGCCTGGGCAGTCAGACCACTGAGACCGCCCAAGCCGTGCGACTTGAGAGGACATGGAAAAATCACTCCGCCCAACCTAAGAAGCGACCTCTAGGAGGAACATGGAGGAGGCTGCTATAGTGAGCTGGCTGCCTTGGGAAGGATCGCCGATTTCGGGGTTAACATAATCCCCGCACTTTTTAAGTTCCGAATAGAACTTCGAAAAAGTTGGAGACCCACGAAAATCGTGATCCACCCCAAAGGAAAGAGAAGGGGGAAAGGAGAGATAGAACATGATGCCTCTCCTTATAAGGTTCCCAATGCCTGTCTTTTTCCTGCGGAGGAAAAGTTAGTATGGGCATGTATGGGAGGTACATTTTCTGTGTACCTGGGTTTTCCTTTGCAAAACGAAGAATATGTGTCTTCTACTGAGTTCTGCAAAATGAAAGTGAGAGAAAAACACAGAAGCATAATAACTTGCAAGTACCTGATGGAGGCTTGCAAGCGTTTGCTGCTTTCTGCAAAAGAGAAGTTACAAGCAAATATGAGATATAAAAGTATCTTGCAAGTACCTGTGAAGGAACTTGCAATTGTTCGCTGTTCTCTGCAAGAAAAGAGTTAGGAGCAGGTAAAACATGTGAAAGTAGCTTGCAAGTACCTGTGAAGAAACTTGCAAGTGTCTGCTGATCTCTGCAAGAAAAGAGTAAGGAGCAGACAAAATATGAAAGCTACAAGTAACTAGATGAGGCTTGCTGGTGTTAACTGTTAATCTCTGCAATAAAAGTGTTAGGAGCAGACAAAATATATGGGAGAAGCTTGCAAGTACCTGGGAGGAGGATTGCAAGTGTCTGCTAATCTCTGCAAGAATAGAATTAGCAGCAGACAAAATATGAAAGTAGCTTGCAAGTACCTGTGAAGAAACTTACAAGTGTCTGCTGATTACTGCAAAGAGAAGAGTTAGAAGTAGACACAGTATATGAAAGTAACTTGCAAGTACCTGTGAAGAAACTTGCAAGTATCTGCTGATCTCTGCAAGAAAAGAGTTAGAAGCAGGTATGGATGAAAAAATTACACTACAAGTACCTGGACGTGTCTTACATGTGCCTACTAATCACTACAAAGAGAAGAGTGAGCAGCAGACATATTATAATGGACTATGCTGCAAGTACCTAGATGAGGCTTGCAAGGCAAGGTCAGTATCTGCTGATCTCTGCAAAATGAGAGTTAGAAGCAGACATAATATAATGAGCTAAGCTGCAAGTACCTGAGCGGAACTTGCGAAAGTTGACTGTTGATGAGATATGGTCGATATGACCAAATGGCAAAGAAAATGCCTGATGAACTCTGCTGATAATTTGAATGAAGATCAAACCAGGATAGTAATCTTCTTGCTCTATTAATGGTGTCATCTATATCATGAAGTCCAGATCAATAAGTTGAGTGTTAACTGTTGATATATTGGGATAGTTATGATCACATTAGCAGAGAAAAAGTTTGACGAATTCTGCCAATCTTAACTAGATTGCAATAGCATGTCTTGATGATCAAGGAGAGTAAGATTCTTTGAACAATGTTTGATGCCATTAGCATTTAATAAGAGCAATGAATAGATTGATGAATCATCATCCGATAGAGCTTAAGCAAGCAGTGCATAAAAGATGAGAGTAAGAGAGCTTGTATAGGTTATCATCTGGTAGAGATTAAGCATGCAATGCATATAAGATGAGCACAAGCAAAGTGAATGTTGCAAATCCTTTTGGTAGGTTAGATTAACCTGTTCACCTGTGAAATAGGCAGTTGATAACAAAGAGCACTGGCTATACTCCCTTGATAGAGCACAAAAGGGAGACATGCGCAAAATCCTAAGAAGGAAGCGGTAGATGCACCACTCTCTTGCTTCGGGTACAATCATCACTGATCAATGAGATCAGTGGAATTGTGGTATCCCGCAAAGGCACAGATCGAGAGTACCGTAGAGTCTTCGTCCATCACAGTCATGAGATGATCTAAGAGAAAAGGCTACAATTGGTCACCATTTCTTGTCACCCAAAGATCATCGTAACTGTAATGTATCCTTAACGAAGCACATCAGAGCTAACACATGGGGCTCCCCTAACACACACTCTGTGTCAGATGCCGGATAGGATCCAAAGTCTGAAGCCCAACATTGTAGATTGAACGGCTCCCACTGCAAATACGCGGACACCCCCCACTGTATGTGGTCATAGCGGTTGTGCCAGAGAACAATCTACGGAGGGAGCATTCCAGACTTGGCGATATTCCATTGGTGTAGTGATCTCTTTGGCAAAGAGAAAAATAGAGGAGGAAGCATCACAAGAAGGGAACTGTGTCAGTATGAGATCCCTGATGAAATCTTTATTGAAAAGCAGGAAGGAGCACTTAGAAGTGCTTGGAGATGAAAATGTTTGAAAGAATAAGAGTAAGAGATAACCCATAATGGTTGTGATAAAATTTGGAGGACTATGAAGTCCTTTGCCGGCTTAGAATAACCTTCCAAGCTCACCCATATCATCAACATCGAATGTTTCAATGGCTTTACGAATAATGAGGAGAGGAGGCTCTTCGACTAGGCTCACTCCTTTTGAGCTGCAAGGAATGTCTGTAACTTCTTTACCCTTTGAGGTTGCTGGATCAGGGCGATCATCTTTAGGAAGCAGATCACACATCTTACCCTGATGGAGCATCCTTTGCAATAGTCGGCGGAGTGCTCGGCAGTTCTCAGTCAAGTGGCCTGACTCTTTGTGGAACTCGTAGTATGGTTCAGAGTCCTTTGATCTTTGATCAGCTGGCCTATAAGGCTTCTTGTAATTAGCCCTGTCTTTCATAACTTGGCTCAAATGTAGCATGACTTCATCTAGTTCGGACTCGTGCAAGTCATTGCCTTACAGTTGATAAACTGCAACTGTTTGAGAAGATGGAGCTGGTGGTAGTAGCAGCTGATCTTGAGCACGATCACGGCTCGAGAAGGGATATAGATCGCGTTGAAATCTTCTTCCCCTTCTCGAGTGAGTTGGGAAATCTTTCCGGGGTTATCTCGGAGGATACTTGCGAGGAGGAGAGTCTTTCTCTGAAAGAATCCTGGAGACGAAGCCTGGGTTACTCTTTTCACCTCGGATGTATGAGTTGGCTAGAGCAATCAACTCTTGGTACAATCTCAGTGCCCGGACATTGGCTTCAAACTTGAGCGGCCCTTCACAAAGACCGTGGATAAGAGCCACTCGATACATTTCTTGGTCAGCAATCTCAATGTCTAAGATTTCTCTTTTGAATCGATCAACGAACTGAGACCAAGTTTCATTCCCACGCTGTTTGATCTCAAAGAGGGCTTCAGGACCGCGCTTTCTCTTGGTTGAGGTAGAGAATCTGAGCAAGAACTCCCTTCATAGATCACCAAAGGAAGTGATGGAGTGAGGACGAAGGCCATAGAACCAGTCCGTCACTTGTCCATCAAAGGTTGAAAAAAGGAGCTTGCACTTAGTTGCATCTGAAAGAGTTTTGAGAGAAACAGCTGATTCGAAGGCTTGAAGATGCTTCACTGGATCAGTTTCTCTAGTGTAGATTGGTACTCGGGGCTCTCTGAAGTTAGCTGGAGTTGGTTCATGACGAACGTTCTCTGTAAACGGCGAAGGCTCTTCTTGTTCTCCTACAACATAAGGATGAAAAGGAGTATAAGCTGCAACTACAAAAGAAGCAGGAGGATAAAAGGGAAAAGTTGGTGCAGGATGAGCAAAGGCAGGAGCTGCAGTGTAAGGATGACTTCCCTAAAAGTTGAGAAATCTAGCAGGACTTCCCCAGGCTGCTTCCCTTAAGAAGTTTTGGCGAACGACAAACTCTTCATCTTGTGGTACCAAAGGGGCTGCAGGTCCTTGCGAGAAGGTTGTTGTATAAGGAGGATAGACTGGCTGGTAAGCTGGAGGGTAAACTTGTTGACGCTCCAATGTTGGCACTAGATTGATTGGAGTAGCGGGAGCAGTTGGAGCTGCTGCAAGTTGTATATGTAACTGTTGGGTGATTGTAACAAGGATTTCGTTGATTTCTTGGAACTGCTGAGCATTCTCACAACGCGATTGCTCAAAGGCCTCCCAAAGAGGATCATCTCTAGGACTTGATTGAGCAAGGTTCTCTATTGAATGACGATCTGACATGGCTAACTGTCAATGTTCACCGTCTGTTCAGATCTGAAGGTCACGTGTTAACTATTGATGCGGGAAAACGACACCGCCTAGTTAACATGGAGGGTGTATTCGATCTCACAAGCTAGGAGAGGAAGAGGATGAAGGCTGCGGGGAAAGTAATCTTCCGAGTGCTCGAGAGTGGAGCAAGCGCTTGTCAAAGGGGTTGCGGGGATAGAGGAGATGTTTATTGAGAGCAGCAGAGGAGGCTGATGAGAAGAGGAGGTTGATCAGGAGTTGTCGAGCAGACAATTACTTGGACGGTTGTGCTTGCAGGTCGATGACGAGAGGGAGTTGAGCTCAGCTAATAAGAAGTAGAGAGAGAGGGGGGCCCCTAGCAGGAGCAGCAGCAGACTTCGCCCGCCGCGGCTTAAATTTCACTCTTGCGACGAGCTTTCCTTTGATTAATAGTGAGTGTTACATCGTGGCAATACACCTTTATAAGAAAGCAATAAAGGGGTACAAAGAGGAAGCTGGCAGCTAAGGAAGAAGTGCCAGAAGAGACCGCGCGGACTGAAGAGTCAGGTCGGCAGGCCGCGCTACTAAGGGAAGAGCTGAGGCTGCTCGATCTGGCAACTGAAGCCGGCATGTCGCGCGGTTATAGGAAGAAGGAAGGCGGACTGAGGAAACGAGTCCGCAGTGTTGAGCTTGCTATGGGCTGTCTTCTAGCGTGAGCACCTTGGCGATAATGAGACCCCCCCATAAAGGAGATGCATGGGGGTCTATTTATAGACCCGAGTAGGTAGCGGCTTGCGGTGATGTTACCCCCGGTGAGACGGTAACTTGAGCGAGAAGGAGACGGAGTCCTCCAAGTCCGCAACAGGCCGGGCAGACTGGGCTTGCTTATTGAGCTGGGGCTGCTGATGAGAACTGGCAGACTAAGTGGCGGACTGTGAGGCGAGTCCGCAGAGTCCGCCACTGTTGAGCTGATCGAGCCTGTAATGCCCCAAACTCAAAAGAGCGATGGGAGGCGTTTCGGGCCAAATTTGGAATTTGGCAGGAAGCACACGGCCTGGGACACGGGCGTGTCGAGCTGGTTCAACGATTTAGTTCAAAGATATGGCAAATCGATCACGCAGTTTTCTGGGTTCGACGATCGTCGAGCAGCGCTCGACGATCTGGTCACAATTCTGCGGTCGACGATATGTCATTATTCTGCGGTCGACGATTTGGTCGACGTTCTACGGTCGACGATTTGGTCGACGTTCTGTGGTCGGCGATCAGGCCGTGGGTTCGACGATCGGGTCTTGGGTTCGACATTCGGGCCAGCGATCTCCGTTCGACAATTTGGCTGCGTTCGACGATTTGGCCACAGAGCTCCGTTCGATGATCTGGCAGCGGTCGATGATCTTGGTTCTACGATTATCGAGAGCGGGGCGTATTGTGGCGTGTTTAACTCTGTCAACACAGAGTGTCGACACAGGGGTTTTGGCGGGAGTTTACTAAATGTCCCGACACTATTTTATTGGTCGCGGATGTTTCTTGCTCCGTATTGGTGTACTGTGCAGTGCTTAGCCCCATTTGTCCAGGTCAGACCGGGATCGTGCCGTGCATTTCCCTTTTGTGGGATCCGATGGCTGTGGTTTTTTCCCGGTGGGGTTATACCCGAGTACAGGGTTTCAAAACCCTTATTCTTCTGCCGCTGGTTCTCTGTCTAAATTCTAGAGAGAAGGGAGAGCAAAGGAGGAAGAAGAAATCTAGATCCGGTCCTTGGAGGAGTTTCAGAGCTCCAAATCGCGAGTCGACTTCGGATCTACGAAGGCAAAGAGAGTGCGGTGCTTTTCATCCGCTTACATTTCCGTGGGGCCAAGGAAGCACGCTAGGGTAACGATTCTCTACTTGAGCATGTGAAGCTCTCCTTCTTTTGCATAGGAAGCCCGCTCTTGCGAGTTTGCGGTGAGTTAGAGGCGTTCCTTCGGGTAGATATGTAAAGTCCCCGTTGTGTAGAGTCTGCAATCGAGAACGGATATAGGCATGATGTGTGAAGCCTATCCGGACATGTTGGTCTGGATCGGTGATGTTGCATTGCATAAATGGCCGGAGAAGACTCTGTGCGAATGTTTGTTTTTGGGTTTTCTACGTGGTAGATTGCAACAGGGAGCCTTTGGGATTAACCCAAAGGTGCACCCGGAAAACTGGGCAGATGCGTGATTCTGCCAAACATGTGGGCCTGGGAGCCAACTTGAACATAACTGGGTTATGTGTTGTGTGTAAACAATTTGGGACTCGGGAAAGTTTGACCTGTGCATATATTTTAAATTAACATTGCGGTGTGAGCAACGGGTCAGGAGGAACCGTACCCGCTCTATGTCGTTCGGTTAAAGAGACCTAAAGTTACTTGGCACTTATCGTTGGCATATATTGAGGGTCTTAGGCAGTGGCCAGAAATACCAAATGCTCACGAGAGATTACCATCCTGGGGACGGTGGTGAGTCGGCGGACTTAGACCATGATCACTGAGAATGTGCCCTGAGAGAACGGGGCGTGTGGCCGTGCGTGCCAACGCCTATGATGCAATGTATTTATATACTGTTTGGTTATGCTAATAAATTGCAGGGAAGGAGCATCGCCGCCCCGAGTTGGGGGCGGGATCGTTTTAATTTGGTCAACATTGCTGACCATTGCTTTTGTTTGCCACCGTGAGGTGGTTTTTTGCTTGCAGGTGCTGCTGGACCAAGCGGTCAATAGTGGCTAAAGCCCAAATTGCGAAGCCTGCCCTCGAAGGCCTAATTGGAGTGTTTACTTGATTTTGTTCATGTATGACTGGCCTGCGTGGCCGTGCGTGCCAACGCCTATGATGCAATGTATTTATATACTGCTTGGTTATGCTAATAAATTGCAGGGAAGGAGCATCGCCGCCCCGAGTTGGGGCGGGATCGTTTTAATTTGGTCAACATTGCTGACCATTGCTTTTGTTTGCCACCGTGAGGTGGTTTGTTGCTTGCAGGTGCTGCTGGACCAAGCGGTCAATAGTGGGCTAAAGCCCAAATTGCGAAGCCGGACCTCGAAGGCCTAATTGGAGTGTTTACTTGATTTTGTTCATGTATGATCGGCCTGCGTGCCGTGGTATGGAAAACATGTAATTTCAGTAAACCATTTGTAAGGCCTTAAGGCCAGTACTTGTGTATGTACTTCATTACTTTTTGGCTTGTTAGTGGACATTCATGCTTGTTGCTGAGTTCTTTTAATTGCAATTATTTAAACTGCTTCCGCTATAATGCTTTGTGTAGGACGTTGTGATTGGTTGGATGGTTTCCATTGAGTAACCACCTAGTCTGTCTGTTGCATATGGCGTCGGGCCCTGGCCGGACCTACTGCTATATGCTATGCGACGGATAAGGGGTATTACAATTTGGTATCAGACTACTAGTCTCGGTCAAGCTTAAATGAATTCGTGGAGGAATTCTTTTTAAGGGGTGGTGAGCACATGTGTGTGCGTCATCGTTATAACAATAAAAGAACCCATGAATGTCCACTTAGGAATGAAAATACACGTGTTTGGGGAACCTACGTGCTCCTATAATTGCTGTTTGCAATTTTGTTTGGTCTCTTAACGATGTTTTGTGCCACTATAGGTGACCAGAAGGGGTGCTGAGCTGTCGGAACGTCGAGTTTCTGAGGCTAGCAGTGCACCAAATGATGCTCCTACAATACCTCCTTCGGCCGAGACCATATGATTGGTGGCTGAAGCAGTGTTTGCCATGATTAATGCGCAGCCTGCAAGGCAAATGCAACAGCCCGCTCCTGCGATAGAGCAGGTACCTCTTCCAGAGGTAGAGCCGAGAAGAGTGGAGCAGGTAGTAGTAGAGCCGTTGGTGCCAAGGAGGGAAGCCTAGAGACAGCTCAAACATGTCATGAGCTTTAATCCTCCGGTATTCTCGGGGTTGGGAACCCCATCTCAAGCTGAAGACTGGCTCTCCCGTGTGAAGAGAGTTTTGACAGTGACAGAGATGGAGAGGTGGCAGATGACCACTATAGCTACGTTCCTATTGGATGGAGAAGCTAGGCTGTGGTGGGAGGGTCTGGAGCTGCATCTATTGAGAGGTAGGCAACTTACAGACGTCGCGATGGAGGAGTTCTCGAGACTGTTCTTGGCTAGGTACCTCCCTTCGACGCAGAGGATAGATTTGGAGAATGAGTTCCTGAAGTTGGTTCAAGGAGAGAGTAGCGTGGATGAATATCTCCACGAGTTTACTCGATTGAGTGGGTATGCTAGCTCCACCATCGCGGATGAGGAGCACAAGATGAATCGATTCTACGAAGGGTTGAGAGATGATTTGAGGCTACTACTCTCGGGGCCGATGATGCAGGATTTCTTGACCTTGGTCAACACTGCACGGTCCTTGGAGAAGGACATGAAGAATGTACAAGCAAAGAAAAGCGTTGGTGACAAGAAATCTAAGTTCAAGGTGCCGACTACCTCAAAGTCTAGGTACCGTAAATTCTTTAAGAAGGCTAGGACTTCGGGTCCAGCTCCTTCTTCAGGTGCTTCTGGGGTGACTACGGGTCGGACCCTAGGTGCATGCTTTACTTGTGGAAAGTCAGGGCACTTTGCCCGCGATTGCTGGAGCGGACCTCCCAAGTTCGAAAGGAAGCTGGGAGCGACTTATGAAGAGAAGGGAAAGGCGGTGGAGTCAACCACATCCCATTATGCTCCGACCCAACCGAGGGTTTATAATCTTGGCCAACAGGAAGCCATTAAACAGGCGGATGTGGTGACATGTAAAATTTAAGTTTATAGCAAGTTAATCTTTTAAATACTGGTTATATGCTTGTTACCTTACCACTGCTTGTTTAGGATTTCTTTTGATTTGTGAGTATCCGGCAAGAGCACTCTTTGATACGGGAGCTTCACACTCCTTCTTGTCCGAAGGATTCATATCGCACATCGGAGTACCTTCTTCGATGGCGAAGGACAAGTTGGATGTTTTGTTACCGAATGGGTGTTCGATGTACGCTGATAAAGTCTGCGGTGTTAAGATTCGTATTGGGAATCAAGAGTTCGATGTGTAAGCATCGTTACTACAATTGGTGGAGTTCGACGTTATATTTGGCATGGACTGGCTGTCGCAGCAGCAAGCCTATATTCATTGCGGTCACAAGGAAGTCAAGTTGGGAGCAAGACATGAGACGACTTTCACGGGCTTGAAGGGGTCGAGCAAGACATTGATGTCTGCTCTTCAGGTGGTGAAGGCGGTTCGTGCCGGTGCAGAACTGTTCTTTACACTAGTGGAGGTTGCAAAGCCTAAGCCCTCGTTGGATAGTATTTCGGTGGTATCAGAGTACCCTGATGTGTTCCCTAGCGATCATCCAGGAGCCCCGCCGCAGCGGGAGATAGATTTTACGATAGAGCTCGTACCAGGTGCAAAGCCTGTGTCACGCTCTCCATATCGGCTAGCGCCTAAGGAAATGGCGGAGCTGAAGGCTCAACTGCAAGAGTTGTTGAAGCAAGGGTATGTGCATCCAAGTTCTTCACCTTGGAGCGCGCCGGTCCTCTTTGTTAAGAAGAAGGACGGAAGCTTGAGTCTATGTATTGATTATCAGGAGCTCAACAAGTTGACGGAAAAGAACAAGTACCTGATCCCCTGTATTGATGATCTATTCGATCAGTTAGTCGGGTCCACGGTGTACTCAAAGTTGGACCTCAAGTCCGGGTACTATCAGATGCGAATAAGGGAGAGTGATATCCCTAAGACCGCGTTCAGTACGAGATACGGGCATTACGAGTTTACGGTCATGCCGTTTGGGCTGGCTAATGCGTCGTCAGTGTTCATGGATTTGATGAACAGGACCTTCAGGGAGTACTTGGACCATTTTGTGATCGTCTTCATCGATGATATTTTGGTGTACTCGCAGAGTGAGGAAGATCACTTCAGGCATCTTCATTTGGTTTTGGAGACGCTAAGGAGGAATATATTGTACGCCAAGTTCTCGAAGTGCGAGTTTTGGTTGTCCTTAGTGGCATTCCTTGGTCATATAGTGAGTGGGGGAGGTATTGTAGTGGATCTGGAGAAGATTGTTGGGATACGGGAGTGGCCTGAGCTTTCTACGCTAGCGGAAGTCCGGAGCTTTCTGGGGCTTGCCGGCTATTATAGGCGCTTCGTAGAGAACTTCTCGCGGATAGCGTTACCTCTCACTACTTTGACGAGGACGGAGCAGAAGTTCGTTTGGACGCCGGAGTGCGCTCGAGCTTTTGAGGAGCTGAAATGTCAGTTGACCACGGCGCCTGTGCTCAGTTTGCGGAGTGGGACCGAAGGTTATGAGATTTATAGCGATGCTTCGGGCAGTGGTTTGGGTTGTGTGCTGTTACAGCATGGAAGTGTTATAACATATGGCTCAAGACAGCTGAAGGTGCATGAGAGGAACAATCCGGACCATGACTTGGAGTTCGCGGCCGTGGTTTTTATCCTGAAGTTGCGGAGGCATTATTTGTACAGTATGAAGATTGATATCTACACCGATCACAAGAGCCTGAAGTATTTGATTAATCAGAAAGATCTGAATATGCGACAACGTAGATGGATGGAGTTCCTGGGGGACTATACATTCAAGATCCACTACGTGCCTGGTAAGGGAAATGCGGTTGCGGACGCGTTGAGTCGTTGAGCCCCAGCTCAAGCCAATTGGCTATCGGTGCATGATGAGCGGTTGGTTCTGGAGTTGGAGGCGTTGGAGATTTATTACGTGGATAGGCAGTCAAGTGTTGAAGCACTCTTGAATTGGACTGAAGTTCAATATGACCTGGCTGATCGGATTCGGCAGGCTTTGTATTTGGATGGCCACATGAAGCAACTCATGATAGAGGCTCTAGATGGGTCAAATTCCAAATATGAAGTTGTGGATGGATTGTTTTGGAAAGACGGTCGTCTTTGCGTCCCAAGCGTGGGCAGTTTGCGGGTGGATTTGTTGTATGAGGCGCACCATACCAAATACTCGATTCACCCGGGGAGCACAAAGATGTACCACGATGTTAAGAAACTGTGAAAGTGCAGGTTAGATCTGAAATACTCTAGAGGGGAGGGGGTGAATAGAGTATTGTGCTCACTACAAACGTTTTACAGCTTTTGTTGTAAGTCTAGGTGAACAAGTCAGCAAATAAGAAAAACAAACACTGCAACCTAAACAATCACAGATCACAGCCAAAACAAAAGAAAAAGGGCAACCAGACGACAAAAAAAAATTTATAGTGGTTCCCCAACCTGGGTACATCCACTCTTCTACCACCCTGGTAGGAATCCACTTAGGTTTTTGATCAGGTGCCTGACACCAATGAGCTTTTGTTCAGGTGCTCAAAAACCAAAACCTCAAGTCTTTTGGAAGGAGACTTGCAACCAGAATAATTTTGAAGGGGATTAAAACCCTGTACAAGAGTTGGAAGAGAGGTGATGGTGTCTTCTCTTTCTCAATAACAACTGAGAAGACTGTGAATTGATGTTAGCAGAGTTTCTCCCCCTGAGATCTTGAATATATTAGGAAAACTGGAGCACTGCTTTAGGGTGATAGGTCTTCAAAGACCTAGAGTGTCTGGACCAGCAATTTCTTCAGGAACGTCTTTGACAGATTGATATTTGTTGTCCTTTGAAGTTGTCCTGTACAGTTGAAGGAAGAAGACTCTTGATAGTATTTGAATGTTCTTCTTCTTCTTCTTGAAGATGTTCTCTGTCCTAGGCTGATTGCAGTAGAACTTTAGATTTGAGTATAATTGTTCTTCTGTGCAATCTGAGTGTGTCTGTCTGATTATTCTGTATGAATGTATCTCTGTAGTAATGCTTGATTCTTTTTCTTTTCTGACTTAGACTTACTGAAGAACACCCTGGAAATTTGAAATCTTAAGCAGTAAATGCAGTCGGCCTGGCAAGGAAGCGACAATCAATGATTTCCCCAACTGTCCCATGGAAAAATGGCATGTAATAATCCAAGATTAATGGGCGTTCTAACGGTAACATTCCGAGAAGATAGAGCATTGATTACTCTCGAATCATCGCCAAGAAACGGGACGAGAAACTATAGAAGACCTAGTCTGGAATCGTCGAATGAAGAACACAATTCGTCGAGCTGAGTTTAAATTCGTCGAGCTGAGCTTGAGTTTGTCGAGCTGAGCTTGATGAGTTCATCGACCAGACAATAACACTTAGTCATCTAGGAAAACCTGTCAATTCTTCTTTAACATTCGTTGAACTGACAATCTGCATTCGTCGAGCTGAGAACCAAATTCGCCGAGCTGAGAAGTTAAGAACTTGAGGTCCAAGTTTGTCGAGCTAAGAATCTAGTTCGTCGACCGAAGCTTGAAGCTGGATTTAGAAAAATTCTGGAATTGTCCTGAATTTAGCTTGTTGAAGAATCTCAGTCTTCGTCGAATAGAGAACAAAGTTCGTCGAGCCCAGCACTAAGAATTATCTCACGATCGTCGAGCGTAGAACACCTTTTGTCGAGCTGAGTTCGACGAACGTCGAACTCATTTGACTTAGTCTTGAAAACTTCTAAATCTTGAGTCTCTGATGGTCTTGATGTTAGCTAGTCCATCTGATGTTGGCTCTAAGGACTTGGCCTAGACTCTAGGACACAAACTTGACCCTGGCTATACATGTTGCGTCACATCCTAAGTCAGTGAACCTAGCCCAAATCAACTAGGGATCCAACAAACTATTTTGGTGGTCGGGTTTGACGAAGGATGTGGCGCTCTACGTGGCGAAGTGCCAAACTTGCTCCTTGGTGAAGGCAGAGTGCCAAAAGCCAGGAGGATTTTTGAAGTCCTTGCCTATTCCGGATTGGAAATTCGACGACATCACTATGGACTTTGTGCACGGGTTTCCAAGGTCACAAAATGGGAATGACGCCATCTAGGTGGTCATAGATCGGCTAACGAAGGTGTCGCATTTCATTCCGCATAGGAAGGATGATCCGGTGGAGAAATTGGCAAAATTGTATGTAGACAATATTGTGCGGCTCAACGGTGTGCCCCGCAACATCGTGAGTGATCGAGATGGGCGGTTCACGTCCAATGATTGGAGGCTTGTGCAGCAAATGTTGGGAACAAAGCTGTGTTTTAGCACAGCCTTCCATCCGCGGACGGATGGACAGACCGAGAGGGTCAATATAACTATGGAAGACATGCTCCGCATGTCTGTCTTGGACTTTGGAAAGAAATGGGAAGGCCATCTTTATTTGGTGGAATTTGCGTACAACAATAGCTACCAGGCGAGTATTCAAATGGCGCCCTTCGAGGCCCTTTATGATAGAAGATGTCGCACGCCATTTTCCTGGTTGGAAACGGGTGAGTCAAAGTTGTACAAACGTCAAGAGGTGGAAAATGCTACTTCGTTCGTGCGAACCATTCGGGAGAGATTGCTTATCGCTCAGGACCGACAAGCAAAGTACTATAATGCCAAACACAGGAACGTGGAGTTCGCTGTGGGCGACTGAGCGTACTTAAAGATCAAGCCGTTCAAAGGTGTCACGCGGGTGCGGTGCTTGAAAAAGCTAAGCCCGAGGTACCTTGGGCCGTTTGAGGTTCTGGAGCGGATTGGCGAAGAGGCTTATCAGTTGAAGCTATCAGTGGAGCTTAGTGGTTTACACGATGTATTCCATATATTGGTGCTACGGAAGGCGGTGCAAGAGCCTTCACAAGTGATCGCGGTTGATCAAGTGTCGGTGGATAGTGGGTGGATGACAAAGGTCAAGCCCGTGCGGATTGAGGACTTGGAGGTCAAGCGGCTACGCAATAAAGAGATCTGGATGGTCAAGGTCCGTTGGGACAATTGCGGCCTAGAAGAGCTCTCTTGGGAACGAGAGCAGACCATGCTTGACGAGTATCCAGAGTTATTCGACGCAGGTACAATTTAAATTTTATACTTATCTTTCCTTTACGTAATTTCGTGGACGAAATTCTCTTAATAGGGGGAGAGTTGTAACGCCCCGAAACTCAAAAGAGCGACGGGAGGCATTCCGGGCCAAATTTGGAATTTGGCAGGAGGCACACGGCCTGGGACACGGGCCTGTCACAGGGCGCGTCGAGCTGGTTCGATGATTTAGTTCATAGATTTGACAAATCGATCAGGTAGTTTTCTGGGTTCGACGATCGTCGAGCAGCACTCGACGATCTGGTCACAATTCTGCGATCGACGATCTGTCATTATTCTACGGTCGACGATTTGGTCGACATTCTGTGGTCGACGATTTGGTCGACGTTCTGCGGTCGAAGATCAGGCCGTGGGTTCGATGATTGGGTTGTGGGTTCGACGATTGGGCCAGTGATCTCCGTTCGACGATTTGGCTGTGTTCGACGATTTGGCCAGAGAGCTCCGTTCGACGATCTGGCAGCGGTCGACGATCTTGGTTTGACGATTGTCGAGCGCGGGGCGCATTGTGGCGTGTTTAACTCTGTCAACACGGAGTGTCGACACAGGGGTTTTGGCGGGAGTTGACTAAATGTCCCGACACTATTTAATTGGTCGCGGACATGTCTTGCTCCGGATTGGTGTACTGTGCGGTGCTTAGCCCCATTTGTCCAGGTTAGACCTGGATCGTGCCGTGCATTTCCCTTTTGTGGGATCCAACGGCTGTGGTTATTTACCGGTGGGGTTATACCCGAGTACAGGGTTTCAAAACCCTTATTCTTCTGCCGCTGGTTCTCTGTCTGAATTATAGAGAGAAGGGAGAGCAAAGGAGGAAGAAGAAATCTAGATCTGGTCCTTGGAGGAGTTTTAGAGCTCCAAATCGTGAGCCGACTTCGGATCTACGAAGGCTAAGAGAGTGCGGTGCTTTTCATCCGCTTGCATTTCCATGGCGCCAAGGAAGAATGCTAGGGTAACGATTCTCTACTTGAGCATGTGAAGCTCTCCTTCTTTTGCATAGGAAGCCCGCTCTTGCGAGTTTGCGGTGAGTTGTAGGCCTTCCTTCGGGTAGATATGTAAAGTCCCCAATGTGTAGAGTCCGTAATCAAGAACGGATATAGGCATGATGTGTGAAGCCTATCCGGACATGTTGGTCTGGATCGGTGATGTTGCATTGCATAAATGGCCGGAGAAGACTCTGTGCGAATGTTTGTTTTCGGGTTTTCTACGTGATAGATTGCAACAGGGAGCCTTGGGGATTAACACAAAGGTGTACCCGGAAAACTGGCAGATGCGTGATTCTGCCAAACATGTGGGCATGGGAGCCAACTTGAACATAACTGGGTTATGTGTTATGTGTAAACGATTTGGGACTCGGGAAAGTTTGACCCGCACATATGTTTTAAATTAACGTTGTGGTGTGAGCAACGGGTCTGGCGGAACCGTACCCGCTCTATGTCATTCGGTTAAAGAGACCTAAAGTTACTTGGCACTTACCGTTGGCATAGATTGAGGGTCTCAGGCAGTGGCCAGAAAGACCAAATGCTCACGAGATATTGTCGTCCTGGGGACGGTGGTGAGTCGGCGGACTTAGGCTGTGATCACCGAGAATGTGCCCTGAGAGCACGGGGCATGTGGCCGTGCGTGCCAACGCCTGTGATGCAATATATTTATATACTGCTTGGTTGTGCTAATAAATTGCAGGGATGGAGCATCACGGCCCCGAGTTGGGGGCAGGATCGTTATAATTTGGTCAGCATTGCTGACCATTGCTTTTGTTTGCCACCGTGCGGTGGTTTATTGCTTGCAGGTGCTGCTAGACCAAGCGGTCAATAGCAGGCTAAAGCCCAAATTGTGAAGCCGGCCCTCGAAGGCCTAATTCGAGTGTTTACTTGCTTTTGTTCATGTATGACCGGCCTGCGTGCCGTGATATGGAAAACATGTAATTTGAGTAAACCATTTGTAAGGCCTTAAGGCCAGTACTTGTGTATGTACTTCATTCCTTTTTGGCTTGTTAGTGGACATTCATGCTTGTTGTTGGGTTCTTTTAATTGCAACTATTTAAACTGCTTCCGCTAGAATACTTTGTGTAGGACGTTGTGATTGGTTGGATGGTTTCCATTAATTAACCACCTGGTCTGTCTGTGGTATATGGCGTCGGGCCCCGGCCGGACCTACTGCTATATGCTATGCAACAGATAAGGGGTGTTACAGAGCCCACGCTAAGAAAGTGTGGGCTGAAGGAGTCCGCGCCAAGGTTGCGCGGGCTGAGGGATTACCTTCCCGCTGCTGGGAAGCGGGAGCTGGAAGGTATGCGCTGGACTGCGAGGAGAATCCGCGTAGTCCGCTTCTGCTAAACTGAGTGCGCTAGGGGTGCGAGCTTGCGAGTGCCTGCTGAGTTCGCAGAGTCTGCACGAGGCTATGCGGTCTGGGACTGCCTTGAAGTGATTCTGCTGCCTGGAGGGCTGGAAGGAATCCGCTGCTACTGCGATAAGCCTGCGGACTGAGGAGGAGTTGACCATGCTGCTGGAGAGAATCAGGTTGTGGGGGCGAGGAATAACGGGCTGCATAGTGAGTATGCTGAGTCTGCGGAGTTTGCACCTGCTGCTAAGCAGAGTCCGCCTATGTTGGGACGAAGAGGCTGGCTGAAGTTGTTGGCGGTTCACCAATGAAGGCGGACTGGAAGTCTTGATCGCATTTCGAGTCCTCTGAGCTCACGAGGAACTGGGTATTGCTAATGATCTTCGTGGGTAGCCGGAGAGCGAGTGTCCGCGCTCTACAGGAGGACTGAAGGAGTTCGCTGCCCATGCTACTAGTGGCCAAGGGCTGAGAGACCTGCCGGACTGACGAGGCAAGCCGCACGTGTTGGCGAGGAAGTTGAGGTAGCTGGCTGGCGGCCTGCGGGCAGGTCACCATTATTGTTTTGACAGTTTGAGCAGTCTGATCTTCTTGAAGAGTGACTTGTAGGAGCGGGCTAAGGAAGTCCAATTCCTGCAAGGGCGCGACCTATTGTTGGCCTAAGCAGACATGGAACCGAGAACAATAAAGAGAGGGATGTGGAGACAAGCTTGCGGTTAAGCTGAAAAAGGGCATGGCCTGCAGAGGCAGATCGCAGAAGCAGTCTGCGGCCCCTGCCGACCAAGAGAAGGCGCGCGGCCTGGACTGCTGAGACCGCCCAAGCCGTGCGGCTTGCGCGGACAGGGAAAAATCGGTCCGCCCAACCTAAGAAGCGACCTGCAGGTGGAACCTGGAGGAGGACGCTACTGGCGAGCTGGCTGCCTTGGGAAGGATCGCCGATTTCATGGTTAATAGGCGGAAGCGCTCGTGTGCGAGTAAAACACACGGTTTTCCTATTTGTCCCTGCATTCCAACTTTCTGTCGCTACTCGTGTGATTTCCTTCACGCATGGGCGGAATCGTCCGTGCATGAAGGAAACGCACGGGTCAATGCCTCTCCTTCAGCAGACTTGCTGAGAAAGTTAATATCACGTGGTTTGCGCACGTTCGTGAGAGCCAAACTGTGTGTGCCTATTTTTCTGACCTTCTTCTATTTAAAGAGCATATTTCTTCTTCTTGGGGAGTTCTGTTCCAGTCCGTCCCAGCTGCCATTTTCTGCTCTTTTGAGTGGGGAAACTTTCCCTTAGCCCTTATTTTCTCTCTCCTCCTTGGAGAGTTGATTCAGCCACCATTCTACTCTAAGAGCTAGAAACTTCTTCATCTTCGGCCACCATTATCATCTCCAAGCTCCAAGCTCCGTGTCAAGCTAAAAGGTAGCTGCATCCATGAAGTTCTCTTGTTATAACCAGCCAGCGATTATTCACGAAGAAGATGGGACTTTTGAAGGAAGTGACAGCCCTTTTCGTTTCCCGGACGTCAACCGCAGACCGAGTTCGGACAAGGCCCGACAACCCTTTAATTTGGCCATGAATCTCGGAGAGACTTCGTGTGTTTAGTTGTTTCTCTTCCCCTTTACTTGTAGTATTTCTTTTTCTACATATTTGGATGTTGGATTGATGTATGAGAACATTGATAGCTTGAATATTTCAGCATGTCTAAGTGGTGATATATTTTAGTTCTGGATATTATTGTTGAACTTCAGATTTTCTCTTATTCAAGTTGTGATTGTGCCGTTCTAGTGATTGTTAGAAGCGTGCTTTGCGAAGAGGTGGTCGTGACACTCATTAGCTCTCCCATCTTCCGTATTACTCTCTTGAGTAATCCACAAGAAGAGACGTGGTGACGGCGACCCGCAATAGTTTTCTTATTGTTGTTAACTTAGGAATCCAAAACAAAACACCCTTTATTTACGTTAACACTTGTAATCACCTTTTCAATAACAAAATCACACTCCCTACTTGCACAGCTCAAGAGATCGATAACGAGGGATTCAAATCCTCAACTTTATTACTTGACAGTGATCGGTACACTTGCCGTGAACGCATCAAGTATAACGGTCCAGGCCGATCAACATGGGACCCAGCTGGAACTGCCGGCCTACAAGAGTCTAGACCCGGGCCCACTACGGGTAGTCAGCCTATCACAATCAAGCATGCAGGCCATGCACCCCAACCCCTCTTCGCGCCTGTTTATCAGTAGCGGCGGGTTGTTGCCACTAGGTATCGAACACAGGATCTTGATAAGAGAGCTTTACGCCACTCCCTCATCACCAACTGAGCTGCAACTCAATTGGTGAAGAGTGAGTGGCGTAAAGCTCTCTTATCAAGGTCCTGGGTTCGATTCACAGTGGCAACAACCCGCCGCTACTGATAAACAGGCGTAGAGAGGGGTTGGGGTGCATTGCCTGCAGGCCTGAATGTGATTGGCTGACTACCTACAGTGGGACCGGGTCTGGACTCTGGTTGGCCGGCGGTCTAGCTGGGTCCCATGTTGATGGGCCTGGACCGTTTTAAAAAGTGCACTTTTTGTAATGGCCTCCCCCGCCCACGGCTCGGAAGGACAGCCGCTGGCATCCCCAGCACCATGCTTGAAAGGGTTAAGCCTTACCAGGTCTGCAGACCGTGCACCCCAACACCACTCCATCCAAAGGCAGGTTGTTGAAAACTCATTTGGTGATGAGGAGTGGTTTGAAAACTCCTTATCAAGGAGGTCTCGGGTTCGATCCCCGGCCTCAACAACCCGCCTGTGGATGGAGATGGGTTGGGGTGCATGGTCTACAGACCTGGTTAGGCTTAACCCTTTCGATCGTGGTGTTGGGGGTGCCGCCAGCCGTCCTTTTGAACCGTGGGCTAGGGAGGCCGTTACATCAAGTTTTTGGCACCGTTGCCGGCGAGTGAAACCGTTGTGTGTATTTTTCGTTTGAAAAAAGTTTGCAAGTGCTGTTGGTATTTTTGAAAGAATTTTTTTTATGTTGTATGATAGATCCCAACTCATGTGAAAGGGTTGAAGATCTTGTGGTTCAGCTAGAAACTGCACATGCAAGGCGAGTTCGCCTGCGTGCTGCTGCTATTGAAGAAGGAATGTAGAATAATGGCCTAGGAGGAAATGGCCAAGGAGATCGGGTTGTCGCTAGCCAAGAGGTGGTCCAGCCACACGTTAGGGCAATACGTGATTTGACAAACCCGACTGCAGGAAGTGTTTACCATTGCTTCGGGCCGGCCATCATAAACAACCACTTTGAGATAAAACCCGCCATCCTGAATATGACACGGAATAATACGCAGTTCTCGGGATTGCCGGGTGAGGACCCGCAGCTCCATCTGGAGGAGTTCTAGGAGATTTGTGGCACATTCCGGTATGCTGGAATTTCTGACGACGTTATGAAGCTGATGAATTGTAAATATACCTATTTTTATGTACATTACTTAAGTCGTTTTCATTTATTTTTGTCATTTTTACTTGTTTTTATTCAATAAAATGCTCCTATTTTTGTAAATATTTTTCTAACTTGTTTTATTTTATTTTTCAGGAAAACAATAAAAATATGCAAAAAATTGCCAAGTCACGCCCGTGACTTATTGGTCACGTCCATGCCTGGGGCGTGACACGTCAAAATCCAGCGAAATCAGCGATTTCTGCTCGATAACTTTCCACTCGACGATCGTCGACACCTCCGCGACACGCCTAGAGTAACGCTCGTGACCTAGGGCGTGACTCCTCTTCTCGCTCGACGATTTTCAACTCGACATTTTACGCTCGACGATCGTCGAACCCCCGACACGTCCAGCGTCACACGGTGACCTGGGGCGTGACTTCTCCACCTGGCCGACAAGACCCGCATGACGACTTTTGACGCACCGCGCCCAGATCCACCTCCTCGACACGCCCAGCATCACGTCCGTGACCTGGGGCATGACGGCTGCAAGACCTACACATTGAAAGTTCACCTAGTGTCAACTACCTTCACCTATGGGAGGGGGGGGAATAGGTGACGTGCAGCGTTTTTGCGGAATTTAAAATTGTACTTGCACAAGAAAACAAAATAGCACAGCAAAGAAAGTACACAAGCAATTTATAGTGGTTCCCCGATTTGGGTACATCCACTTTCCCCCTTCGACCTATCTCCCAACAAGGGACGACTCGGTCACTTCACCAACAGGATTGAAATCCAATCCTTGCACTATCGGAAGGAACCCTTCCACACGTAGGAGACAACACTCCCACAACACGGGTTGCACCCAACCCTTATAACTAGGAACCAACGCTCCTTTACAACAAAAATGAAACTAGAATTTATAAGAAATACAAACGAATTTTGGAGACTAAGGTGTCCTGCTTCGTTCGATGACGTGTTCTTGAAGTCAACGAAGAGTCCATAACCCTAGATCTCTCTTGGAGAGAGTCTCCCCGAAACCGGCGGCGGCAAGAAGGGCAGCGGCTTGATTCTTGGGATCGGTGGCGACAATGGTGTGTGGCTGCTGTACTTTGGAGACTCAATCTTCATAGCAAAGCTAGCTAGGTCTACCAACGGTCACACTAGGATCGATCATCTCGATCGATTCGGAAGGGGAAGGTTTTCCCGATCAACGAATCAAGAGACAAAGGATCTCTGGTTAGACGCGTAAGACGCTACGCTTGGCTATGCTTCTGTCGCCGGAAGATCTAGAAGGATCACGATCAAACGGCCGGCGATCGACTAGCACGAGCGGCGACGGCGGCGGAACAGGTATCACGATTTAGGTCAAGGTCGGCGGCTCGGCTTCGTCTTTTTCAGTGTCTTCCTGTTCAAAAAATACGCGTGTATTTATACACTCGAATATTCCTTAATGACCGTTGTGGGTCCCACCAGAAGAAACCCCAAGCCCGGTTCAAAATAATGCCAGTGGTAGAGACCGGTCCAGGGGTTTCCAGAAAATTGCCCAAGGCAAAATCGGCGAGAATCGAAGGTGATTCTCCCCGATTTGGCGAGAATCAAAGGTGATTCTCGTCGATTTGGCGAGAATCAAAGGTGATTCTCGTCGATGTAGACTTGGTTCCACGCTCTGAGGTAGCTGGAAAAAGACGGCGAGAATCATCCAGTGATTCTCGACGAATCGGCGAGAATCACTTGGTGATTCTCCCCGAATCGGCGAGAATCACTTGGTGATTCTCCCCGAATCAGCGAGAATCACTTGGTGATTCTCGTCGATCAACACTTAGACGATTTTTCGTCTTTCCGCCTCTGAGCTATTCTTTGACTCATCCTTGCTCATTGTCTGCTCTTGCAATATCACAGCCCTGTACTTGAAAATAAGTACACTCCAATAGAGAGAGTACACGTAGGCCAACACACTGATCTGCTCAACGAGGGATTACGTCGTGCAGACCCGTGTATATTGACCTACTGCACCCTGACATTGGAGTGCACTTAGCGTGGAATAACTGCAAGCACAACTAGAAATATTTTATCAAATATATTGTCTATTTACCTTAGCTTGATTAGGGGCTTCTTCAAATCAGGTCCGTTGTGGATACAATACCCAACAATCTCCCCCTATTTGAAGAATGAAAATCATAAACTTGAAATTGAGTTGAGGGAGATATTCATTACCAATACCAATCTCTTGAGAGCAAACTTGGAGCCACCTTAGCCTTAGCCGAGAGGGTAATCTCCCACTTTTCGGCTTCTGCAAATCTGGGTCTGTTGCATTTGACCCCTTGCTCCCCCTCAGTTCTTGCACTTGTGCTCACACTTGAGTTCCAGGCAGAGGCTCCCCCTGGATGCACGAGCCTGGAGCTTCGGTAGTCTTCATTCCTCATAGTTTAGCATCCCCAATTCAGTTTTGAAAAGACTGAACTTTACTTCGTCTAAGGGCTTTGTGAATATATCTGCAATATGCTTATCCGTGGGGACATAACATAGAGAGATGTCCTTGTTCTCCACGTGCTCCCGAATGAAGTGGTAGCGCACTTCAATATGCTTCGTTCGGCTATGCGATACCGGATTGTTGGCAATTGCAATTGCACTGGAGGAGTCGCAGTACATTGGTACTTCCTTGAACTGAAGGTCGTAGTCGGCTAACTGGTTTCTGATCTATAGGAGTTGTGCGCAACAGCTGCCTGCCGAGATGTACTCAGACTCTGCTGTGGAGGTAGCTACACAATTCTGCTTCTTGTTGTTCCATGAGATAAGCCTTCTTCCGAGGAATTGACACGTCCCGGAAGTGCTTTTCCTGTCATCCCTACTCCCTACAAAATCAGCATCTGAAAAACCTATTAGCTCGACATCATTGTTTCTCAGGTACCATAAGACAAGATTTGGAGTACCTTTAAGGTATCTTAGAATTCGCTTTGCAGCGACATAATGAGATTCCTTAGTGTTCACCTGATATCTGGCACAGACACATGTGGAGAACATGATATCCGGTCTACTGGCAGTAAGGTAGAGCAGGGATCCATGATGCTTCTGTATTTGGTTTCATCGAAAGGTTTACCTTTCTCATCCTTATCCAGAGACATAGTGGATCCCATTGGAGTCCTCATAGAGGTTGCACTCTCCATACCGAATTTCTTGAGGAGTTCATTTGTGAACTTCGTCTGAGAGATGAAGATTCCATCCTCAGACTGTTTCACTTGAAGTCCCAAGAAATACTTTAGCTCTCCCATACTGCTCATTTCAAACTTTCCTTGCATAAGTTTAGAAAACGTTTTGCAAAGATTGTTGTCCGTTGAGCCGAATATAATGTCATCGATATAGATTTGCACCAACAAAATCTTGCCTTTGACTTCCTTGAGAAACAATGTCTTATCTATTTTACCTCTAGAGAACTTGTTCTCAAGAAGAAAACTAGATAAAGTCTCATACCAAGCTCGTGGAGCTTTTTTTAAACCATATAGAGCTTTATTAAGAAAATATACGTGATTGGGATAAGTAGGATTGACAAAACCTGGGGGTTGAGCGACGTATACTTCCTCTTTCAGGTCTCCGTTCAAGAATGTTGATTTCACATCCATTTGATAGACTGTGAATCCTTTGTGCGAAGCATACGCCAGGAACAATCTGATTGCCTCGAGCCTTGCCACTGGTGCAAAGGTCTGGTCGAAGTCAATCCCCTCCTCCTGTCCGTAACCTTGAGCCACCAGCCTGGCCTTGTTCTTTATGATGACACCATGTTCATCCAGTTTGTTTCTGAAGATCCACTTGGTGCCAATCACATTCTGCTTGTGTGGTCTGGGAACCAGCGTTCAAACGTTGCATCGTTCGAATTGATGTAGTTCATCTTGCATGGCCAAAGTCCATGCCGCATCTTTGTTCGCCTCGTCGAACTTCTTTGGCTCAACCTGTGACAGGAAGCTAAGACGCAAAATCTCGTTAATAGTACCTCTTCGAGTTCTGACACCATCACGAGGATCTCCGATGATCTGATCTCTAGGATGATCCCTCACGTGCCGGAGCTCTATAAGTCTGGCGTCTGGAGCTTCGACTACTTCTTGGGCTTCTCCTTCTTCTAAGAGATTTGTTCCATTTTGATCTTCAACAGTCCCAGTTGACGTTGAGGTGGAAACTTTGACGTACTTAGGAGTTTCATTTTTAGCGGTCTCATCGAGACTCAGCTGTTCAAGTCGTGCACCTGCATCTTCAAGAATACCACTGGAAGAATTGCTGTTAAGCAAACTTCCTTCATCAAATACAACATTAATTGATTCTTCTACCAATGGGGTTTTCTTATTGAAGACCCTATATGCCCGACTGTGGGAACTATAGCCCATGAATATGCCTTCGAAGCATTTTTCACCAAATTTAGTACGCGGGTACTTCCCATTATTCAGTACATAGCATCTGCAACCAAAGATCCTCAAGTAGGACATGGTTGGTTTCCTGCCTCTCAGTAGCTCATAAGGCGTCTTACGATGATGCTTGTTGATCAATGCTCGGTTTTGTACATGACAAGCTGTATTGACAGCCTCTGCCCAGAAGTATTTTGGGAGAGAAGCGTCTTTCAACATTGTCGTGCAGGCTTCAATGAGAGTTCTATTTCTCCTCTCCGCAACTCCATTTTGTTGAGGAGTGCGCGGGGAGGAAAACTCATGAAAGATACCTTGTTCTTCACAAAACTCTGTCATAGCACCAGATTCGAATTCTGTTCCATGGTCACTTCTGATTTTGACCACTGGGCAGTTAAATTCGTTCTGAACCTGCATGACAAAACTAGTGAAGATGTCAAACGTATCCGACTTTCATTTTAAGAAGAACACCCATGTAAACCGAGAATGATCATCAACTATCACTAGCGTATAGGACTTGCCTCCCAAGCTATGAACTTGCATTGGACCAAACAAGTCCATATGTAGAAGGTAAAGACATCGGGAAGAGTCTTTGTCTGTAATGCTCTTAAAGGTAGCCCGAGTCTGTTTGCCCATCTGGCATGCAGGACAGGGGCTATCTTTGATGCACTTGATAACGGGAGCATCCCTTACTAAGTTTTTAGAAAATAGCATACTAATTGTTTTGAAATTAATATGTGCCAATCACTTGTGCCATTGTTCACAAAGAGATGCACTGCCTGTTGCCACAAGGCATACGGGGGTAGATGAATCTAAACTGAGAAAATTTAAGCAGAAGATATTTCTGCTCCTAATGCCTGTTAATACCGTCTCAGAAGAGGCACATGATATTATCAGACATTTATCCTTGCAGAACTTAACATCATAACCTTTGTCACATAACTGACTAACACTGATCAGGTTATGGTTTAACCCTTCAACATAAGCCACATCGGTGATAGAGATTATACCGTTGGAAATCATACCGTAACCTCTGGTGACTCCTCGATCTGACCCTCCAAACATGACTTTGGGTCCATTCTCGACTGGAGTGTAATCACGCAGCAGGCTTCTTGTCCCAGTCATATGCCGGGAGCATCCACTGTCCAAGTACCATATTGGCGTTTTGGTGGCCTTTGGACATTCCTGCAAAACAAAATTAATTTCCCTTAGGAACCCAATCGAACTTGGGTCCTAGATTCTTGGTTAGCATACTCCCCCTCGGTTGGTTAACCTTACGAGAGGTCGGCCTCGCAGTGCTAACATAGGGAGTCTCGTTATACCTCGGATTAAACCAACAATCCACGGCAAAGTGACCGACTTTGCCACAACACCAACAGTCAATCTGTTGTACCTCTTCCTAGGCTCCTGCTTTACCCTGGGAATGGTGGGTACAGCCGGGGCCTTGGATCTGGAGGTGGAGGCCTCATAGTGATTGCAGTCACATGACTTCTTCACCTTCTGTTTCTTCAGTATAACCGGCTTGGCTCTTGGTGCCTGCTTTCCATTATGGCCGCTAGAGAATTGACCATAATTTCCCATGTGGATTTCCTCATAAGGTGCCTTGAAGGCACTCTCACCGAAGTTCCGGGGAAAGGTCCAACCATCATATCGGCTCTTTGGCTTTGCAACCGAGAGCCGGAAATGATGACCAAAGGTTGATTCAAAGTCATGTTGGTTGCAAGGAAAGCTGGGCTTTCTGAACGCAATAGGACTGAGCGGAGCCTTTCCCTTTTCAGCAGCAGAGGCCTTCTTGGTGGCCTTATTCTTCCACTGGTTCTTGTTTCTCCTGGATGAGGAACCAGATACCCCAACATGCCCCAAGCCAGCTCCTTTGGCCTGAGCAGAGAAGGTATCAACCACTGGAAGAACTGTTTTTGGCATAGAGAAGCTCTTGACGATCTTCCTTTCTACCGCAAGTTGTTCTTCCAACTTGTCGACTTCCTCCTGCTTAAGATCAAGGAGCTTAAGAGACTCTGAATGCTTTGAAGTCAGGTCTAGGTGCTCCTGTCGGAGAGAGATCAAACTGGTGATCTCTTCCCTTAGGGAGACACTCTCACCCTTAAGGAATTTCACTTCCTTTTTCTCAGCCTTCAATCTCTTACGGCACTCCTCGAAAGTGTTGAGCAGAAGCTCATACTTCTCGAGGAGCTCCGCTTCACGGGCCTAAAGGCTATCCTCAGGGTCATCATCCTGAGACTCAGGATCAGATTCAGAGTCGGAGAGAGGGGTGTGAGCTTTTACCTTCCCAGTAAATGGGGGACATTCTCCTTTTGAGTCAGAGCGACCCACCAGCCCGAAGTAGGCTTCCTCATCATCACTGGAGTCTGAGGAATCAGATTCACTCAGTGTCTTTGGCTTTTTGGCGATGTAGCTCCTCTCTTTCTTCTTATCTCTAGAGGACTTGTGCTCCTCTCCCTTCCTCCTTTATCTCTTGCCTTGGTGGCAGTCGGCCACGACGTGTCCTGGCTTATTGCATCCAAAACAAATAATGTCAGAGGAGCGATGTTTGTTCGGTTTGGATGCATACCTGTCAGAAGAATAATTTTTCTTCTGATGCCTGGAACTTCTTGAATTCTCGGGTGATGAGGGAGAAATCTTCCTCAGACAACTCTGAGCTGGAGGAGCATGGCTCAGAGTCCTCCTCCTCATCCTTTTTCCTGGCACGGTATGAGACCGCACCCTTGCCCTTCCTGGAGTGAATGGCTTTTAGGGCCACAGTCTTTTCCTTGGCTGCAGCCTTCTCTGCTTCTTCTTCTGCTTTCCTGGTGTTCAGTTGAAGCTCATAGGACATCAGCTTCCCAAACAGAATTTGCGGGTCTGTTTCAGCTAGTCTGCCAAACTCTCGGATGGCGCAGATCTTTGTGTCCCATTCCTTAGTAAAGGACCTAAGGAATTTATCATTAAGTTCACCATCAGTGAACACTCTTCCATATCCTTTGAGGGCATTGACAATCTTGAGGAAGTTCTCGAAGGTGACTCCGATCTCTTCCTTAGGCCCTTGTCTGAAGGCCTCATATTTCAGGTTCACAAGGGATCTCCGATCATCCCTCACTTCATCATTGCCCTCCATTAGGATAATCAGGCAGTGCCAGATCTCCTTTGCTGTCCTGCAGTTGCAGAAGTTCTGCATCATTGAGTCATCGACCGCACTGACTAGAATGTTCTGCGCCTTCTTGTCAAGTCCCACCAGCACCATCTCGTCCTTGTCCATTTCAGAAATTTTCTTTGGCACTTTCTTGGTAGGATCAATGGTGGAGACCTTAGTGGGGACATAAGGTCCCTCCTCCACGATCATGAAGAGTTGAGGATCAACTGCTTCCATGTAGAACCTGATCCTTTCCTTCCAGATAGGAAAGTTGATCCTGGTGCACACTGGGATATTTCCTGTGTACTTGAGCCCGTCCATAGAGATGTTTGTCTTCTTCTTGACACTAGCGGCAGGATTCTACTCAAGGTGTGAACCTTTTTGATGAGTAACCTCGCTCTGATACCACTTGAAAGTTCACCTAGTGTCAACTACCTTCACCTATGGGGGGGAATAGGTGACGTGCAGCATTTTTGCGGAATTTAAAATTGTACCTGCACAAGAAAACAAAACAGCACAGCAAAGAAAGTACACAAACAATTTATAGTGGTTCCCCGATTTGGGTACATCCACTTTCCCCCTTCGACCTATCTCCCAACAAGGGACGACTCGGTCACTTCACCAACAGGATTGAAATCCAATCCTTGTACTATCGGAAGGAACCCTTCCACACATAGGAGACAACACTTCCACAACACGGGTTGCACCCAACCCTTACAACTAGGAACCAACGCTCCTTTACAACAAAAATAAAACTAGAATTTATAAGAAATACAAACGACTTTTGGAGACTAAGGTGTCCCTCTTCGTTCGATGACGTGTTCTTGAAGTCAACGAAGAGTCCACAACCCTATATCTCTCTTGGAGAGAGTCTCCCCGAAATCGGCGACGGCAAGAAGGGCAGCGGCTTGATTCTCGGGATCGGTGGCGACAACGGTGTGTGGCTGCTGTACTTTGGAGACTCAATCTTCGTAGCAAAGCTAGCTAGGTCTACCAACGGTCACACTAGGATCGATCGTCTCGATCGATTCGGAAGGGGAAGGTTTTCCCGATCAACGAATCAAGAGACAAAGGATCTCTGGTTAGATGCGTGAGACGCTACGCTTGGCTATGCTTCTGTCGCCGGAAGATCTAGAAGGATCACGATCAAACGGCCGGCGATCGACTAGCACGAGCGGCGACAGCGGCGGAACAGGTATCACGATTTAGGTCAAGGTCGGCGGCTCGGCTTCGACTTTTTCAGTGTCTTCCTGTTCAAAAAATACGCGTGTAATTATACACTCGAATATTCCTTAATGACCGTTGTCGGTCCCACCAGAAGAAACCCCAAGCCCGGTTCAAAACAGTGCCAGCGGTAGAGACCGGTCCAGCGGTTTCCAGAAAATTGCCCAAGGCAAAATCGGCGAGAATCGTAGGTGATTCTCACCGATTCGGTGAGAATCAAAGGTGATTCTCGTCGATTCGGCGAGAATCAAAGGTGATTCTCATCGATGTAGACTTGGTTGCACGCTCTGCGGTAGCTGGAAAAAGACGGCGAGAATCAGCCAGTGATTCTCGACGAATCGGCGAGAATCACTTGGTGATTCTCGACGAATCGGCGAGAATCGCCCTCTCACCGAATCGGCGAGAATCACTTGGTGATTCTCGTCGATCAATACTTAGACGATTTTTCATCTTTCCGCCTCTGAGCTATTATTTGACTCATCCTTGCTCCTTGTCTGCTCTTGCAATATCACAGCCCTGTACTTGAAAATAAGTACACTCCAATAGAGAGAGTACACGTAGGCCAACACACTGATCTGCTCAACGAGGGATTACGTCGTGCAGACCCGTGTATATTGACCTACTGCACCCTGACATTGGAGTGCACTTAGCGTGGAATAACTGCAAGCACAACTAGAAATATTTTATCAAATACATTGTCTATTTACCTTAGCTTGATTAGGGGATTCTTCAAATCAGGTCCGTTGTGGATACAATACCCAACACACGTGTCCATCCCGAAGTCCACTTTCCCGTCAAATCGCCAACCGCATTTTGTACAGTGCTGACACGCCCCCCCTACACGCCAGTGTCAGGGGGCGTGTTCCTCAAAATTTTATCTATAAATTCCAGTGTTCTGCTTGAGTTTCTGTTCCTTCTTTTGAACCAATTTGTATAGGAGTTATGCTGCTCGGATGAGTTCCAAATGCTATGTAAGTGATATTTTCTCCCCCTCTCCTTAGCTTTTATTTTCGTTCCTTTGTAACTCGTGTTTTAACTTAATAAAATCTTTTTTTATCTCTTATTCTGGGTTTGGAATGATTCTTAGCAACACTCTTATGCAATCTTATTCTTATTTTGTTTTAACTTTATTTTCGTTCTTTAAAATCCATGTGCGTGTGTGTATGAGGTTAGAGTTATAGTTTTATGTTTTCATAATTGTTACTAGCATTGGTTAGTGTTAGAATTTTTCCGTACTCTTCATATCAATCCTTATAAAACTAAAAAAATGGTTATAAAAATGGTTTTTGATTTTTTTTACTTAGTTTGTTTTATTATTTTCGTAAAACTTTTCATTATCTTACCCTTTCTTCCGCTTTTTAAGTATTTTTATAGAGATATTAGAATGGATTTATCGTCATTTTAATTTTTTAAACACTTGTATTTTTTCTTTATTTCCCAAAACTTTTTGCCCCTTTTATTTTTATTTCTTATTTTTACGCATTTCTTCCACATTTTAGCGGTAGAAATGTATTTATTTCAATTTTTCGGGCATTTTCATTTTGCGTTTATTTGCAAACCTTTTTGCCCGGTTTATTTTTATTTCAGCTTTTTACGCATTTCTACCGCATTAAAACGATATTTATGCGCTCGAAAATTTTAAATGAGATGAGGATACCTCTATAGACTTGCATTTCGAACCAATTGGTAAGAAAGACATAGGAATTAAAACCTCGTTAGAAGAACCGCCCTGCCTTGAACTCAAACCCCTACCCGATTCACTCAAATACGCCTTTTTGGGAAAAGATGATACCCTTCTCGTTATCATTTCTTCGCATTTGAGCGAATCAGAGACTTTCGATTTATTGGGAGTTTTGTTTAAACATCGCCACACAATTGCGTGGCAAATTTCTGATCTCAAAGGTATTAACCCTTCTTTCT
The DNA here is from genome assembly GCA_039583875.1 of Platanthera guangdongensis. NCBI lineage: Eukaryota > Viridiplantae > Streptophyta > Magnoliopsida > Asparagales > Orchidaceae > Platanthera > Platanthera guangdongensis. The sequence goes on along the minus strand of CM077152.1, from coordinate 122,967,022 downwards.
GCACCCATAAGATTTTCCTTCTCGATAATTGCCGCAAAACTATTCAGCCGCAGCGACGACTTAACCCAAACATGAAAGACGTCGTTAAGGCTGAAATTATTAAATTATTAGATGCGGGGATTATTTATCCCATATCGGATAGTACGTGGGTTAGTCCCATTCACGTGGTGCCCAAAAAGGGCGGTCTTACCGTAGTGGGGAATGAGCACAATAAACTCGTCCCAACTCGTACTGTTACGGGTTGGCGGGTGTGCATCGATTATAGAAAACTAAATGACGCCACCCGTAAGGATCATTTCCCACTACCTTTCTTAGACCAAATTCTAGAGCGTTTTCCGGTCATCCGTATTTTTGTTTTCTTGATGGATTATTGGGGTTTTTCCATATCCCCATTTGCCCCGATGACCAAGAGAAAACAACTTTTACCTGCCTGTTTGGTACCTTCGCATATCGAAGAATGCCATTTGGCCTTTGCAACACGCCCGCTACATTCCAACGATGTATGTTAGCGATCTTCGGCGAGCTGGTAGGAGACATTATGGAAGTCTTTATGGATGACTTCTCTGTTTTTGGAAGCTCTTTCCTATCCCGTCTTCGTAATTTAGATCGTGTCCTTCAGCGATGCGAGGACACGCATCTTGTTTTAAATTGGGAAAAGTGCAAATTTATGGTTCGAGAAGGTTTGGTTCTCGTCTATATGATTTCGTCTAAGGGGATGGAGGTCGATGAGGCCAAAGTTGAAATTATCGAAAAACTTCCCCCGCCTTCTAAAGTTAAATCTATTAGGAGTTTCTTAGGGCACGCGGGCTTTTATAGGCGTTTTATTCAAGATTTTTCAAAAATATCAAAGCCGCTTACTCGCCTCTTGGAAAAGGAATCAAATTTTGTCTTTGATAGCGAATGCGAGTCTGCATTTAGTTTTATAAAACAAAAACTTATCAATTCACCTATTTTAGTGGCGCCCGATTGGACCCTTCCGTTCGAGATTATGTGCGACGCTAGTGATATTGTCGTAGGTGTCGTTCTTGGCCAACGTATAAACAAATATTTTCATCCTATTTATTACGCTAGCAAGACACTCACCTCCGCACAAGGAAATTGCACGACAACGGAAAAGGAACTTTTAGCCATCGTTTTTGCCTTCGATAAGTTTCGCTCGTATATTACGCTATCCAAAGTTATCGTATTTACCGACCATTCCGCCTTAAAATATTGGTTAGCGAAAACGGACGCCAAAGCCCGCCTTCTTCGATGGATCCTCCTCTTGCAGGAGTTCGATTTAGAGATCCGTGATAAGAGGGGCGCAGAAAATTTCGCTGCCGATCGCCTCTCCCGCTTAGAAAATCCCGGTGCGGAAGCACTCGTCGAATCTAACATAAATGACAGATTCCCCGAGGAACACCTCATAGGTATAACTACTAGTTCATCTTCCCCGCCTTGGTTCGCAGATTTTGCGAACTATTTAGTTGCGAGGGTGCTTCCAAAAGATTTTTCGAGCCAGCAAAAGAAGAAATTCTTTTCTGACTTGAAATATTTCTTTTGGGATGACCCTTTTCTTTTTCGTATCTGCGAGGACCAAGCAGTCCGAAGATATGTCGCGGGTGTGGAGTGCACGCAAATACTTAGGCACTGCTACGAGGGTCTGGTTGGTGGGCATTATCAAGCTAACCGGATCGCGCAGAAGGCGCTGGAGGCAGGCTTCTTTTGGCCCACTGTATTCAAAGACGCTCACAATTTTGTGCGCGCATGCGATATCTGTCAGCGGTCGGGTAACATCTCTCGTCGCGACGAGATGCCCCAAAATTTGTTTTTAAAATGCGAAGTCTTCGATTTATGGGGCATAGATTTCGTTGGCCACGTACCTCCGTCTTTCAAAAATAATTATATTTTAGTGGCGGTTGACTACGTATCAAGGTGGGCGGAAGCTCAAGCTCTCCCCACCAACGATGCGTGAGTCATCGTTACATTTCTTAAAAAACTATTTTCTTGCATCGGCACACCGCGCGCTATTGTAAGCGATAGGGGGACGCATTTCTGCAACACCCAGATGGCTAAGACGTTAGCTAGATACGACGTCATGCACAAACTTGCCACCCCCTACCACCCGCAAACTAGTGGCCAAGTAGAGGTAGTAAATCAAGAGATAAAGCGCATATTAGAGAAAACTATTTCACTTAATAGGAAAGATTGGTCCATCAAACTCGACGATGCGTTGTGGGCTTATCGTACCGCATAAAAAACCGCAATTGGTTGTACGCCGTATCGATTAGTCTACGGCAAAGCGTGTCATCTCCCCGTAGAATTAGAACATCGCGCACTTTGGGCTTTAAAACTCTTAAATCTCGATGCTAACTTAGCCGCCCAAAATAGAAAACTGCAACTAAACGAGCTCGATGAATGGCGTGCAAGCGCTTACCAGAGCAATAAGTTTTATAAGGAGCGTTCTAAGTTTTATCACGACCGAAAACTCAAGCCCCAAAAAACTTTTTCTCTGGGCGATCACGTCCTTCTTTATAACTCACGACTTAGACTTTTCCCCGGGAAACTTAGATGACGCTGGTCCGGCCCCTTCAAAGTTGAAGAGGTTTGGCCATATGGTACCGTACTCGTCTCCCACCCGGATAAAGGCTCGTTTAAGGTGAACGGTCATCGCTTAAAATTATACATATCAGGCGATCCTGTGGGCGGTAATTTCAAATCCATAACGCTCCTCGATTTATAAACCGCCAAAATAGTCAAGCTACACGACTATAAACACAACGCTCATAGGAGTCACCCCATGTTTATCTTTTTCGCTATTTCTTTACTTTTTCTTTGCTATTTTCTTCATAATGCAGGGTTCCTAAACTGCGCCTTCCCAACCTCCTTTCAGGGAAGCTTCTACCCCACCTCTCTTTATTTTCTTTGTACATATTGACTTTCCTATTTGTTCCACATACTTACGTTACAACATTGGGGACAATGAAGGACTTAAGTATGGTGGTGTTTTCTCGCTTTATTTTTCGCAGTTCTATTTACTGTACTGTATTTCTATTTTCTGCACTTCAAAAATAATAAAAAAATATATGAAAAAAAATATAACAACAAAACAAAACAAAAAATTTGAAAATGAAAATCCCAAAAACTTAAGGTCTTGTTTTTTTCCCTTTCTTTTTAAAACAAAAATTCCAAAAAATTTATAAAACAAAAATTCCAAAAAAATTATAAAACAAAAATTCCAAAAAAATAATAAAACAAAAATTCCAAAAATATTTAATTTCATTCTGTAAAAATCTTTGTAAATATTTTTGTAAATAATCTTCTCTCTCTCTCCCTTCATTTTCACTAACATTCTTGTAAATAACGTCTCTTTTTCTCGCACTTTTCGCAAAACTTAAAAATCTAAAAAAAGATAATAAGTTAAAAAATTCAAAAAAAAAGAGGAAAACAAAACAAAAATTCAAAAAAAAGATAATAGATCAAAAACACAAAAAATGATAAAAACTCTAAAAATCCCAAAAAATTGTTTTGAAAGTAATAAATCAAATATTCCATTTCTTGATCTTCTTGTTATCCAAAAATTTTGTTTTGAGTTTATTTATATGTGAATTTTATTAATTCTTTATTTGTTATTCGTTTGTTAATTATTGATTGAAAAATTTAAATATTCGAGGTTAAGTTTTAAAGAATTCATTATGCTTTGTTTAAAATAGCGAACTTGTTTTAGGCACTACTTCTAATTTTTCATTGATAGGAGCACGTGTATTATGTTAGAAAATAACGACTATAGGATTCGATTATGTTTAATTTTAGCTTTCTGAAAAATTGGAACGTACAATTTATTAAGGTTGCTCTCAAAATATTTTTTTTAATTACAAATATAGTTTTCTTTTCTCCCCTTATCATGCCTTACTTGGCATGATAAAATTTTTATCCTTAAAAGATCCTATGTAAATGAGAATAAGATTTCGTTCCGTAAACATAGGCACCCAATAATTTAAAAAGATTATATGTTACGGAGTAAGATGATAAAATTCATTACTCCTACACATATACATTGGGTCAAATTTTATCATTATGAAGTTAAAAAAAAGAAGATATTATTAAAATAAGATTTCATCTTCCTAATAATCCAAAAGAAAATAAAATGGAGGTTCGAGAAAAAATTACCTCACCTCAATTTTAAAAACTCTTCATAAACCAACATCTACCCCCTTAGCAAATTTCACGATTCTAGAATTAATTCAATTTTTTTTTTGAGAACATAATTTGTAAATTGCATTATTTTCAGTAAAACTCCTATAAGCTAAAGTTCTTATAATTCCAAACTATTTTCGTTAATCTAACAATTATAATTTTTGCTTTCTATTTGATTACATCAAGAAGTCTTTTGGCCAAAACTTTTGCGCTATTTAAATCATCTACATGATTTTAGTACTTAACTCTTACACCCTGTATATTTATTTAGATCTCTCTTATAATTAATTAAGCGGTAGCTAAACTTAGAATTTTTTCTATTCCTTATAAGTTCACCTCAAACTTTTGCTCTGGAATAGCAAAAGCCTAAGTATGGCGGTATTTGATGACTTGTAAATATACCTATTTTCATGTTAATTAGTTAAGTATTTTTTGTTTTCTTTTGTTGTTTTAGGTTAACTTTCTTTAATAAAATGCTCCTTTTATTGTATATATTTTGCTAACTTAGTTTATTTTGTTTTTTTAGAAATTTTCAGAATTTTGCCAGAAAAATCATGTGCCACGCCTGTGTACTGTTGTTCACGCCCGTGATAAGGGCGTGACACGTCAAAACTGTGGAAATCAGCAATTTTTGGATGAAATTGATTGACACGCCTGGCCACACGCCCGTGTCGGTTGACACGCCCCGTGTCCCGAGATCGTGTCCGTCCCGCTCGACGAAATTCTCTCAACGTTTGTCGACCACCATGACACGCCCGTGTCAGCCAACCCGACACGCCCGTGTCACCTGCTCTCGACATTTTCCGCTCGATAATTTCAGTCTCGACACAATTCGCTCGACGATCGTCGACCAAGCCGACATGCCCCCAGTGACGCCCGTGCCCTAGGGCGTGACTCCTCTACCTGGCCCGACATATCGCCGCCGGCGACTTTCAATACAAACGATGCCCAGTTCAACCTCCCCGACACGCCCACCGCCACTCCCGTGACTAGGGGCATGACTGCCATGTAGACCTCCCGAAGTCAACAACGCCATCAAATCGCCGAATTCTGATGATAAATAAAGCCGACACAACCAGCGTCATGCCCGTGACCGTGGGCGTGACCGCCGCATTTTCAGCCGCAATGTTAAATCACCGTAAACCACCGAAATCTGCTAATAAATAGTGTTGACAAGCCCCCTTACATGCCCGTGTCAGAGGGCGTGTACTTGGAAAATTTTGCCTATAAAAGGCCAGCCGCAGTATGAGTTATGGGTTCCAAATTTTTGAACCATTTTGTTGACAAGGGCTGCCGTTTGGAGCTTGCTTAGTGCTATGTAAGGACTTTATTTCCCCGCCACCCTTCTTAAGTTCGTTTGTTTAGGCACTTGTAATCAACTTATTTTGTAATAAAAATCGTTAGTTTTTCCTCCTTACATGCTCTGAATTATCTCTGATGACCTCCTTTTCATCAATCTTATGTGCTTTTGTTTTCATTTTCATGTTGCGTGTGTGCGTGTATGAGTTAAAATTGCAAAATTTATACTTTAAAATGAAAAACTGTTTGCCTAATTTTCATTTTTATCAAAATTTCTAGCCGTTACTATAGCCGTTTTTCTTATCAAAATTGATTAAACTTAGGATCTTTAAGCTTCCAAATACGTTTTTATGAACTTGTAAAATGATAAAAAAGTGGTTTGCATTCCTCTTAACTTAGCTTTTTCTTTGTTTTGAATATAAAACTGCAGCATCTTTTTAGCTTTTTTCCACTTTTAACCCGTTTTACATAGTTATAAGAATGTATAATGCGTTATTATAAATTTTTTAGAACTTTGATTTTAGCAATTACATAAAAAAAATATTTTTTCTCGAACAATTTTTATTTTCACTTTTTATGCATTTCTGTCAAAATCTAACGATAAAAATGCAAACGTTTTAATTTTTCAAGCACTTGCTTTTCTCACCATAATTTGAAAACTATTTGCTCAAACAATTTTTATTTTGCCTTTTTATGCATTTCTAAGGTATTCTAGCGGTAAAAATGCAGTTGTTTTAATTTTTCGACAACTTTGTTTTTCTTAATTTTTTCGTCTGCGTGCGTGCGTGTATGAGATAAGTTTATTGCTTTCTCCAATTATGTAGAGTGTGTGCGTGTGCGCTTTTATTTCCGCCTACTCGTTAAAAGTTAAATGACATGTCTTTAATTTTTCACCTACTCATTTGAGTAGGATTTGCAAGTGTGAGTATTCACTTTCTGCAGTATGAGTATTTCATTTTCTATCGTGTGTGTGTGTGTGTGTGTGTGTGTGTTTAATTTGAGCAAGTATGTGTGTTTTTATTTTCAGCCTACTCATTTGAGTTAAATGGCTAGATTTTATTCAAGTAGGACTAATTGTTTTTACCTCCGCCTACACGTTAGGAGTTAAATGGCCGGACTTCATTTCCCTCCTACTCGTTTGAATAGGACATGCCATTTTCAGTTTTTATTTACTGCCTACTCATTTGAGTTAAATGGCAGGTTTTTATCTACCGCCTACTCGCTAGAAGTTAAATGGTCGGACTTTATTTCCCTGTAAATATTTGAGATGGACTTGTAATCGCATTTATTTCCGCCTACTCGTTTGAGTAGGACTTGCTTTCATTTCAGTCCTACTTGTTTGAGTTGGACTTACAAATTTTCAGCTTATATTTCCCGCCCACACGTTTGAGTGGGACTTGCAATTTCATTTATGTAATTTTCTCTTACATGTAACTTAGTTTTATTTCTCTCTTTATTATGTGTTTGGATGAGTGCGAGTGCGTTTATTTGTAGTAACTGTTCTATTATTAGGTTATCTTGCTTTTTCTTCTTATTTTCTTTATAATCCTTCAGCAAATAGTTTAGAACGCTCTCCTAACCAAACTCATAAGCTATCCCCATTCCGATGTGTGGCTAATCGCTTTTAGCCCTCGGTATCGAAGAGCATTGGGATATAAAAAATATTTTAAATAACTAAAGGTCTTATTTTCTATTAAATTAAAAACTTAAGATTTACCCCGGGTTAACGACGCATAGAACCACATATCGATGTGTGGGCTATATTTCGATTATCCACACGCTAGGTGGCCGAGAGGCCGTGCGTATGGATTGAACACCCCTGGGTAAAGAGAGTTCCGCACTAACCCTCGAGAGAGGAGACGCGCTAACTCTACCGGATTGGGCTCCCCACCCAATAGCGGGGTTCTTAGCTTACTGCGGTCATTAATAGGAATCCTTCATCGGACGAGAGCCCGATTGAATAGCCTTAATATCCAGGTGAGCGATATTCCTAGAGATAGGTGAGCTCATACTTTTGGAACCTCCACGACCAAGTTTCTGCTTTAATTAAATTGAAACTGTAGATCTCTAGTTATTTAAATCTATTTTTAATCCAAACGTAATTCAATACCGAGTGTTATCGCTTCATCGTCTTTAATATTAATCTATTTTCGTCCTATTTTAGTTAAAATCAACAACTTACTATTTCGGTAAAATAATCGTGCTTTCGGAGCAGTAGGGATAATCAACCCGTTCCCGCGAAATTTACGATCTTGATATTCCCCGGAATAATCTGTATTACTTGCTATAGATGCACTTGCCTACCTAAGCAAGCCCGCGGTGATCGACTCATCGAACCAACCACCCACATAAGAGTCTGTTCTCGGTCTTCATCAAATACCAAGAGACAAGGAAAGTTTAAGAAGTTTCTGAAGAGAGGTGCTGAAGAAATAAAGAGGTGGAACTAATCATTAAAGAAGATGGAGATTGATGATGAGAAGTCACTACAAGAGTGCTACTGAAAGTCTTTAATTCCAAGGTAGCTAAACACCTAAAGAGGGTGAATATGTTTTTTTGTCTTTTAAGATTTTCCCTCCACTTAATGTGTTGTGATTTATTTCTTTTGCTTTAAAGACAATCACACAGATGACACAGTAGTTTTATAGTTTTTCCCCAGATTATGGGTACATCCACTGTCCCTCCCACCTTTCTAGCGGTGTGTTAGACAAGGCACTTCACCAAAAACTTGGCTCCTAAGAGCTTACAACACGATCCCACAGGACCACTCAGTCTCCTCCAAGACCTTCAGCTCGGGCACAAAGCCCTACAACTCAGTGATCAAATGATCACCTACCTCAGGCCAAAAGGCCCTACCACTCAGGCTAAGAGGATAACCCTACCTTAGATCCATAGGATCCTACACCTCAGGCATAAGTGCCAAACAAATCAAGCCAATTCCCTACACTCAGATTCTTAACAGAATCCTACCACTCAGATATATGCATGATCCTACACTCGGCCTTTATAAATAGTCTTATAACTCAGATCTAGAAAGATGTTACATAAAATCAAATTTGTTGATGTTGAATAAACAACATAGAAATGATCTCTTTGTCTTCCTCCTTCTGTCCTGAGAAAACACATTCCAGATTTCTTCTTCACAGCTCTAGAAAATAATCTTCAGTATAAGCTTTGCTTGGGCTATGAAATGACTGCAGTAGGGGTTGGCCCTGACAGCTTTTCTCTCAGAGAAATGTATCCGACCTTGCTATTACCAGTGTTGATTACAGTAGCTAACTTAATGACCTTCTGGGTTAAGTCGATTTTTAACTTTTGCTTTGAGCTCTACAAAAATGGCGAGGAAGAATAAGAAGTTGCGCCACTTTTGGGAAAAGACAAACCCTATAAAAGATTCCTTTCTCTGCCGATCTCATTCCTTTTATTATCCCCCGTCCACTGGCTCTTTTGACCTGTGGGCCCAGCTTTAATTGCATATATATAGCCTTCCTTTTATTGAATAAGTCTTAAAGCTGGCCGTCGGTGCCATTAGTGGTGGACTGCAACTTTTTCGCAATGAATTTGAATTCTATTGACTTATATTTACTTTTGCTGATGACAGTATCTGCGGACCTAGCCAAATTTTTAGATTCAATCAAGGAGTTGAGTGAATTGAGTGAATGGCCTTCACTCAACATGTCTGGACTTAGCCAATTCTTCTTCCTTGCTTAGACACTGAGTGAGTTAAGTGAACTGGCTTCACTCAACGCCTCCAGACTTGGTCAATTTCTTCTCCACTGTCATGTGTTGAGTGAGTTGAGTAAATCTTCATCACTCAACGCCCCTGGACTTAGCTGCAACTTTCTATATTTGTTAGGCATTGAGAGCATTGAGTGAAGCTTCATCACTCAACGCTTTTGTACTTAGCCACTTCTCTAAACCATGACATCTTGTTGATGCGTTGAGTGCATTGAGTGAGCTATCCTTACTCAACATATCTAGACATAAACAAATTTTTATATCTATCTTCATTAAGCTTTGAGTAACCATAGCTCTGTTGAAGCTTTCATTTTTGGGCATTGAGTGAGCTGGCCTCACTCAATGCTTCTGGATTTGGTTAACTTTTATGTCTCCTTCTTCTTTGGCTTTGACAGAATTAGCATGGCATTGAGTGAACTGGCTTCACTCAACGCTTCTAGACTTGGTTAATTTCTTTGACAGATTCTCTATAGCTTTGGCTGAAGTAGCTTAATTCAACGCTTCTAGTTGTATGGTATTGAGTGAGTTTACATCACTCAACGCTTGTGGCCTTGGTCACTGTTCTGTCTTCCTTCTTCTAAATATTTGACTGCACAATATTTCCTCAACGCTTTTTGTTATATGGCATTAATTGAATTGACATCATTCAATTCATGTGTACTTAGCCACTTTTCTTCAATGTCAAAGCAAATACTTTGCCTGAGTGGTCTTTACTCGATGCTTCTTCTCATCTTGCATTGAGTGAGCTATCCTTACTCAACGCTTTTGGACTTAGTCAATTTTCTACTAGCTACTGCTGAAGCTTTGACAGACTCAGCCATACTTGATGCCTATTGTTATATGGCGTTGAGTGAACTTCCTTCACTCAACGCCTGTGGACTTTGCCGCATTTCTGTCTTGCAAACTGCTGGGCTTGACTATCCACGCCTTACTCAGTGCTTTTTGGTTTCTGGCATTGAGTGATCTGGCTTCACTCAATTCCTGTGGACTTAGGAAATTTTCAGCCTTTCCAGCAACCTTCTTTGACATCTGGTGTTGAGTGAGCTGGCTTCACTCAACGCATGTGGACTTAGATAGATTTCTATCACTCCACCTCCCTACCTTATGACCACCTCTCACAACCACTTGGAATACTTATCCAATCAATGTGACAAGGACCATCCTGCATGCATGAACTTGAACATACATCAAATAAAACTAGGTGTGTACCATTGACTTATTTGACTTCTTACAAATCTGGGACATTGGGATCAATGGACCTAATAGCCACCACTACCACAACCATGGGCATATTAAGAGGGACTTTCCAAGCCACCAGAAGGAGGAAAAGGAGAAATAGAGCCAAAACAAGGGAAAGAAGAAAGTGTTCAAGGCGTTAACATAGGATGAAGATGGCTCTAACAAGTTAAGCACCTTCGGCTCAAGTATTGAAGATAAGGCAAATCTTGACTCATGGGGAAGAATCAGAATGAGTCAGACGATGAGTACAATTTCCAGAGCGACACTAAGGTGTGTTAGTAGGCTAAGGAAAAGGTGAACGCGTGGTACTTGGACCCTAAGTGTTCCAATCACATGACAGGATACAGAGGCAAGTTATTTTGTCTGCAGAAGAAGAATGGGGCATGGTGACATACAAGGACAACAACAAAGGTCGCATCCTTGGAATCGACATTATAGGTAATAAAGCATTTTCAATTTCAAATGTATTGTTGAAGATGGACTTAAGCATAACTTAATTTCAATTAGTCAACTATGTGATAAAGGCTTGAATGTACTATTTGAATCCTCTACAAACACCTACAATATTGTAATGGCTAAAAGGAATAGTGTTTTTCTTACTGGTTATAGGACTCATAATGTTTACACTATTAGTTTTGATTTTATATCTGTTGGTGCAACCATAGTGATCTGCAAGTAATCAAGCATGTCGCTTCACTACCAACTCAGTATGAGCCTATCAGGGTTGCACATAAGATTGTGGAGAAATTGGGAGATTGGATCTATACTATCTAGCTCACATGATGAGTTGAAGGATATTAAAAAGGGGGCTGAAAATATTGTAAGGCATTTGGCATTGATTGTGTTTAGCTCACTCAACGTCATGGGGCTGAAGGCATTGAGTGTGTTTAGTTCACTCGACGTCATGTAGGTTGTAAAGATTCAAAGTTATTGGGCGTTGAGTGTGTTTAACTCACTCAATGCCATCCGGCTGAAAGCATTGAGAGCATTGAGTACAGTCAATGCTTTCATGGGTTAAGTGTTAACTCTATGAGTGTTGGCGTTGAGTGCGTTGACTGTCGCACTTAAGCATTGTGTGCGTCAAGTCCACTCAACACCTTCATCAAGTAAAGGGTTTACCTGGAGAATCTGGCTCTTAGGTCTTGAGTGTATTGTATTCACTCAACGCCGTTCGACGAATTTGTTTGACGAATGAAGTTCGACGTTCTTGCCTGTGGGGCAGATTTTTTTGAGCTGAGTTCGACGAATCCAGTTCGACGTTCTGGCCTTTGGCCCAGATTTCGTCGAGCTGAGTTTGACGAATCCAGTTCGACATTCTAGCCTTTGGCGCAGATTTCGTCGAGCTTAGTTCGACGAATGCGTTCGATATTCTGGCCTTTGGCGCAGATTTCATCATGTTGAGTCCGATGAATATGCTCGATGTTATGACCTCTGGTGCAGATTTCGTGGAGCTGAGTTCGACAAATTATTCGTCGTGCTGAGTTCGACGAATGCTCGTGCTGAGTCAAATGTTGACTTGTTGTATCTATCTCCTGCGATATAAATATGATGTTTTAGGGTTTTCTGGGGATGGTTGTTTTGTTTCAGCACACGAGCCGATACTGTGTGATAAGAGGAAAACCTAGAAACACGACGGAAGTGTTTTGGCTGTCCTGTCGCCAATTCTGATGCCGATCTCGGTGAGTGTCGCTGCCACCTATCCTACAACAAATCTAGCATTCTGTGGAGACGCTGAGAGTCCTCTCCCGACCTAGCGCTTGTGTGACAAGTTGTCGTGGGTTCTCCCGATCGTGTGGATTACTGTGGAGGCACGGATATACTTTCTGCGCTCAAGACTCTAGCCCTGTGTGGCTGACCTGATTTTTCTGGAGCATCTAGGTTGAGTTCTGACTCAATCGCTCAAAGGTAATTTTTATTACAGCATGTTTTACTTCTTGATTCATGAATATTGTTAGATTCAAACTCGTTTGGGTTTTTCTTATTCTTTTTCCACTGCATGCACAAGTGTTGTGTCATCCCCAAAAAACCAATAGTGGTATTAGAGGGAGGTTGCCGGCAATATTCATTATTTCAGAAGTTGCTGAATCCATGGCGTGTAGATTTGGTGATTTTGAAGTATTCCAAATGCCCAAATCTAGTCTTGGATCATTCCAAGAACGCATGTGAATTCTTTAAGTTTACTCCATAAAATTAACCGTCACTGTGATGGTTTACAAAACTAAGTATGTGTTAGATATGAATCTCACATAAAGTGACAGGCTTGTCTTCTGTGTAAGTGGAGTTGGTGTTGCTCATGTCCCGTGCATGTAGGTCTAAAGATTTGGACATGTTCTAGATGTTCAGACTTAGCCTAGTTCGTCAAGTATTGATGATTCTTGTGCACATCTGAGATGCATTTGGATTACGCGTGTTGTATTTTAGTATGCTTGATGTCCACACAGGTTAAGTGTGAACCATGATTAAATATTTGATCAGACATTTAAAATCCCTTAAGCAATATTAAGTATTTAGATGCCTTCTGATGGATGACACTCTTCCTGCCTCGATCGATGAAGTGTGGGCTTGCCAAAGCAAGGTGCATTAATCTATCTTGGTGAGGGTGCGAGCGATAATTGTGATATCCCGCTATCGACATCAAGTCTAGCTTAACTAGGGGACCTCAAAGGTTGAGTGCCCAGAGGCATGGGGTTGGTATGCACCATATGATGGATGAGAATAAAGATTTATTCATCAGCCAAACAAGAATTGCATTGTGATGCAATTGGCAAGCGTTGCCTACCTAAATAGCTGCATTGTGAGAGAAAAGTCAAAGCTGACTCATAGTGTTTGTGAAATATGGATCTTGTCAACTAAGAGGGTTACTTGCCAAACTCTTCAAATTGATATAGAGGGTTATCAGTTTGATAAAAATAGTGGTAGCTTTTGATTAAAGTCCTAATTGAAACTAAAATATATTTTGAAATGTGGTACTAATTTGCATTGCTTGTATTCTTGTAGAATTTCCATGGCAAGTGGTTCACACTCCACCCTATCACTCAAAGCGATCCTTGAGAAGGGGAAGCTGAGTGGTACAAACTATTTGGACTGCTACAGAAACCTGAGAATTGTTCTCAGGAAAGAGCGCAAGCTCTCTATTTTGGAAGAGGTATCCCTAGATCAGCCTTCCTGGAATGCACCCTGTACTGATAAAGATGCTTATAAGAAGTATCGTGACGACTCCTTAGACGTCGAATGTCTCACATTAGCGACCATGAATTCTGAGCTTTAGAAGCAACATGAGAACATGGGTTGTAAGGACATTGATTAGCATCACAAGAAAATGTTTGAAGGGAAAGCTCGTCAAGAGAGATTCGACGTCACCAAGGTGTTGTTCCAGTGTAAGATGGGAGCTCGGGACCTAGTAAGCACTCATGTACTCAAGATGATTGGGTATATCAAGAACCTTGAAGGAGTAGGTTTCCCTCTGATACAAGAGTTGGTACAGACTTGATCCTGTATACGTTGCCAGACAGTTATGAGCAGTTCATCTTGAACTATAACATGAATGAAATAGACAAGACACTGCCCGAGCTCCTAGGCATCTTGCGAACTGCCGAGATTAATATGAAGAAGGCCAAGTCTTCTAGCCCAATATTGATGGTGCAGAAAGGCAAGGGCAAGGCCAAGGGCTTCAAGAAGACGAAGGTGGGACCTAAGTCTGGACTGGAGCCCAAGTTTTCTACGCTGAAAAAGAAAGGCTCAAGGAAAGAAGGGAAGTTCCACCATTATGGCAAGACTGGTCATTAGAGGAGGAATTGTCCTTCATACATTGAGGGTCTCCAAAAGATGAGAGGAGGTATGACGTCCACTTCAGGTAAATATGTTATAGAGATAAACATTTATGCTCCTTCATCCTGGGTATTGGATAACGGATGTGGTTCACACATTTATATAAGTGTGCAGGAACTGAGAAGGAGAAGAATGTTGACTAAAGGAGAGGTCGACCTGTGCATTGGCAATGGAGCAAGAGTTGCTGCCATTACCGTGGGGGTTTATTGTCTTTCTTTGCCTAGTGGGCTTGTAATAGAACTAGATAATTGTTATTTTGTTCCTTCCATAATTAGAAACGTTATATCCATTTCATGTTTGGACATGGTGGGTTTTTCTTTTATTATTAAGAACAAATGTTGTTCAACATTTAAGAATGATGTTTGTTATGGTGTATCCCAAATGTTTAATGGTCTGTATGTTTTGAACTTAGAGCATCCGATCTATAATACTAAAAATACTAAAAGCCTAAGAACAAATGACTTGAACCCTACATATCTTTGGCATTGTCGTTTGGGCCATATAAATGAGAAACGTATATCCAAGCTCCATAGAGATGGACTGTTGGACTCATTTGATTATGAATCATTTGAGAGATGTGAATCTTGTTTGTTAGGCAAGATGACTAAAGTTCCTTTCACTGGCTTCAATGAGAGGGCTGATGATCTCTTGGGTATAGTACATAGTGATGTATATGTACCCATGTGTTCTATGGTTAGAGGTGGGTTCTTCTACTTTGTTACATTTACTGATGATTTTACTAGATATGGATATGTGTATCTTATGAAGTACAAATCCGAAATCTTTGAAAAGTTCAAAGTGTTTAAAAGCGAAGTAGAAAACTAGCTCGGTAAGAATGTTAAAGCACTCTGATCTGATCGAGATGGCGAATACCTAAGTCGTGAGTTCCGTGATCATCTAATACAGAGTGGTATTGCATCATAGATCACTCCACCTAGAACACCGCAGCATAATGGTGTGTTTGAGAGGAGGAATCGTACTTTGTTAGAAATGGTACAGTTGATGATGAGTCATGCAAATATGTCTATTTCCTTTTGTTGCTTTGCTCTAGAAATTGCTGCTTTAACATTAAATCGTGCTCCAACGAATGCAGTTCTAAAGACACCATATGAGATATGGACTGGGAAGCATCCCAGTTTGTCGTTTATTAAGGTTTGAGGTTGTGAGGCATACGTGAGACGTCAAATGCCTTATAAGTTGAAACCCAAATCAGATAAGTGTTATCTTGTGGGGTATCCTAGGGAAACCAAAGTGTACTATTTCGACCTACCATCCGAAGGCAAAGTGTTTGTCTCAAGGACTGGTGTCTTTCTTGAGAAAGAGTTCTTAAGTAGAAGGACAGTCAGGGTAGAACTTAAAGAAGTTCAGGAACCACAAACAATGAGTGAATCGGAATTGGAACCTGAGTCAGGACTACCAGTAGTTATAGCTGGAGAACCTGCTCAAGAAACACAAGTTCCACGTAGATCTGGTAGACCAAGATTTGAGGCTGAGAGATATGGATTTCTCGTATCTCAAATAGGTAATGTATTGTTTATGGATCCTAGTGATGAGCCTGAAACATACCATGACGCTATGTGTGGACCGAACTCTGAGAAGTGGCTTAAGGCTATGAAATTTGAAATAGACTCCGAGTATGGAAACCAAGTATGGACTTTGGTGGAACCACCAGAAGGGGTAAGGCCTATAGGGTGCAAGTGGGTCTTCAAGAAGAAGATTGAAAGAATTGGTTTCAAGATTGTCTAAACACCTAGAGGGGGTGTGGATAGGTAAAATTCTTTTTACTACTTAGATAGTTAATAATTTTATCACAGCACAGTTATGATCTATAGTTACCACAGCACACAAACAAATAGTCACAGCATACACACAGCTTTTATAGTGGTTCCCCAAATGATGGGTACATCCACTTTCCCCCTTTGCCTATCTAACAGTATACTAGATTCGGCCTAACTTCCTTCCACCTTCTCAGATCCTCAGATCTTACAACTCAGAACCCAAACTGGTTCTTACAGCTCACACTTCAACAAGTGCAATAACTCAGGTTCTTCCCAAGATTCCTACATAAGAGTGAATCCTCACTCCTACCACTCAGGCAATCAAGCCCTACCTCAGCCTCTTCCACCAGGCCTACAGCTTAGAGAAACCAATCTCCTACCTCAGTTTAATAGCCCTACCTCAGCCTTTATAGATATAGGCTTACAACCCAGAGAACTTAATCTCTTACACTCAGATCTAGAATAGATACTAAAGGAATTTGATTAAGAAGATGTTTCTACCTTCACTCAGAAAGAGATGAAGGAATCTTGATCAGATCTTGATGGATCTGCTTTCAACTTTTCTTTGTAGTAAAGGATTTGATTCAACCTAACATAGCTTATTCAAAGCTTTTTGAAATAGAGAACCTAGGTTGAATCTTCTTGGTGTAGATCCAGCTTCTTCCACCCTTCTGAATTAATTCTGCAATCTTCAAAAGATCTACTGTGAAGCAATCTCCGTTTCTAATTTTGAATCAGAATCTTTTACTGTACTGGAATCCGTGAATTTTTCTTGGAGAATTCCTCTTTTAATTTCTCTCCATCTTGAGTTGTTTTTCTCTGATAGCCCGGCCCTATTTATAGTTTACATCAGGGGCATCTTGTGTTGACTCTCATCTGATAGTTCTGTCATGTCTGAATAGGCTGTGAAAATTCTGGCAGCTGTCAAGTCTTTAGTCTTGGCACTTAGAATTATTTAGCTCAGCAGAATGAGTCAAGATATAGGTATATTATGTGTCGACACAAATGGAGTATGTGTCGACAAAACTACCCGGGTGTTGACACACGTCCTTTGGTGTTGTCGACAAACATCAGCAAGTGTCAACACATCTCTTCACTTAGTCTCAACACTGCCTTTTTTGACATTGTCGACACACTTCAGAAAAATACTCGACACAGCTTTTGTAGAATGTGTCGACACAAGTCCTGTGTGTCGACACAGCCTATCTAAGTGTCGACCCAAGTCCTTGATGTCGACATAGTTGCCTCTTTACACTTGTCATCTCGACAATCATAGTGTGTCGACAAAAGTTATAAGTGTCGACACAGTTGATGTCGACTTAGCTTCTGAGTGTCGACACAGATGCTGTGTGTCAACACATACTTGCTTTTTTCTCTACACAGCTCCTTCAAAGGTGTCGAAAGAAAATAATTGTCTCGACACTTTTGTACTAAGAATATTTTCTGCATTCTTTGGCCTTCACAAATTAACTTAAAACACAATCAAATACAACCTGATGTATATCATTGAGTTAGGTGAGATTTCTCCAAATCAGGTACACAAATTCCAATGTACCCAACAATCTCCCCCTATTTGGAGAAGTCATAACTCATAGTCAATGATATACACCATATAACAAAAATGATAAGCAAGATATATACAGATATTTCAACCAAATTTATTCAAGAACAAAAAACATCATGTTACACACAAATATTCAGAAACAAAATAACATAAGGAAAAACATGTAACACAGATACAAAGATATGTAAACAATTGTTCACCCAGAATTTCATTCTCAAATACTCAAGATGAGATTTTAAGGTTAATGTTTTCTTGAGAACAATCAAAAATATGCAGTTTTCAAATGCTAATCAATCTAAGGTTAAAGTTGGCTAGGTTCCTTAATGACTATTCATTTCCCTGACTGAATGTTTGCTTTGACATCAGCGTCAGTATCTGTAGCAGGAATTTTCCTTTAATGTCATTGGCCTTGAGTTGTGCAGCTTTCATCTTTTGCCTCTCAAAATAATGAAAAGGTTTAGGGAAGTACTTGCAGGGCCCAATGGAGTTTGAAGGGATTCTTCCAGCCTTCAAGTCCTTCCTAAATTTATGAATCTTCTCTTGTTGAGCAAGATATTTATCCCATTCTTATTTAGGGTACCACTTTCCCCTATCATACTAATTTTCAGCAACTTCATTCCATGCTGCTAAGATGATATTTCTAGAGGTCGGACTCCATTTTTCAAAAACATGCCTTTCCTTAGCCTGTTCTCTAAATCTATTCTTAGACATTTGAGCCTCTTGTTCTTTCAGTAGTACTGGGTCAGCCATGTCCACCTCCTCACAAATTACTGGAATTTTGTCCTGTGGAGGGTTGTACATAGTCTGAATAGTCTGTTGAATTTCCTCAAACCCAGAAGGGGGATATATAACTTGAGCCACCTCTTATTGCACCCCCTCCACAAACTGAGGTTGAACTCTAGACTCTGCAGTATCATTATCATCACATAGGGGTGGATATCCCAAGGTAGCTCTAATACTGTTTGTTACCCATTTTGCATGGTCAGAGCTAGCTTGAACTAGTACCCTCTCCCCCTTTATGACTTCTCTATAGATATGATCTCTGAGATCATTCTTTTGAAATCTGATTTGATCTGTGACATGATAATTTCCAGTGGTGTTGTAGTCTTTGAATTTCTTGAGAAGAGCAGAAATTGCAGATTCAGAAGTCTTTATTGCAGTAGAAACTGTGGCCAAGTCTAGTTGAATTTTTTTTTCTATAGTAGAAACTTGGGTGGTCATATTGGCTTGAAGGGCAGTAGTTTGTTCATCCAACTTAGTCAGAGAAATGGTGTGTAGTTCTAGCAAGTTCTCATTTAGTCTCTTTTGATTTTCAAGAACAATTCCTTGTTTGACCACTAGATCATCTATTTCAGTCATAGTGGTTTGTTGTTGTTTAGCAAGATACACCACAACATTTCCTCCCTTGTGGAAGTAATCTGTCATATCCTTCTTCAGCATGTTGACTTCAAATCGAATGGAATTGATATCTTGGGCCAAGTTAAACTGCAGCTCTTTGTTGCTTTCATCTACATATTTTTCTAAAGCTTGTCTTTGCTCATCAAGTTTTACTTGGAGTTGTACTAATAGAGAACTGAAATATATAGGTGAAGCAGTAGAGGAGGAGCCTGCCTTGAAGGCTTTCTTATAGCCAGAACTCTTTTTCTTGATTTCCATTAGTTTTCTTTTCTCGAGAGCTGTGGGTGCCTCCTCAACTTCAGTATCAGAGGATATTTCAAGTTCCATTGTTGTTCCTGGAACATTTTCAATCAGTATAGGGGCTAGGTCTGGTGCCTCCCCCTCAATCCTTGTGGCACCTGGTGGATCTACAGACATCTCTTCTTGGTGGACTTCTTCTTTCTCCATCAGGAGGTCACTTACCAAGTCTTGAATTGTGTCTATCTCAGGAGCCTGCAGTGTTTCCGGCAAATCAGGGAGATGGACATCATGTCCCTCTTTGTTAGAAAGATCAGTTGATATTGTTGTGTATTACATCCACACTAACCCAGATTTGATGAAGTCACCCTGGAACTAAGATGAATTAAGTTGTATTTGATGCTTGGTTTGAGTTAGATGTTTGCAGGAATTTCAGTGGGAAGTGTAGACCAATGTCAGTCCACAGTGGGTCACCAAACACAGGAACTGTGCAATGTAATCCCTCATTGCATATTCCAAAGTGTTGACTCATGTGTGGTATCTCTATTGAGATACACTTCATATTCAAGCTATTGGACCTTGGGAAAAGGATTGGAAGTTGACTACATTAGAAGAAAGAGTTTTCCAATAATAAAAATTCTCTAAGTCTTTTACTCGAGTAGGTCTATAACTACTCGAGTAGATTGGGCATAATTTACTCGAGTAAAGAAACCTTGTACTCGAGTACTTAAGTGTACCTCTCGTGTAGCTTAGTTATACTCTTGTAGTATGTTTATGTACTCGAGTAGATCACTCATTATACCCGAGTAGTTAAGGCTTCTCTCATAAAAATTATACTAAGTCATGGACTCGCGTACAAACACTCATATACTCGAGTAAGTATACTCGCATACTCGAGTAGATAGATACATACTCGAGTAGTTCATTATACCTACTCGAGTAGATCGTGTTTCACTCGTGTACTTTGATATTTCCTAACTCCAGAATTTTCTAAGTCCTTTACTCGAGTAGAACTTTCACCTACTCGAGTAGATCACTTCCTCTCGAGTAGTTTAGTTCAACTACTCGAGTAGCTGCTTGCTGACATATTCAGAATTTATTCTAAGTATTCCACTCGAGTAGTCCATCATGTACTCGAGTAGTTCCTTTATGTACTCGAGTAGTCCTTTATGTACTCGAGTAGTTCTTTTTGCTTACTCGAGTAGTTCTTTCTGCTTACTCGAGTAGTTGATTTCTGCCTACTCGAGTAGCCCATCTTTATATACCCGAGTATGTTCCCCTTCATGTACTCAAGTAGTTATTCAACTACTCGAGTAGATCTTCTCTTACTCGTGTATATTGCTGAACTTTCCCGAAATTTGTCTAAGTCTTTTTTCTGATGGGATTTTCAAATCACGCAACATGATTGGTCCACGTGTACATCATTATGACTGATTATGACCGTTATTCTCTCCTATATAAAGTCTTATCAGAAAATGACAAACCCCAAGTTTTCTCCAAGCCTTCTTGTCATTTCATTTGGAGAAAGTTTTCAGCCGACTCCTCTGTCCTTTTTCACGAAATGGAAGCCGTCGCCGCCCTCTTTTCCGGCCACCGCTTCTAATTTCAGAGGACTCATTCTGAAGAAAGTTACAGATCGAGATCGACATCACTATTCTTCTTCTCTCTCTGATTCTGTAAAGTCAAAGAAGATCTAGATCTGGGCCAAGATTCTCTTCACCGATTTCTGATAGTGCTGCAAAGTCCATAAGAAGAAGTTTTTGGCTGTTTAATCAGACCTGATTGGATTTACTGTTTGTATAATTTTTCAAAACGTTATTAATCTTGTAGGAGAATGTTCTCCGAGTGTAGGAGTTATACAACCTTGGGTTGGCAAGTAACCCAACAAGCAAGGAAGGAAGGCTGGCGAGATGGGGGAGGCCAACCCCCTCGAAAACGAAGGGGCATCCCATGAGTTAAGGCGAGACCTCGCTATGCGAGATCTCGCTAGGCGAGACCTCCGGGCATGGGCGAGATGACCCCACAGGCGAGACCTCCCTAAGATTGACGGGTCCCTTCCCACTCGCCACATAAGAAAAGAGATATCTTTTACGTTTTGACCCACAAGGGGGATTTTACCTCTGTGCCCCAGAAAGTTTTACATTTTTACACCTGGAGGCCTGCATATAGCTCTCCAGAACAGCGAGGTTTGGCTGTTGGCAGACCCAGTCCAGGGTGTTTTGGTCATTTCAGGTTGTTGTAGAAGTGATATTTGCAGATCGGATTCAGAGGCCTATAAATAGACCGATAAGGTGCCTGAGAGGGTTGTTGAACCTTTCCACTATTTTCCTCACAGGCACCTAGCTCAGCACTGGCTACGGAGCGGAAGACTCTCAGTTCTTCCGGGTAAGAGGCGGGACCTCCAAGCTGGGCCCCCTCGGTCTGTTTTCAGGTCACTGACTCTCATCATGAGGTTTTCAGGTCGACACTTTCTTCAAGTGTTGAGTCTTCTGTTGAGTGTCGACACATTGTTCTTGGTGTCGACACATACTTCAAGTGCTGACTCTTCTGCTAAGTGTCGACACATTGTGCTGGGTATCGACACTTGTACTTAGTCTCTGCAGACTTTTGCTGAGTGTCGACACAGCTCCAAGTGTCGACACTTTCTGGTGTAGACACAGCTTCACTGGGTGTCGACACAGCTCCTTGTGTCGACACTTTCTGTCTGCACTTTTCTTCACTGAGTGTCGACACAGCTCCTTGTGTCGACACTTTCTATCTGGTGTCGACTCTGCATCCCAGGTGTCGACACAATGACTCCAAGTGTCGACACTGCTTGTCTGGGTGTCGACACAAGTCTTCTTAAGTTTCGACACTTTCCCTCTGGGTGTCGACACATGGACTTAGAAATTTTGCTTCAGTCCTGCAAATACTTAACCTGCACAAGTAACTCAAAAACACATCAAATACATTTTGATGTATATCATTGAGTTGGATGAGGCTTCTTCAAATCAGGTATATTTAACCAATGTACCCAACAATCTCCCCCTATTTGGAGAAGTCATAACCCTTAGTCAATGATATACACCATTCATAATAAAAATTACAAAATGATGTAAAGCAGGATAATGTACAGCAGGGTAAACATAAACATGTATAAATCTCACATGTATACACATACATCAACACAGAACAAATAAGAAATAGACATATTCACAGAACAAACATGAAATATATTGATCATATATTGTTCTAACATTTGTCTTATACATTTTTAGTAGTTCACAAAAATGTTTTACATTCAAAAGATTACAAAATAATCTTCAAGTAAATTCTTAATCTATTTCTGTTCTGGTTCCTTGATAACTATTCCTTTGCCAGCTTGGACTTTAGCTTGGACAGCAACATCAGCAGTTTCAGCATCAGCAGGCTTCTTTCCTTTCAAATCTTTCTTCTTAAGCTCTTCAGCTTTGATCTTCTGCCTCTCAAAATAATGGTATGGCTTAGGAAAGTACTTGCTAGGCTCCACTGCAGTAGGAGGTAGCTTTCCCATCTTTGCCTTCCTTCTATACTGAACTATTGCCTCCTGCCTGATCTCATGTTTTCTCCATTCAGCTTCAGAAAACCATTTGTTCCTGTCATGAGTGTTATCCTTGGCAGCTTTCCAGGCAGTTAATATTATGTTTCTAGAGGTAGGGCTCCACTGTTCAAAGTCTGGCCTTTGTTCTGCCTGTTCCCTAAACCTCTTCTTAGACAGTCTTGTCTCTTCCTCTTTCTGCAATGCCTCTTGCATGGCTTCTGATATAGGCTGAACAACCTTTTCAATATGGACATTGTCCTTGCCCCTAGATGGGCTGTACATGGTCTGTACCTCAGCATGAATCATTTCAAAATCTGGAGGTGGATATATGACTTGAGCTACTTCTGGTTGCTCACCTCCAAGATATGCAGGGTTAATGCCAGATTCAGCAACATCATTGTCATCACACAGAGGAGGATACCCAAGTGTAGCTCTGATGGAATTTGATATCCACTTAGCATGGTCAGAGCTTGCCTTGACTAACACTCTCTCCCCCTTTATGACTTCTCTAGCCATATGATCTCTGACATCATCCTTTTGAAATCTAATTTGATTATCCAAGTATCTGACTCCATCTTTAAAGAAGGGTTTGAGCTTTTTAAGTTGTTCAGATATGGCCTTCTGGGAGTCTTCTATGGCAGTCTTAACAGCAGAGATTTCTTCCTGGAAGACTTTGTCAAAATCAGCTTTAATAGCAGCAGTGGAAGTAGAAGGTTCAGCAGCCTTGTTCTTTAACTCTGTGACAATAGCATTATGTGAAGCAGTTAAATTGTCATTCATCCTTAGTTGATTTTCAAGAACATAGCTTGCTTCAATGCTATGTCATCCACTTGTGCTTTGATCTTTTTCTGGTGTGTTGCCAAGTACACCACTGCATTTCCACCCTTGTGGAAACATTCAGTCACCTCCTTCTTGTTAAGGTTCATTTCAAACCTTATAGACTTGATATCTTGGGCAAGATCAAACTGTAAAGACTTCTGCCCTTCATCTATATACTTCTCTATTGCCTTCTTGTGCTCATCCAGTTTTATCTGCAGTGCAACCATTAAAGCACTATAATCAACAGATGGTGTTTGCTGAACTATAGGCTGTGGAGCTACAGTTTGTAGAGCCTTGTAACTCTGGCTTCTTCTCTTGAATACATAGATTTTCTTTTTCCTTGCCCTGGCTGCATCCTCATCTTCAGATTCTGAGGAACTGGCTATTTCCACCATCTCCTTAGGGCTTGGAGGCTTATCAGTCTGCACATCTTGTGCCTTCTCAGTTTCTTGCCTTATTGGCTCTTCATGAACTTGCACTTGCTCCCCCTCAGCAGCGGCATTCTCTTCATCAGCAGTAGCCTTGTCCATGTCAAAGTCATGTTGATCTAGATTTAAAAATAAATCCTCCATAGTGTATTCTTGTGGTGATGGAGCTGGAGGAATACTAGGTTCTTCAACCACTGAATCAGTAATATCTTGAGCAACAGCAGATGTGTCTTCTATGACAGCATCTGGTACTTGACTATCCAGCTGAGTTTGCTGATGATCATCAGACAAATCAGTATCTTCTATAAGAAATTCTAAAGTATTTAGATCAGAGAGTACCTCTAGTATGGTATTGGTGGCTTGCTCACTTTCCAGTGTAGAGGGTTCTTCTACAACTGGAAGCTCCCCCTAGCTTTGATCCTTGTGGATGGGGCTAGCTTGAGGCAGCTCCCCCTGGATCTCAGCAACCTCTTGAGGAGCAGGAGTCTTTTCAGCAGGCTCTTCCTCATTGTCATCTGGAGTGAAGACAACCTATTCTTCACTGTCAGAACTGCTAGTGGACTCTTGTGCCACTGGAGCAGTCTTCCTTTTCTTCTTAGGAGGAGTGTCTTTCTCAGCAACTACCTTCTCAGGGGTTGGCATCTCTTTAGTCAACACCCTATCCCATCTTGAGAACAACCTCATATCCATCTTCCTCATGTGGTTTATTTTACTTACAGCAGCAATACTCATTACTTCAGGTATTACACCAGCAAGATAAAGACTAATGATTCTGCCCAGGTTGGGCTTCTTCAAGCCCTCCTTAATCTTCTCATAAACTACTATAGACCCGTCTGTTTTCAGAGTAAAGATTATCCTTGTCATTATTCCAAACATATAGGCAGACACTCTGTTATGCCCTCCTGGCTTGCTGAGTAATACTTTACCAACTATTTCAGACATGAATTTGCCTTGGCTGTTCATGCCTTTCCTGTTAAAAACAGAACCTATCTTCATCTTGGAATCAAGTCCACACCAGGTTAGAGCTTCCCTGGTCTTGGATGCAGTAACTTCTTCTTCATCTTGAGTTCTTGGCAATTGAAGCACCTTTCTCAAGCTCTTTGGCGATATCTTAACCTTAGTTCCATGAACTCTGGATTTGATTCTGTATCCAGATTCATCCACTTCAGCTCCAATTAGGAATTCAAGAACCTCTTTCTTCCATATCTTTTTAGGTTCAGAAACTAAATACTTTAACCCTGAATCTGCGACTAGGGTTACGACCGCCTGGATTTCTGCATCAGCATCACTGAAAGCGCCGCGCACCAGCTCATATCCTTCGTTGTCGTTCTCCTCTAGCTTAGGCGCCATTAGGGTTTGTAGAATTTGTCTTGAGAGAAGAGAGGTGTCGACACTGAAGTTTGGTCTCGAAACTTTGAAAGCGTGTCGACAAACTAAGACAAAACCCTATTTATACCTTTCTAATTTTGAAGATGAACAGGCGGGACAGCTAACTGAAAATGTGTCGACACTGGGAATAAGTGTCGACACTGACTTATAATGTCTCGACACATATGTGTCGACACAAGTTTAGTCAACAGATTTTATGTGTCGACACTTGAGTATGTGTCGACACAACATAACTCGACACATTGTCGAGACTTTACTTAGAAAATTCTGAGTAAAACTTAAGTGTCGACACCTACTTGACATAGACTTGTCTATGTGTCGACACCTTTTTACTTAGCCATTTTTAATTCTGTAAACTTACTCTAAGTTTATCATTTCTAGTTTAATTTTGAATCTATTGAACTTAGCTTCTTCTAGTGGCTTAGTAAACATATCAGCTACTTGATTATCAGTTTTAACATATTCTAATAAAATATCTTCTCTTTCTACATGCTCCCTAAGAAAATGATATTTAATTTCAATATGTTTTGTCCTACTATGAGATACAGGGTTATTAGCTATTGAAATAGCACTAGTAGAATCACAGAAAAGTGGAGTTCCACTTACCTGAAATCCATAGTCCTCTAGCTGATGTTGTATCCACAGAAGTTGAGCACAGCAACTTCCTGCAGCCACATACTCTGACTCTGCTGTGGAGATAGCCACACTAGTTTGCTTCTTGCTACTCCATGAAATTAGTCTCCCACCTAGGAATTGACAGGTTCCAGTAGTGTTTTTTCTATCTTCTTTGCATCCTGCAAAATCTGCATCTGAATAACCTGTTAGATCGAAATCTCCATTCCTAGGGTACCAGAGGCCTAAATAGGGAGTGCCCTTTAGATATCTCAATATTCTTTTGACTGCTATCAAATGAGACTCTTTAGGGCAGGCTTGATACCTTACACAAACACATGTAGCATACATGATGTCAGGTCTACTAGCAGTCAAGTATAATAGGGAGCCAACTATCCCTCTATACAAGGTTTCATCCACAGGTTTCCCTGCATCATCCTTGCTAAGAGACATACTTGACCCCATTGGAGTCTTCATGGTGCTGGATGAATCCATACCATACTTCCTTATGAGTTCTAGGGTGAACTTGGACTGACATATGGATAAACCACTTTCAGTCTGTTTAACTTGGAGACCCAAGAAAAACTTCAGCTCTCCCATACTACTCATCTCAAACTGACCTTGCATAAGTTTTGCAAACTTTTTGCAAAGGCTGCTTTCAGTAGACCCAAATATAATGTCATCTACATATATTTGGACAAGTATAACTTTGCCTCTAGATTCCCTAAGGAATAGAGTCTTATCTATTTTCCCCCTTGAGAACTTGTTCTCAATGAGGAAACTAGATAGGGTTTCATACCAAGCCCTAGGGGCTTGCTTTAACCCATATAAAGCTTTCCTAAGTCTATAGACATGATGAGGTAGAGTTGGATCAACAAAACCTGCAAGGCTGTTCCACATAGACTTCTTCCTTAAGATTACCATTTCAGGAATGCTGACTTGACATCCATTTGGTAAACCTTGAATCCTTGATAGGTTGCATAGGCTAAGAACATCCTTATGGCTTCCAGTCTGGCTACTGGAGCAAAGGTTTTATCAAAGTCAATACCTTCTTCTTCCCTATATCCTTTAGCAACCAGTCTTGCTTTATCCTTAATGATGACCCCTTGTTCATCCATCTTATTCCTGTAGATCCACTTAACTCCTATTATATTGTGGTCTATAGGTCTAGGAACAAGTTCCCAGACCTTGCACCTTTTGAACTGATTATGCTCTTCTTGCATTGCTTCAGTCCATTGTGGATCTTGTATTGCTTCTTCAAATTTCTTAGGTTCAACTTGAGATAGAAAACTAGAGTAGACTGCTACATTCATGTATCTGCACCTGGTTTGTACTCCTTGTCTTGGATCTCCAATAATCTACTCTACTGGATGATCTCTAAGATGCCTATTGGCTGGAGGCATCCTAACTTCTGGTTGAACCTCTTTAGCATCTCCATCATGCTGTATCCTTGTACTTCATCAGCAATTGGCACATGTAGTTCTCCCCCTGGACAACAGCTACTCTCCTCTACTTGCTGTCTTGTAGTAGGTACTTCTTCTATAGTAATGTTTGTCCATTTTCTTTGTTAAACCTGTGGGGCTGCATACAGAACTAGACAACTCATTGTTAATAAGTTTAGTCTCATCAAAAACTACATGCACAGATTCTTCTACAACTTGTGTAGTCAAGTTGTAGACTCTATAAGCCTTACTGTTATTGCTGTACCCAACAAAAATTCCCTCTTGGGACTTGGCAGCAAACTTAGTCAAGTAAGACTTCCCATTGGTAAGTTGCAACCAAAGATCCTGAAATAGGATAGGTTTGGTTTCCTGCCTTTCACAACTTCATAGGGGGTCTTGTTGAGTCCTTTAGTGATGGTAGCCCTATTTATAACATGGCATGCAGTGTTAACTGCTTCAGCCCAGAAATACTCTGGCAGTGATGTATCACTTAATAGGGTCCTACCAGCCTCTATCAAGGTTCTATTCTTCCTCTCAGCAATGCCATTTTGCTGAGGTGTTCTAGGTGAAGAGAATTCTTGAAATATCCCAAAGTCTTCACAAAGTTTTGTCATGCTATCAGACTGAAACTCAGTACCATGGTCACTTCTAATCTTGACCACTATACTATTTAGTTCATTCTGAATTTGCTTGACAAAGCTATAGAAGACACTAGGTGTTTCAGATTTCTGTCTTAAGAAGAACACCCAGGAAAACCTTGAGTAGTCATCTACAACTACAAGGGTATAGACCTTCCTACCTAAGCTGTGAACTGGCATTGGACCAAAGAGATCCATATGCAAAAGGTATAAACACCTCACAGCATCTTTGTTTTCTATGCTTCTAAAGGTGGATTTAGTCTGCTTGCTCTTTTGACAAGCTGAGCAAATACCATATTTAACACACTTAACTTGAGGATCATTCCTCACTAACTCTTTGCTAAAGAGTTTGCTAATAGTCTTATAGTTAAGATGGGCTAGCCTCTTGTGCCATTTGACACAATGAGTGACTGTCTCATCAGCTACAAGACAAACTGGAGAACCATTGTTCTCAATCATAATGTCTAGACAGTAGACATTCCTCTTCCTATAACCTGTCAAAATGATCTCTTGATCACTTGACCTCTTAATATGACAACCATTTTTAACAAATGAGATGTCATACCCTACATCACTTAATTGACTTATACTTATTAGGTTATGTTTCAACCCTTTAACATAAGCCACTTGAGTAATGGTAACTAAGTTACTAGAAATGTTACCAAACCCTTTGATGATTCCTTTTTCAGAACCATCAAAGGTAACCTTTGGACCATCTTTTATTGGAATGTAGTCCCTTAGTAGTCCCCTTGTTCCAGTCATATGTCTAGAACATCCACTGTCCAAGTACCATGTTGGGGTATGGCCACTTGGACTCACCTGCAAAACAGATTAATGAACCTTAGAACCCAATGAATTCTTGGGTCCTTGGTACTTATTAGTTTGCAACTTGACAAAGCTACCTACTGGCTTTCCAACAGGTAGTTTGGTACTCACTTTGGCACTAGCATTGTGCCAACAGTCCACTGCAAAATGGCCAACTTTGCCACAACACCAACATTCAAACTTGTGTACCTTTGCTTAGGTACTGTCTTATCTACAGCTGACTTGTTGAATGTTGGGGCTTTGCCCTTGGACTTAGACTTGGACTGCTCAGTCCTTGCAGGTCTAATAAAACCCAGTCCAACCTTGCCTTTATGATGAACAAATTCATCAATTAAAGGTAACACTGACTTAGGTTTAGAAAACCTAGCAACAAGCTCTCTCTCTTTCTGAAGATGATCTCCAGACTCTTGATTTGATCATTTTTAAATGATATAGTACCCATTTGAATCACTGTTATGTGCTTCAACATGGCTATCTCATTCAGTTTTTGATCAAAAGACTTCTCAAAATCTGTTACAGCAGCTTTAAGATCAGCAATTTCCTTTGCCTGACTTTTGGCTAGGGACTTGCTTTTCTTGTAAGCTTGCAACAGCACTTTATATTCATCTATAAGCTGATGAATATCATCCTCAGACTTAGATACACTTCCATCACTGGATGAAGATGAATCTGATTCTGTACCAGAATAAGAAACTTAACTTAGAGTTGAACATTGTACCATACTGGGTCCTGGCTGCTACAGGATTTTGTCATGCTCTGTCAAAGCCATTAGCCCTTGGCATTGACTATCTTCTTGTTCATAAATAGACTCCAAAATCTGCATGAATTCTTCCTCTTCTTCTTCAGCAAACAGCCCTATGTATGCTTCAGCATCATACTCAGATTCTGAAGAAGAGATATCTGATAGAGTCTTCTCCTTCTTGGCAACAAAAGACTTTTCTTTCTTGCCTTTGAAATAAGTCTTTTTCCTGTCACTAGACTCTTTTCTCTTTTCAGGGCAATCTGCAATTCCATGGCCTTGTCTATTGCAGTAATAGCACACTATCTTGGAACTAGTTGCCTTGCTAGACTTAGTCCTTTTCTTGTCATTCTTTGAAGACCTCTTTTTATGATAAGAGTCTTCCTTTCCTTGTGATGTAGAAGGCCTTGACCTCCACTGTTTCTTTTTCAAAAACTTCTGAAAGTGTCTAGTGAAGGCAGCAAAGTCTTCATCACTTTCACTGCTTTCTGACTTGGTGCTGACTGTTTCATCTGACTCTGATTCAGCAATCTTTGGAGGTGGAGTTGGTGATTTATTCCTGCACTTTCTGGAGGCTTCTGTCTTGAAGGCTACTAATCTTTCCTTGTGTTCAGTTCTTGTTGACTTTCTCCTCCTCTTTCCTCACTGTCAATTGCATTTCATATGACAATAGCTTGCCAAACAGTGTAGGTGGAGGAATTTCTCCCAACTTAGCCATTTCTCTAATGGCACAGATCTTGGTGTCCCAATCTTTGGTTAGGGACCTTAGGAACTTGTCATTTAGTTCATAGTTACTGAACTCTCTTCCATAAGACATGAGTTCATTCACTATTCTGTAAACTTCTTATAGCACTCAGTTATGCTATCACCCTTTCCTTGTCTAAAACTCTCATACTCTTGATTTAGCAAGGATTTTCTATCTTGCCTAACTTCTTCAAACCTTCCATATAGATAATGAGAGTATCCCACATCTCTTTGGCTGTCTTACAGTGAATAAGATTCTGAAAAGTGGCATCATCTATGGCACTCACAATAATGTTTTGTGCCCTCTTGTCCATGGTAGCTAGGACAATTTCATCCTTAGTCATCTCAGAGAAATCCTTTGGGGTTCTCTGATTTGCATCTAGAACTGATATCTTCATGGGCACATAAGGCCCCTCCTTGACTGTGATGTATATCCTAGGGTCTGAGGCCTCCATAAACAGCCTTACCCTTTCCTTCCAAATCCCAAAGATTTCCTTTCTGCATATGGGCAATTTCATGGAACCCAATTCCTTGTGATTTTCAGAGGAACCCATGGTTCTTGATTTTCTTGATTACTGAATTTGACTTAGACTGAATCTGCCAATCAGGATCTCCTCAGACTGTTAGTCCTTTTTGAGGAACCTGGCTCTGATACCACTTGAAAGATATGGTACCTAAACACCTAGAGGGGGGGTGAATAGGTGACCTAATCCTTTTTTAACTTTAATGGCAGCAATCAGTTATATCACAGAATTCTAACTACTTTTGCACAGCAATTACACAAGCATTCACAATCACAGCACAATCACAGCACAGCAGACACAGAATTTTATAGTGGTTCCCCAAGCTTTGGGTACATCCACTTTCCCCCTTCGCCTATCTAGCAGTGTACTAGATTCGGCCAAACTTCTTCACTAGCTCAGAACCCAAATTGGTTCCTACACCTCAGGCCCAAGGCCTTACAACTCAGCTTTTCACAAAGCCTACACTCAGCCACAAAAGGCCTACACTCAGCCAACAAGGCCTACACTCAGCCAACAAGGCCTACACTCAGCCAACAAGGCCTACACTCAGAGATTTCAATCTCCTACACTCAGGCTCTCAAGCCCTACCCTCAGCCTTTATAATTATAGGCTTATAATTCACTCAGATCCAAAGGATCCTAAAAGTTAAAATGATTTTACAAATATTAACTCTACAACTCGGAAACAAGAGAGGGGAGTTGAGAGTTTCTTGATGAGTTTTTGGAAGAACTCAGCTGGATTCAATCTGACTTAGCTTTCTTCAAAGCTTCTTGAGTAAAACTGAATAAGAATGAATCCTCCTGCAGTTGATCTTGATCTCTGCTTCTTAAGATCCAGAATATTCTGAACCCTTCTTCTCAGCCTAGTTCCAAAGGCTGATTTCTTGGATGGATCCCTCTCTCTCCAACTTCTTAGATTTGCACTTGGACGGCTAGATCTTCTTGTGTTGATACTCTGTGTTCCACTCCAATAACTACTTGAACAATAATCTGAACAACTGTTGATCATTAACAACAACAACTTCTGTAGACTGTATGAGCCTATTTATAGGCCTTCTTCATGGTAACCGGCTGGTCCGGTCCATAACTGAATTCTGATATCTCTGACAGGTGCTGTAGACCGGCTGGAACGGCAGCTGTCAAGTCATCCAGTCAATTCTTGAAAATCTCTAACTGTCTGATAGTGTCGAGACTTTCTGTCTTTAAGTGTCAACACTTATAGGCCAAGTGTCGACACAAGTTGTGTAAGTGTCGACACAAGTCTACAAGGTGTCGACACAACTTCTTGTATGTCTCGACACAGATTCTTCTTCATGTGTCGACACTGAAATTGAGTGTCGACACAAGTACTTGATCTTCTGTAACTTGCTGAATTCTTCTAAGTGTCGACACATCTCCTTTGTGTCGACACATCTTCTTGTGTTGTATCTGTTAAGTGTCGACACTACTTCTTGGTGTCGACACATAGTCTTCTATGTTGATACTTGCTGAGTGTCGACACAGCTCCTTGTGTCGACACTTGATTCTTCTGTTGAGACTTCAGCTGAGTGTCGACACATCCCTTAGTGTCGACACTTGTACTTAGAATATTTTGTTGATCTTTCTGTTCTTTGTTAAGTGTCGACACAGCTCCTTGTGTCGACACTTTCTTCAAGTGTTGAGTCTTCTGTTGAGTGTCGACACATTGTTCTTGGTGTCGACACATACTTCAAGTGCTGACTCTTCTGCTAAGTGTCGACACATTGTGCTGGGTGTCGACACTTGTACTTAGTCTCTGCAGACTTTTGCTGAGTGTGACACAGCTCCAAGTGTCGACACTTTCTGGTGTAGACACAATTCACTGGGTGTCGACACAGCTCCTTGTGTCGACACTTTCTGTCTGCACTTTTCTTCACTGAGTGTTGACACAGCTCCTTGTGTCGACACTTTCTGTCTGGTGTCGACTCTGCATCCCATGTGTCGACACAATGACTCCAAGTGTCGACACTGCTTGTCTGGGTGTCGACACAAGTCTTCTTAAGTGTCGACACTTTCCCTCTGGGTGTCGACACATGGACTTAGAAATTTTGCTTCAGTCCTGCAAATACTTAACCTGCACAATTAACTCAAAAACACATCAAATACATTTTGATGTATATCATTGAGTTGGGTGAGGCTTCTTCAAATCAGGTACATTTAACCAATGTACCCAACAAATGGCACAAGAGACTAGCATATATTAATTTCAAAACTATTACTAAACTATTTTCAATGAACTTGGTACGTGATGCCCCGAATATCAAATACGTCAAAGACAGACCTTGACATGCATGCGTAAAAGGCAAGCAAACAAGGGCTACCTTTAAAATCATTATTGGCAAAGACTCTAATAGATGTCTCCATCTACTGCACATGGACTTGTTTGTTCCACTGCAAATTAGAAGTTTGGGAGGTAAGGACTATATATTGGTAATTGTTGATGACTACTCGCGCTTTGCATGGGTGTTCTTTCTGAAAAACAAGTCAGATACCTTCGACATCTTTACTAATTTTGTCAGACAAGTCCAGAATGAATACAACTGCTCCATAGTCAAAATCAGAAGTGATAATGGAATAGAGTTCAAATCTGGGGCCATGACAGAATTCTGTGAAAGCTTAGGTATATTTCATGAGTTTTCCTCTCCTCGTACTCCACAACAGAATGGGGTGGCTGAGAGAAGGAATAGAACACTCATAGAGGCCTGTAGGACCATGTTGAGTGATGCTTCACTACCGGAGTACTTCTAGGCTGAAGCCGTCAACACTGCATGCCACGTGCAAAATCGGGCACTCATAAACAAAGACCACAATAAGACACCTTATGAACTTCTGAAAGGCAGGAAACCAACAGTCTCATACTTTAGAATCTTTGGTTGTAAATGATTCGTACTTAACAATGGTAAGTATCATACCACCAAGTTCAGCGAAAAGAGCTTTGAAGGTATTTTTGTAGGCTATAGTAGTCATAGTAAGGCATATAGGACATTTAATAGAAAAACCCTGGTGGTGGAAGAATCGATACATGTTGTATTTGATGAGACGAGCCTGCTGCAAAGCAATCCGTCTAGTGTGCTCCTTGAAGATGCAGGTGAAAAGCTGAAAGAAACTAGCTTGGATGATCCGTCCGAAGACAAAGGCGAGAAGTTCATTAAGATCACCACTCCAACTCCTATTGGAGAGGCTGATGATCAAAATGAAGAAATCATCCAGGATGAAGAAATCACTCCAGTGATTGAAGACAATCTAGATGCAAGAACTTTAGAGCTCAGACATCTGAAGGATCACCCCATGGACCACATCATAGGAGATCCCCGGGATGGTTTCAGAACTCGAAGAGGTACAACTAATGAGAATCTTCATTTGAGTTTTCTCTCACAGGTTGAATCGAAGAAATTTGAGGAAGCAAACTCAGACGCATCATGGATAATGGCAATGGAAGAAGAGCTAAATCAGTTCAAGCGCTGCAATGTGTGGATGCTTGTTCCAAGACCCAAAGGGAAGAACATCATTGGAATAAAATGGGTTTACAGGAACAAGATGGACGAAGACGAAAATATCATAAAGAACAAGTCCAGACTCATCGCTAATGGCTATAGGCAAGAAGAAGGAATCGACTTCGACCAGACATATGCTCTAGTGGCGAGGCTGGAGGCAATAAGGTTGTTCCTAGCATATGCTGCCTTCAAGGGCTTCACCGTCTATCAGATGGACGTGAAGTCGGCCTTCCTAAATGGTAACATAAAGGAGGAAGTGTATGTGGTGCAACCTCCAGGTTTCGTTGATCCTAACCTTCCTGATCATGTCTATTTTCTGCACAAGGCCCTATATGGTCTGAAATAAGCTCCTAGAGCTTGGTATGAAACGATGTCTACCTTTCTACTTGAGAACAAGTTCACAAGGGTAAAGATAGACAAGACATTATTTCTTAGGGAAATAAAAGGCAAGATTTTACTAATACAAATCTATGTCAACGATATTATCTTTGGCTCTACAGATGACAACCTCTGCAAAAAGCTCTCAATACTTATGCAAAGGAAGTTTGAAATGAGCAGTATGGGCGAGCTGAAGTATTTCTTAGGGCTCCAGGTGAAACAACCTGAAGATGGAATTTTCATCTCAAAGACCAAGTTCACCAAAGAGCTAATTAAGAAATTCGGAATGCAGAACGCAACCTCTATGAGGACTCCAATGGGCTCAACCATGTCTCTGGACAAGGATGAAAAAGGGAAATCTTTTGATGAGACCAAGTACAGAAGCATAATTGGATCCTTGCTCTACCTTACTGCCACTAGGCCTGACATAATGTTTTCAACATGTGTATGTGCTAGATTTCAGGAAAACTCTAAGGAATCTCACTACGCTGCTGCAAAGCGGATCCTGAGATACCTTAAAGGCACACCAAATCTTGGCTTATGGTACCCGAGAAGTAATGACTGCGAACTAATTGGGTTTTCAGATGCAGATTTTGCAGGTAGCAAAGACGACCGAAAAAGCAACTCAGGGACTTACCAATTCTTCGGAAGAAGGCTAATCTCCTGGAGTAGTAAGAACAGAACTGTGTCGCAATCTCAACGGCCGAGTCAGAGTATATCTCTGCAGGCAGTTGTTGCGCACAGTTGCTATGGATAAAGAATCAGTTCGAGGACTACAACCTGCAGTACAAGGATATTCCTTTGTACTGTGACTCCTCCAGCGCAATTGCAATAACCAACAATCCAGTCTCCCACAGCCGGACAAAGCACATTGAGCTAAGGTACCACTTCATCTGGGAACATGTGGAGCATGGAGACATAGATCTACAATATGTGCCTACAGATAGGTAAGTTGCAGATATCTTCACAAAGCCGCTGGACGAGACCAAGTTCTCGTTCTTCAAGACTGAGCTTGGGATGCTCAACAAAGAGGACTAAAGATGGTTGTATGTCTAAGAAGGAAGAAATTCCAAGGGGTTAGTCAAAATTTTTATTTTCTATATTTTTTTCAAAGGTTGACTCGAGAAGCATAAGACATACTCGAGTATGTGAATTCACCTACACGAGTCACTGCAGACCTACTCGAGTATCTACTAATATACTCGAGTATGTTAACTTACCTACTCGAGTACTTTTCTCTACATACTCGAGTATAAGAGTATGCCTACTCGAGTAAGTCACTTATCTACTCGAGTATTCTCCTCCACCTACTCAAGTACTTTCTACAGACCGACTCGAGTAATTTCTGGAGATCTACTCGAGTACCCTCTTACCTACTCACGTAGTCTATATCTCTCTCGTGTAAGTGTTTCCTAGATTTTGAAATTTATTCTATTCGCCACCCAAGGCTAAATGCCGCCTCTTCCCGCGCGTTAGTTAATTTCCGTCAAACTAATTAGACGTAATTAGACGTAATTTAGGGTTTTATATATATGAATTTCCGAAAACCGCAACCTACACGAAATCACTTCATCCTCTCGAGTACCCTCTGCCGCTTCGCCTCCTCTGCCGTTTTGCCTACTCTCCTCCGCCGCTGTTGCAGAGCAGCTTCCCTCCTCATCACTTCCAGTCACATCAGCCATGGCCGCCTCTTCTAAGATAGGCATCGCATCAGAACTCGTCACCATCGGTATTGCAGAGCTCTCAGATGACTTCCACAACCTTCTCATCCTTCTCGACACCACCGGCCTCTCCTTCATTCTCCAGGAACCCTGTCGAGTTTTATTCCCAGAAGTTGCCGAATTCTTCTCCAATCTCAAGGTCAGAAGGAATGGAAAAGTCCTAAAATCCAAGTTGAATGGTCTGAAACTTAAGCTCACCAAGACCTCTGTATCTCAGCTTCTCCGAATGCCGATTGTCGATGAAGAAGATGATTTAGATGATGAAGACTCTGGTCGAACAGCCCTTTTCTGTGGCATTTCTCCTAAAGCTCAGTATATTAAAAGGTCAGACATGAACGCTGAAGGAAAATTTCTAGTTGACATTATTGGCACAATTTTATTGTGCAAGACACACTCCATCAGAGACATTCCATCATATTTCTTCGACATAATGCAAGCAATTGTCTACCGCAAGAAATACCAATTTGGTATGCTGATTCTGGATAAAATAAAAGACAGTTTAAAATCCCCCAACTATGCCAGAATCATCTCTCTGCTCCTCCATGAAACCAAGCCTGAGGTCTTCAACTTCTCCAAAGGGACCCCTCTTCAGCACATGAAGAAGGTCTCCATCTCTTCCATTTAGAGATGGGATCTTAAGCTAAAGAATTCTGCCCAAGCAGCAAAGCTCTCTGAAGTTCCAGCTATAGAGGACAGGACTCCATCTCCCTCTCCTCATCATGTGGCCAGCCCCTCTGGTGCATTAAGTGAGGGAGAGCCTGCTCCTTCTATCCCAGTCAGGCAGCCCTCTCCTCAGCCATCACCTTCTTCCCTACCTCATACTCCAGGAAGATCCAGCCTCTCCCTCAGATCAGATACATCAAGATTCTCTTCTGTCCACAGCTGCTGCCATAGATGTTATGATTGCAGAGCTTTCTGAAGAAGTAATGCCCATTCCTCCTCTATCTCCTCCAACTCCAACCTCTGAAGGTCACAAGGACTTTTCTCCAGCCCAGTCTCCTGCCCATTCTCCAGCCAGGACTCCAACACCATCTCTAGATCCCCCAAAATACAAGCAAGACACCATTCTTATCTCTGATGAGACCTCTCCTGAGCCCGCTGAGGCCCCTCTCAGAAACCTAGATTTCTCCATCCCCCATGATACAGAGGAAATGGATGCTATAATTCATACCACCAGAGCTCTCAGCTCTGTCATCATTGAAGACATAGCTCCTTGTGTAACCCCTTCTATCCCTACTGCTGCTCCCTCTACTGCTATTCCAGTCTCTTCCTCCTCAGATTTGCTGCAACATATTGCACTTCTTCTTCAAGAACAGAGAACTTATTTTGACACCTCTCTAAAAATAGTCACTGACAAGGTAACTGCTCTTGAGACTGAGATGAACAGAGGCTTTGCTGAAATTCAGCATAATACTGATAAGCTCCAGTATTTATTTTAACTTGGTGGGAAAGCCATAGACCACACTATCACTAGTGTTGGCAATGTTATGGAACAAGGTATCACACTTGCTAACAATCATATAGAGCTAGATAAGCATAATGAAGCAAATAAAATGAAAATCTGTGAAAAAGTGGGTATTTTCAAAGATGATACAATAGCCCAGCTATCTATCGAAATCAGAAAGGGGGAGGGTTTGATAAAAGAACTCAAAGAACAGGTAGAAAAATCTGCTGCTCAAAAGACAGCTGTATGGGAAGCTCATGTGAATGCCATTCATGATGGTGTGCTAGCCCAGATACAGAGTGTCAAGTTTCACTCCTATGACACTATTGTCTGGATGCACAATCAGATCTTGCCAGATCTTGTAGTTGACCCCAACATCATTCCTCATCACTTAAACCCACTAGCTACAGATGTTACTGCCCCAGCTATTCCTTTGCAACCTTCTTTCTCTCCCAGGCCTGGAGACATAGTTGACCCTTCAGACTCCTATGCTCCAGAAGACCATGTTGAGATCTTCCTTCAAGCTCCCCCAGAGATCAGAATCCACAAGAAGAAAAGGAAGTATGGTGAAGGTCCCTCTGCTAGTAGGACTGCTCCTACTAGAGCTCCTGACCATGCTGAAGCTTGGTCTCCAACTTCCAAGTCTCTAATTTTAGACACACTCAGGCTAGTTATGGATCATAATGAGAACAGGAGCATTCACTACAGTTCCCAGGAATGGGAGTTATATGAGAAATCAATGCTAAAAAGGAAGATCCATGACAGAGAGTTTGGGAGAAATAATCCTGCAGCTCCTCCAAGGCCTCCTAAATATTTCCCTAAGCCTTTCAGCTATCTAAAGAGATAGCAAGAAAAGATGAAAAAGCAGCAAACCCAAGCCTAAACCTAAAAGATGTTGAGAGATTGAAATGACAAGTTGTAGACTTGAAGTTTTTGGAAATTTACATATATACAATTCTAAATTTCTGTCTAATTATCTTTTTCATTGTCTATTGCTTACATGCTCATGTTCTTCTACTTAGTTTCTTTTATGTCTATAATTCACCTTAGTGTAAAGGGTTCTGACTTCAACAAATAGGGGGAGATTGTTGGGTATTACATCCACACTAACCCAGATTTGATGAAGTCACTCTGGAACTAAGATGAATTAAGTTGTATTTGATGCTTGGTTTGAGTTATATGTTTGCAGGAATTTCACTGGGAAGTGTATACCAATGTCAGTCCACAGTGGGTCACCAAACACAGGAACTGCGCAATGTAATCCCTCATTGCATATTCCAAAGTGTTGACTCATGTGTGGTCTCTCTATTGGGATACACTTCATATTCAAGCTATTGGACCTTGGGAAAAGGATTGGAAGTTGACTGCATTAGAAGAAAGAGTTTTCCAACAACAAAAATTCTCTAAGTCTTTTACTCGAGTAGGTCCATAACTACTCGAGTAGATTGGGCATAATTTACTCGAGTAAAGAAACCTTGTACTCGAGTACTTAAGTGTACCTCTCGTGTAGCTTAGTTATACTCGAGTAGATCACTCATTATACCCGAGTAGTTAAGGCTTCTCTCATCAAAATTATTCTAAGTCATGGACTCGCGTACAAACACTCATATACTCGAGTAAGTATACTCACATACTCGAGTAGATAGAGACACACTCGAGTAGTTCATTATAACTACTCGAGTAGATCGTGTTTCACTCGTCTACTTTGATATTTTCCTAACTCCAGAATTTTCTAAGTCCTTTACTCGAGTAGAACTTTCACCTACTCGAGTAGATCACTTCCTCTCGAGTAGTTTAGTTCAACTACTCGAGTAGCTGCCTGCTGATATATTCAGAATTTATTCTAATTATTCCACTCGAGTAGTCCTTCATGTACTCGAGTAGTTCCTTTATGTACTCGAGTAGTCCTTTATGTACTCGAGTAGTTCCTTTATGTACTCGAGTAGTTCTTTCTGCTTACTCGAGTAGTTCTTTCTGGTTACTCGAGTAGTTGATTTCTGCCTACTCGATTAGCCCATCTTTATATACCCCAGTATGTTCCCCTTCATGTACTCGAGTAGTTATTCAACTACTCGAGTAGATCTTCTCTTACTCGTGTATATGGCTGAACTTTCCCGAAATTTGTCTAAGTCTTTTTCCTGACGGGATTTTCAAATCACGCGACATGATTGGTCCACGTGTACATCATTATGACCGATTATGACCGTTATTCTCTCCTATATAAAGTCTTATCAGAAAATGACAAACCCTAAGTTTTCTCCAAGCCTTCTTGTCATTTCATTTTGAGAAAGTTTTCAGCCGACTCCTCTGTCCTTTTTCACGAAATGGAAGCCGCCGCCGCTGCCCTCTGTTACAGATCGAGATCGACATCACTGTTCATTTTCTCTCTCTGATTCTGTAAAGGCAAAGAAGATCCAGATCTGGGACGAGATTCTCTTCACCGATTTCTGATAGTGCTGCAAAGTCCATAAGAAGAAGTTTCTGGCCGTTTCATCAAATCTGATTGGATTTACTGTTTGTATAATTTTTCAAAATGTTATTAATCTTGTAGGAGAAAGTTCTCCGAGTGCAGGAGTTTTTCACTCCGAGTTTGTAGGAAGTGTTATCTTCCGAGTTGTAGATCCCGTTGTTTAGATCGTGTTTGTAGGAACTTTGTTCCGAGGGTAGGATCGATTTTTGATCCGAGATAGTGGAGTAGCCGAATCTAGTTGATTGCTAGATCGGTGAGGTAAAGTGGATGTACCCAAGGTCAGGGAACCACTATAAATCTTGTGTCGTCTGTGATATTGGTAGATAGTTCTGTGTTGTGCTCTAAATATTTTTTTATTCCGCAAAAGACGCACAACTCACCTATTCACCCCCTCTAGGTGATTTAGGTTGACAACCGTTTTCTTTCAGACATGTTGATGTCTTGAACCACTACCATGATGGTGAGATTCACAGTCTCACTGTCAAGCTGGGCTTCAATGACAGTTTCAGCTGGGACTGTTATTTCAGGAAGATTCATTTGATGGATAGCCTCCCCCTGGATCTGATCTTCAGTTCCAGGTGTATGGGTTGGAGACATCCTGGGTTGGTTAGCGGTCACTTCATCAGAACTTAATACGACTCTCTCTCAGAGTCACTAGAGGACTCCTCAGCTTGCACTTGACCTTTCTTGGAAGATTTAACCTTTTGGGATGGCTATTTTGATGATGGTTCTTCTTTGGACAAAACTCTGTCCCACCTTGATAGGATCCGTATGCCCATCCTCCTCATGTGATTAATCTTTGTGGCTGCAGTTTGATTGATCACCTCAGGTATGTTGACAGCTAGATACAAACTTAGTATCTTCCCTAGATTAAGTTTTTTGATGCTTTACTTAATCTTGTTGAAAATTATTGAACTACAGTCAGTCTTTACTTGGAAAATGACTCTTGTCATAAGGCTGAACATGTAGGATGAGACCCTATCATGCCCTCCAATCTTTCAGAGACTACCTTGCCGATGATTTCAGAGAGAAATTTCCCTTGGGAGTTCATTCCTTTCTTTGTCATGGACG
Source organism: Platanthera guangdongensis (assembly GCA_039583875.1). Lineage (NCBI taxonomy): Eukaryota > Viridiplantae > Streptophyta > Magnoliopsida > Asparagales > Orchidaceae > Platanthera > Platanthera guangdongensis. The sequence goes on along the minus strand of CM077152.1, from coordinate 122,925,454 downwards.
ACCTGATATGAGTTGTTGCGGCCAGCCCAGACCATTTTAGGGCTTCAGAAGTCAAATCGGAATCAACCTCTGTTTCTTCTTTTACCTTTGGAAGATGAAGGGTTTTACTCAGACTTTTGGGTGTTACTTTGACCTTCTCACCATGAACAATGGATTTGATCTTGTTCCCCTTCGAGTTCAACGTGGCGTTGGAGTAGAACTCAAGAACTTCTTTCTTCCAGATTTTGGTTGATTTAGAAACCAAATTCTCCAGTCTGGTCTCCTGGATTAGGTTGACAACCATGTTGATTTCATGTGCAGCAACAGTAAATGCCCCCTCGGACGAGCTCATAGCCTTCGTTAACATTGTTGTCCATCTTTCGAGCCATTAGAGATGAGAGAGTAATTGAAGAGAAGGAAGATGATATTCTTGTCAACACAAATGGTTTAGTCTCGAGATTTCTGAGAGCGTAGTCGACAAGGTCTCGTTTCCACCTATTTATACTTTTCTAAACAAGGAAGGCCAAAAGGCGGGCGGAAATTAGTTTAGTATGTCGACACTATTTGGATTGGGTCGACACAGACTACTAAAGTCTAGACAGAGAATTTATAGTCATGACAATACTATTGTGTTGACACCAATTGCAATGTGTCGACACAAACAACCTTAAGAGTCAACTCGAATTTCTGTGTGTCGACACAGACGACTGTATGTGTCGACACCAATATCTAAGTGTCAAAAAAGCTATGTGTTGACACCAAATTCTGAGTGTCGACACAATCTTCTTGATTTGTTGACACCAACATCTCAAGGATAATAAATCTATGTGTCGACACTAAATATTGAGTGCCAACAAAATCTTCCTTATGTGTCGACACCAACTACTAAGTGTCAACACAGATTTCTTTATGTGTCGAAACAAATTTACTTAGTCATATTTTAAGTAGGATTTTTTCTGAATTTACCATTCTATTCCAAGTTCAACATGCCTAATTTAATTTTAAAGTAATTGAATTTTGTTTCATCTAGAGGTTTAGTGAATATATTAGCTACTTGAGTATCAGTAGATATAAACTCTAAGGTTATGTCCTCTTTCTCTACATGTTCTCTTATAAAATGGTACCTAATTTCAAAGTGCTTTGTTCTACTATGCGAAATAGTGTTTCTAGCAATTGATATAGCACTAGTAGAATCACAATATAGAGGAGTTTCACTTATCTTGATGTCATAGTCCTCAAGTTGATGATGTATCCATAGCAGCTTAGCACAACAACTTCCAACTGTAATATATTCTGACTCTGCTGTGGATATAGCAACACTTGTCTGCTTTTTGCTATTCCATGACACCAGTCTTCCTCCTAGGATTTGGCATGTATCTGTGGTATTTTTCCTATCGTCTTTGTAGCCTGCAAAGTCTGACCCTGAAAAGCCTTTTAGTAGAAAATTTTTATTCCTAGGGTACCATAGACCAAGATCTAGTGTGCCCTTAAGATAACTTAAAATTCTCTTGGCAGCAGAATAATGAGACTCTTTCGGGCATGCCTAGTACCGAGCACAGACACATGTAGCATACATGATGTCAGGCCTACTTGTAGTTAGGTATAGTAAGGATCCAATTATCCAACTATACAAAGACTCATCAATAGGTTTCTCTGCCTTATCTTTGCCCAAAGCCATACTTGTCCCCATTGGAGTTTTCATGGTGGAAGTTGTCTCCATGCCATACTTTTTAATCAACTCCTTGGTGAACTTAGACTGGGAAATGGACAATCCATCATCAGTCTGTTTTACTTGAAGTCACAAAAAGAACTTTAGCTCACCCATGCTGCTCATCTCAAACTTCCCTTGCATAGGTTTGGAAAACTTGCTACAAAGGATGTTCTCAGTAGATCTAAATATTATGCCATCAACATATATCTGGACTAATATGATCTTGCCCTTGGATTCCCTCAGGAATAGGGTCTTGTCTATTTTCCCCCTTGAGAATTAATTCTCAATGAGGAAAGTAGGCAATGTCTCATTCCAAGTTCTAGGTTCTTGTTTTAACCCATATAGAGCTTTCTTAAGTCTAAAGACATGATCAGGAAAGTGAGGATCTACAAAACCTGATGGCTGGTCCACATATACTTCATCTTTTAAGTCTCCATTCAGGAATGCTGACTTGACATCCATTTGAAAGACCTTGAATTCTTTATAGGCTTCATCAGTAAGGAATAGTCTTATTGCTTCTATCCTTTCCACAGGGGAAAAGGTCTAGTCAAAGTCTATTCCTTCTTCATGTCTTTAGCCTTTTGCAACCAGTCTATCCTTATTCTTGACAATAATTCCATTTTTATCTAACTTTTTTATGTAGATCCATTTAGTCCCTATGACATTATGTTCTTTAGGTCTAGGAACTAGTTTCCAAACTTGGCATCTCTTAAATTGATTCAGCTCTTCCTGCATTGCATCATTCCAGAATGAATCTAGAATGGCCTCTTCAAACTTCTTTGGTTCCATTTGAGACAGAAAGCTTGAATATAGTTCTTAGTTCAATCTCTTGCTTTTGGTCATTACAACTTGACTAGCATCACCAATGATTTGATGAGAAGGATTATCTCTTAAATGTCTCAAGGCTAGAGGTAATCTTCCTTCAGCTTGTTGATCTTCTATGTCTCCATCTAGATATTCTTAATTTTCAGCTAGTAAGTCTTGAGCTCCCCCTGGACAGTATCCATCATCTCCAGTCTCTTGACTTGCTAGTTTATCTTCTCGATGGTCAGATTGTTCATCTTATCTTATAAACCTACAGGACTAGAAGAAGTGCTTGGCAACTCACAGTTAATTAACTTAAACTCATCAAAGACTACATGGACAGACTCCTCTACAACTTGTGTAGTCAAGTTATAGATTTTATATGCTCTACTATTGTTGTTGTACTCAACAAATATCTCTTCTTGGGATTTGGTAGCAAACTTAGTCAAATGAGACTTACCATTGTTTAGTACCATGGTTTGCTACCAAAGATCTTAAAATAAGATAAGTTTGGTCAAACGAGACTTACCATTGTTTAGTCAAACGAGACTTACCATTGTTTGCTACCAAAGATCTTAAAATAGGATAAGTTTGGTTTTATACCTTTCAGAATCTCATAGGGAGACTTTTTGTGGCTTTTAGTGATTGAAGCTCTATTAAGAACATGACAAGCAGAATTTACTGCCTCAGCTAAGAAATATTCTGGGAGTGAAGTGTCATTTAACAAAGTTCTACCTGCCTCAATTAAAGTTTTGTTCTTCCTTTCAGCTATACCATTTTGCTGGGTAGTTCTAGGTGAGGAAAACTGTTGATGAATCCTAAGTTTTTCACAGAAGTTTGTCATGCATTAGAACTGAAACTCAGTCTCATGATCACTTCTGATCTTGACCACAGTACTATTAAATTTATTCTGAATTTGCCATGATAAAAGTCTGGAAGAAATCTGGGGTTTCAGATTTTTTCCTTAAGAAGAAAACACAAGCAAACCTGGAAAAATCATCTACCACCACAAGAGTATAGACTTTCCTACCTAGACTATGAATTGGTATAGGACCAAATAGATCCATATGCAGGAGGTATAAACACATCACTGAGTCCTTGGTATCAAGACTTTGGAAGGAAGACCTGGTCTGCTTGCCCTTTTGACAAGCTGAGCAAATTCCCTCCCTAATGCACTTAACTTCTGAACCATTTCTTACCAGCTCTTTAGTAAAGTGTCCACCTATGGTCTTGTATTTATGGTGAGCTAGTCTCTTGTGTCATTTGACACAATGAGAAACTTTCTTATCTGCAACTAGTTATATAGGAGAGTCCTTTCTCTCACACTCAAAGTCTAGATAGTAAACATTTCCTCTCTTAGTGCCAGTCAAGATAACTCCTTGATCACTTGAACTTCAAATTTGATACTTATCCTTGAGGAAAGAGATGTCATAACCCAAATCACATAGTTGACTTATTCTTATAAGGTTATGTTTCAAACCTTTCACATAAGCTACTTGTGTGATAATTACTATGTCATTTGTTATCTTACCCAAACCTTTTTTTACTCCTTTTTCTGAGCCCCCAAAGGTAACTCTGGGACCATTCTGAATGGGAGTGTAATCCTTTAGCATGCACCATGTTCCAATCATATGCATGGAACATCCACTGTCCAAGTACCATGTAGGGGTATGACCACTTGGACTTACCTGCAACAAATATATTATCTAACCTTAGGACCCCAAATCTGATTGGGTCCTAGGTGTAAGTTAGAATTAAACTGAACATGTCTACCTATAGTTCTTCTGACAGGTAAGCCACCAATATTGCTCTGAACATTATTATTTTGCTAGCAATCAATGGCATAGTGGCACACCTTACCACATCACTAGCACTCATGCACATTGTACCTTCTTTTGAGAACTGGCTTCACTGCAAAGTTGTTAGTAGCTCTCAACCCTGTTGGTACATCAACTCTTTTCTTAGGTATTTCAGTAATAGCTTGCTTAGAAAGATGTCTAGCAGCAGAAGTACTTGGGATATCTTCAACCTTATCTGCAGCTTTCCTTCTTTTCAGAAAGCATACTCCTGATAGCTTCAGATATACCCAACTCTGATTTGCCAATAAACTTTTCTTTAGCTTGCCATTTAGCTGGCAGACCTTGTAAATCAACTGACACCTTATTCCTGAGTGTTGGGGCTGGTACACCAAACATAAATGGTTCATTTTGAGCCATTTGAGTTTTCTCATGGGCTGCCCAATAGGCACTTGCACCCTTGCCATTTCTTCTGCCTTGCTCATAGTGACCAAAAATACTATCATGATCATACCTGTTAGAAGCTTGTACCACCTTTTTAAAAGAAATATGAGGCTTAGAAGAAAGTGGATGAGTTGGAGCATTTCCTATCCTTTTGGAATTGGCAGCTCTAGTATTTTCTTTGAAACCTAATCCATTCTTACCCTTTTGGGAAGAAAAGGAATCTATCAAATGTAACACAGAACAAGGTTTACAAAACTTGGCCACTAGCTACCTCTCCTTTGAAGTCTACTTTCAAGATTCTTAATATGATTGTTCTTGAAAGTGATGGTATCCATCTGAATAACAGTTATGTTTTTCATTTTGCTAATTTCTTTTAGCTTCTGATCCAGCAGTTTTGCTGAGTCTGAGGCAGCCAACTTCAGACTGGCATTGTCCTTTGCCAGCTGTATAACTAAAAGCTTGCTTTACTTAAAGGCTTGCAGGAGCTCACCATAGTCATCAATCAGTTGAGTGATGTATCCTTCAGATTCAGAGCCATCTTTATCTCTTGAAGCAGATGCTTCTGAGTTTGGGCTAGTAACATAATCTGACACTGAAGATGGTGACTGTACCTTACTAGGACCAGGAAGCTCCTGGCTGTGTCCATCCTCAGCTATAGCCATCAGCCTTATACATTTGATGTCTTCTATTTTATTGATATCATCCATCATCTGCAGGAATTCAATTTCTACAAAATCTTCCTCAGCAGAGAACAACCCAATGTAGGCCTCAACATCTTCTTCATTTACTGACTCTGTTGAAGAGCAGTTAGTTCAGCTTTTCTCCTTCTTGGCCACAAAGGATTTCTCCTTTTTGCCTTTATACTGGAGTTTCTTTTTCTCACCAGACTTCTTTCTTTTGGCAGGACAGTCTGCTATAACATGTCCTGACTTGCTACAACAATATATATAATGCCATATTTATATATCAACTCTCGAGGAATGTACAACAAATTACACAGCGTTTGGCCTTACAGTTACTCTTCACAAGTGTGGATTCCAAACATCGGCACGCAGGCCGGCCACACATGAACAAAATACTACATTCTTTATTTAGCCTTCAAGGGGTAGCAGCAGCAGCAGCAGCAGCATCAGGGACTTCATCCCTTATGAGTCCCGCTCGGACTCCAGCACCTGCACAGGGACAGCCCACCAAACTGTGGCAAACAAAGCAACGGTCAACATTCAGCTGAGCAATTTATATCGACCCTACCCCTTTGCCGGGGCAGTGGTATTCCTTCCATGCAGATATAATAATTCATAGGTAGATATATACATATCACACAATGTGCTCTCACGCACAAACAATCCATCACAACCGTAAGCCATGCAACCTGACATTCTGTGCACTCAGGGCACATTCTTTGTCTACAGGCGAACCAGGGTCCCACCCCCGTTCCAGGTCCAATACCCGACAGTAAAATTGAGCATTTAGTCTTTCTAACGTGCAAGCCTAAGACTCTCATTATGCGCTCCAACTGACTGCACTTTCAGGTCTTCAAGTCGGATGGACATAATGTAGGTACGGATCAGCCACCCACCGTTGCTCAAGTTGTCTTGCCATCACCGAATACCAATATACTCGAGGGTAAATATAAAGTGCGGGTCGGTTTCACCTTTCCTGTTCGGCATGAGGCACTTTTAAGATCTCATCAAGCTCACAATAACCACACTGTCCACCAAGGACTGTCTTCACACTAGGCACAATCTCCACCACGGACTGGCTTCACAATAGCCATATTGTCCACCACATACAAGCTTCACAATCAACAAGGGGAGTTCATGCTAGCGTCCTTCACAATCGCTTAGCGGGTTCCGCAGAACTCACTTTCTGCACCCAACTCCGCTCAAACCCTGCTGCATCCTGCAGTACCAGAAAACTGGTTTTGCCATAGCATACAACACAAGCATCACAAGGGTATTTTCCTGCACTACCACTCCAGTACGTCCTGCTACTGCCCTTCACAGGTCCAAACCTTCGACCCCACAAACTACACGTTTAACTGCGGAGTCTTCTCCGGTGTTCAAATGAAACATCACCAATCCAAACCAACCTGTCCAGATGGGCTTCACACAACATGCCTATTCCGTACTACATATTTCCGAATCTATATGCAATACTATTGGGGATTCCAAGAATCAACCCAAGGAAATCCCTTCACAATCCAACCTCTAGTGGGAGAAATCCATGCACATGCCAAAAAGAAGGACTTTACATGTCCAAGGAGGAAGATCGTTATCCTTGATGACCTCTTTGGTGCCATGGAACTCTAACCAGTTAGAAAGCACTGCAGCAGCTTTTCCTCCACAAATCTGGCCTCGGACCTCTGTTCGGAACTCTAAAGCTCCACCGGTAGTCGGCTCCCTTCTCCTCCTCCTCCTTGCTCTCCCTTCTCTCTAGCTCTTTTAGAAAGAGAATGGCCAAAAGTAAAGTGACACTCATCTTCTCAATTTCAGCCTTAAAGAAGCAAGGAGAAACATGGGCCTTCAGATCCCAGAGGAAGGAAACGAACGACTACAAAAATTCCTGAAAACGGCTATTTCATGTCTGATACGCCCTGTGACACGCCTGTGTCACAGGGCATATACCTTAAGCAGCACACGAACTGACTTATCCAGAATAGGACACGGCCATGTGACATGCCCGTGTCATAGGCCGTGTGCCTTCAGACACGCCCGTGTCTCACTCTCGAGAACCACTTGAGACCTACTCGATAGAACCACTCGAGTAATTGGTCAGGACACGCCCGTGTCACATGGCTGACACACCCGTGTCTCACCCATACTCGAGACATTTATGACCTACTCGAGACACCCCATCGAGACCCACTCGAGTAGACATAGAGCAGAACACGACCATGTGACATGCCCGTGTCACAGGCTGTGTGCTCTCTTCTCTCGAGAAGTTTTCGAGTGCCTACTCGAGTGTTGTTCGTCAACCAGAGGAGGACACACCCTCGGACACGCCCTTTGACATGCCCGTATTGCAGGGTGTGTTCCCTCTCGAGAACTCGTCGAGTGTATTTCGTCGAGCACGCGACAGGCTGATTAACTGAGCAGGATACGGCCTATGATAAGCCCGTATCCCAGGCCATGTTGCCAAGCCTGAACCCAAATTTGGGATTTCGTGTGTTACACGTTGAGTGATGAAAGCTCACTTAACACACTAAATTCCTGGTAGTGCAGAAGAAATTGGCCAAGTTTAGAAGCATTAAGTGATGAAGATTAACTCAATGCATTCAACGCCTAGCATGACAGAATTTGGCTAAGTCAAGTTGGCGTTGAGTGATGAAGGCTCACTGATGTGTTGTAAATATACATATTTTTATGTACATTAATTAAGTCATTTTCATTTCTTTTCGTTATTTTTGTTTAATTTTCTTTAATAAATTATTTCTTTTTGTAAAAATTATTTTAACTTAAGTTATTTTTGTTTCCTGAAATTTTCAGGAAAAAGTGCAAAAATTGGCAAGGTCACGCCCGTGTAATATTGGTCATGCCCGTGACCAGGGCGTGATAGTTCAAAACCCGTAAAATCAACAAAATTCTGAAGAAATTGATGGACACGCCCAATGTCACGCCCGTGTCATTTGACACGGCCCGTGACCCTAACCCGTGTTACGCGCGCTCGACGTTTTCAGCTCGACGATCGTCGACCAACCCGACATGCCCAGAGTCACGCCCGTGACCTAGGGCGTGACTCCTCCACCTGACTCGATGAAAATGCGCTCGACATTTTCCGCTCAACGAATGTCGACTCAACCTGACACGCCCTTGTCAGCCAAACCGACATGCCCGTGTCACTTGCTCTTGACATGCTCCGCTCGACAACTTCCAGACTCGACACAACGAACTCGACATTCGTGGAGACCAACTTGAAATGCCCCGTGTAGACAGAGTCACGGGTGTGCTGTCACGTGTACTTCTCCAACTGGCCGACAAGACTGCACCCGCGACTTTTGACGAGGCCCGCGCCCAAATCAACCTCCCCGACACCCCCAGAGTCACGCCCGTGACCTGGGGCATGACCGCCATGTGACCGACACGTGTCCAGCCCGAAGTCAACTAAGCCGTCAGATCACCGGATCGAATCGATGAATAGTGCTGACACGCCCCCTGACACGCCCGTGTCAGAGGGCGTGCCCCATGAAATTTTTGTCTATAAATTTCCAGCTTCTATTAGGATTTCTGTTCCACTTTTTTGGGCAATTTTGTATAGATGTTATGCTGCTGAAATGAATTCCAAATGCTATGTAAGGGAATTTCTCCCCCTCCTTTATTTTCTAAGGTTTTGTAATCTCCTATTTTGCTTAATAAAATTTGTAGATTTTCTCTCTTTCTATGGATTTGGATTTCACCTATGTGGTCACTCTTATACAATCTTATTTATGTTTTGTTTTAGCTTTATTTTTCTTATCTTTAAAATGCATGTGTGCGTGTATGAGTATAGATTTGTTTTCATTATAGTTAGTTTTACTAGTTTTGATTAGTGTTAGGATTTTCCAGTTCTTCTAATATCCATCCTTATAAAGTTATAAAAACGATTATAAAGTGCATTTTGATTTTGATTTACTTAGTCTCTTTAGGATTGTAAAACTTTTCGTTCTCTTTTAGTTTTATTTCCACTTTTTAGGCGTTTCTATAAAATTATAATAATAAAAACATAATCGTTTTAATTTTTCGAGCATTCTCATTTTCATTTTTATTTTCAAAACTTTTTGTCCGTTTAATTTTTCTGTCTTCTTTTTACGCAATACTACCGCATTCTAGCGGTAGAAATGTATTTGTTTTTATTTTCCGAGCACTTCCATTTTTGTGTTTATTTGCAAAACTTTTCGGTCGTTTAATTTTTATTTTAGTTTTTTATGCATTTCTAGCGCACTCTAGGGGTAGAAATGCAGTTGTTTTAATTTTTCGGTAACTTAGTTTTTTGCAATTTTTTATGTGTGCGCATTTATTTCCGCCTACTCGTTAAGAGTTAAATGGCGCATTGTTTTACTTTATTCAAGAAGAGTGCGTGTGTTTTACTTTTCTACAGTTTGCGTGTGTTTTACTTTTCTACGGTGTGCGTGTGTTTTACTTTCTGTAGAGTGGGTGCATTTATTTAGTACTACTCGTTTGAGTAGGACCCGCATTAATTTTTCTCCTACTCATTTGAGTAGGACTTGTGTTTGTGTTTTACTTTCTATCGAGAGTGTGCGTGCGTTGCATTTATTTTTTCCTACTCATTTGAGTAGGACTCGCTTTCATTTCTCCCGCCCACGCATTTGCGCCGGGACTCACATTTTCTGCTTTCAATTCAGTCCTACTCGTTTCAGTAGGACTTGCAATTTACTGCTTTCTTATTGCTTTATTTTACTGCTTTCATTTCCTACTTTCCATTTTTTGCTTTCTTTATTGCTTTCACCGCCTACCGTCCCCATTCCGATGAGTGGCTAACCGTTCTTAGCCCTCGTTATCGAAGAGTATTGGGACAGATAAAATAGCTTTAAATAATTAAAGATCCTTATTTTCTAATTAATTAAAATTACTTAAGGTTTGCCTAGGGTTTACGACGCGTAGGACCACAAATCGAAGTGTGGGCCCTATTTCCGTAGTCCATATGCTAGCTAGCCGAGAGGCCGTGCGTATCGACCGATCACCCCTTAGTAAAGAGAGTTCTGCACTAACCCTCGAGAGAGGAGACGCGCCAACTCTACCGGATTGGGTTCCCCACCCAATAGCAGTGTTCTTAGCGTAATGCGGGCGTTAAGAGGAATCCTTCGTCGGATGAGAGCCCGGTCGAATAGTCTTAGAGTTCAGGTGAGCGATCCATATAGCTAGGTGAGCTCATTCTAGTGGAACCACCACGGCCAAGTCTCCGCATCAATTAATTTGAAAATTAGGATCTCGTTTTATTAAAAGTTTATTTTAGTTCAAATTTTATTCGATTCTGTCACGCTAAGCTCATCATCGACTCGCCCTTTAATGCTTTCACTTTATGTTTTCTATCTTTCTTTCTGTCATTTTAATTATATATAAAATACCCGATAAGTAATTATCGGTAAAATAATAGTCCACTCCAGGAAAGAGTAGAAATAATCGACCGGACCCCGAGAACAATACGACCTCGATATTCCACACCAAAATATCCTGTACTATAGACGATAGGTGCACTTGCCTCCTTTCGTTAAAACTCGATCTAAACTCTTTTTATATCCAAATCATAAATCCGTGCGCCCCGTTTTCTAATAAAACTCGAATCTGCCTTACTCAAATAAAACCGCCAGGGGCGCCGCGCGCTCAAAATAATTTTTGGAGTTTTAACTATCAATCAAGTTTTTGACGTCGTTGCCGGACATTTTTCGAGTCATTATTTTGAACCTGAAAATCTATTAATTTTACCTTTATCTATATTTCTATAACAATAATTTAAAATGGCCAACAAAAAAATAATACTAATAATAATAATAATAATAATAAATATAAAACTACAAAAAAATACCTTACAAAAAAAAGAAATAACCTATTTTATACTTATTATTTTATATATATTGATCTATAAAAAAACACACAAATGAAATAACACTGTTTCCACAAAAAAAAAAACCTATAAAAATAAAAACTTGAAAAACCTATAAAACCACAAAAAATCTAAAAAATAAAATAACTTGGAAAAATTTTCATTATTTTTATGAAAAAAAATCAAACACTAAAAAAAACAAAAACCTAAAAATCTAAAAAAAAACTAAAAAACCTCTAAAAAATCTACAAAAACTAACAGCCAAAAAAAAACTTAAAAAAACCTAAAAAACTAAAACCCCAAAAAAAAAATCTAAAAACCAAAAAATCTAAAAACAAAACAAAAGCTACCTAAAAAATAACTAAAAACTAAAAAACTCTACTTAAAAATACAAAAAATATATATTAATTGGATTTTAAAAAATTGTATATATTTTGTTTAACTTCTTTTAACTTGTTTTGTTTTACTTCGCCGCGCTTCACTCTTCTGCGTGCTAGGGGATCGCTTTTTTTTCTCACACTCATATAGCTAAGACGTTAGCTTCGAGTCACCCACACACTGGCCATCCCCTACCGCCCGCACACTTTAGGCCCAGTTCATCTTTTTTGTTTTATTTTTTCCATTATATTTTTGGTCCTTCTTCTAACATAATGTAGGGTTTCAACCCGGGCCTCCCCGACCTCATCTTAGGGAAGCTTCTACCCTACCTTTTAATTTTTGTGCATATTTTATTTTGTATATTATAATTCTACATACTTAGATTGCAACATTGGGGACAATATTGGGTGTAAGTATGAGGATGTTTTCCTATTCCGCACTTTTTATATTTTATACTTAGCAAAAAATACAAAAATAATTTCAAAAATCAAAAACTCAAAAAAAAAATTTCATTGTTTTTTATAACAATCAAAACTTCAAAAAAAACCATAAAACAGAAAAATCATAAAAAATTGTTTACTTTAATTTGTATAATAATTTTGTAAAAACTATTTCTCTTTCCCCCCTCTCTTCTTCTTCTTTTTTTAAAAAAAACAATAAACAAAAAAATCTCTCCCCCTCCCTCTTCTTTTTTTATAAAAACTCGCTTTTTAGCAAGCCCGCGGCGTTCTACTCATCGAACCAACCACTGAAATAAGAGTCTGTTCGAGGGCCATCGAGTTTTTACATAGTACTCTTTTTTGTAAAAATCTCACTTTCCTCACTATCTTCTTTGTAATTAACACTTCTTTCTCTCCTCTTTCTTGTAAATAACTCATCAAAATACACTAAAAAAATCAAAAAAATTAGAAAAATCAAAAATCCTAAAAAAGAAAATAACTCTAAAAATCCTAAAAATATAATAATCAAAATTCCAAAAAAATGATAAAAACTCTAAAATTCAAAAAAATATTTGGTTAAATTATGTAACAAAATAAATCGAATATACCACATCTTAACCATTTTTTGCTTTCCAAAAATCTAGTTCCGTGTTAATTTTTATGCGAATTTTACTTATTCTTTGTTTACTATTCGTTTAATAATTAAAGTTCGATAGATTTAAGTGTCCGAGGTAAAGATTTAAAGAATTTTTTATGTCTTTTCCTTATAATATGGAACTTGTTTTTCACCACCACTTCTAATTTTTATAAATAGAAGCTCGTCTTTTATGTTAGAAAATAACAAACATGGATTTCAATTATTTCTCTTTCATGCTTTTAGAAACATAGGAACATTCATCTTAAAAAGGTTGCTCTCAAAATTTTTTAATTAAAATCTAGTTTTCTTTTAGAAAAAATAAACTCAGCTCCTTTTTTTTCATGTCTTACTTGGCATGATTACCCCTATTTTTTCCCTTAAAAGATCTTATGTCAATGGGAATAAGATTTCATTCCATAAACATAGGCACCCAATATTTAAAAAGATTTTATGTTACGGAGTAAGAGGATAAAATTCACTACTCGTATACATATACATTGGGTTATTTATTATTTATGAAGAAAGAAAAAAATCATATTAGGAAAATAAGATTTCATTTTCCTAATTATTCAAAAGAAAAAAAATATATAGAGGTTCGAGAAAAAATTACCTCGCCTCTTAATCCATGCCCTCTTCATAAACCACCAAACCACTTATCCTATTTCATTGATTCTAGAATAAATTTAAAATTTTTTGAGATCATAATTTTTAAATTGCATTATTTCCTTTAACTTTTTTAAACTAAAGTTTTTTATATAATTTCAATCCATCTTTGTTAAACTAATAAAAATAATTTTTTGTTTTCTATTTGTTTTATCTAGAAGTCTTTTTGAAACTCTTCCTTTATTTATAACATTTCATAAATTAGGATTTAACTCTAGTACCCCAGATGTTTATTTTGATCTTACTTTTAATTAAGTCAAGCGATACATAAACTTAGGATTTCTTTAATTACTTATAAGTTCATCTCCAACTTTTGCTCTGGAATAACAAAAGTTTAAGTATGGGGTATTTGATGAGTTGTAAATATACATATTTTTATGTACATTAATTAAGTCATTTTCATTTCTTTTCATTATTTTTGTTTAATTTTCTTTAATAAATTGTTTTTTTTTTGTAAAAATTATTCTAACTTAAGTTATTTTTGTTTCCTGAAATTTTCAGGAAAAAGTGCAAAAATTGGCAAGCTCACGCCCGTATTGTAACGACCCCTATCCGTCACATAGCATATAGCAGTAGGTCCGGCCGGGGTCCGACGCCGTATGCCACAGACAGACCGGGTGGTTACTCATGGAAACCATCCAACCAATCTCAATGTCCTACACAGAGCATTATAGCGGAAGCAGTTTATAAAAGTTGTAACAAAGAACCCAGCATTAAAGCATGAATGTCCACTAACCAAAATAGGAATGTATACAGAATACCAACATAAGCCTTAAGGCCTTACAAAATGTTTCACCTGATATTACATGATTTACAAACCACGGCACGCAGGCCGGTCATACATGAACAAAATAGTAAACACTTCCATTTGGGCCTTCGAGGGTCGGCTTCGCAAAAAGGGCTTTAGCCCGCTATTGACCGCTATTGACAGCTTGGTCCCGCAGCACCTGCAAGCAACAAACCACCGCACGGTGGCGAAACAAGGCAACGGTCAGCAATGCTGACCAAATTATAACGATCCCGCCACCAACTCGGGGCGGCGATGCTCCTTCCCTGCATTTCATTAACATAAGCGAGCAATATATATATAGTCATTCCATCACAGACGTTGGCTCGCACGGCCACACGCCCCATGCTCTCAGGGCACATTCTTGGTGAACCGGTCTATGTCACGTCAATTAAAGCCATAGACATTCTGGACTCACCACCGCCACTCTGACGGCCAAACCTATGAGTAATTTGTCTTCTTGGCCTGGGTGAAAGTCCACCTAGTGTCAACTATGTTCACCTATGGGGGGGGAATAGGTGACGTGCAGCGCTTTTGCGGAATTTAAATTGTACCTGCACACGAAAATAAAACAACACAGCACAACAGAGTACACAAGCTATTTATAGTGGTTCCCCGACTTGGGTACATCCACTTTCCCCCTTCGACCTATCTCCCACCAAGGGATGACTCGGTCACTTCTCCAACAAGATTGAAATCCAATCCCTGCACTATCGGAAGGAACCCTTCCACACGTGGGAGTCAACACTCCCACAAAACGGGTTGCACCCAACCCTTACAACACGGAACCACCGTTCCTTTACAACAAAAATAAAATAGAATGTACCAAAGATACAAACTATGTTTGGAGACAAGGTGTCCCTCTTCGTTGACGACGTGTTCTTGAAGTCCACGAAAAGTCCACAACCCTAGAATCTCTTGGAGAGGATCTCCCCGGAACCGGCGGCGGCAAGAAGGGCGGCAGCTAGGTTCACGGGATCGGCGGCGACGACGATGTGCGGCTGTTGTACTTTGGAGATCCAAACTTCGTAGTGAAGCTAGCTAGGTCTACCAACGGTCACACGAGGATCGGTCGTCTCGATCGATTCGGACGGGGAAGTTTTTCCCGATCAACAAATCGAGAGACAAGGGATCTCTGGATAGACGTGTGAGACTCTAAGCTTGGCTAAGCTTCTGTCGCCGGAGATCAGGAAGAAACGCGATCAACAGCGGCGACCAACTTGCTCGAGCGACGATGGAGGCGGCGGAGCGGAACTCGCGATTTTAGGGTTAGATCGTGCTCGGCTTCTTTTCTGTGTTTTTTATTCCGTTCAAAATACCCGTATATATATACTGTAGACGCTTTCAAAATGACCGTTGTGGGACCCACAAGAAGAATCCCCAAGTCCCGGTCCAGAACATTGTCAGCGGCAGAATCCGGTTCAGGAAGTTCCAGAGAAAACGCTAAGTAAGATTCGTCGAGAATCGCAGGTGATTCTCGACGAATCGGCGAGAATCAGTTAGTGATTCTCGACGTATCACGATTCGTCGAGAATCACTAGGGATTCTCGCCGAATCACTTGTTGATTCTCAACAAAAGTTACTTGGTATTCACGATCTGCTCAGCGATGGGTTCGGCGAGAATCACTAGTGATTCTCGCCGAATCTTGGCACCGTTTTGAGGTAGCCGGAAAGAGTCGGCGAGAGTCACTAATGATTCTCGACGATTCGGCGAGAATCACTAGTGATTCTCGCCGATTCGGCGAGAATCACTTGGTGATTCTCGTCGAATTATACTTAGACGAATTTTGGTCTTTCCACCCAAGAGCTGCTCCTTGACCCATCCTTGCTCCTTGTCTTCTCTTGCATAAACACGGCCC
The DNA here is from genome assembly GCA_039583875.1 of Platanthera guangdongensis. Classification (NCBI taxonomy): domain Eukaryota; kingdom Viridiplantae; phylum Streptophyta; class Magnoliopsida; order Asparagales; family Orchidaceae; genus Platanthera; species Platanthera guangdongensis. The sequence goes on along the minus strand of CM077152.1, from coordinate 122,909,416 downwards.
TGTACTTGAAAGTAAGTGCACTCCAATAGAGAGAGTACACGTAAGCCAACACACTGATCTGCTCAACGAGGGATTACGTCGTGCAGACCCGTGTATATTGACCTACTGCACCCTGACATTGGTGTGCACTTAGCGTGGAATAACTGCAAGTACAACTTGAAAGATTTTATCAAATACATTATCTATTGACCTTAGCTTGTCCAGGGGCTTCTTCAAATCAGGTACATTGTGGATACAATACCCAACAATCTCCCCCTATTTGAAGAAGCCTAAACCCTACAAGCTAAGGTGAATAGAGCATATGGGAATGAAAACCATAAACTTGAAATTGAGTTGAGTGAGTTATCCATTACCAATACCAATTTCTTGGGAGCAAGCTTGGAGCCACCTTAGCCTTAGCCGAGAGGGTAATCTCCCCCTTTTCGGCTTCTGCAAATCGGGGTCAAGACCCCTTGCTCCCCCTCAGTTCTTGCACCTGAGCTCATACTTGAGTTCCTTGCTCCCCCTCAGATCTTGCACGAGCCTGGAGCTTCTGTAGTCTTCATTCCTCATACTTTAGCATCCCCAATTCAGTCTTGAAAAGATTGAACTTGGCCTCGTCTAAGGGCTTTGTGAATATATCAGCAATCTGCTTGTCCGTGGGGACATAACATAGAGAGATGTCCTTGTTCTCCACGTGCTCCCGAATGAAGTGGTAGCGCACTTCAATATGCTTTGTTCTGCTGTGCGATACCGGATTGTTGGCAATGGCAATTGCACTGGAGGAGTCGCAGTACATTGGCACTTCCTTGAACTGAAGGTCGTAGTCGGCTAACTGGTTTCGGATCCATAGGAGTTGTGCGCAACAGCTGCCTGCCGAGATATATTCAGACTCAGCTGTGGAGGTTGCAACACAATTCTGTTTCTTGCTATTCCATGAAACAAGCCTTCGTCCGAGGAATTGACACGTTCCGGAGGTGCATTTCCTGTCATCCCTACTCCCTGCAAAATCAGCATCTGAAAAACCCATTAGCTCGACATCATTGTTTCTCGGGTACCACAAGCCAAGATTGGGAGTACCTTTAAGGTATCTTAGAATTCGCTTTGCAGCGACATAATGAGATTCCTTAGTGTTCACCTGATATCTGGCACAGACACATGTGGAGAACATGATATCCGGTCTACTGGCAGTAAGGTAGAGCAGGGATCCAATGATGCTTCTGTATTTGGTTTCATCGAAAGGTTTACTTTTCTCATCCTTATCCAGAGACACAGTGGATCCCATTGGAGTCCTCATAGAGGTTGCACTCTCCATACCGAATTTCTTAAGGAGTTCATTTGTGAACTTCGTCTGAGAGATGAAGATTCCATCCTCAGACTGTTTCACTTGAAGTCCTAAGAAATACTTGAGCTCTCCCATACTGCTCATTTCAAACTTTCCTTGCATAAGTTTACAAAACTTTTTGCAAAGATTGTTGTCCGTTGAGCCGAATATTATGTCATCGACATAGATTTGCACCAGCAAAATCTTGCCTTAGACTTCCTTGAGAAACAATGTTTTATCTATTTTACCTCTAGAGAACTTGTTCTCAAGAAGAAAACTAGATAAAGTCTCATACCAAGCTCGTGGAGCTTGTTTCAACCCATATAAAGCTTTATTAAGAAAGTAAACATGATTGGGATAAGTAGGATCGACAAAACCTGGGGGTTGAGCGACGTATACTTCCTCTTTCAGGTCTCCGTTCAAGAATGCTGATTTCACATCCATTTGATAGACTGTGAATCCTTTGTGCGAAGCAAATGCCAGGAACAATCTGATTGCCTCGAGCCTTGCTACTGGTGCGAAGGTCTGGTCGAAGTCAATCCCCTCCTCCTGTCTATATCCTTGGGCCACCAGCCTTGCCTTGTTCTTTATGATGACACCATGTTCATCCAGTTTATTTCTGAAGATCCACTTGGTGCCAATCACATTCTGCTTGTGTGGTCTGGGAACCAGCGTCCATACGTTGCATCGTTCGAATTGATGTAGTTCATCTTGCATGGCCAAAATCCACGCCGCATCTTTGTTCGCCTCGTCGAACTTCTTTGGCTCAACCTGTGACAGGAAGCTAAGATGCAATATTTAATTAATAGTACCTCTTCGAGTTCTGACACCGACACGAGGATCTCTGATGATCTGATCTCTAGGATGATCCCTCACGTGCCGGAGTTCTAGAAGTCTGGCGTCTGGAGCTTCGACTACTTCTTGGGCTTCTCCTTCTTCTAAGAGATTTGTTCCATTTTGATCTTCAACATTTTCAGATGACGTGGAGGTGGAAACTTTGACGTACTTAGGAGTGTCATCTTTAGCGGTCTCATCCAGACTCAGCTGTTCAAGTCGTGCACCTGCATCTTCAAGAATACCACTGGAAGAATTGCTGTTAAGCAAACTTCCTTCATCAAATACAATATTTATTGATTCTTCTACCACTAGGGTTTTCTTATTGAAGACCCTATATGCCCGACTGTGGGAACTATAGCCCATGAATATGCCTTCGAAGCATTTTTCACCAAATTTAGTACGCGGGTACTTCCCATTATTCAGTACATAGCATCTGCAACCAAAATCCTCAAGTAGGACATGGTTGGTTTCCTGCCTTTCAGTAGCTCGTAAGGCGTCTTACGATGATGCTTGTTGATCAATGCTCGGTTTTGTACATGACAAGCTGTATTGACAGCCTCTACCCAGAAGTATTCCGGGATAGAAGCGTCTTTCAACATTGTCGTGCAGGCTTCCATGAGAGTTCTATTTATCCTCTCCGCAACTCCATTTTGCTGAGGAGTGCGCGGGGAGGAAAACTCATGAAAGATACCTTGTTCTTCACAAAACTCTGTCATAGCACCAGATTCGAATTCTGTTCCATGGTCACTTCTGATTTTGACCACTGAGCAATTAAATTCGTTCTGAACCTGCTTGACAAAGCTAATGAAGATGTCAAACGTATCTGACTTTCGTTTCAAAAAGAACACCCATGTAAACCGAGAATAATCATCAACTATCACTAGCGTATAGGACTTGCCTCCCAAGCTATGAACTTGCATTGGACCAAACAAGTCCATATGTAAAAGGTAAAGACATCGGGAAGAGTCTTTGTCTGCGATGCTCTTAAAGGTAGCCCGAGTCTGTTTGCCCATCTGGCATGCAGGACAGGGGCTATCTTTGATGCACTTGATACTGGGAGCATCCCTTACTAAGTTCTTAGAAAACAGCATACTAATTGTCTTGAAATTAATATGTGCCAATCTCTTGTGCCATTGATCACAAAGAGATGCACTGCCTGTTGCCACAAGGCATACGAGGGTGGATGAATCTACACTGAGAAAATCTAAGCAGAAGATATTTCTGCTCCTAATGCCTGATAATACCGTCTCAGAAGAGGTACGTGAAATTATCACACAATTATCCTTGCAGAACTTAACGTCATAACCTTTGTCACATAACTGACTTACACTGATCAGGTTATGGTTTAACCCTTCAACATAAGCCACGTCGGTGATAGAGATTATACCGTTGGAAATCATACCGTAACCTCTGGTGACTCCTCGATCTGACCCTCCAAAGATGACTTTGGGTCCATTCTCGACTGGAGTGTAATCACGCAGCAGGCTTCTTGTCCCAGTCATATGCCGGGAGCATCCACTGTCCAAATACCAGATCGGCGTTTTGGTGGCCTTTGAACATTCCTGCAAAACAAAATTAATTTGCCTTAGGAACCCAATCGAACTTCGGTCCTAGATTCCTGGTTAGCACACTCCCCCTCTGTTGGTTAACCCTACGAGTGGTCGGCCTCGCATTGCTAACATAGGGAGTCTCGTAATACCTTGGATTAAACCAACAATCCACGGCAAAGTGACCGACTTTGCCACAGCACCAACAGTCGAATCTGTTGTACCTCTTCCTAGGCTCCGGCCTTACCCTGGGAACGGTGGGTACAGCTGGGGCCTTGGATCTGGAGGTGGAGGCCTCATGGTGACAGCAGTCACATGACTTCGTCACCTTCTGTATAACAGGCTTGGCTTTTGGTGCCTGCTTTCCATTATGGCCGCTAGAGAATTGACCATAATTTCCCATGTGGATTTCCTCATAAGGTGCCTTGAAGGCACTCTCACCGAAGTTCCGGGGAAAGGTCCAACCATCATATCGGCTCTTTGGCTTTGCAACCGAGGGCCGGAAATGATGACCAAAGGTTGATTCAAAGTCATGTTGGTTGCAAGGAAAGCTAGGCTTTCTGAACGCAACAGGACTAAGAGGAGCCTTATTCTTTTCATCAGCAGAGGCCTTCTTGGCGGCCTTATTCTTCCTCTGGTTCCTGTTTCTCCTGGATGAGGAACCAGATACCCCTACATGCCCCAAGCCAGCTCCTTTGGCCTGAGCAGAGAAGGTATCAACGACTGGAAGAACTGTTTTTGGCATAGAGAAGCTCTTGACGATCTTCCTTTCTACCGCAAGTTGTTCTTCCAACTTGTCGACTTCCTCCTGCTTAAGATCAAGGAGCTTTAGAGACTCTGAATGCTTTGAAGTCAGGTCGAGGTGCTCCTGTCGGAGAGAAATCAAGCTAGTGACCTCTTCCCTTAGGGATACACACTCACCCTTAAGGAATTTCACTTCCTTCTTCTCAGCCTTCAGTCTCTTACGGCACTCCTCGAAAGTGTTGAGCATAAGCTCATATTTCTCGAGGAGCTCCGCTTCACGGGCCGAAGGGCTATCCTCAGGTTCGTCATCCTGAGACTCAGGATCAGAGTCGTAGTCGAAGAGAGGAGTGTGAGCTTTTACCTTCCCAGTAAATGGGGGGCATTCTCCTTCTGAGTCGGAGCGACCCACCAGCCCGAAGTAGGCTTCCTGATCATCACTGGAGTCTGAGGAATCAGACTCACTCAGTGTCTTTGGCCTTTTGGCGATGTAGCTCCGTTCTTTCTTCTTATCTCTCGAAGATTTGTGCTCCTCTTCTTTCCCTCTTTCTCTCTTGCCTTGATAGTAGTCGGCCACGACGTGTCCTGGCTTATTGCATCCAAAGCAAATAATGTCAGAGGAGCGATGTTTGTTCGGTTTAGAAGCATACCTGTCAGAAGAATAATTTTTCTTCTGATGCCTGGAGGAGGAGCCGTCTCTCTTTCTTTGATTCCTCATCTTGAGGAACTTCTTGAACTCTCTGGTGATGAAGGAGAAATTCTCCTCCCACAGCTCTGAGCTGGAGGAGCATGGCTCGGAGTCCTCCTCCTCATCCTTTTTTTCTGGCACGGTATGAAACCGCACCATTGCCTTTTCTGGAGTGACTGGCTTTTAGAGCCACAGTCTTTTCTTTGGCTGCAGCCTTCTCTGCTTCTTCTTCTGCTTTTCTGGTGTTCAGGTGAAGCTCATAAGACATCAGCTTCCCAAACAGAATTTGCGGGGTCAGTTTCCGCTAGCCTGCCAAACTCTCGGATGGCGCAGATCTTTGTGTCCCATTCCTTAGTAAGGGACCTAAGGAATTTGTCATTGAGTTCACCATTAGTGAACACTCTTCCGTATCCTTTGAGGGCGTTGACGATCTTGAGGAAGTTCTCGTAGGTGACTCCGATCTCTTCCTTAGGCCCTTGTCTGAAGGCCTCATATTTCTGGTTCAGGAGGGATCTCCGATCATCCCTCACTTCATCTGTGCCCTCCATTAGGATGATCAGGCACTGCCAGATCTCCTGTGCTGTCCTACAGTTGCTGAAGTTTTGCATCATTGAGTCATCAACCGCGCTGACCAGAATGTTTCGCGCCTTCTTGTCAAGTCTTACTAGCACCATCTCGTCCTTGTCCATTTCAGAAAGTTTCTTTGGCACTTTCTGGGTAGGATCAATGGTGGAGGCCTTAGTGGGGACATAAGGTCCCTCCTCCACGATCATTAAGAGACGAGGATCAACTGCTTCCATGTAGAACCTGATCCTTTCCTTCCAAATAGGAAAGTTGAGCCTGGTGCACACGGGGATCTTGCCTGAGAACTTGAGCCCGTCCATAGTAGAAGTTGTCTTCTTCTTGACACTAGTGGCAGGATTCAACTCAAGGTGTTAACCTTTTTGATGAGCAACCTCGCTTTGATACCACTTGAAAGTCCACCTAGTATCAACTATGTTCACCTATGGGGGGGGGGGGGAATAGGTGACGTGCAGCGCTTTTGCGGAATTTAAATTGTACCTGCACACGAAAATAAAACAACACAGCACAACAGAGTACACAAGCTATTTATAGTGGTTCCCCGACTTGGGTACATCCACTTTCCCCCTTCGACCTATCTCCCACCAAGGGACGACTCGGTCACTTCTCCAACAGGATTGAAATCCAATCCCTGCACTATCAGAAGGAACCCTTCCACACGTGGGAGTCAACACTCCCACAAAACGGGTTGCACCCAACCCTTACAACACGGAACCACCGTTCCTTTACAACAAAAATAAAATAGAATGTACCAAAGATACAAACTACGTTTGGAGACAAGGTGTCCCTCTTCGTTGACGACGTGTTCTTGAAGTCCACGAAAAGTCCACAACCCTAGACTCTCTTGGAGAGGATCTCCCCGGAACCGGCGGCGGCAAGAAGGGCGGCAGCTAGGTTCACGGGATCGGCGACGACGACGATGTGCGGCTGCTGTACTTTGGAGATCCAAACTTCGTAGCGAAGCTAGCTAGGTCTACCAACGGTCACACGAGGATCGGTCGTCTCGATCGATTCGGACGGGGAAGTTTTTCCCGATCAACAAATCGAGAGACAAGGGATCTCTGGATAGACGCGTGAGACTCTAAGCTTGGCAAAGCTTCTGTCGCCGGAGATCGGGAAGAAACGCGTTCAACAGCGGCGACCAACTTGCTCGAGCGACGACGGCGGCGGCGGAGCGGAACTCGCGATTTTAGGGTTAGATTGTGCTCGGCTTCTTTTCTGTGTTTTTTATTCCGTTCAAAATACCCGTATATATATACTGTAGATGCTTTCAAAATGACCGTTGTGGGACCCACAAGAAGAATCCCCAAGTCCCGGTCCAGAACATTGTCAGCGGCAGAATCCGGTTCAGGAAGATCCAGAGAAAACGCTAAGTAAGATTCGTCGAGAATCGCAGGTGATTCTCGACGAATCGGCGAGAATCAGTTAGTGATTCTCGACGATTCGTCAGGAATCACTAGTGATTCTCGCCGAATCACTTGTTGATTCTCAACGAAAGTTACTTGGTATTCCCGATCTGCTCAGCGATGGGTTCGGCGAGAATCACTAGTGATTCTCGCCGAATCTTACTTGGCACCGTTTTGAGGTAGCCGGAAAGAGTCGGCGAGAGTCACTAATGATTCTCGATGATTCGGCGAGAATCACTAGTGATTCTCGTCGAATTATACTTAGACGAATTTTGGTCTTTCCACCCAAGAGCTGCTCCTTGACCCATCCTTGCTCCTTGTCTTCTCTTGCATAAACACGGCCTTGTACTTGAAAGTAAGTGCACTCCAATAGAGAGAGTACACGTAAGCCAACACACTGATCTGCTCAATGAGGGATTACGTCGTGCAGACCCGTGTATATTGACCTACTGCACCCTGACATTGGTGTGCACTTAGCGTGGAATAACTGCAAGTACAACTTGAAAGATTTTATCAAATACATTGTCTATTGACCTTAGCTTGTCCAGGGGCTTATTCAAATCAGGTACATTGTGGATACAATACCCAACACTGGGTCACGACAATTTAAGCCATCGACCGCCAAAGACCCTAATCTATGCCAACGGCAAGTGCCACGTGCCTTTAGGTCTCTTTAACCGAACGACATAGAATGGGTACGGTTCCATCTAACCCGGGCTCACATCGCAACGACAATTTAAGCCATATGCGCGGGTCAAACTTCCACCGAGTCCCATATCCATCACAATTCACATAACCTGGTTATGTTCAAGTTGGCTCTCAGGCCACCAAGTTGGCAAGATCTCGTATCCGCCCAGTTTTCCGGGTGCACCTTTGGGTTAGTCCCCAAGGCTCCCTGCTGCAATCTACCGTGTAGAAAACCCGAAAAACAACCAATAACATGGAGTCTTCTCCGGCATTATGCAATGCAACATCACCGATCCAGACCAACATGTCCGGGTAGGCTTCACACATCATGCCGATGTCCGTTCTCGCTTACGGACTCTAAACAACGGGGACTTCACATATCTACCCGAAGGAACGCCTCCAACTCTTCGCAAACTCGCGAGAGCGGGCTTCCTATGCAAAGAAAGAGAGCTACTCATGCTCAAGATGAGGATCGTTACCCTAGCGTTCCTCTTTGGCGCCATTGAAAAGTAAGCGGATGAAAAGCACCGCACTAGATTTGCCTCCGTGGATCCGGAGTCGGCTCGCGATTTGGAGCTTCGAAGCACCTCCAATGGCGGGATCTAGCTCCTTCTTCCTTCCTTGGCTCTCCTCTCTCTCTCTCTCTAAGGTTTTAGAAAGATGATAACTTAAGAAAAGTGAGGGTTTCTAAGTCCAATCCCGGGTATATCCCTTCAGGAACAACCCCCAGCCGTTGGATCTCAAAATAAGGAAACGAACGGCTTTGCTTCGGGACTGAAATGCCCAATCTGGACCGAACACATCCTGGCACACGGCCGTGTCCAGGGCCGTGTGCCTCATTCGCTGTCAAACTCGGCTCGCCTGGAACCTCACACGGGTATCGAACATGGCCGTGTTCGAGCTGACACGCCCGTGTACCATGTGACATGGCCGTGTGGCCGGCCGTGTACCCCTATCATTTTTCCCCGAAATCAACCCGAGCACTGCACGGGTTCTAGCACACGCCCGTGTCCTTACCCGTGTCACCTCAACACGCCTGGACCCTAGGCCGTGTACACGGTCTTGACACTCGACACTTCGTCGAGCGAAGATCGTCGACCTGATGACACAGCCTTGTACACGCCCGTGTCCTAGGCCTTGTGCCTTGTCTCGACACAATATCGAGACCAAAGTGTCGACTTCCCGGGACGAGTGTCGACACGGGTCGACACGCCCTGTGACACGCCCGTGTCGCAGGCCGTGTGTGATGTCTCGACACTTCGTCGAACGCAGAGTGTCGACTTCGCGGGCTAAGTGTCGACACGGGTCGACACGCCCTGAGACACGCCCGTGTCGTAGGCCGTGTGCCCAGTCTCGACACAATGTCCAGACCAAAATGTCGACTTCCCGGCTGAGTGTCGACACAAGCTTGACACGCCCTGGGACACGCCCGTGTCCCAGGCCGTGTGCCTGCTGCCAGAACCCAAAACTGGCCCAAAACGTCCCCCATCGCTCTTTTGAGTTTCGGGGCGTTACAACTCTCCCCCTCTTAAAAGAATTTCATCCTCGAAATTACATAAAGGAAAGACATGTACAAAACCAAAATTTGTACTTGAGCGGAACAACTTCGGATACTCGTCAAGCATAGTCTGCTCTCGCTCCCAAGAGAGCTCCTCACGATCGCAATTGTCCCACCGGACCTTGACCATCATGATCTCTTTATTGTGTAGCCGCTTGACCTCCGAGTCCTCAATCCGCACGGGCCTGACCTTTGTCGTCAGCCCACTATCCACCGGTACTTGATCAACCGCGATCACTTGCGTAGGCTCTTGCACCGCCTTTCGAAGCACCGAAATATGGAATACATCGTGTAAACCACTAAGCTCCACTGAAAGCTTCAACCGATAGGCCACTTCACCAACTCGCTCCAGAACCTCAAACGGTCCAAGGTACCTCGGGATTAGCTTTTTCAATCGCCGCACCCGCGAGACACCCTTGAACGGCTTGATCTTTAAGTATACATAATTGCCCACAGCGAACTCCACGTTCCTGTGCTTGGCATTATAGTACTTTGCTTGCCGGTCCTGAGCGATAAGCAACCTCTCCCGAATGGTTCTCACCAAAGAAGTAGCATTCTCCACTTCCGATCGCTTATACAACTTTGACTCACCCGTTTATAACCAAGACAACGACGTGCGACATTTTCTACCATATAGGGCCTCGAAGGGCGCCATTTGAATACTCGCTTGGTAACTGTTGTTGTATGCGAACTCCACCAAATAAAGGTGGTCTTCCCATTGCTTTCCAAAATCCAAGACACACATGTGAAGCATGTCTTCCATAGTTCTATTGACCCTCTCAGTCTGCCCATCGTTTGCGGATGGAAGGCTGTGCTGAATTTCAGCTTTGTTCCCAACATTTGCTGCACAAGCCTCCAATCATTGGACGTGAACCGCCCATCTCGGTCACTCACGATGCTGCGGGGCACACCATGAAGCCGCACTATGTTATCCACATAAACCTTTGCCAATTTCTCCACCGGATCATCCTTCCTATGCGGAATAAAATGCGACACCTTCGTTAACCGATCAACAACCACCCAAATGGCATCGTTCCCCTTTTGCGACCTTGGCAAACCGTGCACAAAGTCCATAGAGATGTCGTCGAATTTCCACTCCGGAATAGGCAAGGACTTAAGAAATCCTCCCGGCTTTTGGCACGCCGCCTTCACCAAGGCGCAAGTTTGGCACTTCGCTACGTAGAGCGCCACATCTTTCTTAAAACCCGGCCACCAAAATAGTTTCTTCACATCACGGTACATCTTCGTGCTCCCCTGGTGAATCGAGTACATGGTATGGTGTGCCTCGTACAACCACTCCACCCTGAAATTGCCCACACTTGGGACGCACAGACGACCGTCTTTCCAAAGTAATCCATCCTCCATGACAAATTGGGAATTTGACCCATCCAGAGCCTCTACCATGAACTGCTTCATATGAGCATCCATATCCAAAGCCTGCCGAATACGATCAGCCAGGTCATATTGGACTTCAGTCCAATTCAGAACTGCTTCAGCACTTGATTGTCTATCCACGCAAACAATCTCCAACGCCTCCAACTCCCGCACCAACCGCTCATCATGCACCGATAGCCAATTGGCTTGAGCTGGGGCTCGGCGACTCAACGCATCCGCAACCGCATTCCCTTTACTAGGCACGTAGTGGATCTTGAATGTATAGTCCCCCAGGAACTCCATCCATCTACGCTGCCGCATATTCAGATCTTTCTGATCAATAAGATACTTCAGGCTCTTGTGATCGGTGTAGATATCAATATTCACACTGTACAAGTAGTGTCTCCACAGCTTCAAGGCAAAAATCACGGCCGCTAACTATAAGTCATGGACCAGATAGTTCCTTTCATGCACTTTTAGCTGTCTCGAGCCATAAGCTATTACACTTCCGTGTTGCAGTAGCATGCAACCCAAACCGCTGCCCGAAGCATCACTGTAAATCTCATAGCCTTCGGTCCCACATGGCGAACTCAGCGCAGGCGCTGTGGTCAACCGACACTTCAGCTCCTCAAAAGCTCGCGCGCACTCCGGCGTCCAAACGAACTTATGCTCCTTCCTCGTCAAAGTAGTGAGAGGTAATGCTATCCGCGAGAAGTTCTCTACGAAGCGCCTATAATAGCCGGCAAGCCCCAGAAAACTCCAGACTTCCGCTACAATAGCAAGCTCAGGCCACTCCCGTATCGCAACAATATTTGCCGGATCCACAGCAATACCCTCTCCCCTTACTATATGACCGAGGAACGCCACTGAGGATAGCCAAAACTCGCACTTCGAGAACTTGGCATACAACTGATTTCTTCTTAGCGTCTCCAACACCAAATGAAGATGCTTGAAGTGATCTTCCTCACTTTGCGAGTACACCAAAATATCGTCGATGAAGATGATCACGAAATGGTTCAAGTACTCCCTGAACGTCCTATTCATCAAATCCATGAACACTGACGGCGCATTAGTCAGCCCAAAAGGCATGCCCGTAAACTCATAATGATCGTATCTTATACTAAACGCTGCCTTCGGGATATCACTCTCCCTTATTCGCAGCTGATAGTACCCAGCCTTGAGATCCAACTTCGAGTACACCGTCGACCCGACTAACTGATCAAAAAGATCATCAATCCGGGGGATCAGGTACTTGTTCTTCTCAGTCAACTTGTTGAGCTCCCGATAATCAATACATAGCCTCAAGCTTCCGTCTTTCTTCTTAACAAAGAGGACCGGTGCGCTCCAAGGCGAAGAACTCGGGCGCACATACCCTTGCTCCAACAACTCTTGCAGTTGAACTTTCAGCTCCGCCATTTCCTTAGGCGCTAGCCGATAAGGAGATCGTGACACAGGCTTTGCACCTGGCACTAGCTCAATCGTAAAATCTATCTCCCGCTGAGGCGGGGCTCCAAGAAGATCTGCGGGGAACACATCAGGGTATTCCGATACCACTGAAATACTATCCAACGCGGGCTTCGGCTTCGCAACTTCTACTTGTGTAAAGAACAGTTCTGCACCGGCACGAACCGCCTTCACCACCTGAAGAGCAGACATCAACGTCTTGCTCGACCCCTTTAAGCCCGTAAAAGTTGAATCACGACTTGCTCCCAGCTTGACTTCCTTGCGACCGCAGTCAATATATGCCTGCTGCTCCGAGAGCCAGTCCATGCCAAATATAACGTCGAACTCCACCAACGGAAGTAAAGACGCATGCAGGTCGAACTCCTGATCCCCAATACGAATCTTAACATCACAGATCCTATCTGCTCGCATCGAACACCCATTTGGCAACAACACATCCAACTTATCCTTCGCCATCGAAGAAGGGACTCCGATGCGTGATATAAATCCTTCGGACAAGAAGGAGTGTGAAGCTCCCGTGTCAAAGAGTGCTCGTGCCGGATTTTCACAAATCAATACAAATCCTAAACAAGCAGTGGTAAGGTAACATGTGCATAACAAGTATTTAAAGAAATTGACTTGCTATAAATTAAACCGTGCCTGTCACCACATCAGCCTGTTTGATGGCCTCCTGTTGGCCAAGATTATAGACCCTTGGTTGGGCCGGAGCATAATGGGATGCGGTCGACTCCACCGCCTTTCCCTTCTCTTCATAAGTAGCTCCCGGCTTCCTCTCGGAATTAGGACGTCCGCTCCAACAGCCACGGGCAAAGTGCCCCGTCTTTCCACAAGTAAAACAAGCGCCCGGGGTCCGACTCGTAGTCGCCCCAGAAGCACCAGAAGGAGCTGGACCCGAAGTCCTATGCTTCTTGAAAGACCTCCGATAGCCGGTCTTTGAAGTAGTCGGCACTTTAAATTCAGATTTCCTATCACCCAAGCCTTTCTTTGCTTGCACATTCTTCATGTCCTTTTCAAAGGACCGGGCAGTATTGACAATGGTTAAGAAGCCCTGCGTCATCGGCCCCGAGAGTAGTAATCTCAACTCATCTCTCAACCCTTTATAGAAGCGATTAGTCTTGCGCTCCTCATCCACGATGGTGGAGCTAGCATAATGACTCAAACGAGTGAACTCATGGAGATATTCTTCCACGCTCTTCTCACCGTGAACCAACTTCAGAAATTCATTCTCCAACGCTATCTTCTGCGTCGAAGGGAGGTATCTAGCCAAGAATAATCTCGAGAACTCCTCCATCGAGACATCACCAAATTGCCTACCTCTCAGTAAGTGCAGCTCCAATCCTTCCCACCACATCCTCGCTTCACCGTCCAGAAGGAACGTAGCGATGGTGGTCATTTGCCACTCCTCCGTCTCCATTGCTGTCATGACTCTCTTCACCCTGGAGAGCCAGTCTTCAGCCTGAGATGGGGTTCCCAACCCCGAGAATAACGGAGGGTTAAAGCTCATTACATGCTTAAGCTGCCTCTTAGTTTCCCTCCTTGGCACCACCGGTTCCACAACCACTTGCTCCACTCTCCTCGGCTCAGCCTCTTGAAGAGGTTCCTGCTCCATCACAGGAGCGGGCTGTTGCGTTTGCCTTGCAGGGTGCACATTTATCACGGCCAACACCTCTTCAGCCACCAATCGTATGTTCTCAGCCGACAGAGGTGTTGCAGGAGAAACATCCGGTGCACTGCTAGCCTCAGAAACTCGGCATTCTGACGTCCTAACACCACTTCTGGTCACCTATAGTGGTACAAAACACCGTTAAGCGACCAAATAAATTGCAAACAGCAATTATAGGAACATGCAGGTTCCTCAAACACATGTATATTCATTCCTAAGTGGACATTCATGGGTTCTTTTACTGTTATAACGATGACGCACACAACGTGATCACCACCCCTTAAAAGAATTAACCCACGAATTCACTTTAAGCCCGACCAAAACCAGTAGCCTGATACCAAATTGTAACGCCCCCTATCCATCACATAGCATATAGCAGTAGGTCCGGCCGGGGCCTGACGCCGTATGCCACAGACAGACCGGGTGGTTACTCATGGAAACCATCCAACCAATCTCAACGTCCTACACAGAGCATTCTAGCGGAAGCAGTTTATAAAAGTTGTAACAAAGAACCCAGCATTAAAGCATGAATGTCCACTAACCAAAATAGGAATGTATACAGAATACCAACATAAGCCTTAAGGCCTTACAAAATGTTTCACTTGATATTACATGATTTACAAACCACGGCATGTAGGCCGGTCATACATGAATAAAACAGTAAACACTTCCATTTGGGCGTTCGAGGGCCGGCTTCGCAAAAAGGGCTTTAGCCCGCTATTGACCGCTTGGTCCCGAGGCACCTGCAAGCAACAAACCGCCGCACGGTGGCAAAACAATTCAACGGTCAGCAATGCTGACCAAATTATAACGATCCCGCCCCCAAATCGGGGCGGCGATGCTCCTTCCCTGCATTTCATTAACATAAGCGAGCAATATATATATAGTCATTCCATCACAGATGTTGGCTCGCAGGGCCACACGCCCCGTGCTCTCAGGGCACATTCTTGGTGAACCGGTCTATGTCACGTCAATTAAAGTCATAGACATTCCGGACTCACCACCGCCACTCTGACGGCCAAACCTATGAGCAATTTGTCTTCTTGGCCTGGGTCACGACAATTTAAGCCATCGACCGCCAAAGACCCTAATCTATGCCAACGACAAGTGTCACGTGCCTTTAGGTCTCTTTAACCGAACGACATAGAACGGGTACAGTTCCATCTAACCCGTGCTCACATCGCAATGACAATTTAAGCCATATGCGCTGGTCAAACTTCCACCGAGTCACATATCCATCACAATTCACATAACCCGGTTATGTTCAAGTTGGCTATCAGGCCACCAAGTTGGCAAGATCTCGTATCCGCCCAGTTTTCCGAGTGCACCTTTGGTTAGTCCCCAAGGCTCCCTGCTGCAATCTACCGCATAGAAAACCCGAAAAATAACCAATAGCACGGAGTCTTCTCCGGCATTATGCAATGCAACATCACCGATCCAGACCAACATGTTCGGGTAGGCTTCACACATCATGCCTATGTCCGTTCTCGCTTACGGACTCTAAACAACGAGGACTTCACATATCTACCCGAAGGAACGCCTCCAACTCTCCGCAAACTCGCGAGAGCGGGCTTCCTATGCAAAGAAAGAGAGCTACTCATGCTCAAGATGAGGATCGTTACCATAGCATTCCTCTTTGGCGCCATTGAAAAGTAAGCGGATGAAAAGCACCGCACTAGCTTTGCCTCCGTGGATCCGGAGTCGGCTCGCGATTTGGAGCTTCGAAGCTCCTCCAATGGCGGGATCTAGCTCCTTCTTCCTTCCTTGGCTCTCCTCTCTCTCTAAGGTTTTAGAAAGATGATAACTTAAGAAAAGTGAGGGTTTCTAAGTCCAATCCCGGGTATATCCCTTCAGGAACAACCCCAAGTCGTTGGATCTCAAAATAAGGAAACGAACGGCTTTGATTCGGGACTGAAATGCCCAATCTGGACCGAACACGGCCTGGCACACGCCCGTGTCCAGGCCCGTATGCCTCATTCGCCGTCAAAATCGGCTCGCCTGGAACCTCACACGGGTATCGAACACGCCCGTGTTCGAGCTAACATGCCCGTGTACCATGTGACACGGCCGTGTGGCCGGCCGTGTACCCCTATCATTTTTCTCCGAAATCAACCCGAGCACTGCACGGGTTCTAGGACACGCCCGTGTCCTTACCCGTGTCACCTCAACACGCATGGACCCCAGGCCGTGTACACGGTCTCGACACTCGACACTTCGTCGAGCGAAGATCGTCGACCTGATGACACGGCCTTGGACACGCCCGTGTCCTAGGCCGTGTGACTTGTCTCGACATAATGTCGAGACCAAAGTGTCGACTTCCCGGGACGAGTGTCGACACGGGTCGACACGCCCTGCGACACGCCCGTGTCGCAGGCCGTGTGCCATGTCTCGACACTTAGTCGAACGCAGAGTGTCTACTTCGCGGGCTAAGTGTCGACACGGGTCGACACGCCCGTGTCGTAGGCCGTGTGCCCAGTCTCGACACAATGTCCAGACCAAAGTGCCGACTTCCCGGCTGAGTGTCGACACAAGCTTGACACGCCCTGGGACACGCCCGTGTCCCAGGCCGTGTGCCTGCTGCCAGAACCCAAAACTGGCCCAAAACGTCCCCCGTCACTCTTTTGAGTTTCGGGGCGTTACACGTATAATATTGATCACGCTCGTGAACAGGGAATGACAGTTCAAAACCCGTGAAATCAACAAAATTCTGAATAACTTGACGGACACGCCCAATGTCATGCCCGTGTCATTTGACACGACCCGTGACCCCAACCCGTATCACGCGCGCTCGACGATCGTCGACCAACCCGACACGCCCATAGTCATGCCCGTGACCGGTGACGTGACTCCTCCACCTGACTCGACGAAAATGCGCTCGACGTTTTCTGCTCGACGAATGTCGACTCATCCAGACACGCCCATATCAGCCAACCCGACATGCCCGTGTCACTTGCTCTCGACATTTTCCGCTCGACAACTTCAAGACTCGACACAACACTCAAGACATTCATCGAGACCAACCCGACACGCCCCGTGTAGACAGAGTCACGGGCGTGCCTCCACATGTACTTCTCCAACTAGCCGACAAGACTGCACCCGCGACTTTCAATGCGGCCCGCGCCCAGATCAACTTCCCCGACATGCCCAGAGTCACGCCTGTAACCTGGGGCGTGACTGCCACGTGACCAACACGTGTCCAGCCCGAAGTCAACTAAGCCATCAGATCACCAGATCGAATCGATGAATAGTGCTGACACGCCCCCTGACACGCCCGTGTCAGAGGTCGTGTCCCATGAAATTTTTGTCTATAAATTTCCAGCTTCTATAATGATTTTTGTTCCACTTGTTTGGGCCATTTTGTATCGATGTTATGCTGCTAAAATGAATTCCAAATTCTATGTAAGGGAATTTCTCCCCCCCTCCTTTATTTTCTTAGTTTTGTAATCTCGTACTTTGCTTAATAAAATTTGTAGATTTTCTCTCTTTCTATGGATTTGGATTTCATCTATGTGGCCACTCTTATACAATCTTATTTATGTTTTGTTTTAGCTTTATTTTTTTATCTTTAAAATGCGTGTGTGCGTGTATGAGTATAGATTTGTTTTCATTATAGTTAGTTTTACTAGTTTTGGTTAGTGTTAGGATTTTCTAGTTCTTCTAATATGCATCCTTATAAAGTTATAAAAACGATTATAAAGTGGATTTTGATTTTGATTTACTTAGTCTCTTTAGGATTGTAAAACTTTTCTTTCTCTTTTAGTTTTATTTCCACTTTTTAGGCGTTTCTATAAAGTTATAATAATGAAAACATAATCGTTTTAATTTTCCGAGCATTCTCATTTTCATTTTTATTTTCAAAACTTTTTTCTGTTTAATTTTTCTGTCTTCTTTTTACGCAATTATACCGCATTCTAGCTGTAGAATTGTATTTGTTTTTATTTTCCAAGCACTTCCATTTTTGCGTTTATTTGCAAAACTTTCCGCTCGTTTAATTTTTATTTTAGCTTTTTATGCATTTCTAGCGCATTCTAGCGCTAGAAATGCAGTTATTTTAATTTTTCGGTAACTTAGTTTTTTGCAATTTTTATGTGTGCGCATTTATTTTCACCTAGGCGTTAAGAGTTAAATGGCGCATTGTTTTACTTTATTCAAGTAGAGTGCGTGTGTTTTACTTTTCTGCAATGTGCGTGTGTTTTAATTTTCTGCAGTGTACGTGTGTTTTACTTTCTGTAGAGTGGGTGCATTTATTTAGTACTACTCGTTTGTGTAGGTCCCACATTAATTTTTCTCCTACTCATTTGAGTAGGACTTGTGTGCTTGTGTTTTACTTTATGTCGAGAGTGTGCGTGCATTGTATTAATTTTGTCCTACTCATTTGAGTAGGACTCAATTTCATTTCTCCCGCCCACGCATTTGCGCCGGGACTCGCATTTTCTACTTTCATTTCAGTCCTACTCGTTTGAGTAGGACTTGCAATTTACTACTTTCTTATTGCTTTCATTTCCTGCTTTCCATTTTTTGCTTTCTTTATTGCTTTCACCGCCTGCCGTCCCCATTCCGATGAGTGGAAAATCGTTCTTAGCCCTCAGTATCAAAGTGCATTGGGACATATAAAATAGCTTTAAATAATTAAAGGTCCTTATTTTCTAATTAATTAAAATTACTTAAGGTTTGCCTAGGTTTTACGACGCGTTGGACCAGAAATCGATTTGTGGGCCCTATTTCCGTAGTCCATATGCTAGCTAGCCGACAGGCCGTGTGTATGGACCGATCACTCCTTGGTAAAGAGAGTTTCGCACTAACCCTCGAGAGAGGAGGCGCGCCAACTCTACCGGATTGGGTTCCCCACCCAATAGCGGGGTTCTTACCGTAATGCGGGCGTTAAGAGGAATCCTTCATCGGACGAGAGCCCGGTCGAATAGTCTTAGCGTTCTGGTGAGCGATATCCCTATAGCTAGGTGAGCTCATTCTAGTGGAACCTCCACGGCCAAGTCTCCGCCTTAATTAATTTGAAAATTAGGATCTCTTCTTATTAAAAGTTTATTTTAGTTCAAATTTTATTCAATTCCGTCGCGCTAAGCTTATCATCGGCTCCCCCTTTAATGCTTTCACTTTCTGTTTTCTATCTTTCTTTCTGTCATTTTTATTATATATAAAATACCCGACAAGTAATTATCGGTAAAATAATAGTCCCCTCTAGGGAAGAGTAGAAATAATCGACCGGACCCCGAGAACAATACGACCTCGATATTCCACATCGGAATATCTCGTACTACACGTGATAGGTGCACTTGCCTCCTTTCGTTAAAACTCGATCTAAACTCTTTTTATATCCAAATCATAAATCTGCGTGCCCCATTTTTCTAATAAAACTCGAATCCGCCTTTCTCAAATAAAACCGCCCGGGGCGCCGCGCGCTCGAAATAATTTTTGGAGTTTTAACTATCAATCACTCACTCAACGCACACATCGTCAAATATGTAGAAAGATTGTCCAAGGACAAAAGCATTGAGTGAAGGCTATTCACTCAACGCACTCAATGTCTGGTAGTGCAATTTATTTGGCTAAGTGTTTTTGCATTGAGTGGTGGATGTTTACTCAAAGCACTCAACGCATTGAATGAAACTGAGAATTTGGCTTAGTCTACAAATGTTGACGTCAGCAAAAGTCAACAAACGTTAATCGAATTCATATTTGTTGCGGAAAAGATACAGTACGCGACAAATGGCACCACAGACCTAATGTACATCTTTTACTGTTAAAGCAAGTTGCAACCAACATCTACAGGTGGGCCCCAAGGGTAAAATAGTCGTTGGATGGCGGAAGCTAATAAAAGAATTCAGATCAGTTCAAGTAAATTAACTTTTGGGATTGTTGCGAAAAGAAAGAACTTAGTCTTCTTCCTCACCATTATTGTAGAGCTTTGAAGAAAGATGTTCAAATCAACTGATCCAAAAGTTCATCAAGCTAGCTGTTGTGATCAACACCATCAATAACAAGTTCAGAGATATTTGTCTGAGAAAGAAGAAGCAGCTTAGGCTAACCCTAGTTGTTGCAGATCTGTTGATACATGATAGTTGTTGACAATTCTCACGTAGAACAACAAGATCAAAAAGCTTTGTTTCTGAGCTCCAAGAAGTTACATAGCTTGAAAAACTAACTCTACAGTTAGTTTGTGATTTATAAACAGTTGGTTGCTTGATGAATAAAAAGAACTGTCTACTCTTCTGTCTTCAACAGCAAAGTCAGAAGCTTAAGTTTTTGAGTTACTTCCAGCACAAGTAGTAGTTTACTGAAGATCAAATTTCTTATTGCTGAGAAGAGGTTAGGGCAGAGTTAACTCAGTTTAGGAAGCAGTAGACTCTGAGAACTTCTCTGGAGTCAAATAAACACCAACCAAAAATCTTTATGTTGTAGAATCTTAATAGATTTGAGTTGTAGGCCTATTTTATAAAGGCCGAGGTATAATTTATTTTTGGATCTGAGTTGTAGGGCCTTAGGGCCTGAGATAGCATCATGTGTGGATCTATGTTGTAGGGCCTTTGTGTCTGAGGTAGGGTAGTTTGCCTGAGGTAGGAGAGTCATTCTCTCTGAGTATAGGACCTTTAGGTGTAAGGTAGGATCCAACTTTGGATCTGAGGTATGGACTTTTTGGTTGAGCTTTAGGAGAGTCATTCTCTCTAATGTAGGGCTATCCTCCCAGCCTGAGTGTAGGGCATCTTATGTTCCTGAGGTATGTGATCTGTTGATCACTGAGTTGTAGGAGTAAGCTTGTTTTGAGGTAGGGCTTTTTACCTGAGGTAGGTCTTGGAGGAGACCGAGGGATCCCGAGGGATCTATGTTGTAAGCTTTTAGGAGCCGAGATTGGAGAAGTGCCATGCCTAACAAGTTGTTAGAAAGGTGGGTGGGATAGTGGACATACCCATAATCTGGGGAACCAATATAAATCTTTTGTGTGCTTTTTGTGATTGTCTCGAAGGCAACATATAACTAAATCACAACACACTATGTTAAAGACCGCCATAAAAGACTAAGAAACCTATTAACCCCCCTCTCCCCCTCTAGGTGTTTAGCTATCCTTGAAACTAAAGACTTTCAAGTGATATCAGAGGGAGGTTGTTCAAAAAGGTAGTTAATAGTCTGAGTAGATCTCAATGGATAGCTAAAAGTTTTGTACTTATGGGTTAAGGAGTCAACCATAAGGTGGTTGGGCTGTTTGATTCTATTGAAGCAAATGAAGACTATACAGCTACTTGGATAGGAATCAGAGCCCCACTGTCCTCTGTGTTCAGTGACAGTAATGATGATGATGTCAATCCAGATGCAAGGATAGAGATCAGGACCCCTCTGTCATATTAAGACAGTGACTCTGAGGAGGATGAAGATGACATCAGATGCTATGGGATGATGGCAATGTCAGATGAAGATTCCTGTCAGGATCAGCCTGGTAAAGAAAAGGTACATTCCCTATCTAGCTCCTCTTCTGTGACTGGCTATGAGACTAGTCCCAATTTAAAAGCAACTTCATCCAATGATGAAGATGACCCTGAGTTTGAGGAAGATGTCAATCAATTGATTGACAAGCATGGTGAAATTCTGGATGCTTTGAATAGAAGCAAAAAGTTGGCTAAAAAGCAGGCTGAGTAGATTATCTCCCAATGGCCAGCTGCTTCCCAACTGTTTGACTCAGCATCTTTGTTGGAATAGAAAATGAGGGAAGTCACCCAACTAAAGGGTATCTCAATCATCCAAATTGAGATCATAAGATAGACGAACAAGATCATCTTGGATCTTGAAGAGAATCTCCTGAAGGAGAGAAAGATTGTGGCTAGTTTTTCAAATCCCAAAATAGTGTTACCAATAATTGACTCCTTCACCACTCAAAAAGTTAAGAATGGTTTAGAGTTCAAAAGGAATTATAGAGTTGTCCATTCCAAAGGGAAAGGAAAAGCTCCTGTAGTACCTCATGCCACACTTCACAAAGTAATCCTCCCTTCTAATAGGTATGACGATGACTGTATGTATGGTCACTGGAAGAATGGGAATTCTCCTTGTATGAGTATAAGTGTATCTTGCAATGGAAGAAGGAAGGGCATGGGATTGAGTGCACAGAAGGCTCCCCATGAAGAATTCCAAATGGCCCATCATGGACCATTTGTATTTGGTTCTCCGGCCCCTAAGATCAAGGAGAAGGCAATGGCCTATTCTCAGGCTCTTCCAGCGAAAACACAGACCAAGGGTAAGTCAGTCAATAAGGCTGACTTGGCTAGCTCTAAGGCCATCAATAGCATGTCAACTACAAAAAAGACTGTTGTTGATGAAACTCAGAGTGAACGAGTACTTCTACTGGCAGACTCACCTTTAGTCAAATTCTTGCTGAGAGAAATAATAAGAAGGCTACAACACTTCCCTTTGAATAGGCAGCTAGTGATGTCTTGCTCTCTTCAAAGAATGTTCAGAAGAGGACATATAACATCAATGATTGTTGGTGTTGTGGCGTAGTGGGCTACTTTGCCATATATTGTTGGCATAACCCTAGTGTGCCAAGGGCAAGGGTGAGTCTTCCTGACAGGACTGCTATAGGTAGACATGTTCATTTTTATATTAACAAGAACTTAGGACCTAAGATATACTGACATACCCTTGGTCAGTATTTTTGCTGGAAGGGACTAAGGTATTCTAATCCGTTTTGCAGGATAGTCTAAGATGTCTCACTGGTGAGATATATTGTTGCTGTCACATCAACAAATTTGTGAGGAGAAAGAGAAAGCAGGGTTTACCCATCATATAGTAAAGCACGTGATGAATATCTTCTAAGAGTAGTTAGAAAGAGGCACATGATCCTCAGCTGATGAGTCTTTCAAATGGTATCCTTAGCTGAAATGACTTTCAATTGGTATCAGCTGTCCGGAGAAACAAGAAGAGAAATGTATGCTTAGGTTTCAGTATCATATGAACTTGTAGTAAAGAATGTCAAAGATTTTTGAAAATACTGAGCGGGATACTAACATGTTGGATGCTCCTATTGAGGGGGAGCTAGTACAGTATGGTATTGTTGGGTATTGTATCCACGATTACCTAGATTTGAGGAAGCCACCTGTCAAGCTAAGATGAATTCACAATGTATTTGATGAAACATCTCAAGTTGTGCTTGCAGTTCCTCCACGCTAAGTGCACACCAATGTCAGGGTGCAGTAGGTCAATATACACGGGCCTGCACGACGTAATCCCTCGTAGAGCAGATCAGTGTGTTGGCCTATGTGCACTCTCTCTATTGGAGTGCACTTACTTTCAAGTACAGGGCCGTTCATATGCAAGAGAAGACAAGGAGCATGGAGGATCAAGGAGCAGCTCCTGGGTGGAAGACTAAAATTCGTCCAAGGCAAATTCGACGAGAATCACTCGTGATTCTCGCCGAATCGACGAGAATCATTAGTGATTCTCGCCGACTCCTTCTGGCCACCGCTAAATGGTGCCAAGTAAGATTCGGCGAGAATCACTAGTGATTCTCGCCGAACCAGTGGCCAAGCAGCTCATGCATACAAAGTAAAATTCGTTGAGAATCAATAAGTGATTCGGCGAGAATCACTAACGATTCTCGACGAATCGTCGAGAATCACTTAGTGATTCTCGCCGATTCGTCGAGAATCGCCTGCGATTCTCGCCGATTTTCACTTAGCGTTTTCTCAGGATGCTGCTGGACCGGATTCTGCCTTTGGACTAGTTTGAACCGGACTTAGGGATTTCTTTTGTGGGTCCCGCAAACGGTCATATTTGAGAATTCAACAGTATATATATTCCAGTATTTTTGAACAGTAAAACGACGGAGAACGAGAAAGAAACTGAGCCGCCTCGTAACCCTAATTCCGCGACTCCTCTCCGCCGCCGCCGTCGCGCTCGGGACTGTTGGTCGCCGTCAACATTTGAGATTCCTTCGTAATCTCCGGCGACAGAAGCTTAGCAAAGCTTGAGTCTCACGCGTCTATCCAGAGATCTCTTGTCTCTCGATTTGTTGACCAGGAAAAACTCCTCCGTCTGAATCGATCGAGACGACCGATCCTAGAGTGACCGTTGGTAGACCTAGTTTGCTTCGCTACGAAGTTTGGATCTCCAAGTTCAGCAGCCGCTCATCATCGTAGCCGCCGATCCCGAAGCTAGCCGCCGCTCGTGTGCCGCCGCCGGTTCCGGGGAGATCCTCTCCAAGAGAGACTGAGGTTGTAGACTCTTCATCGACTTCAAGAACACGTCGTCGAACGAAGAGGAACACCGTAGTCTCCGAAAGAAGTTTGTATCTCATATACATTCCATATTTACTTTTGTTGTAAAGGAACTTTTGTTCCGTGTTGTAAGGGTTGGGTGCAACCCGTTTTGTGGGAGTGTTGACTCTCACGTATGGAAGGGCTCCTTCCGTTAGTGCAGGGATTGGATTTCAATCCCATTGGAGAAGTGACCGAGTCGTCCCTTGTTGGGGAGATAGGTCGAAGGGGGAAAGTGGATGTACCCAAGTTGGGGAACCACTATAAATTGTCTGTGTTTTCTGTGTGCTGTGCTTTGTATTTTTATTGTGCAGGTACGTTCGTATATTCCGCAAAAACGCTACTCGTCACCTATTCCCCCCCCCCCCCATAGGTGCACATAGCTGACACTAGGTGGACTTTCAAGTATGATGGACAAGCTTGAGTATTACCTATAGAATTGGTGTTAGGAAATCTGGAGCACCAAATAGAACAGAAAAATACTGTTACTGATCAGATAGCTAAAACCAGAGGAAAATATGTTGCTAAAAAGAGGAAAAGATCTGGATCAGCAAGAAGAGGCTTTGCAGAGTGCAAGGAAGTTGTTGTGCATAGTTGTTGTGGATCAAACATCAGCTTCAAGTCTTCAAATCTAAGGATAAGTAATACCTCATTATATTGTGAGTCAACTAGTGCAGTATCCATTGTTAGAAATCCTATCTCTTAAAGCAGGACTAAGTATATTCAGATAAGATATCATTTTACTAGAGATAACATGGAGAAGGAAGACATTAGTCTTAAATTTGTCTCAACAGACAAACATGTGGCTCACATCTTTACTAAGCCACTAGATGAAGCTAAATTGAACACCTTCAAATTTGAATTAGGAATGTTGAATTTGGTCCAGCTTTAGAGGCTCTCTATGCTATATTTTGTTCTTTTTGTTGCAGGTTAATTTAATCCCTGCAGGACAGGACAGTCAAATTAGACTAAGTATAAAAGATTGCCTGTATGTGGCTAAGTGTTTGGACTTAATCTCAGTTGTTGATCGAAGTTTTAATCTCAAACAAGTACGTGACTCTCCACCTTCTAAATGTAAAATAACTATAAATAGAAGGAAAGATGCATAAGACAAAATACACTGTTCCTTGCCCCTCACTGCCCAATTCCGCCGAATCGACGGAACTGCTTTGCAAAACTTCAGAAATTTCTGAGAGAAATGGCTCTGAATGGTCAGGATTTCTTATTCGAAGGCTGTGAAATAGTTCGTAATGGCTTCAACGATGCTCTAGAAGAAGTGCAGCTCATTCTACATTTGCTCCAGGTCTCTAACCTAGATTTTTTTCTATTGGAACCCTGCTTACTTTGGAAGAGGGAAGTCCTAGAGTTACTCTACAGTGCTAAGGCCGACACTTCTACCAGTAAAATAAAGTCTGTTATTTGTGGCAACAAGATAATGGCAACTCCAAGGAGACTAAGCAAGGTGATGCGGTTACCCAAGTTCACTGAATCAAATAAGCTAGAGGACATGGATCAGTTTGATGTCAGGTCAGCACTGAAGTGGTGTGGATTATCTAAACACACCACTAGCTCAATTCTAATGAAGGAACTAAATCTGAAAGGTAAGTTTCTTGCTGATATCTTTGGGAAATCCCTGATGTGCAAAACAGGCTCCCATAATAAGATTTCTAAAAAGAAGTTTGAGCTAATGGCCAGAATAATTCTTTCCAAAAGGATAGATTGGGGCGAGGGTACTATTTGATAGGATAGTAGAGTGTATTGCTGAACCCAACCTGGGCAGAATACTATCTTTGTTTCTACTTAGAAGTGTTTCAGGGATCATGAACACCAGGTTAGGAACCAAAATCCATCACATGAGGAGGATGTATGTTAAGACGCTAGACAGATGGGTTATAGTCCTTCATCCTCATGGTCAGACAGCCTCCAAAGAGAAGAACAAGGATAAGGTTCCAGTAACAGAGTAAAGTACTGATAGCAGTTCATGTGAACAACCAGAGTAAGAGCAATATGATCGTAATTTGATTGAATATTCAGATGAAACCAGAAGGGACAAGTGTGCCCAAGTGTCCATCCACTCTATTCCTACAGTAAGGAATCATGTCAGTAATACTCAGTCAGAAGAAACTCCAGAAGATACTGAGGATATGCCTTCAGCTGAGATAGCTGAACAAGCTGCCGAGGATAAAGTAACCAAGATATCTGCTGTGATGAAGGGGGAGGACTCCAAGTTTCTGGCTCCTACTAAAGATGAACCTGCTCCATTCCCAGATCATCAAGTTGGATACAACCCTGATAGTGAGGGGGAGCAACTCCTGGAACAAATAATGCAAGATGTGTAATGCCACAAAAATCATAAAAAGGATGAATTGGAAGTTAACGCGCGACAGTAGTGTTAACGCTGGTGTTAGCCGTTGAATTAAATAAACTGACCTCTCAGGAAGCTACCGCGTGTGACAGAAGTAAAGTTAGCGCATGCCGATACCACTCAATGCTTTCGACAAATCATTGAGAGGACTACCACGGGGTGGTAATGGGCTAACGTATGGCGGTACAACTCAATGCACTCAATGCTTTGAAGCATTGAGAGGACTACAGTGGGGCGGTAGTGGCTAGCATGTGGCAGTTGCACACAATGCTTTCAATGTAGCATTGAGCTACTACCGCACAGCGGTAGGATTACTGCGTGATGATAGCTCGGATTAAAGTACCGCTTGACGGTAGTAAACTGACGCGTGGTGGTACCTTCCACATTGCAGTACGGTGGAGGATGTTTTGGAGTGACAGCGCGATGTCGATTGGCACAAGCGACAATTGCCTATGATACCATGCGGCGGTAGTAGGTACCATGCGGCGGTTGTAACGACTCCATCCGTTCATTTAGCATATAATAGAAGGTCCGGCCGGAGCCCCACATCATATGCCATAAAACAGGCGGCGAAGTCACGGTTTAATATTAGAGTTGCGCATCCTAACTCATAGCATGCTAGCAGAAGCTTTCAACATAAATACTGAACTCCAACCATGAATGTCCATTGATATAAATACTCTCATTTATATAGGAATGTACACCAAATACAATATCATTTGGCCTTATGGCCTTACAGTTGCTCTTTACAAGTGTGGATTCCAAACATCAGCGGGTAAGCCGGCCACACATGAATAAAACACTACATTCTTTATTTAGCCTTAAAGGGCTAGCAGCAGCAGCAGGGACTTCAACCCTTATGTGTCCCCACTCGGCTTTCCAGCACCTGCACATGGACAGCCCACCAAACGGTGGAAAATAAAGTAACGGTCAGCATTCACCTGACCAATTTATAACGACCCTACCCCTTTCCTGGGGCAGTGGTATTCCTTCCCTGCAGGCATAAAAATTCATAGGCAGATATATAAATATCATACATTGTGCTCTCATGCACAAACAATCCATCACAACCGTCGGCCACGCGGCCCGACGATCCGTGCACTCAGGGCACATTCTTGGTGTACCGGCGAACCAGGGTCCTATCACCGTTTCAGGGCCGAAACCCAATGGTAAAATTGAGTATTTAGTATTTCCGACACGCAGGCCTAAGACTCT
Source organism: Platanthera guangdongensis (assembly GCA_039583875.1). Classification (NCBI taxonomy): domain Eukaryota; kingdom Viridiplantae; phylum Streptophyta; class Magnoliopsida; order Asparagales; family Orchidaceae; genus Platanthera; species Platanthera guangdongensis. The sequence goes on along the minus strand of CM077152.1, from coordinate 122,881,730 downwards.
CATTATTTGCTCCAACTGACCGCACTTTCAGGTCTTCAAGTCGGACGGACATAATGCAAGCACGGATCAACCACCCCCTGTGACTCAAGGCACCTTGCCATCACCGAATACCAACGTACTCGAGGCTAAATATAAGGCGTGTGTCAGTTTTACCTTTCCTGTTCGGCAAGAGGCCTTTCCAAGAGATCATCAAGCTCAAAATAGCCACATTGTCCACAAAGGACTGTGACATAGCGAGTATCCTACATTCAGACAGAGAAACAGACACAAAGTAGACCTACCATGCCCAACATACCTTAGTCCTACCTCACCTACACAAGCATCTATCGTCTCGTCTGTAACACCCCCGGTTTTTCTGTGCTTTGTTTGATCTTTGGCTGGCGTTACGATGGCGTATTTCCGGCTTTTGCCGTTGTAGAGCGTGGTCTTAGCTCTTAGGGTTCCCTGTGTAGCCTGTTTGTAGCCTGTTAGCAAGATTCCCCAGCTAGCCGGAGTCTTTTTGATGACTCGGTTGGGCCTCTTCGGGAATGCTTGTGTTTTGGCTTCGGGAGGTGTTATCCCGGGTTTTGTTCGTTGAATGTTAATTTCGACTTCGTAGTTGCGTTCGTAGCGTGGGTTTTTAGCTGCGGCGTAAATTTCATCTTTTTCCGAGAAGTTGCAGGTTTCGTGTTGTTTTGATGTTGAGAGTAAATAATTATTATTATGTATTGTTGTTTATTATTATTACTACTGGTATATATAGTCTTGGGTCAGATTAGGGCTGGGTTCCTTTTTGGTTCTTTTTCCTGTTTCTGTGTTTGGAGGAAGCCGTCGCCTGTACGAGAGGAGAGGAAGAGCTCTGCCGGACCACCCTAGCCTTGGGACGCCGCTTTCCTGGAGATTTAGCGGTCGGATTTCGGTTTCGAGGGTGGATCTGGACTGCCCCCGCCGGGATCTGCCTTCTTTCTGCTCCTCAGCTTGCTGCCCTGCGGCCAGATCCGCAAGCGGGGGAGGCCGCCGACCGAGTTCCTTGTATTGAGGCAAGTGATGTACCCTCATCCTTGCCTTAGTTGATCTTTGCCTTCTTTTGATTTAAATTTTTATCTCTTTCTTGTTGGGATTTTTAGGTGTAAGCTAGGGCTTGTTCCCGATCATACCGTGGTTAGTGTAGAAGGTTCCAGTTAATCCCAGTTTTCCTGATGGATTGTGTCTATTAGGGACAGATTTAGTTCGGTCTAGGTCGAGTAGTTGCCATTGCCGATGGAGGTTGTACTCGAGAGAGAAGAGAGAATCCCCGTTCTCGTTTTTGGTCGTTTGCTGGATCTAGCTCCTGTAGCCAGGTGGGGTGTCGACACTGTTGTGTTGACACTGGCAAGTCCTGGTGTCGACACTTGTTGTCGACACCAGCAGCGGCAGTGTCGACACAAGGTGTCGACACCGGCTGCAGTGGTGTCGACACTTGGTGTCGACACCAGCGGCTGCAGTGTCGACACCATGTGTCGACACCGGCAGCAGTGGTGTAGACACTTGGTGTCGACACCAGTGGCTGCAGTGTCGACACCATGTGTCGACACCGGCAGCAGTGGTGTCGACACTTGGTGTCGACACCAGCGGCTATAGTGTCGACACCATGTGTCGACACCGGCAGCAGTGGTGTCGACACTTGGTGTCGACACCAGCGGCTGCAGTGTCGACACCATGTGTCGACACCGGCAGCAGTGGTGTCGACACTTGGTGTCGACACCAGCGGCTGCAGTGTCGACACCATGTGTCGACACCGGCCGCTGTAGTGTCGACACTTGGTGTCGACACCGGCCGTGGTTGTGTCGACACCTTGTGTCGACACCGGCTTGCCGAGGTGTCGACACATCATGTCGACACTGGTGCTGTGCTTGTTTTGGGGTCAGGTAGACTCGGGGATGGTTCGGGTTAGGCGTGCAAGGCCACGTCGGTTGGACCCGACGTTTTTGTCCTGGGGTTCGTGTGTTTCTTAGGATTGTTAGAGTGAGTTTTTCCCTAGCGGGAGGCTTTGGGTGCTCGGCTAATTTCTGCATGCCGACTCTTGGGTTGTGGCAGGTGGTGGAGTTTTGGTGGCCTTTGGAGGGGTGGTTTTATGTGGAGAGCTGCGGCCACCGCCTTTTACCCCGGTTTGGGTTGGTGTGTGTGGGACCCTAGAGCTGTCACTATTTGACCCCTTAGCCCTTTTTGGGTCTGATTTGGTTATACATTCAGACCCATGTTTTGACCACTGCCACTTACCCACGTGTTAGGGATGTTAGTCCCTTTCCTGTTTATGTTTTCCTTTCTTTTGGCATATGTATATATCTTGATGCTGTTGCAGGCTTTATTGGTAGGGCATGTTGGTTTTAATGCTCGCCCTTGGTGTGCTCTGCGGTGTTTTAGACAGTACTCTTTTCTTGCTGCCTTTCTTTTTTTTTCTTTTCTTATAGCAGCTTGTTGCCGGGTTGGTAAACCCTTCATCTTATTTACTCATTAATCTATTGCTCTATTTACTTTTGATTGTTTCCTTGCTGAGCTATTCTTTTCTTGAATGCCTCAGGTCCAGGTTGTAGCCAGTTCAGCGGCTAGTTCTTTGGAGGGGCTTGTTGGTGGCCTCTAGGGTAGCTGAGATTGCTGATCCCCGTTTGTTGTGAGGTAGTTCTTTACTCTTCTGTATATACATACATACTCTCTAGTGGGTTCGTGTCAGGTTGTTGGCGCCCACTGGTGGCTTTTTGTGATGCTGAATATGAATTTAAACTGCTGTGTTTGCCTATTTGAGGTTGGTTACTTGCTTCTGGGAAGGATTTATGCTAGGTTGCATGTTAGATATTTTTAAACCTAAAAGTATTATTATATGTACCCCCATGCATAACATGTTTCTAAATCAAAGACACTGCTTTTCCTCAACGTATAATACTATTTTTCCTACCTATTATATTCACCTTAGAGTCATGCACGTATAAGTCGTCCCCCCCCCGGGGATACTTATGCTCATTTAGGGTGTCAAGTTAATTGAACCAAAGTATTTTCTGCTGCGTATAAATATAGTTTTAACTGTGGACTAGCTAATCCACCGGGCCGAGGGATACGACCATTCAATAAAACTGATTTTCTTTCATACTTAATTAACAATTTTCCGTAAATTCTAACGTCTGGAGTTTTGCCTGAGCGTGTGCAGTTATCCCCTGCACGACGTGGCATCACAGCGCGTGTTTTCTCTTACTCTGATACGTTTTTACCGTTGAGAAAATGCGAGTTGTGACAGTTGGTATCTGAGGGAGGTTGCTTGACAAATGGTTGGGCAACCTTTCCCTTGTCTGCATTAGTGTTTAGCATCATACCATCCACACACCGATATGTCATCAGCACGTCTTGGCCGAAGCACGAACACTACACTCATGAGCATGAAGAAGTATACAGGGCATATTATGTAGTATGGGATGCATAATATGTGTTTGTATATTGATCCACCATAGGAGGCAACATGTGAGGGTTATGTAGTATGGGATGCATAACCTCACCACATGAATGCGGCTAGCACGTTTTCCTTTTCGTTACATGGGAATGTTATGTAGTATGGGATGCATAACATTTTCATGTGTACGCCGCCCATTGCATGCACTAAGGCTTTTTTTAGAATGCATAGCACATCATGCATAGCATAACATTTCATAAGCACAACGTGCCAAGCTAAAGATTTGCAAGATGACATATGTACACACATGGTTTTGAGTCAAAAAAAAATGCAAATGCATGCATTCATGGTTTAGGCACATGAGTCAGTATGATGGTGGTGAACCATCTTAGGATAAGCATAACATCATCATGGTAAAAACAACTCCCAGAGCAAGTTTTTGCAGTTGAAGTTCATATTTAAGTGTGTTTGTCCGGACCGGGTAGTTTCGTTCTAGTTGATGGGCTAGGATTTGTCTAAAGCTTGTGCGATTTTAGGATGGCGAGACGTCCTGCGACGAGATCGACCCCCCAATCCGAGGGTGAGACGTCAGGAGCGCAGAGCGATGTGTTGGTAGAAAGCCTGCGGCAGAGTAATGAGGAGTTATCGAGGCAGGTAGTGGCTATGCAGGCTCAGATTCAGTCTCTTATAGCAGTGGTGGCGGGACAGACCCCGAGAGCTCAGAACCCCGCAGAGGGGGTAGCTGTCCCTGCCCCTCCTGCTCCTCCCGTGCCTTTGGTTGTGGTGCCTCCGGAGATGGCGTTCATATCCCAGTTTCAGCGGCTGAGACCCCCTACCTATGATGGGCAGGCAGATTTCATGATTTTGGATGACTGGTTGATTACCATTGAGGAGATGTTCTCTTACTCAGGGATTACGGACGATCAGAGAGTGATGCTCGCTGCTTACCAGCTCAAGGGCTTGGCAAAGAATTGGTGGCTGAGAGAGAAAGAGAGCTTAGTGGCAGGTTGCACTTGGGAGTCGTTTAAGGTGCTGTTGTTAAGTAAGTTCCTGCCTTCAGTCGAACGGGACCGGATAATGAACGACTTTCTTCACCTAAAGCAGAGGAAACTCACGGTTAGTGAGTATGAGATCGAGTTTAGTAAGTTGAGTCAGTTTGCTTCGGGTCTGGTGAGTGTTGAGTCAGACCGAGTTAAGCGATTTCTGGGTGGACTAAGAAGCGACATACAACAGTTAGCGAATGCCTATGGAGCAGTCAGTTACGCCAGTGCGGTTGAAGCTGCTTTGAGAGTTGAGGCCATTGAGAATGCCAAGAATAGAGGCCAGCAGTTAAGGAAAGATAAGCGGAAGTCCGGTGGAGGGAAGAGCCCTCAGGAACCTGATGCTGTCTTGAGAAAGAAGGTCAAAGAGATTTGTAGCTTTTGTGGCCGACGAGGCCACCCCTTCGAGAAGTGTTTCAAAAGGTTGGGAGTGCAGAAGAAGGAACAGGTGCACGCGATTCAGGGTACTTCCAGGGGAGACTTTGTGTGTGCCTTGTGTGGAAGGAAGGGGCACGAGGCTGCCCGTTGTTGGCTAAAAGATAAGGTATGTTTTCAGTGCGGCCAGAAGGGTCATCTCAAGACAAGGTGCCCTCAGACCCAGTCTATTCTGCAGCCAGTTCCCCTCCAGGCTCTGCCACCGCCTCAACATGTGGATAAAGGAAAAGAAAAGTTGAATGTGTTCTCGGCAGACGAAGCGCAGACCTCGACCCAGGTTATCTCAGGTTCGACTCCTCCCCAGTCGTTTCGTTACGTTCTCTTTTCGGGTGTAGTTTTCGTTTTAGCGCTTGTTGCCTTAGATGTGTATGCAATTCGTAGGGCTATTTAAGGTAAAGAACCGCTGGGCGCGCGTTCTCTTCGATTCCGGCGCTACCCACTCGTTTGTGGCTAGAGCCTTTGTGGAGCGGTTCAGTATGGGCTTAGTTCGTGTTGGTGGTGCCTTCTGCGTTAAGTTCCCCTCCGGTGACTCTGTGGTTACGGACTTGGGTATCCTCGATTGTCCAATTTTGTTGGGAGATTTTCTAGCCAAGGCAGATTTGAAGGTGATTGACCTGGAGGACTTTGACGTTATTTTGGGCATGGACTGGTTGTCAAGGTACGATGCTGTGATCCAGTGCAAGGGTAAGCGCTTGGACTTCGTCAAAGACAACGGTCAGCCAGGGAGCGTTTTTGGGTATTCCCTCCAGGAGTCTCCAGTCATTTCTGCAGTGCGTGCTCGGAAGTTGCTTGTTTCTAGCTGTTTTGCCGGTGTGGTTTCTCTGGTAGGGTCGATTGTCAGTGAGCCCCGTTTGGAAGAGATTCCTGTGGTGTGTGACTTTTCTGATGTGTTTCCAGACAACCTTCCCGGTCTTCCACCCGATCGAGATGTCGAGTTTGTCATAGATTTGGAGCCAGGCACGCGTCCTATCGTGAAGGCGTCGTACCGGATGGCCCCGCGAGAGCTGGAAGAGTTGCGAGGTCAGCTGGATGAGTTATTGGCAAAATGCCTTATAAGGCCAAGTTCTTCGCCTTGGGGTGCGCCAGTGCTGTTCGTTAAAAATAAGGATGGGTCGATGAGGTTATGCATCGACTATAGAGAGCTGAACAAGGTTACTATCAAGAATAGGTATCCTTTGCCGCGAATCGACGATTTGTTTGACCAACTGCGTGGTAGTGTCGTGTTTTCCAAGATAGATCTTCGTTCGGGCTATCACCAGTTGAGGATTCGAGAGTCAGATGTTCCGCGGACGGCGTTCCGCTCTCGTCATGGGCATTTTGAGTTTTTGGTTATGTCATTCGGTTTGACTAATGCGCCCTCAGCTTTTATGGATTTGATGAACAGAGTTTTCAAGGATTTCCTAGGTAAGTTCGTGATTGTCTTTATAGACGATGTTTTGGTGTATTCTAAGGATGCAGAGGAGCATGATCGACATTTGCGGCTGGTCTTGGCGACTCTGAGAGACCATAAGCTATACGCCAAGCTGAGCAAATGTGAATTTTGGTTGCCTCAAGTTTCTTTTCTAGGCCACGTGATCAATAAGGAGGGAATATCGGTGGACCCAGAGAAGATCGTTGCTGTCATGGAATGGGCGAGACCAGTTACTCCCAAAGAGATCAGAAGCTTCTTGGGATTGGCTGGTTATTATAGAAGATTTGTAGAAGGTTTCTCTACCTTGTCCGCGCCGTTGACCAAGTTGACGCAGAAGAATGTAGCCTTTTTATGGGATGACAAGTGTGAGAAGGCTTTTGAGGAACTAAAAAGAAGGCTATGTTCGGCTCCGATTTTGTCTTTGCCCACGGAGGGCAGTGAGTATGATATTTATGTGGATGCGTCGCATGTCGGTCTGGGCTGCGTTTTGATGCAGGGCGGAAAGGTGATTGCGTACGGGTCGAGGCAGCTAAAGACTCACGAGAGGAACTACCCTACGCATGACCTGGAGTTTGCAGCTGTGATCTATGCATTGAAATTGTGGAGGCATTTGCTATATGGCGCGCAGTGCAAGATTTTCACGGATCATAAGAGTCTGAAGTATGTCTTTACTCAGAAAGAATTGAATCTGCGCCAGCGGCGGTGGTTGGAGTACGTGGCCGACTATGATGTTGAAATTCAGTATCATCCAGGTAAGGCAAATGTGGTGGCCGATGCCCTGAGTCGGAAGTCAGGTAAGATTTTTAATCTTTCCGCCGAGCGTCTAGTGGAAGAGTTTCTGTTGGTGGACATTTCTGTGGGAATCTGTGATTCACAGAGTAGCATAGCTATTGTTAGAAAGTAGAGAAAGGAAGCGAAAAGAAGAGAACAAGCCGAATAAACTTTTGAATAATCGAAATTTTATTATCCAAAAAAGATAACTATTACAAAGGTATGCCCTCCCTTATATAGAATGGAGGAGAGAAGAGAGAATACAAATAAGAGATGTGGGACTAAAATTTACAAGCTAAGCGGACTGTACAAAGTAAACCGCACAGGCCGCGCGGTTAGACAGAAGGACTAACCGCACGGCTTACAATAAGAGATGCAGAGAGGTCGCCTGTGAAGATTGCTAGACCGCCCGGTTTACAAGTCGCCGAGTCAAACCGCCAGACCGCGCGGTCTCTAACCCGCCAAGACAGACCGCCCGGTCTCCAACTTCAACACTCCCCCTCAAGCTGGAGCATATATATCAATCATGCCCAGCTTGTCGCAAACATGCAGAAACGAGGCGGAGACTGGCTTGGTGAAGATGTCAGCTAGCTCTTTATCAGATGTGACAAACGGAGTGCAAATCTGTTCTTTTAAAATCTCTTCACGAATGAAATGGCAGTCAACCTCAATGTGCTTTGTTCTTTCATGGAATACCGGATTTTTGGAGATGTATATGGCGGCCTTGTTATCACAGAACATAGGTAGAGGATGGTTGTACACCTCTCCTAAATCTAGCATGAGAGCCCGCAACCATTTCAACTCATAAGTGGTTGACGCCATACTGCGATACTCAGCTTCTGCACTGGACCTGGAGACAACAGACTGCTTTTTACTCTTCCAGCTCACCAGATTTCCCCCAACAAAGGTGCAAAAACCTGAGGTAGACTTGCGATCCCCTTTGTCATCAGCATAACTTGCATCTGAGTAGGCTTCAATCCTCAGATGACCATTCTTCTGAAACAGTAATCCTTTCCCAGGCGCTGCTTTGACATATTCCAAGATCCGCAAGGCGGACTGTAGATGACATTCCCTAGGCGCTTGCATGAATTGACTCACCTTGCCCACAGCATAGGAAATGTCGGGTCTGGTCACTGTGAGATATATGAGCTTACCAACCAGACGCCTGTACCGCGAACTATCTGAAAGAAGAGGCGAATCATCTGTCCAGGTTTTGTCCTCCCCAATAGCCATGGGACATCGGGCAGGTTTAGCTCCAGTCAATCCTGCCTCTTTTAAAAGATCAAGGGCATACTTACGCTGAGAGAGAACTAAGGAGTCGGGCTTCCGAGAGAGTTCGATCCCCAGAAAGTACTTTGGAGAGCCCATATCTTTAGTGATCAGATGTTGGCGAAGATGTAGCTTTGTCAGGGCTACCCCTTCCTGGTCATCCCCAGTGAGAAGAATATCATCGACTTATACAGCAAGAACAACCAGCCCAGAAGGAGTTTTGCGAATAAAGAGAGAGTGATCAGCAGAGCTTCGCACAAAACCAACAGCCGCCACAATACCGCTGAACTTGTCAAACCAAGCTCGAGGACTCTGCTTGAGGCCATAAATTGCCTTCTGCAGCCGGCATACTCGTGTCTCCCCCTGAGCAATATACCCAGGAGGTTTCTCCATGTAAACGGCCTCGTGAAGATCACCATAAAGGAAGGCATTCTTGACGTCCAGCTGAGAAATTGGCCAATCCCGATTGACGGCCACAGAGAGAAGAACCCGGATTGTGCTGAGACGAGCCACAGGGGAGAAGGTGTCAAAGTAATATCAACCCCATAGGTCTGAGTAAAGCCCTTAGCCACAAGGCGAGCCTTATACCGATCCACAGTGCCGTCTGGGCTAAATTTGACCACAAAGACCCAGCGACAGCCAACAACATCAGTGCCAAAGGGAGGAGGAACAAGAGTCCAGGTACCCCGCTCAGTGAGGGTCGCCATTTCCTCATCCATGGCCATCTTCCAGTGAGGAATAGCAAGGGCCTCCTGATAGGAGCGGGGTGTGGCAGTGGCAGAGATAGCCAGTGCAAAGGCCCTGCGAGAAGGAGTAAGACGATCATAGGAAACAACAGCAGCAAGGGGGTGTAAGGTGCACGTCCGCACCCCTTTGCGAAGAGCTATAGGAAGATCCAGGTCAGCCGGGCCCGCGGCATCCGGAGCATCCGTGGTAGAGAAAGCTGGCCCGGGAGAAGAGAGCGACGGCAGCGGAGAGGAGGGAGAGGGTGGTGGGGAAGGGAGAGAGAGAGGCGGAGGAAGAGGAGGGGGTGGAGACGGTGTAGTGGTGGAGAGTGTAGGAGGAGACGAGGGAACGAAGGGAACGGCAGGAGAATCAGAAGCTGGGAGAAGAGGAGAAGAGGCATCCGAGAAGTAGGAGGTATTCTCGAAGAAGGTGACGTCAGCAGAGACGAACTGCTTACGAAGGACGGGATCAAAGCAACGGTAGCCTTTCTGAGTGGTGGAATACCCCAGAAAGACACATTTGGTGGAGCGAGGGGAGAGCTTATCACGGGTGGCAGAAGGGGCATGCACAAAGGCAGTGCATCCAAAGATTTGGAGAGGGAGATGAAACGGCTCCTTGCCCGGATACAAAATGGAGAACGGGGTTTGGCCATGGAGAACCGTGGAGGGAATGCGATTGATGAGGTAGCAGGCAAGGAGAACAGCATAGCCCCAATAGGAGCGAGGAACATGCATCTGGGTCATCAAGGTGCGAGCGACATCGAGCAGGTGTCGGTTTTTGCGTTCGGCTACACCATTTTGTTGTGAAGAATAGACACAACTAGTTTGATGAAGAATCCCATTTTGCATGCAGAATGTAGAGAAGTCACGACTGAGATATTCTGCGGCATTATCAGACCGAAAAACTTTGATAGAAACATCAATCTAAGTTTTGATCATGAGATAAAAGGATGTCCATACAGAGAATAATTCGGAGCGATCTTTTAACAGATACACCCACGTACAGCGAGAGAAATCATCAATGAACGTGACAAAATAGGAACTACCCCGACCAATGGTAAGAGTAGGAGAAGGACCCCAGATGTCGGAGTGGATAAGATCAAATGGACGGGTAGAGCTACGAACGTGCTTTGGAGGGAAGGAGGAGCGGTGATGCTTGCCAAGCTGACAGGCCTCACAGTTGAGCGGAGGACTTTGAGGAGGAAGGTGGGGCAGAAGTTGACGAAGAAGACGGGGAGGAGCATGACCAAGGCGGAGATGCCATTGGAGAAGATCTGTGGAGGTGGAGGAGAAGGTGGAAAAAGCAGAAATGTTGTCTAGGAAGTATAAGCCGCCACTCTCAGTCCCAGTAGCAATCGTCCGTTGGGAGTCCGGATCCTGAAAAGAGCAAGAAGTAGAAGTAAATGTGACGGAACACTGTAATTGCTTGCAAAGAGATGTAACAGATAATAAGTTGCACGGGAACTGGGGCACATATAGAGTATCCGCCAAGTGAAGAGACGGGGTGACATGAACTATCCCTGTGCCATGAACTGATGATGAAGAGCCGTCAGCGAGAGTAACTGGGGGCAAGCGAGCATGTTTTTCTAGGAGAGAGAAATACGGGAGATGGCCGGTCATATGATTCGTAGCACCAGTGTCGATCAGCCATTTGCCCTGAGTAACAACGTGTGCACGACCAGAAGACGTGACAACCGAGGCGAAAGCCATGAAGGGAGGAAGAAGAAACTGCAGCGGTCGCGGTGACAGCACACCAGCGGCACGAAGGGCCACGACCAAGGTGCAGAGCACAAGCCGCGCGACTAAACCAGGAGGTCGCGGCGACTAACAAGAGAAGTGGCAAGAGCGAAGAGGCGGAGAGGCCGCTCAAACAAGGAAGAATCCGCGTGAAACCGCGGCGGGAACAAAAGGGAAGAAGTCGCGTAAACACGAGCGGCTAGGATTCAGATCAAGGCACAGCGGGGAAGAAGTCGCGCGGACTGCAAAGGGCCGAGCGAACAGAAGAGAGGAGAAGAGAAGGTGACCGCGACCAAGATGCGGGTAAGAAAGGGACAACCCGCACGGTCAGGCAGATCACAGCAGTTGCGAGAATGCGGTCAAGGGCACAGCGGGGAAGAGGTCGCGCGGACTGAAAAGGCCGAGCGAACAGAAGAGAGGAGAAGAGAAGGTGACCGCGACCAAGATGCGGGTAAGAAAGGAACAACCCGCACGGTCAGGCAGATCACAGCAGCAAACCGCGAGTGCAGAGACAACACACGCGGACAGAGACAGACCGCAGCGACTAGGAAGTCGGAGCGGCAGGAAAGAGCAAGGAGCGCGGCGACACGGAAACAGGTCGCTGCGACAAAGAGCAGGAGGAGAAGAGAAACAAGAAGAGCAAGCCGCGCAAACAGGCAGCGGACAGAAACAAGCCGCGCGGATAGAAACAAGCCGCGCGGACAGAGGAGAAGGCAAGCCGCGAACAAGCCGCAGAATGCGGAAGACAAGCCGCGAATAAAAGAGAGCGCACAGAATCAGGAGGAAAAGACCGTGTCCTCTGATACCATGTTAGAAAGTAGAGAAAGGAAGCGAAAAGAAGAGAACAAGCCGAATAAACTTTTGAATAATCGAAATTTTATTATCCAAAAAAGATAACTATTACAAAGGTATGCCCTCCCTTATATAGAATGGAGGAGAGAAGAGAGAATACAAATAAGAGATGTGGGACTAAAATTTACAAGCTAAGCGGACTGTACAAAGTAAACCGCACAGGCCGCGCGGTTAGACAGAAGGACTAACCGCACGGCTTACAATAAGAGATGCAGAGAGGTCGCCTGTGAAGATTGCTAGACCGCCCGGTTTACAAGTCGCCGAGTCAAACCGCCAGACCGCGCGGTCTCTAACCCGCCAAGACAGACCGCCCGGTCTCCAACTTCAACAGCTATAGCAGAACCTTCGTGGATTACGCTTACGAGACTACATCATAAGGACGATCCCGATCTTCTGCATTTGTATCTTCGAGCTGAGAAGGGTGAATTACCAGATTTCTCTTTAGATGATGTGGGTACCTTGAAGTAACGTGGCAGGTTTTGCATCCCCGCAGTTGGGGATATCCGAGATATGGTGTGCAGAGACGCACACGGATCTAGTGTTGCCTACCATCCAGGGTCTACCAAGATGTATCATGATTTAAAACAGATTGCCTGGTGGTACTGGATGAAGAAGGATATAGCCAGATTTATTTCAGAGTGTTTCACTTGCAGGCGTGTGAAAGCCGACCATGGGAGGCCTGGTGGCAAGCTGACTCCCTTGGAGATTCCGATGTGGAAGTGGGAGAGTATCTCGATGGATTTCATTACCGGCTTACCGAGATCTCCTAAGGGGCATGATTCAGTTTGGGTAATTGTAGACAGATTGACGAAGAGCGCTCATTTCGTACCGTTTAAGATCGATTATCCGACGAGGAAGATAGCCGAGCTATATCTGGAAGAGGTTGTCAGATTGCATGGTGTACCCGTAAGTATCATATCAGATCGAGACTCCAGGTTCACGTCTCGTTTTTGGAAGAGTCTTCAAGAAGGGTTGGGTACAGATTTGAGATATTCCACAGCTTATCATCCGCAGACCAATGGTCAGACGGAGCGAGTAAATCAGATTGTGGAAGATATGATCCGATGCTACATTCTGGACCACGGAGGAGCGTGGGACGAGCGATTGCGGCTTATGGAGTTCGCATATAACAACAGTTACCAAGAAAGCTTGCAAATGGCACCCTTTGAAGCTTTATATGGGAGGCGCTGCAGGACTCCCTTGTTTTGGGCTGAGCTTGGCGAGGGACCTTTGTTGGGTCCAGAAGCGCTTGAGGAGATGGAAACCGCCGTGAAGCTTATTCGGGAAAAGCTTCGGATAGCCCAAGAGAGATATGAGAAGAACGCCAATCGGCGTAGATCGGACTTGGAATTTGCTGTGGGGGACTCGGTGTTTTTAAAGGTCTCCCCGTTGATTGGAGCCAAGCGGTTTGGCAAGAATAGGAAGTTGGACTCGAGGTACGTGGGGTCGTTTCCGATTGTTGAGCGGATTGGGGTATCAGCCTACAGGCTGGCTTTGCCCGCAAAATTTCCCTGGAGTACATGATGTCTTTCACGTCAGTCAGCTGCGAAAATGTGTGATGAATGGCAGGCAGGTTTTGGATTCTGTGCCTCAGTTGGAGCCGAACCTTTCTTATGTGGAGGTGCCTGTTCGCATTCTGGATTCTCAAGTTCGGCCGTTGCGGAAGAAGACTATTCCTATGGTTAAAGTTTTATGGAGGAATCAGGATGTGGAGAGCGCGACTTGGGAGTTGGAGTCGGCTATGAGGGAGGCGCACCCTCGTCTGTTTCCCTGATTTTGTGCTTGGTATGCTCTGTTTTGTTCTTATTTATTTGTGGCTCTTTCCTGACTCCTTCTCTCTCCTATGTTATAGGAGTGTTGTGAGTAAAGTTTCGAGGCGAAACTTTCTTTTAGGGGGGGTGGCTGTAACGCCCCCGATTTTTCTGTGCTTTGTTTGATCTTTGGCTGGCGTTACGATGGCGTATTTCCGGCTTTTTGCCGTTGTAGAGCGTGGTCTTAGCTCTTAGGGTTCCCTGTGTAGCCTGTTTGTAGCCTGTTAGCAAGATTCCCCAGCTAGCCGGAGTCTTTTTGATGACTCGGTTGGGCCTCTTAGGGAATGCTTGTGTTTTGGCTTCGGGAGGTGTTATCCCGGGTTTTGTTCGTCGAATGTTAATTTCGACTTTGTAGTTGCGTTCGTAGCGTGGGTTTTTAGTTGTGGCGTAAATTTCGTCTTTTTCCGAGAAGTTGCAGGTTTCGTGTTGTTTTGATGCTGAGAGTAAATAATTATTATTATGTATTGTTGTTTATTATTATTACTGCTGGTATATATAGTCTTGGGTCAGATTAGGGCTGGGTTCCTTTTTGGTTCTTTTTCCTGTTTCTGTGTTTGGAGGAAGCCGTCGCCTGTGCGAGAGGAGAGGAAGAGCTCTGCCGGACCACCCTAGCCTTGGGACGCCGCTTTCCTGGAGATTTAGCGGTCGGATTTCGGTTTCGAGGGTGGATCTGGACTGCCCCCGCCGGGATCTGCCTTCTTTCTGCTCCTCAGCTTGCTGCCCTGCGGCCAGATCCGCAAGAGGGGGAGGCCGCCGACCGAGTTCCTGGTATTGAGGCAAGTGATGTACCCTCATCCTTGCCTTAGTTGATCTTTGCCTTCTTTTGATTTAAATTTTTATCTCTTTCTTGTTGGGATTTTTAGGTGTAAGCTAGGGCTTGTTCCCGATCATACCGTGGTTAGTGTAGAAGGTTCCAGTTAATCCCAGTTTTCCTGAGGGATTGTGTCTATTAGGGACAGATTTAGTTCGGTCTAGGTCGAGTAGTTGCCATTGCCGATGGAGGTTGTACTCGAGAGAGAAGAGAGAATCCCCGTTCTCGTTTTTGGTCGTTTGTTGGATCTGGCTCCTATAGCCAGGTGGGGTATCGACACTGTTGTGTTGACACTGGCCAATCCTGGTGTCGACACTTGTTGTCGACACCAGCAGCGGCAGTGTCGACACAATGTGTCGACACCGGCTGCAGTGGTGTCGACACTTGGTGTCGACACCAGCGGCTGCAGTGTCGACACCATGTGTCGACACCGGCAGCAGTGGTGTCGACACTTGGTGTCGACACCAGCGGCTGCAGTGTCGACACCATGTGTCGACACCGGCAGCAGTGGTGTCGACACTTGGTGTCGACACCAGCGGCTGCAGTATCGACACCATGTGTCGACACCGGCAGCAGTGGTGTCGACACTTGGTGTCGACACCAGCGGCTGCAGTGTCGACACCATGTGTCGACACCGGCAGCAGTGGTGTCGACACTTGGTGTCGACACCAGCAGTGGCAGTGTCGACACCATGTGTCGACACCGGCCGCTGTAGTGTCGACACTTTGTGTCGAAACAGGCCGTGGTTGTGTCGACACCTTGTGTCGACACCGGCTTGCCGAGGTGTCGACACATAATGTCGACACTGGTGCTGTGCTTGTTTTGGGGTCAGGTAGACTCGGGGATGGTTCGGGTTAGGCGTGCAAGGCCACGTCGGTTGGACCCGACGTTTTTGTCCTGGGGTTTGTGTGTTTCTTAGGATTGTTAGAGTGACTTTTTCCCTAGGGGGAGGCTTTGGGTGCTCGGCTAATTTCTGCATGCCGACTCTTGGGTTGTGGCAGGTGGTGGAGTTTTGGTGGCCTCTGGAGGGGTGGTTTTATGTGGAGAGCTGTGGCCACCGCCTTTTGCCCCGGTTTGGGTTGGTGTGTGTGGGACCCTAGAGCTGCCACTGTTTGACCCCTTAGCCCTTTTTGGGTCTGATTTGGTTATGCATTCAGACCCATGTTTTGACCACTGCCACTTACCCACGTGTTAGGGCTGTTAGTCCCTTTCCTGTTTATGTTTTCCTTTCTTTTGGCATATGTATATGTCTTGATGCTGTTGCAGGATTTATTGGTAGGGCATGTTGGTTTTAATGCTCGCCCTTGGTGTGCTCTGCGGTGTTTTAGACAGTACTCTTTTCTTGCTGCCTTTCTTTTTTTTCTTTTCTTATAGCAGCTTGTTACCGGGTTGGTAAACCCTTCATCTTATTTACTCATTAATCTATTGCTCTATTTACTTTTGATTGTTTCCTTGCTGAGGTGTTCTTTACTTGAATGCCTCAGGTCCAGGTTGTAGCCAGTTCAGCGGCTAGTTCTTTGGAGGGGCTTGTTTGTGGCCTCTAGGGTAGCTGAGATTGCTGATCCCCGTTTGTTGTGAGGTAGTTCTTTACTCTTCTGTATAGACATACATACTCGCCAGTGGGTTCGTGTCAGGTTGTTGGCGCCCACTGGTGGCTTTTTGTGATGCCGAATATGAATTTAAACTGCTGTGTTTGCCTATTTGAGGTTGGTTACTTGCTTCTGGGAAGGATTTATGCTAGGTTGCATGTTAGATATTTTAAAACCTAAATGTATTATTATATGTACCCCCATGCATAACATGTTTCTAAATCAAAGACACTACTTTTCCTCAATGTAGAATACTATTTTTCCTACCTATTATATTCACCTTAGAGTCATGCACGTATAAGTCATTCCCCCCCCCCCCCCGGGGATACTTATGCTCATTTAGGGTGTCAAGTTAATTGAACCAAAGTATTTTCTACTGCGTATAAATATAGTTTTAACTGTGGATTAGCTGATCCATCGGGCCGAGGGATACGGCCATTCAATAAAACTGATTTTCTTTCATACTTAATTAACAATTTTCCTTAAATTCTAACGTCTGGAGTTTTGCCTGAGCGTGTGCAGTTATCCCCTGCACGACGTGGCATCACGGCGCGTGTTTTCTCTTACTCTGATACGTTTTTACCGTTGAGAAAATGCGGGTTGTGACATCGTCACAGATCGGCTCAAACGCAGCACATAAGACCACAAGGAGGAGAGATCGACTCTAAAGTAATGATGAAGAAATAGAGTCGGATGATTCCCAAAATTAACATAAAGGTTGTCACTCCTTTTTGAGAGTAAAATCTACGCTATAGGCCAAGATCCGCTCAAGCAAATAGGATCTACCCGATCCAGATTATAGAAGTTTACCAACGATGAAATCAATTTCAGAAATGGCAAGCGATGGTTTCTAAAATCACGGAAAATAATTGTTGTTCATCCTCCACACAATACTAAGCAAGAAAACAAAAGTATGAGGGAAGAGATGTTACCCAACCCGTTTTCATGAACACAATAGATAAGGTGGGAAAATCGCTCTCTCCACGGATCCACCGGTGTCGCACCGAATGGGGCTACAATCTTCTTGGAATCGCACCGAAGGATGCCACGCCAGAGTCGCACCGAAGTAGGGTGGAGGGAGCAGGGGGCGGCTTCACACCGCATGCGGCGGCTAGGGAGAATCCCCTTGGCCAAAACTCTCAAAGAAGGCTAGGTTTTTTTTGTTCTCTTCTTCTCATTCTCATAAAAGGGAGATCCTTATATAGGAGTTACAAAAACACATCAAACCATCCAAGATGGAGACGAAATCTCATCCATCCGGGCGGATAAATACACGCCAAATGTTTTGTTAAAATGCAGGAAATAAATGCTATAAAGTCCCTAAATGAATATAAAATTATTAACCAAGCTTGGAATAATTTTATATTCTCACATATAAAAATAAAAGTAATTAGAGCATGATATTTTAATTAAAATAGTCTTCAAGTGGGCTTAGTATGCCGCGGGCAGAGGTTGTAGCGTTGTCTTCCGTTAGCTTCGTCATGGCTCCGAAGGTCTTTATGTTGTAGCGCCATGACAACTGGATCGT
Source organism: Platanthera guangdongensis (assembly GCA_039583875.1). NCBI lineage: Eukaryota > Viridiplantae > Streptophyta > Magnoliopsida > Asparagales > Orchidaceae > Platanthera > Platanthera guangdongensis. The sequence continues at coordinate 122,864,354 of CM077152.1, read as the reverse complement.
CATCAAGTGGATGTGCGAGGCGGCGGCATCAATCCTCCCGTGCTAAAAATCACGTATCTCTGATGGATGGTACAACAGATAGTTATGGCGAAGAGCGGAATCCAAGCGTCGAAGCTTCGTCTCGAGGACCCAAGAGTAGTCCGAAGGGGGGCGGTCATGCCAACGGATGAGGAAGCGGTAGGTAGCAGCATCAGGAGTAACAAGTCGCTCAGCCGCCAGGATACTATCTAGAGTAAGGAATTCCTTGGGAAACTTGGGTAACATGTTAGTAGTAGGAATAAAGGAATGCAACTCACCATCTGAGGAGATACCTACGGGGGCCGTAAAAGAGAGATCATCTGAACTACCACTCCACAACCCATTAGAAAGTGGAGTGGAAGGAGAAGACGACAAAGAATTCAACTCTGGTGGAGGCGAAACAAACAGCATCAAATCTGAGACATTAAAGATGGGGGAGATACCCCAATCAGCAGGCAATTCCAAAACGAAAGCATTGTCTCATAGCTTCTTTATAATCTGAAAAGGGCCGGCGCGCTTTGGTGCTAACTTTTTAAACGTGCCAGTTGGCAGTCGTTCGGGAACTAACCGGACTAAGACCAGATCGCCAATCTTAAAATGTGACACTCTTCTATATTGATTAGCGTGCGCTTGATAGGACTCATATTGAGACGCCAAGGTTTCCCGTATACGTGCATGTAGGTCCTGAATGTGTTGGGCGAAGGATTGTGAAAAATGACTTGCTTTGTATGCTGGGGGGAACGGAACCAAGTCAAGTGGCACCGGGGCCTTGTACCTGTGAACAATCTCATTTGGAGACATACCAGTGGACCTATTTTTGGAATTATTGTAGGCTAATTGGGCATGGGGAAGAAGTAAATCCCAAATACCTTTGTGGTCGCTTACAAGATATCTTAGAATATTTCCCAAGCCCTGATTAACCACTTCTGTCTGCCCATCGGTTTGGGGGAGATAGGCGGCGGAAAACAATAATTTGGTACACATTGAAATCCATAGTGTTTTCCAGAAATAACTAGTAAACTTAACATCTCTATCCGAGACTATTTTCTTCGGCACTCCACGGTGGCTAACAACGTTAGTAAAATATAATTTTGCAATGTGAGACGCATCGTTAGTCCTACTACACGGAAGGAAATACGCCATTTTAGAAAACATATCCACAACTACGAAAATAGAATCATGACGTCGAAAGGTGATGGGAAGGCCTAAAATGAAATCCATGCTAACGTCTTCCCATGGTATGGAAGGGATGGGTAGTGGGGTGTATAACCCAACATTAGATTTAGTACTCTTAGAGACTTGACATGTACGGCAACTACTCACTACTCCTCCAACCATTGCCTTAAGTTTAGGCCAATAAAATTTCTCCTCAACGAGTGCAATGGTTTTATCCTGCCCAAAGTTCCCACTCAAACCGCCTATATGTAATTCCCAAATAATGTCATGTCGTAACGAGGAATGCGGAATACACAACTTCTCATGCCTAAAGAGATAACCGTCCCGAAGAGTAAAGACCAAAATAGTCGTGGGAGAGCTGTCCTGGACGGATAGATACATCTCTTGAAAATTCGGGCAAGTGGCATATTGTCCTTTAATGTGCTCGAACCCTATAACGTGGACTTGCATGGTGGATAGCAATATGGTAAGGCGGCTAAGAGCATCGGCAACGCGATTATCGGACCCCTTAAGGTGCTTGAGAGTAAACGTTTATCCTTGTAAGAAGGCTACCCACTTAGCGTGATGCGTACTGATTTTGTGTCGACTGTTTATGAAACGCAAAGCATCATGGTCGGAGAGGATCACAAATTCATTGGAGAGAAGATAGTGCCTCCAATGATGCAAACAACGAACAACATCATAAAACTCTCGATCGGAGTTTGAATAATTCAACTTGGCGCCCGCTTACTTCTCACTAAAGTAACTGACCGGGTGAACTTCTTGACTTAAGACACCTCCTATTCCCACCCTAGATGCATCGCATGTAAGCTCAAATACCTTGGTGAAGTCCTGTAGAAGTAACACCGGTGCCTCGGTCATAAGCTTCTTAATATGTTGGAAGGCAGAGGTGGCGGACTTCGTCCATGTAAACTCACCCTTCTTCATGCAATCACTAATAGGATCCATAATGCTACTAAAGTCCTCTATGAAACGGCGATCGAAAGTAGCTAATCCATGGAAACTACGCACCTCTCATAGGCTAGTGGGTTCGGGTCAGTCCCTTATCACTTGAACCTTTCCAGGGTCAACTCGTATAGTCTCAGATCCGACTATATAACCTAAGAACTCTACCTCAGGAACATAGAACGTGCATTTATTAAAGTTTAGAAAAAATGTCTCCTTCCGCAAGGTGCAAAGAATCACCTTCATGTGGGAGATGTGCTCGGCAACGGTGGTGCTATAGACTAGGATATCATCGAAGTAAACAACCACAAACATCCCCATGTATGGCTGAAAGACGTGTGTCATCATACAGGAGAAGGTGTTGGGTGCATTGGATAACCCGAAGGGCATCACAAGCCACTTATATAATCCATCCTAAAATTTAAACGCAGTCTTCCACTTATCTCCCTCACAGATCCTAATCTGGTGATACCCACTCCGTAAATCTAACTTCAAAAAGATGGTGGCGCAAGATAAGACATCTAAGAGGTCATATAATCACTGGATAGGAAACCTATACTTGATGGTAATCTTGTTGATAGCATGACAATCAACGCACATCCTCCATGTTCCATCCTTCTTGGGGGAAAGCAGGGCTGGAACGGCACATGGACTCATACTAGGCCGAATGAACCCCTTCATTACCAAGTACTCAATCTGGGTCTGTTGTTCTTTATGGGCAGTTGGATGGAGTCTATAATGGGGCTGGTTGGGTAGGGACGAACCGGGGATAAGATATATCACATGTTGTATATCCCGAAGTGGTGGTAACGATGAGGGTAGCTAATCCGGGTAAACGTTCTTATATTCTTCTAACAACACCCGTAGCCCCCTAGGTAAATTACCCATCACTCCTGAATCAGTCCTCGTACTCATACTTACGAGTGCATACATCACTCCATCAAGAAACGGATCCTTCACAAAATCTTTCCTACCCACAAGACTCAGCGCCTTCCTCTCAACCGGAACAGTGGTGTCCTTAATCGGCCCTACAGGCTCCTTTGGAACAGTCAGCCTCAACGTAATGACCTTGCCGTTAAATCTAAATTCGTACTTGTTGGCTCTCCCAAAGTGTCTCACATCGCGATCGTAAAGACAAGGGCGGCCTAACAATATGTGACAAGTATCTATAGGGAGGACATCACACCACACCTCATCTGTATAGGACTTGAATGAGAGGGGCACTATGCAACACTTGGTGACCGGAACGGTAACCTTGTTGATCTAAGCTACCTGATATGGAGTTGGGTGGGGCTGTGTGGTCAGGGCCATACGTGTAACGACATTTTCGGAAATGACATTCACATAACTACCACTATCAATGATCAACTTGCACAACTTATCACCACTCGTAAAAATTAAGGAAAATATATTCGTTCTCTTTCAGTCATCTAGCGGGCGAGGAGTAGTCAAGATACAACGCATCACCATAAGGGGGGAGTCGTCCTCCAAATCACTAGGGAATCCATCTGGATCACTCTCTTCAGTGGCCTCGTAAAGTAGATCACCGGGGTCGGTAGCCGAATCTAATAGGGTTATGGCCTTAGTCTTAGTTGGGCATTCAAAGGCATAGTGGCCCAGGACACCGCAAGCATAACACGTTGTATTGGACTTACTAACCTTTTCTATGGGGATATGCTCACTGGCAGGAATCCTAGCATTCCTAGCTGTGATAACTACCGATTTAGACTCGTTGGACCGAAACTTTCCTTTGTCCTGATATGTGGATGAGGATGCCCCAGGTGTGGACTTTCCTTTTGCATTGGAATAACGAGAGTGAGCCTTAGAAGCTAAATGTTTTTTAATGTTGAGGGTGGCATTGAAAGTTGTGTTCAAATCCATATGTCCGTAGTGTAGGAGTTTCCGTTGGATATCAGAAGATAGTCCCTTACGAAATCTAGATAAGGTGACCTCGGGGTTCTCCCTAAGATCACAATGCACCATATGGTCCTTCAACTCTCCCATATATTCAGCTACCGAATTTGAGCCCTGCCGCAGGGTGGCAAGCTCATCAAATATCTGTGTGCGATGGTATGCCGGAACATACTGATCGGTCAATATGTTCTTCATTATGGCCCATCCAATAAGTGGGATACCGTGCCTGGTTCCTAGCCTAAGCTCCTCATTCAACCAATAAGTTTTTGCATGACCAGTTAACTTCATCCTGGCAACCTAGACCATTTTCTGGTCCGTAAGAGTGTGCCACTCGAAGTAGCACTCAATATCCATTACCCAAGAAAGGAAGATCTGGGGATCCCCCAAACCATCATAAGTGGGGGCGTCGATCTTAATGGCTCTAGTAAGATTGAAGTCATGCTCGGGGTGGTGTTCTGTTGGAACACCCTATAACTAATTTGGGTCAGGATCACTATGTCTTTAGGAAACCAATGTTTGACTTCCTGTATAGCTTAAAAGGTCAATTAGAATTGAGTCTAAGGGATAGAAGTCTAAGTTTGGAAGCTGCCCTCAAAACCCAGAATCTTTCAGTTTGAGACTAAGTCATATCGTCGAGCTCAGCACGACGAGTCGTCGAACTCCGATCGAAGATCGTATAGCTCAACTTCGACGGATCGTCGAACTCCATTCGACGATCGCTGAGCTCAACTTCCACATATCGTCGAACTCCATTCGACGATCGGTGAGCTCAGTTCGACGATCTTGACTCATTATTGGACCTCTATCTCTGAGGTCAGTTCGACGATATTTGAGCTCAGATTGACGATATTTTGTTGCATTATAAGTTCATATCGCTGAGCTCAGTTCAACGATAGCAGAGCTCAGTTTGACGATTTTCTGATAACTTCAAGCATTTTCAAGATTCAAATTCAGATCAGTTAAGGAGTTATTCTGCAATTAATTCAGAAGATTTTCTAGCCGTTTTCATTTATTTCTGGACCAAATTTCAAGGGATTTTCAAGAAATGTTTCTTTGGACTTTCCTCCAGAAGATATTTTGCAATTGAGGATGCAATTAATGCAGGCCAACGGCTATTCTTGACAGAGGATGTTTTTCTATTCAGTACCAGAGAATAAAAGATAAGAATTTTTTGAATATCTAAGAGATAGATATCAATAATCCTCAGAACACAGACAAGAAGAGCAAGCACAAAATATTTTCTGTCTCAAAGAATTCTCTGTAGAACACACATCCAAGGAGATCAAACTTTCTGAAATCTTCTGATCTCTCTTGTCTCAAGTGTTCAAGGCCAACATCTTTCAAGACTCCAGACACCTAACATTTCAGTTGTTGCTGAAATCATCTTTTGCTGGAGATCAACTTCTGAAGGTCTATCACCCTACAGCAAAGCTTCTTTTCCTGAACATCTCAAGGACTCAGGGGGAGCTTTGACACCATCAAATCCACATAGTCTTCTCAGCTGTTTGAGAAAGAGAAGACTTCCATCACTCTCTCACCCCCATCTCTGTAAAGGGTTTCTCAAACTCCCTTCAAAAGTTTGAGCTTTGTTTTTGAGCACCTTGTCAAAAGCTCATTGGTGGCAAGACACCTGATCAAAAAATCTGATTTGGTTTTTGAGCACCTTATCAAAAGCTCATTGGTACCCAGGACACCTGATCAACTCATCCTGCAGTGGATTCCTACCTAGGGTGGTAGAAGAGTGGATGTGCCCAAGTTTAGGGGAACCACTATATTTCCTTGTGTCATCTGGTTTGCTTGTCTTTATTTTTATTTCTGGCTGTGATTGTTCTGTGATTAGCTTATGATTAGTTTAGTTCTGTGGTTAGATTTGTTAACTGCTTCCCTGCTCACTCAGATTACAACAATTGTTGTAAAAAGTTTTCAAGCACCATATATTCTATTCACCCCCCCCCCCCCCCCCCGTCTAGAGTATATCAGATCTAGCTGCACTTTCAATTGGTATCAGAGGCAGGTTGGTTAAACAGACCACACCTTGGTGGTTGCACAGGCTAACACCTGAACCCAAAGATCCCTAGTTAGATCTGTTTTCTTTTGAGTTTATTATTAGGTTTTGTTTTCACAAATCATGGCCCAAAACAAAGATTATGCTAGCACCAGACCTCCAGTGTGCAATATATCCAAGTTTGCACTTTGGAAAGCAAGGATCAGATTATACATGAATTCTATTAACGAGGATATTTTTAACTCTGTTTTGACAGTTTGTCCAAGACCTCCAGAGAACTCAAGTACAAATGTTGTTCCACCTCCATCAGGAACAGATGCTGACATCAAGAAATGGAAGGAAGCTGATGCCAAGGCTATGAACATCTTAGCCCAGACAATGTCTGATGATATCTTTCAAAAGGTGGCTGAATGCAATTCAGCAAAGGAAATTTGGGACAAACTCTCTGAAATAGTCTCAGGCTCAGCTGATAAGAGAAAGGATAGGAGATCCCACCTCATATCTCAATATGAGAATTTCAAGAAGGGAGAAACTGAGTCAGTGGGAGATATGTACAACAGGCTCAGTCTAATAGTCAGTGAACTCAGGACATTGGATAAAGAGATCTCACTAACTGAACTCAATGACAAAATTCTAATGTGCTTCCCTAGCACTTGGGATTCAAGAATCTGGCCAATCAAGGATGCCAGAAGTTTGAATGAAATCACCACTGAAGCTCTATTGCGTAAGCTCAAATCTTATGAGCTACTCATCAAGAATAGAGAAGAAGAATAGAAGGCTGCCTCACCAGCCACAAGAAAAGAGAAAACAATAGCCTTCAAGGCAACTGAAAATCAGCCTGAAGACAAAGTCACAGGCAATGATGAACTGCTCAGTCTGTTGTCCAAAAGATTTTACAAGTTGGCCAGAAAGGACTTCAGAAGGAGATCATACAAGGAGCATGATAAGCCGAGGTATGATAAGTCAATTAATAATAAGGAAATTGTCTGCTTTGGTTGCAGGAAACCAGGGCACATTGTTCCTGACTGTCCAGAAAACAAAAACAAGGACATAAGGGACAAGAAAGAAAGAAGAATGGAGAAAGAATCCAAGAGGAATGGCAATGGCAAACCCTCCTCAAGCAAAAACAAACACACAATAAAGGGGTTTGTTGCTGAATCCTGGAGTGAGACAGAAGAGGAGTCAGAAGCCTCATCCAGCTCTAGTGATGATGAAGATGATGCAAAAGAGAAAGAGTTCTGTATGATGGCAATCAATGCCTCACAACATAATTCAGATGAAGAAGAGTCAGAGTCAGATTCAGAGACTCAACCTGAAGAAGATCAGGTAATTAGTTCATTTGATTTTAATTCAGAGGACTTTAAGTCTGAGTTTAAATCTTTATGTTTAGACCTGCTAAAATCTGAGAAAGAAATTATCTCTCTCAGAAATCATTTACCTGAACATAATGCCTTAAACTCAGAAAACCTCAAACTCTCTCAGGAGTTGGAGTGTTGTAGGGAGCAGATAGCTTCACTGAAAAGTGAGCTATCTGAGGCCAAGAAGCTTGAAGAATCCCTTAATGGGAGAAGTATCAAGCTGATGGACATCAAAAGCACAGTGAACTCCAGATTTAATAGTACACTGGGCTTGGGTGCTTCATCCAGCCAACCCATAGATCTAACAACTCCAATCAAATTCATTTCTGATAAAGAAAAGGGAGTTGTAGAGGTAGATAGGAAAAATTCTGATCTGCCCAAGAAAACTAAGTCCCAGTAGAAATCGTCGAACAGAGATCGACGATCGCCGAACGCAGATCGACGATCTCAGGCAAAATCATCGAACTCAGGTCGACGATCTCAAGTTCCTGAACTCTGCCATAGTCGACCGTCGAACGGAGCTCAACGATCTGACCCAAGATCGTCGAACGCAGATCCACGATCGTCGAACAGAGGTCAGAGCTCTGGAAAGTCTTTCAAGGGCAAATCAAAATCCAATCCTAAGGGTCCTTCATCCCAAATCTTTAACCCTTATACTGAATGGATTATACCTCCAAGGAGATATCATCCTGAAGGATATAAGAGTCAACCTGGGATGTCTTTTATTTCAGAATTTAAAGGTTATCAACCTAGGCCCAAGGTAAACTTGGTCAAGAACAAATGAAATATTTTATGTGTAGGTGAAGACCTATCCAACATCTAACCAGCAATGGTACTTGGATAGTGGGTGCTCTAAGCACATGACAGGGAACAAGGACAACCTCACATCCTTTAGAGCCAAGCTTGGACACAAAGTTATCTTTGGTGATTCAAACTTTGGACAGACTAAAGGCTATGGTGCAGTCCAGATTGGATCAGTAACATTCAAGAAGGTAGCTTATGTGGAAGGACTGAAGCACAACTTAATAAGCATCAGTCAGCTATGTGATGAAGGCTACCAGGTGACCTTCAGCAAAGCATTATGCAAAATCAAGTAAGAGGACAACACAACTGTGTTGACAGGTAAAAGGAAAGGTAACATCTATCTAGTAGATTTTCTTTCAACAGATGTAGATATTTGCATGTTCAATTCTGTTTGCAGACCAAATATTTTATGGCATAAGAGACTAGGACACCTAAACCTTAGAACTATTGCTAGGCTATCCAAGGACAACCTTGTTAGAGGACTACCTTCTGGCCCCTACAAGAAGGAAGGACTCTGCAGGGCTTGTCAATTAGGCAAGCAAACTAAAAATAGTTTTAAGTCACTTAATAAGAGTGATTCACCTAGGATATTGTATCTGTTACACATGGATCTTTTTGGACCCATCACAGTACAAAGCCTAGGAGGGAAATCTTACACTTTAGTAGTTGTAGATTGAAAGTCCACCTAGTGTCAACTATCTTCACCTATGGGGGGGGGGGAATAGGTGACGTGCAGCATTTTTGCGGAATTTGAACTTGTACCTGCACAATAAAAATAAACAGCACAGCACACAGAATACACAAGCTATTTATAGTGGTTCCCCGAGTTGGGTACATCCACTTTCCCCCTTCGACCTATCTCCCAACAAGGGACGACTCGTTCTCTTCACCAACAGGATTGAAATCCAATCCTTGCACTATCGGAAGGAACCCTTCCACACGTTGGAGTCAACACTCCCACAACACGGGTTACACCCAACCCTTACAACTCGGAACAACCGTTCCTCTACAACAAAAGTAAAGCTATAATGTACAAGAGATACAAACTACGTTTGGAGACTAAGGTGTCCCTCTTTGTTGACGACGTGTTCTTGAAGTCCACAAAGAGTCAACAACCCTAGAACTCTCTTGGAGAGGATCTCCCCGGAACCGGCGGCGGCAAGATGGGCGGCGGTAAGGTTCACGATTTTAGCGGCGACGACGATGTGCGGCTGCTGTACTTTGGAGATCCAAACTTCGTAGCGAAGCTAGCTAGTTCTACCAACGGTCACACGAGGATCGGTCGTCTCGATCGATTCGGACGGGGAAGTTTTCCCGATCAACAAATCGAGAGATAAGGGATCTCTGGATAGACGTGTGAGACTCTAAGCTTGGCTAAGCTTCTGTCGCCGGAAGATTAGGAAGAAATCTCGATCAAAAGCGGCGACCAACTTGCTCGAGCGACAACGGCGGCGGCGGAGCGGAACTCGCGATTTTAGGTCTAGATCGTGCTCGGCTTCTTTCTGTGTATTTCTACTGTTCAAAATACCCATATATATATACTGTAGACAACTCCAATATGACCGTTGTGGGACCCACAAGAAGAATCCCTAAATCCCGGTCCAGAACATTGACAGCGGCAGAATCCGGTTCAGGAAGTTCCAAAAAATCGCCCAAGTCAAAATCGGTGAGAATCGAAAGTGAATCTTGCCGAGTCACCGAGAATCAAAGGTGATTCTCGACGATTCGGCGAGAATCAAAGATGATTCTCGTCGAATTTTACTTGGTTGTACGCACTGATTTAGCCGGGTCGAGACGGCGAGAATCAGCCAGTGATTCTCGGCGATTCGTCGAGAATCACTAGTGATTCTCGCCGAATCGGCGAGAATCACTTGGTGATTCTCGACGATTCTTACTTAGAATCAGAGTTCCTTGCAATGAAGTAGTTGGATCGAGTCGGCGGGAATCAGCCACTGATTCTCGACGATTCGGCGAGAATCACTAGTGATTCTTGCCGAATCGGCGAGAATCACTAGTGATTCTCGCCGATTTACACTTAGACGAATTTTCGTCTTTCCACCCATGATGTGCTCCTTGACCTATCCTTGCTCCTTGTCTGCTCTTGCAAGATCACAACTCTGTACTTGGAAGTAAATGCACTCCAATAGAGAGAGTACACGTAGGCCAACACACTGATCTGCTCAACGAGGGATTACGTCGTGCAGACCCGTGTATATTGACCTACTGCACCCTGACATTAGTGTGCACTTAGCGTGGAATAACTGCAAGCACAACTTGAAATAATTTGTCAAAAACATTGCCTATTTACCTTAGCTTGTTCAGGGGCTTCTTCAAATCAGGTACGTTGTGGATACAATACCCAACAATCTCCCCCTATTTGAAGAAGCCTAAACCCTACAAGCTAAGGTGAATAAAGCGTATAGGAATGAAACTCATAAACTGGAAATTGAGGTGAGTGAGTTATTCATTACCAATACCAATTTCTTGGGAGCAAGCTTGGAGCCACCTTAGCCTTAGCCGAGAGGGTAATCTCCCCCTTTTCGGCTTCTGCAAATCGGGGTCTGTAGCATTTGTCCCCTTGCTCCCCCTCAGTTCTTGCACCTGTGCTCATACTTGAGTACCTTGCTCCCCCCTCAGTTCTTGCGCCTGGGCTCAACTTGAGTACCTTGCAGAGGCTCCCTCTAGATGCATGATCCTGGAGCTTTTGTAGTCTTCATTCCTCATAATTTAGCATTCCCAATTCAGTTTTGAAGAGACTGAACTTGGTTTCGTCTAAGGGCTTTGTGAATATATCTGCAATCTGCTTGTCCGTGGGGACATAACAGAGAGAAATGTCCTTGTTCTCCGCATGCTCCCGAATGAAGTGGTATCGCACTTCAATATGCTTCGTTCTGCTGTGCGATACCGGGTTGTTGGCAATGGCAATTGCACTGGAGGAGTCGCAGTACATTGGTATTTCCTTGAACTAAAGGTCGTAGTCGGCTAACTGGTTTCTGATCCATAGGAGTTGTGCGCAACAGCTGCCTGCCGAGATGTACTCAGACTCTGCTGTGGAGGTTGCAACACAATTCTGTTTCTTGCTGTTCATGAGATAAGCCTCCTGCCGAGGAATTGACACGTCCCGGAGGTTCTTTTCCTGTCATCCCTACTCCCTGCAAAATCAGCATCTGAAAAACCTATTAGCTCGACATCATTATTTCTCGGGTACCACAAGCCAAGATTGGGAGTACCTTTAAGGTATCTTAGAATTTGCTTTGCTGCGACATAGTGAGATTCCTTAGTGTTCACCTGATATCTGGCACAGACACATGTGGAGAACATGATATCAGGTCTACTGGCAGTAAGATAGAGCAGGGATCCAATGATGCTTCTGTATTTGGTTTCATCGAAAGGTTTACCTTTCTCATCCTTATCCAGAGACATAGTGGATCTCCTTGGAGTCCTCATAGAGGTTGCACTCTCCATACCGAATTTCTTAAGGAGTTCATTTGTGAACTTCGTCTGAGAGATGAAGATTCCATCCTCAGACTATTTCACTTGAAGTCCCAAGAAATACTTGAGCTCTCTCATACTGCTCATTTCAAACTTTCCTTGCATAAGTTTAGAAAACTTTTTGCAAAGATTGTTGTCCGTTGAGCCGACTATTATGTCATCGACATAGATTTGCACCAGCAAAATCCTGCCTTTGACTTCCCTGAGAAACAATGTTTTATTTATTTTACCTCTAGAGAACTTGTTCTCAAGAAGAAAACTAGATAAAGTCTCATACCAAGCTCGTGGAGCTTGTTTTAACCCATATAAAACTTTATTAAGAAAATAGACATGATTGAGAAAAGTAGGATCGACAAAACCTGGGGGTTGAGCGACGTATACTTCCTCTTTCAGGTCTCCGTTCAGGAATGCTGATTTCACATCCATTTGATAAACTGTGAATCCTTTATGCGAAGCATACGCCAGGAACAATCTGATTGCCTCGAGCCTTGCTACTGGTGCGAATGTCTGGTCGAAGTCAATCCCCTCCTCCTGTCTATAACCTTGAGCCACTAGCCTTGCCTTGTTCTTTATGATGACACCATGTTCATCCAGCTTGTTTCTGAAGATCCACTTGGTTCCAATCACATTCTGCTTGTATGGTCTGGGAACTAGCGTACAAACATTGTAACGTTCGAATTGATGTAGTTCATCTTGCATGGCCAGAATCCATGCCGCTTCCTTGTTCGCCTCGTCGAACTTCTTTGGCTCAACCTGTGACAGGAAGCTAAGATGCAATACTTCGTTAGTAGTACCTCTTCGAGTTCTGACACCGACACGAGGATCTCCGATGATCTGATCTCTAGGATGATCCCTCATGTGCCGGAGCTCTAGAAGTCTGGCGTCTGGAGCTTCGACTACTTCTTGGGCTTCTCCTTCTTCTAAGAGATTTGTTCCATTTTGATCTTCAACATTTTCAGATGACGTGGAGGTGGAAACTTTGACGTACTTAGGAGTGTCATCTTTAGCGGTCTCATCCAGACTCAGCTGTTCAAGTCGTGCACCTGCATCTTCAAGAATACCACTGGAAGAATTACTGTTAAGCAAACTTCCTTCATCAAATACAACATTTATAGATTCTTCTACCACTAGGGTTTTCTTATTGAAGACCCTATATGCCCGACTGTGGGAACTATAGCCCATGAATATGCCTTCGAAGCATTTTTCACCAAATTTAGTACGTGGGTACTTCCCATTATTCAGTACATAGCATCTGCAACCAAAAATCCTCAAGTAGGACATGGTTGGTTTCCTGCCTTTCAGTAGCTCGTAAGGCGTCTTACGATGATGTTTGTTGATCAATGCTCGGTTTTGTACAGACAAGCTGTATTGACAGCCTCTGCCCAGAAGTATTCCGGGAGAGAAGCGTCTTTCAACATTGTCGTGCAGGCTTCAATGAGAGTTCTATTTCTCCTCTCCACAACTCCATTTTGCTGAGGAGTGCGCGGGGAGGAAAACTCATGAAAGATACATTGTTCTTCACAAAAATCTGTCATAGCACCAGATTCGAATTCTGTTCCATGGTCACTTCTGATTTTGACCACTGAGCAGTTAAATTCGTTCTGAACCTGCTTGACAAAACTAGTGAAGATGTCAAACGTATCTGACTTTCGTTTCAAAAAGAACACCCATGTAAACCGAGAATGGTCATCAACTATCACTAGCGTATAGGACTTGCCTCCCAAGATATGAACTTGCATTGGACCAAACAAGTCCATATGTAAAAGGTAAAGACATCGGGAAGAGTCTTTGTCAGCGATGCTCTTAAAGATAGCCAGAGTCTGTTTGCCCATCTGGCATGCAGGACAGGGGCTATCTTTGATGCACTTGATAATGGGAGCGTCCCTTACTAAGTTCTTAGAAAACAGCATACTAATTGTCTTGAAATTAATATGTGCCAATCTCTTGTGCCATTGATCACAAAGAGATGCACTGCCTCTTGCCACAAGGCATACGGGGGTAGATGAATCTAAACTGAGAAAATCTAAGCAGAAGATATTTCTGCTCCTAATGCCTGATAATACCGTCTCAGAAGAGGTACGTGAAATTATCAGACATTTATCCTTACAGAACTTAACGTCATAAGCTTTGTCACATAACTGACTTACACTGATCAGGTTATGGTTTAACCCTTCAACATAAGCCACGTCGGTGATAGAGATTATACCGTTGGAAATCATACCGTAACCTCTGGTGACTCCTCGATCTGACCCTCCAAAGATGACTTTGGGTCCATTCTCGACTGGAGTGTAATCACGCAGCAGGCTTCTTGTCCCAGTCATATGCCGGGAGCATCCACTGTCCAAATACCAGATCGGCGTTTTGGTGGCCTTTGGACATTCCTGCAAAACAAAATTAATTTGCCTTAGGAACCCAATCGAACTTGTGTCCTAGATTCCTGGTTAGCACACTCCCCCTCGGTTGGTTAACCCTACGAGTGGTCGGCCTCGCATTGCTAACATAGGGAGTCTCGTAATACCTTGGATTAAACCAACAATCCACGGCAAAGTGACCGACTTTGCCACAGCACCAACAGTCGAATCTGTTGTACCTCTTCCTAGGCTCCTGCCTTACCCTGGGAACGATGGGTACAGCTGGGGCCTTGGATCTGGAGGTGGAGGCCTCATGGTGACAGCAGTCACATGACATCGTCACCTTCTGTATAACAGGCTTGGCTTTTGGTGCCTGCTTTCCATTATGGCCGCTAGAGAATTGACCATAATTTCCCATGTGGATTTCCTCATAAGGTGCCTTGAAGGCACTCTCACCGAAGTTCCGGGGAAAGGTCCAACCATCATATCGGCTCTTTGGCTTTGCAACCGAGGGCCGGAAATGATGACCAAAGGTTGATTCAAAGTCATGGTGGTTGCAAGGAAAGTTAGGCTTTCTGAACGCAACAGGACTAAGAGGATCCTTACCCTTTTCATCAGCAGAGGCCTTCTTGGCGGCCTTATTCTTCCTCTGGTTCCTATTTCTCCTGGATGAGGAGCCGGATACCCCTACATGCCCCAAGCCAGCTCCTTTGGCCTGAGCAGAGAAGGTATCAACTACTGAAAGAACTGTTTTTGGCATAGAGAAGCTCTTGACGATCTTCCTTTCTGCCGCAAGTTGTTCTTCCAACTTGTCGACTTCCTCCTGCTTAAGATCAAGGAGCTTAAGAGACTCTGAATGCTTTGAAGTCAGGTCAAGGTGCTCCTGTCGGAGAGAAATCAAGCTGGTGACCTCTTCCCTTAGGGATACACACTCACCCTTAAGGAATTTCACTTCCTTTTTCTCAGCCTTCAGTCTCTTACGGCACTCCTCAAAAGTGTTGAGCAAAAGCTCATACTTCTCGAGGAGCTCCGCTTCACGAGCCGAAGGGCTATCCTCAGGTTCAACATCCTGAGACTCAGGATCAGAGTCAGAGTCGGAGAGAGGGGTGTGAGCTTTTACCTTCCCAGTAAATGGGGGACATTCTCCTTCTGATTCGGAGCGACCCACCAGCCCGAAGTAGGCTTCCTCATCATCACTGGAGTCTGAGGAATCAGACTCGCTCAATGTCTTTGGCCTTTTGGCGATGTAGCTCCGCTCTTTCTTCTTATCTCTCGAAGATTTGTGCTCCTCTTCTTTCCTTTTTTCTCTCTTGCCTTGATAGCAGTCGGCCACGACGTGTCCTGGCTTATTGCATCCAAAGCAAATAATGTCAGAGGAGCGATGTTTGTTCGGTTTAGAAGCATACCTGTCAGAAGAATAATTTTTCTTCTGATGCCTGGAGGAGGAGCCGTCTCTCTTTCTTTGATTCCTCATCTTGAGGAACTTCTTGAACTCTCTGGTGATGAGGGAGAAATCCTCCTCCGACAGCTCTGAGCTGGAGGAGCATGGCTCGGAGTCCTCCTCCTCATCCTTTTTCCTGGCACGGTATGAAACCGCACCCTTGCCTTTTCTGGAGTGACTGGCTTTTAGAGCCACAGTCTTTTCTTTGGCTGCAGCCTTCTCTGCTTCTTCTTCTGCTTTCCTGGTGTTCAGCTGAAGCTCATAGGACATCAGCTTCCCGAACAGAATTTGCGGGTCAGTTTCAGCTAGCCTGCCAAACTCTCGGATGGCGCAGATCTTTGTGTCCCATTCCTTAGTAAGGGACCTAAGGAATTTATCATTGAGTTCACCATTAGTGAACACTCTTCTGTATCCTTTGAGGGCGTTGACGATCTTGAGGAAGTTCTCGTAGGTGACTCTGATCTCTTCCTTAGGCCCTTGTCTGAAGGCCTCATATTTCTGGTTCAGGAGGGATCTCCGATCATCCCTCACTTCATCCGTGCCCTCCATTAGGATGATCAGGCACTGCCAGATCTCCTGTGCTGTCCTGTAGTTGCAGAAGTTCTGCATCATTGAGTCATCAACCGCGCTAACCAGAATATTCCGCGCCTTCTTGTCAAGTCCTACTAGTACCATCTCGTCCTTGTCCATTTCAGAAAGTTTCTTCGGCACTTTCTTGGTAGGATCAATGGTGGATGCCTTAGTGGGGACATAAGGTCCCTCCTCCACGATCATGAAGAGTCGAGGATCAACTACTTCCATGTAGAACCTAATCCTTTCCTTCCAGATAGGAAAGTTGAGCCTGGTGCACACTGGGATCTTGCCTGTGAACTTGAGACCGTCCATGGTAGATGTTTTCCATCTTCTTGACACTAGTGGCAGGATTCAACTCAAGGTGTTAACCTTTTTGATGAGTAACCTGCCTCTGATACCACTTGAAAGTCCACCTAGTGTCAACTATCTTCACCTATGGGGGGGGGGGAATAGGTGACGTGCAGCATTTTTGCGGAATTTGAACTTGTACCTGCACAATAAAAATAAACAGCACAGCACACAGAATACACAAGCTATTTATAGTGGTTCCCCGAGTTGGGTACATCCACTTTCCCCCTTCGACCTATCTCCCAACAAGGGACGACTCGGTCTCTTCACCAACAGGATTGAAATCCAATCCTTGCACTATCGGAAGGAACCCTTCCACACGTAGGAGTCAACACTCCCACAACACGGGTTGTACCCAACCCTTACAACTCAGAACAACCGTTCCTCTACAACAAAAGTAAAGCTAGAATGTACAAGAGATACAAACTACGTTTGGAGACTAAGGTGTCCCTCTTTGTTGACGACGTGTTCTTGAAGTCCACAAAGAGTCCACAACCCTAGAACTCTCTTGGAGAGGATCTCCCCGGAACCGGCGGCGGCAAGATAGGCGGCGGCAAGGTTCACAGGTTCGGCAGCGGCGACGATGTGCGGCTGCTGTACTTTGGAGATCCAAACTTCGTAGCGAAGCTAGCTAGGTCTACCAACGGTCACACGAGGATCGGTCGTCTCGATCGATTCGGACGGGGAAGTTTTCCCGATCAACAAATCGAGAGACAAGGGATCTCTGGATAGACGTGTGAGACTCTAAGCTTGGCTAAGCTTCTATCGCCGGAAGATCAGGAAGAAATCTCGATCAAAAGCGGCGACCAACTTGCTCGAGCGACGACGGCGGCGGCGGAGCGGAACTCGCGATTTTAGGTCTAGATCGTGCTCGGCTTCTTTCTGTGTATTTCTACTATTCAAAATACTCGTATATATATACTGTAGACACCTCCAATATGACCGTTGTGGGACCCACAAGAAGAATCCCTAAATCCCAGTCCAGAACATTGACAGCGGCAGAATCCGGTTCAGGAAGTTCCAGAAAATCGCCCAAGTCAAAATCGGTGAGAATCGAAAGTGAATCTCGCCGAGTCGCCGAGAATCAAAGGTGATTCTCGACGATTCGGCGAGAATCAAAGATGATTCTCGTCGAATTTTACTTGGTTGGACGCATTGATTTAGCCGGGTCGAGACGGCGAGAATCAGCCAGTGATTCTCGGCGATTCGTCGAGAATCACTAGTGATTCTCGCCGAATCGGCGAGAATCACTTGGTGATTCTCGACGATTCTTACTTAGAATCAGAGTTCCTTGCAATGAAGTAGTTGGATCGAGTCTGCGGGAATCAGCCACTGATTCTCGACGATTCGGCGAGAATCACTGGTGATTCTCGCCGAATTGGCGAGAATCACTTGGCGATTCTCGCCGATTTACACTTAGACGAATTTTCGTCTTTCCACCCATGATGTGCTCCTTGACCCATTCTTGCTCCTTGTCTGCTCTTGCAAGATCACAGCCCTATACTTGGAAGTAAATGCACTCCAATAGAGAGAGTACACGTAGGCCAACACACTGATCTGCTCAACGAGGGATTACGTCGTGCAGACCCGTGTATATTGACCTACTGCACCCTGACATTGGTGTGCACTTAGCGTGGAATAACTGCAAGCACAACTTGAAATAATTTGTCAAAAACATTGCCTATCTACCTTAGCTTGTTCAGGGGCTTCTTCAAATCAGGTACGTTGTGGATACAATACCCAACAATCTCCCCCTATTTGAAGAAGCCTAAACCCTACAAGCTAAGGTGAATAAAGCGTATAGGAATGAAACTCATAAACTTGAAATTGAGGTGAGTGAGTTATTCATTACCAATACCAACTTCTTGGGAGCAAGCTTGGAGCCACCTTAGCCTTAGCCGAGAGGGTAATCTCCCCCTTTTCGGCTTCTGCAAATCGGGGTCTGTAGCATTTGTCCCCTTGCTCCCCCTCAGTTCTTGCACCTGTGCTCATACTTGAGTACCTTGCTCCCCCCTCAGTTCTTGCGCCTGGGCTCAACTTGAGTACCTTGCAGAGGCTCCCTCTAGATGCATGATCCTGGAGCTTCTTTAGTCTTCATTCCTCATAATTTAGCATTCCCAATTCAGTTTTGAAGAGACTGAACTTGGCTTCATCTAAGGGCTTTGTGAATATATCTGCAATCTGCTTGTCCGTGGGGACATAACAGAGAGAAATGTCCTTGTTCTCCACATGCTCCCGAATGATGTGCTATCGCACTTCAATATGCTTCGTTCTGCTGTGCGATACCGGGTTGTTGGCAATGGCAATTGCACTGGAGGAGTCGCAGTACATTGGTATTTCCTTGAACCGAAGGTCGTAGTCGGCTAACTGGTTTCTGATCCATAGGAGTTGTGCATAACAGCTGCCTGCCGAGATGTACTCAGACTCTACTGTGGAGGTTGCAACACAATTCTGTTTCTTGCTGTTCCATGAGATAAGCATCCTGCCGAGGAATTGACACGTCCCGGAGGTGCTTTTCCTGTCATCCCCACTCCCTGCAAAATCAGCATCTGAAAAACCTATTAGCTTGACATCATTGTTTCTCGGGTACCACAAGCCAAGATTGGGAGTACCTTTAAGGTATCTTAGAATTCGCTTTGCAGCAACATAGTGAGATTCCTTAGTGTTCACCTGATATCTGACACAAACACATATGGAGAACATGATATCCGGTCTACTGGCAGTAAGATAGAGCAGGGATCCAATGATGCTTCTGTATTTAGTTTCATCGAAAGGTTTACCTTTCTCATCCTTATCCAGAGACATAGTGGATCCCATTGGAGTCCGCATAGAGGTTGCACTCTCCATACCGAATTTCTTAAGGAGTTCATTTGTGAACTTCATCTGAGAGATGAAGATTTCATCCTCAGACTGTTTCACTTGAAGTCCCAAGAAATACTTGAGCTCTCCCATACTGCACATTTCAAACTTTCCATGCATAAGTTTAGAAAACTTTTTGCAAAGATTGTTGTCCGTTGAGCCGAATATTATTTCATTGACATAGATTTGCACCAGCAAAATCTTGCCTTTGACTTCCCTGAGAAACAATGTTTTATCTATTTTACCTCTAGAGAACTTGTTCTCAAGAAGAAAACTACATAAAGTCTCATACCAAGCTCGTGGAGCTTGTTTTAACCCATATAAAGCTTTATTAAGAAAATAGACATGATTGGGAAAAGTAGGATCGACAAAACCTGGGGGTTGAGCGACGTATACTTCCCCTTTCAGGTCTCCGTTCAGGAATGCTGATTTCACATCCATTTGATAAACTGTGAATCCTTTGTGCGAAGCATACACCAGGAACAATCTGATTGCCTCGAGCCTTGCTACTGGTGCGAAGGTCTGGTCGAAGTCAATCCCCTCCTCCTGTCTGTAACCTTGAGCCACCAGCCTTGTCTTGTTCTTTATGATGACACCATGTTCATCCAGCTTGTTTCTGAAGATCCACTTGGTGCCAATCACATTCTGCTTGTATGGTCTGGGAACTAGCGTCCAAACATTGTAACGTTCGAATTAATGTAGTTCATCTTGCATGGCCAGAATCCATGCCGCATCCTTGTTCGCCTCGTCGAACTTCTTTGGCTCAACCTGTGACAGTAAGCTAAGATGCAATACTTCGTTAGTAGTACCTCTTCGAGTTCTGACACCGACACGAGGATCTCCGATGATCTGATCTCTAGGATGATCCCTCACGTGCCGGAGCTCTAGAAGTCTGGCGTCTGGAGCTTCGACTACTTCTTGGGCTTCTCCTTATTCTAAGAGATTTGTTCCATTTTCATCTTCAACATTTTCAGATGACGTGGAGGTGGAAACTTTGACGTACTTAGGAGTGTCATCTTTAGCGGTCTCATCCAGACTCAGCTGTTCAAGTCGTGCACCTGCATCTTCAAGAATTCCACTGGAAGAATTGCTGTTAAGCAAACTTCCTTCATCAAATACAATATTTATAGATTCTTCTACCACTAGGGTTTTCTTATTGAAGACCCTATATGCCCGACTGTGGGAACTATAGCCCATGAATATGGCTTCGAAGCATTTTTCACCAAATTTAGTACGCTGGTACTTCCCATTATTCAGTACATAGCATCTGCAACCAAAAATCCTCAAGTAGGACATGGTTGGTTTCCTGCCTTTCAGTAGCCCGTAAGGCGTCTTACGATGATGCTTGTTGATCAATGCTCGGTTTTGTACATGACAAGCTGTATTGACAGCCTCTACCCAGAAGTATTCCGGGAGAGAAGCGTCTTTCAACATTGTCGTGCAGGCTTCAATGAGAGTTCTATTTCTCCTCTCCGCAACTCCATTTTGCTGAGGAGTGCGCGGGGAGGAAAACTCATGAAAGATACCTTGTTCTTCACAAAATTCTGTCATAGCACCAGATTCAAATTCTGTTCCATGGTCACTTCTGATTTTGACCACTGAGCAGTTAAATTCGTTCTGAACCTGCTTGACAAAACTAGTGAAGATGTCAAACGTATCTGACTTTCGTTTCAAAAAGAACACCCATGTAAACCGAGAATGATCATCAACTATCACTAGCGTATAGGACTTGCCTCCCAAGCTATGAACTTGCATTGGACCAAACAATTCCATATGTAAAAGGTAAAGACATCGGGAAGAGTCTTTGTCAGCGATGCTCTTAAAGGTAGCCCGAGTCTGTTTGCCCATCTGGCATGCAGGACAGGGGCTATCTTTGATGCACTTGATAATGGGAGCGTCCCTTACTAAGTTCTTAGAAAACAGCATACTAATTGTCTTGAAATTAATATGTTCCAATCTCTTGTGCCATTGATCACAAAGAGATGCACTGCCTATTGCCACAAGGCATACGGGGGTAGATGAATCTAAACTGAGAAAATCTAAGCAGAAGATATTTCTGCTCCTAATGCCTGATAATACCGTCTCAGAAGAGGTACGTGAAATTATCAGACATTTATCCTTGCAGAACATAACGTCATAACCTTTGTCACATAACTGACTTACACTGATCAGGTTATGGTTTAACCCTTCAACATAAGTAACGTCGGTGATAGAGATTATACCATTGGAAATCATACCGTAACCTCTGGTGACTCCTCGATCTGACCCTCCAAAGATGACTTTGGGTCCATTCTCGACTGGAGTGTAATCACGCAGCAGGCTTCTTGTCCCAGTCATATGCAGGGAGCATCCACTGTCCAAATACCAGATCGGCGTTTTGGTGGCCTTTGGACATTCCTGCAAAATAAAATTAATTTGCCTTAGGAACCCAATCGAACTTGGGTCCTAGATTCCTGGTTAGCACACTCCCCCTCAGTTAGTTAACCCTACGAGTGGTCGGCCTCGCATTGCTAACATAGGGAGTCTCGTAATACCTTGGATTAAACCAACAATCCACGGCAAAGTGACCGACTTTGCCACAACACCAACAGTCGAATCTGTTGTACCTCTTCCTAGGCTCCTGCCTTACCCTGAGAACGGTGGGTACAGCTGGGGCCTTGGATCTGGAGGTGGAGGCCTCATGGTGAAAGCAGTCACATGACTTCGTCACCTTCTGTATAACAGGCTTGGCTTTTGGTGCCTGCTTTCCATTATGGCCGCTGGAGAATTGACCATAATTTCCCATGTAGATTTCCTCATAAGGTGCCTTGAAGGCACTCTCACCGAAGTTCCGGGGAAAGGTCCAACCATCATATCGGCTCTTTGGCTTTGCAACCGAGGGCCGAAAATGATGACCAAAGGTTGATTCAAAGTCATGTTGGTTGCAAGGAAAGCTAGGCTTTCTGAACGCAACAGGACTAAGAGGAGCCTTACCCTTTTCATCAGCAGAGGCCTTCTTGGCGGCCTTATTCTTCCTCTGGTTCCTGTTTCTCCTAGATGAGGAGCCGGATACCCCTACATGCCCCAAGCCAGCTCCTTTGCCCTGAGCAGAGAAGGTATCAACTACTGGAAGAACTGTTTTTGGCATAGATAAGCTCTTGACGATCTTCCTTTCTGCCGCAAGTTGTTCTTCCAACTTGTCGACTTCCTCCTGCTTAAGATCAAGGAGCTTAAGAGACTCTGAATGCTTTGAAGTCAGGTCAAGGTGCTCCTGTCGGAGAGAAATCAAGCTAGTGACCTCTTCCCTTAGGGATACACACTCACCCTTAAGGAATTTCACTTCCTTTTTCTCAGCATTCAGTCTCTTACGGCACTCCTCAAAAGTGTTGAGCAGAAGCTCATACTTCTCGAGGAGCTCCGCTTCACGAGCCGAAGGGCTATCCTCAGGTTCAACATCCTGAGACTCAGGATCAGAGTCGGAGTCGGAGAGAGGGGTGTGAGCTTTTACCTTCCCAGTAAATGGGGGACATTCTCCTTCTGAGTCGGAGCGACCCACCAGCCCGAAGTAGGCTTCCTCATCATCACTGGAGTCTGAGGAATCAGACTCGCTCAGTGTCTTTGGCCTTTTGGCGATGTAGCTCCACTCTTTCTTCTTATCTCTCGAAGATTTGTGCTCCTCTTCTTTCCCTTTTTCTCTCTTACCTTGATAGCAGTCGGCCACGACGTGTCCTGGCTTATTGCATCCAAAGCAAATAATGTCAGAGGAGCGATGTTTGTTCGGTTTAGAAGCATACCTGTCAGAAGAATAATTTTTCTTCTGATGCCTAGAGGAGGAGCCGTCTCTCTTTCTTTGATTCCTCATCTTGAGGAAATTCTTGAACTCTCTGGTGATGAGGGAGAAATCCTCCTCCGACAGCTCTGAGCTGGAGGAGCATGGCTCGGAGTCCTCCTCCTCATCCTTTTTCCTGGCACGGTATGAAACCGCACCCTTGCCTTTTCTGGAGTGACTGGCTTTTAGAGCCACAGTCTTTTCTTTGGCTGCAGCCTTCTCTGCTTCTTCTTCTGCTTTCCTGGAGTTCAGCTGAAGCTCATAGGACATCAGCTTCCCGAACAGAATTTGCGGGTCAGTTTCAGCTAGCCTGCCAAACTCTCGGATGGCGCAGATCTTTGTGTCCCATTCCTTAGTAAGGGACCTAAGGAATTTATCATTGAGTTCACCATTAGTGAACACTCTTCCGTATCCTTTGAGGGCGTTGACGATCTTGAGGAAGTTCTCGTAGGTGACTCCGATCTCTTCCTTAGGCCCTTGTCTGAAGGCCTCATATTTCTGGTTCAGGAGGGATCTCCGATCATCCCTCACTTCATCCGTGCCCTCCATTAGGATGATCAGGCACTGCCAGATCTCCTGTGCTGTCCTGCAGTTGCAGAAGTTCTGCATCATTGAGTCATCAACCGCGCTAACCAGAATGTTCCGCGCCTTCTTGTCAAGTCCTACTAGTACCATCTCGTCCTTGTCCATTTCAGAAAGTTTCTTCGGCACTTTCTTGGTAGGATCAATGGTGGATGCCTTAGTGGGGACATAAGGTCCCTCCTCCACGATCATGAAGAGTCGAGGATCAACTGCTTCCATGTAGAACCTGATCCTTTCCTTCCAGATAGGAAAGTTGAGCCTGGTGCACACTGGGATCTTGCCTGTGAACTTGAGACCATCCATGGTAGATGTTTTCCTTCTTCTTGACACTAGTGGCAGGATTCAACTCAAGGTGTTAACCTTTTTGATGAGTAACCTGCCTCTGATACCACTTGAAAGTCCACCTAATGTCAACTATCTTCACCTATGGGGGGGGGGGGGAATAGGTGATGTGCAGCGTTTTTGCAGAATTTGAACTTGTACCTGCACAATAAAAATAAACAGCACAGCACACAGAATACACAAGCTATTTATAGTGGTTCCCCGAGTTGGGTACATCCACATTCCCCCTTCGACCTATCTCCCAACAATGGACGACTCGGTCTCTTCACCAACAGGATTGAAATACAATCCTTGCACTATCGGAAGGAACCCTTCCACACGTAGGAGTCAACACTCCCACAACACGGGTTGCACCCAACCTTTACAACTCGGAACAACCGTTCCTCTACAACAAAAGTAAAGCTAGAATGTACAAGAGATACAAACTACGTTTGGAGACTAAGGTGTCCCTCTTTGTTGACGACGTGTTCTTGAAGTCCACAAAGAGTCCACAACCCTAGAACTCTCTTGGAGAGGATCTCCCCGGAACCGGCGGCGGCAAGATGGGCGGCGACAAGGTTCACGGGTTCGGCGGCGACGACGATGTGCGGCTGCTGTACTTTGGAGATCCAAACTTCGTAGCGAAGCTAGCTAGGTCTACCAACGGTCACACGAGGATCGGTCGTCTCGATCGATTCGGACGGGGAAGTTTTCCCGATCAACAAATCGAGAGACAAGTGATCTCTGGATAGACGCGTGAGACTCTAAGCTTGGATAAGCTTCTATCGCCGTAAGATCAGGAAGAAATCTCGATCAAAAGCGGAGACCAACTTGCTCGAGCGACGACGGCGGCGGCGGAGCGGAACTCGCGATTTTAGGTATAGATCGTGCTCGGCTTCTTTCTGTGTATTTCTACTGTTCAAAATACCCGTATATATATACTGTAGACAACTCCAATATGACCGTTGTGGGACCCACAAGAAGAATCCCTAAATCCCGGTCCAGAACATTGACAGCGGCAGAATCCGATTCAGGAAGTTCCAGAAAATCGCCCAAGTCAAAATCGGTGAGAATCGAAAGTGAATCTCGCCGAGTCGCCGAGAATCAAAGGTGATTCTCGACGATTCGGCGAGAATCAAAGATGATTCTCGTCGAATTTTACTTGGTTGCACGCACTGATTTAGCCGGGTCGAGACGGCGAGAATCAGCTAGTGATTCTCGGCGATTCGTCGAGAATCACTAGTGATTCTCGCCGAATCGGCGAGAATCACTTGGTGATTCTCGACGATTCTTACTTAGAATCAGAGTTCCTTGAAATGAAGTAGTTTGATCGAGTCGGTGGGAATCAGCCACTGATTCTCGACGATTCGGCGAGAATCACTAGTGATTCTCGCCGAATCGGCGAGAATCACTTGGCGATTCTCGCTGATTTACACTTAGACGAATTTTCGTCTTTCCACCCATGATGTGCTCCTTGACCCATCCTTGCTCCTTGTCTGCTCTTGCAAGATCACAACTCTGTACTTGGAAGTAAATGCACTCCAATAGAGAGAGTACACGTAAGCCAACACACTGATCTGCTCAACGAGGGATTACGTCGTGAAGACCCGTGTATATTGAACTACTGCACCCTGACATTGGTATGCACTTAGCGTGGAATAACTGCAAGCACAACTTGAAATAATTTGTCAAAAACATTGCTTATTTACCTTAGCTTGTTCAGGGGCTTCTTCAAATCAGGTACGTTGTGGATACAATACCCAACAATCTCCCCCTATTTGAAGAAGCCTAAACCCTACAAGCTAAGGTGAATAAAGCGTATTGGAATGAAACTCATAAACTTGAAATTGAGGTGAGTGAGTTATTCATTACCAATACCAATTTCTTGGGAGCAAGCTTGGAGCCACCTTAGCCTTAGCCGAGAGGGTAATCTCCCCCTTTTCGGCTTCTGCAAATCGGGGTCTGTAGCATTTGTCCCCTTGCTCCCCCTCAGTTCTTGCAGCTGTGCTCATACTTGAGTACCTTGCTCCCCCCTCAGTTCTTGCGCCTGGGCTCAACTTGAGTACCTTGCAGAGGCTCCCTCTAGATGCATGATCCTGGAGCTTCTGTAGTCTTCATTTCTCATAATTTAGCATTCCCAATTCAGTTTTGAAGAGACTGAACTTGGCTTCGTCTAAGGGCTTTGTGAATATATCTGCAATCTGCTTGTCCGTGGGGACATAACAGAGAGAAATGTCCTTGTTCTCCACGTGCTCCCGAATGAAGTGGTATCGCACTTCAATATGCTTCGTTCTGCTGTGCGATACCGGGTTGTTGGCAATGGCAATTGCACTGAAGGAGTCGCAGTACATTGGTATTTCCTTGAACTGAAGGTCGTAGTCGGCTAACTGGTTTCTGATCCATAGGAGTTGTGCGCAACAGCTGCCTGCCGAGATGTACTCAGACTCTGCTGTGGAGGTTGCAACACAATTCTGTTTCTTGCTGTTCCATGAGATAAGCCTCCTGCCGAGGAATTGACACGTCCCGGAGGTGCTTTTCCTGTCATCCCTACTCCCTGCAAAATCAGCATCTGAAAAACCTATTAGCTCGACATCATTGTTTCTCGGGTACCACAAGCCAAGATTGGGAGTACCTTTAAGGTATCTTAGAAAATTAACAAAAAGTTTTGTAAATTTTGGAAGAATATTAGGCATTTTTCTGCAGAGTAGGTGCCCTGCATTGCTGGTATCCTCTGGGATTCACATAAATGCTTCCAAAAGACTGTCTTGTGCCCTTTTTGGTAAATAGGACAAGTAGATCATCAAGCCTAGCAGGCCCTCTTCCAGCACTCCTTCAGGCACCAGGACTATCAGAGTCACTTCCCCTCAGGTCTCTGCCCCTGCAGCTGACCTGCCTGCTGATGCTCCTCCTCCTCCAATTCCATCTCTTCCAATTCCATCTACCATTCAAACTCCATCCACTATCATCATCTCCAGCCCCTCTCCAACATCTACACCATCTCCAATCCCTACTCTTCCAACCACAGAAGACCAATTCCATCCATTATACTCCTACCCTCAACCAGATATCACTTCATCACCCTTCATTCCATCCTTCAACCTCATTGATGATTCCTTCATGGATGACTCACCATCCTCTCCTCCTGAGCTACCCTCATCCTCAACATCTTATCAAGACCTTCTGTAAGAGATCATTGATCAACCCACCTTCATACCAGCTATCTCCATCCCACTGTCCTCCATATCCACCTTACCCACACCTCAACCATCTCTTCCTCCATACACTAGCTCTCCACTACCATCATCAACAGCTACACCTCCATCCTCTAACTCTGCTCCAGTCACTACTGAGCAAGTAGATATTCCAGCCCTTGCTGACAGGCTTTATGAATTGCTAGCCCCCAGGCTATCTCTTCTTTTGGAGACCTCCTTGGCTCCATTAATCCAGTCAGTGGCAGCTCTTTCTGCCAGGCTCTCCTCTTTATTCCCTCAGGCAGCCCCTTTAGCAGTGTGCCTTGATCCAGCCATGTCTGAATCTAGGCAGGGGGAGATGCCCTATGAAGTGAGCCTGCCTGCTGCTGCTCTTGCTTTTTCTTCAGCTCCTGTTGTTGCTGCTGCTGTGTCTCAAGATCCAGTTCCACCTCCTGTTGCAGTCTTTGCAATAGACCTCAGGTCTTTGCTCTCAGAATTTGATTCTATATATTTCAGATGTCTGCCAGAGAAAGCTTGTCTTCCAGAGACAGTTGCTATCCAGCCCCCAGAGGATTTGTCCAAGGCCCTTGTGCCCTTCTCTTGTTGTGACCCCAGCATCATCACTTCCTTTATTAACTCAGTTTATGCTGCTGCTACTTCTGCTGAAAGCAGTGTGGTTGTTTCTGATGTTGCTGCCCTTCCTGCTGAAATTTCTGTTGATACTATTGCTGATACTGCTGATTAGCCAATTTCTAAGGAGATCCTAATGACAGAGGCACATGAGTTTGAGCCTTCTGTATTTTCTGATGATATTTCTGCTACTGATAATGCTGTTTATGTCAGTGAAACTGCTACTGTCCCAGCTGCTGTCATTACTGCTCCAGAACCTTTAGTATTTGCTGCTATTGTTACTGCTTCAACCTCTGCTTCTGCCTCAACTTCAACTGCCACACCTTCAGTACCTACTGCTGTTGCTGCTGCTTCAACTCCTGGTACCAGTTTTGTATCTGCTTCAATCCAGCTCAAGCAAGATTTGATGAAGAATATTGATGCTCTTTATGATGATCAAAGTTCTGAAAGTGATGAGTTCAGAACAGATTCTGATGATTCTTCTGCTGCCATTGCCAGAAAGAGAAAGGCAACGAGCAAATCCATGAAGAGAGTACCTCCTGCCAAGGTCAAGGACAACAATGATATACCATATTATATTCTTCATGATTGCCCCATAACTGAGCACTGGATGCAGTACTCAAAGAATCAACTCAAAGCAATGAAGAAGAAAAGGAAATATGAAAAAGGCTCTTCTAAATTCCAACATTCTCATCCTCCTCCACCACCTCCTCCTGATGCAGGTGCAGGTGGAAGTTCGCTACTCAACCCCCTGTTAGAAGTCAAACCCCCTATCAGCCACATGCCAGATCTTATCCTAGGGGAAGCCAGTCCAGGGGCTCTCAATCCAGAAGAGGAGGCTATAGAGGCAATCAAAGAGAATTCCAAGTTTATTCTAAAGGATACTCAAGGCAACATCCCTACTCTAGGGAAGGACAAATCTCATCTGACACCACCTCTGGTCCTTTTCCCTATAAATTGAAGGAAACAGTTTCATCTAGGCCTCCTCAAGACAATCCTTCTAATAGATATGAGCCACCAGTGCCATTTGAAGACCCTGAGAACAATCCAGCTGCTTGGACTGTAAGGATGAAAGAACTTGCTGCACTAGATCAGATTAAGAAAGCTAGAGAGCAAGGCAAAGACTCTTCCAACATCACTACAATGTCTGAACAGAGAAAGAAAGAGTTGGAAAGATATGGGTCAAGCAAATTCTTTGATTCTGATAGATACATGGAGCTGCATCCTGAAGCTGTAGTTCCCAGGCCCAAACAGCAAATCACTTTAGGTGCAGCAGATGATACAAGATCAAAGAAAGAAGCTCTCAACCCCAACAGAGAAATCAAACTCATTAAGAGCAAGGAAAAGAAATGATTATGTAAGGTCACAATCTCTCTGATTTCTGATTATTATCTGGGATGATATATATATATATATATATATATATATCTGTGGTTCTGCAATGTCCAGCTTTTTGCTTTTCTGCATTGTTGCTTGTATGTGTTATTTTAATTTTTCCAAACTCTGTAAATAGTAATCCTAACCCAAATATGGGGAGATTGTTGGAACACCCTATTACTAATTTGGGTCAGGATCACTATGTCTCTAGGAAACCAATGTTTGACCTCATGTATAGCTTAAAAGGTCAATTAGAATTGAGTCCAAGGCATAGAAGTCTAAGTTTGGAAGCTGCCCTCAAGACCCAGAATCTTTCAGTTTGAGACTAAGTCATATCGTCGAGCTCAGCACGACGAGTCGTCGAACTCCGATCAACGATCGTCTAGCTCAACTTCGACAGATCGTCGAACTCCATTCGACGATCGCTGAGCTCAACTTCCACATATCGTCGAAATCCATTCGACGATCAGTGAGCTCAGTTCGACGATCTTGACTCATTATTGGATCTCTATCTCTGAGCTCAGTTCGACGATCTTTGAGCTCAGATCGACGATATTTTGTTGCAGTATAAGTTCATATTGCTTAGCTCAGTTCAACGATAGCAGAGCTCAGTTCGACGATTTTCTGATAACTTCAAGGATTTTCAAGATTCAAATTCAGATAAGTTAAGGAGTTATTCTGCAATTAATTCAGAAGATTTTCTAACCGTTTTCATTTATTTCTGGACCAAGTTTCAAGGGATTTTCAAGGAATGTTTCTTTGGACTTTCCTCCAGAAGACATTTTGTAATTAAGGATGCAATTAATACAGGCCAACGGCTATTCCTGACAGAGGATGTTTTTCTATTCAGTACCAGAGAATAAAAGATAAGAATTTTTTGAATCTCTAAGAGACAGATATCAATAATCCTCAGAACACAGACAAGAAGAGCAAGCACAAAATATTTTCTGTCTCAAAGAATTCTCTGTAGAACACACATCCAAGGAGATCAAACTTTCTGAAATCTTTTGATCTCTCTTGTCTCAAGTGTTCAAGGCCAACATCTTTCAAGACTCCAGACACCTAACATTTCAGTTGTTGCTGAAATCATCTTTTGCTGGAGATCAACTTCTGAAGGCCTACCACCCTACAGCAAAGCTTCTTTTCCTGAACATCTCAAGGACTCAGGGGGAGCTTTGACACCATCAAATCCACATAGGCTTCTCAGCTGTTTGAGAAAGAGAAGACTTCCATCACTCTCTCACCCCCATCTCTGTAAAGGGTTTCTCAAACTCCCTTCAAAAGTTTGAGCTTGGATTTTGAGCACCTTGTCAAAAGCTCATTGGTGGCAAGACATCTGATCAAAAAATCTGATTTGGTTTTTGAGCACCTTATCAAAAGCTCATTGGTGCCCAGGACACCTGATCAACTCATCCTGCAGTGGATTCCAACCTAGGGTGGTAGAAGAGTGGATGTACCCAAGTTTAGGGGAACCACTATATTTCCTTGTGTCATCTGGTTTGCTTGTCTTTATTTTTGTTTCTGGCTGTGATTGTTCTGTGATTAGCTTATGATTAGTTTAGTTCTGTGATTAGATTTGTTAACTGCTTCCCTGCTCACTCAGATTACAACAATTGTTGTAAAAAGTTTTCAAGCACCATATACTCTATTCATCCCCCCTCTAGAGTATATCAGATCTAGCTGCACTTTCATGTTCTTGAGGAGGCACTCGGGGGGAGTCTCCATCAGAATCCGAAGCATGGGACGGTTGGTGCCAGTTGGGCTGCCCAACATTATCGGGTGGCGGTGGCGGCCCTTGGTTTGATAGATGAGGACCTCCTTGATTTAGAAGGATTTATGCTAATATGGTCCTAAGCTCGGTCATATCGTTACGCAATCCTTCTATGGCCTCAGTGTCGGGATCCTCGTGTTCATTCGTAGCCATCCTAGATGACGAAGGTGTAGTGTACTCCGTTCTTAGTCTATTGCGCATACAGGTTTATAAAATATTTTCGAAAGATGATTTTTCCTAGGGATGTACCTATACTGAAGACAAAATATTTTTATAGTTTCCCAAAGTGATTAAAACGTAGAGCGTGGAGTTTTTTTTATTTTTCGCTGAAAAATGAACCTTTTAGAGCGCTATTGGCAGACCAGAAATTTTTTTTTTTTGACTGTGCGTGCTGAGAAAACTCAAGCGAGGACGTGCAATTAAGAAGTTGCGACAACCTCGCTTTGATACCAAATTGACGTAGCGAGTGTCCGACATTCGTAGTGCGAAACAGACACAAAGTAGACCTACCATGCCCAACACGCCTTAGTCCTAGCACACCTACACATGCATCTATCATCTCATCATGGATCGGCTCAAATGCAACACATAAGACCACAATGAGGAGAGATCGACTCTAAAATAATGATCAAGAAATAGAGTCAGATGATTCCCCAAATTAACATAAAGGTTGTCTCTCCTTTTTGAGAGTAAAATCTTGGCTATAGGACAAGATCCACTCAAGCAAATAGGATCTACCTGATCCGGATTATAGAAGTTTATCAACGATGAAATCAATTTCAGAAATGGCAAGCGATGGTATTTAAGATCACAGAAAACAATGGTTGTTCATCCTCCACACAATACTGAGCAAGAAAACACAAGGATGAGGGAAGAGATCTTACCCAACCCGTTTTCATGAACACACTAGATAAGGTGGGAGAATCACACTCTCCACGGATCCACCGGTGTCGCACCGAATGGGGCTGCAACCTTCTTCCTTTGAATCGTACCGAAGGAAGCCACGCCGGAGTCGCACCGAAGTATGGTGGAGGGAGCACGGGGGGGGGGGGGGGGGGGGGGGGGGGGCAGCGGCTTCACACCACAGGCGGCGGCTAGGGAGAATCCACTTGGACGAACCTCTCAAAGAGGGTTAGATTTTTTTTTTGTTCTCTTCTTCTCATTCTCATAAAAGGGGGCTCCTTATATAGGAGCTACAAAAACACATCTAACCATCTAAGATGTAGATGAAATCCCATCCATCCGGAAGGCTAAATACACACAAAATGTTTTGTTAAAATGCAGGAAATAAATGCTACAAAGTCCCTAAATGAACACAAAATTATAAACCAAGCTTGGAATAATTTTATATTCTCACATATAAAAAAAGTAATTAGAGCATGATATTTTAATTAAAATACTCTTCAAGTTGGCTAAGCACGCCGCGGGCGGAGGTTGTAGCGTTGTCTTCCGTTAGCGTCGTCATGGCTCTGAAGGTCATTATGCTGTAGCGCCTCGACAACTGGATCGTCATCAAGTGGAGGTAGCATGGCGGCGGCATCAGACTGGCTTCACAATAGCCACAATGTCCAACACGAACTGGCTTCACACTAGCCATAATATCCATCACGTACTGGCTTCACACTAGTGATAACTTCGCAAAAAGAAGTTATCTTCATCTCTATTTTAACCATTTTTAGCCATGTTATGTGAAATTTATACATGAAAAGTGGATAAAATCCAATTGCCGCATGATTTGAAGTCAAAATGTTTGTACTCTAATTGTTTATATGTTTTTATGATAGGATTCGGGGAGAATTTAAGTCAAGAATTGAAGACTAAGTATTGTGAAAAATCTGGGAAAAATGTTACAACATATTCTCAACATTCTGGCAGAACTGTGCAGAAAAACAGAACCAGAAATGTTGCAACATATTCACAACATTTTTGGCAATTACAGGAAATTCAAATCCGAAAATGCCAAGTTTTGGACAGTTACAACCTATTTCAAAGCATCCATTCAGCATTTTAAAATGACTGGATGTGGGGCCCACTAGGAGAAAAAGAGGGAAAGTTTAAAAGAGGAAAATTTAAGCCATAAAAGGGGGGATTCATTTCTATTCTTGGACAGCCATTAGAGGAGAAAAACTACAAGGAGAAGAATTCGGGAGAGGAAGAACCAGTCCAGTCTTGGCGTTCGGGCTGAAGGAAACGCTTCCACATCACTAGAGAAGGGAAGATTCGCATTTCTTTCAAAATGTTTAGTAAGATCTCTTCAGTTTTGTGTTATTTTCCCGCAGTCATGAACTAAAACTCTCTAGTCTTGCATGATGAGAGTAGTATGTGTATTTTGATGATGAACATCTTTGATTTTGGGTTTGTTTTGTGATTATCTTTATAGATCTTGTGATTTTTATAGTGAAATTGTTGGATCATGTCTTTTTATTATATTGCGCTGCGAGAATCGAGAGAAGAGCGGCGCAATGTTAATTTAAGGGCTAGTTTATCGCAGTGCGAGAATCGAGAGATGAGCAATGTGAATCATTAACCAACATTTCTTTATTTTTACGGTGTTTCAAGAGTCGAGAGAGGAGAAACGTGCGTGCATCACAAGATCTATTGAGTTTTGAAAAGTGAAAGAGATTTCCTTTTTATGCTTGCGAATTTGATTCTTGCACTTCATAATATTTTCGTTTTTCCTAAGTTAGAGATAACTAGGGTTGCGTAGATATTAAGACTTTTTGTATCGAGAGATAAAGGTTTCTTCTTTAAAAATCATCGCAACATAATCCAAAGTTCAACCAAATGAAATATTTATTTTATCACCATCATGTTACACATATGAAATCAGAAATGCAAGGCTATTTTCTCTAATCGCTAAGAAATTACTTTAACATCTAGTTAAATTAGTTTTAATATTTATCTAAAAGTTTTAATCTATTTTCAGAAAATCAATTAATCGCTTTACTTGGATTCATAGAAACAGTGTAACTAGTAATTGTAAGCGCTAAACTCATCACTTCTCCGTGGGAACGATCTCACTCACTCTGTATTACTTGTACGACACGTATACTTGCGTTTTCAAGCTCTATTTTGCGCGTATCAAGTTTTTGGCGCCGTTGCCGGGGAGGTGCAACGGATTTAGTGTTTTTCTTACAATATTAGTGATCCTTAGTATTTGAAGGTCAAGCTTTTATTTCATTTTAAGTTATTTGTATTTATTTTCTTGCATTGTTTTCTTAATCTACTAGTGTTTGTCCAGGTATCGTCCAATTGAACTAATACCGTTAAATTCAGAAATCGAGCGAACCTGTAGACGTAATAGAAAATCAACTAGATTGGAAAATTCGAATCAACTCAACATGAATAATCAAAACAATGATGCTGACGTTCATCAAGAAGGACAGGACTTAGGAGGCCAAGTAGAGCATAACGGGCACCCAATGGAAAATAGGAGAACATGCCGTGACTATAATATGCCTTTTAGGGGAGGGGTACAATTTAGTATCGCTAGACCTGCTGTAGAGGCTAACAACTTTAAAATTGATTCCACGGCGATGCAACTTGTCCAGAATAATAAGTTTAGTGGCCATAACCATGAAGACCCAAACTCTCATCTAAGAACGTTCATAGAAATCTGTGACACATTTAAGATTAATGGCGCATCCGAAGAAGCCATTAAATTGCGATTATTTCCTTTCACTCTAGAAGGGAAAGCAAAAGATTGGTTGAACTCGTTGCCTAATGGGTCTATTACTACTTGGGCTATATTGGTTGAAAAAATTTTATCCAAGTATTTCCCTCCATCTAAAACTGCCAAGTTAATGCGGGATATCTCTACATTCATGCAAGCGAATGGAGAAACTCTATATGATGCGTGGGAACGATTTAAGGAATTATTACGCAGATGTCCCCACCATGGGCTAGCCATTCACCAACAAGTATGGACGTTTTATAACGGCCTTCACACGTCTACAATGATCCAAGTAGATGGAGCTGCGGGAGGTTCGTTGATGAACAAGTACCCTGAAGATGCATACAGTATTTTAGAAGATCTATCTTCTAATAATTACCACACGATCGAGCGTCAAGTACATCCTCCCACTACGGCAGGATTGTATCAAGTTGACCAATTAACGTCATTTGCAGCCCAAATGACGTCCCAATTTAATACCATTAACAAGAGGTTGGATGCTTTGACGTTGAACCAAAATCAAATGAATCCTCAAGTCAATAGCATTATTACTCCCATGGTTTCTCCTAACCCCACCTTAACAATTGAACAACTTGTAGGGGGTAATGAAGAAGTTAATTATTTAGGAGGGCATTATAAGCAAAATACAAACCCTTACCCAAACCATTATAATCCCGAATGGAGAAACCATCCTAACTTCTCTTGGAAGAACAACTCCTGTCCTACCCCACCACACTTATTCAATTCTAATGCTAATCCTCAACATCAAAACAATCATTCCAATCAAGCAGGACCATCTAGAAAGGTAACGGATGACTTCATCATTGAATCAATGCAAAAGAATGAAGCCCGTTTCTCTAGTTTGGAAGGGTCAATGAGAATGATTGAATCGCAACTAGGACAAATCGCCTCCGCTTTAATTATGCGACCGCAAGGCACACTCCCTACGGATACCACACCCAATCCCAAGGGAGAAAACCATCATTGTAAGGCCATTACATTACGAAGTGGGCGTGAGTTAGTAGTTGGTCAAGAAACTAATCCACATGAACAAGATAAAAATCAAGACCAAGAAGAAGTCAAGGGTCCTAGTGAGCAAGTAATAATAGGAAGAAATGAGGACGATAAGAGTGAGGAGGAAGGAGTAATAAAAGAAGAAATGATAAGGTAATAGAAGGAGAAAAAGAGGAAAGAAGGAAGGAGAACCCACGAACCTATCCACCACCACCTTTCCCCCAAAGACTAAAAAAGAGCAAATTAGATCAACAATTTCAGAAATTCTTAGAAATCTTTAAGAAGTTGCAAGTTAATATACCCTTTGCCGAAGCATTAGAACAGATGCCGAGTTACGTAAAGTTCATGAAAGACATATTAAATAAAAAACGGAAGTTTGGCGTGAACGAAACGGCAACCCTTACACATGAATGTAGTGCAATTCTCCAAAGGAGATTGCCACCAAAACTAAAGGACCCCGGAAGCTTCACGATTCCGTGTTCTATTGGACATCAATTCGAGGGAAAGGCTTTGTGCGATCTAGGGGCGAGCATAAATCTTATGCCACTTTCAATTTATAAGAAGTTAGGGTTGGGGGAGATTTCCAAACATCGATTACATTGCAATTAGCAGATAAATCTCTAACCTTTCCAAAGGGGATTGTAGAAGACGTTTTAGTCAAGGTAGAAAAGTTTATTTTTCCGGCAGATTTTGTGGTATTAGACATGAAGGAAGACAAGGAAGTCCCCATTATAGTGGGTAGACCTTTCTTAGCCACCGGAAAAACTTTGATTGATGTACACAAGGGTGAGTTAACCATGAGGGTTAACGATGAACAAGTGACTTTTAATGTACTAAAAGCCATGAAATTCCCTCGTTTAGAAGAAGATGACATAGAGGAAGTTAAGAGTGTGACCTTTATTGATTACAACTTAAGTGAGGATCTAGAAGAAGATGAAGAGGAGGAGACGGATGAAGAGAAATCTTATTGTGAGAACGAAATTCAAGAATGCTTTGAAATAAGTGCACGTCCACCGACATTCACTCGCAAGCCGGAGATTTTAGATATGACAGATAAGACATGTGCAAATAAACCTTCAATCATTAGTCTCCCACACTTGAGTTGAAACCATTACCTGAACATTTGGCCTACGCATATCTAGGAGACAATGATACATTACCGGTCATTGTCAACTCAAAATTATCACCAAATCAACATCAACAACTCATAGATTTACTGAAGCAATTTAAATTAGCCATAGGTTGGACCATCGCGGACATAAGAGGGATTAGTCCTTCGGTATGCATGCACAAGATTCTCCTAGAAGAATCTTATAAAGGTTCCATTGAGCCTCAACGCCGTCTCAGTTCACCTATGAAAGAGGTCGTAAAGAAAGAAATAATAAAATGGTTAGACGCAGGGATAATATATCCTATCTCCGATAGTTCTTGGGTCTCTCCGGTTCAATGTGTTCCGAAGAAAGGAGGGATGACCGTAATAAAAAATGATAAGAACGAATTAATATCGACTAGAACTATTACCGGATGGAGCATTTGTATGGATTATCGCAAGCTTAATAAGGCTACTAGAAAAGACCACTTTCCATTGCCTTTCATAGATCAAGTTCTAGATAAGTTGTCCGGTAATGATTTCTTCTGCTTCTTAGACGGCTATTCCGGGTATAACCAAATCACGGTTGACCCGGAAGATCAAGAGAAAACAACTTTCACGTGCCCTTACGGAACATTCGCCTTTAGAAGAATGCCATTTGGTCTATGCAACGCACCAGCCACGTTCCAACGGTGTATGATTGCTATATTTTCAGAAATCATGGATCATGGTATAGAGATCTTCATGGATGATTTCTCCATCTTCGGAAAATCATTTGGAGAGTGTTTGGAGTGCTTAGAAAGAGTGCTTGTGCGATGTATTGAAACTAACCTTGTGCTGAATTGGGAAAAGTGACATTTCATGGTACGCGAAGGCATCGTGCTAGGCCATCATGTGTCTAGCAAGGGCTTAGAAGTAGATAAGGCCAAAATTGAGGTCATTGAGAAATTACCTCCTCCTAGGAATGTGAAAGAGTTAAGGAGTTTCCTTGGGCATGCAGGATTTTACCGAAGGTTTATCAAAGATTTTGCTAGGATTGCAAAACCTCTTAGTGGATTGTTGGAAAAGGATACGAAATTTCATTTTAACGAAGACTGTTTGAGTGCATTTAGTGAACTGAAGAAGCAATTAACCACGACACCAATTGTGGTGGCACCCGACTGGGGTAAACCATTTATCCTTATGTGTGATGCGAGTGACTATGCCGTGGGTGTAGTACTAGGTCAAGTTAGGGAGAAACTTTTTCACACCATAGCCTACGCGAGCAAAACTCTAATTGAAGCTCAAATCAATTACACCACGACTGAGAAGGAGTTGTTGGCAGTAGTCTACGCTTTTGAGAAGTTTCGATCTTATCTTTTATGCACTCAAGTCACTGTTTTTACTGATCATGCGGCTATCCGTTATTTGATGGAAAAAAGAGATACAAAGCCGAGGTTGATTCGTTGAGTACTATTATTGCAGGAATACGATTTGGAGATTAAGGATAGAAAGGGCATAGATAACCCTGTAGCAGACCATCTTTCTAGGATCGAACCAAAGGAATCTTATTATCATTCAGAGATTGAGGAGAGATTTCCAGATGAGCAAATCTTAGCTATATCAGAGGGGTTAGTGCCATGGTACGCCGATTACGTCAATTACCTCGTCAGTAACATCTTACCTTCAGATTTAAACTACCAACAACGAAAGAGGTTCTTACACCAAGTGCGGTCTTATCTTTGGGACCCACCTTATTTGTTTAAAATTGGTGCTGATGGAGTAGTGAGGAGATGTATACCGGAAGTAGAAATGCATCCTATTTTAGAAAATTGCCATAGTTCTCCCTACGGAGGACACTTCAAGGGAAATAGGACAGCTATGAAAGTCTTAGAGGCCGGATTCTATTGGCCTACATTATATCATGATTCTAGAGAACATGTGAAAAGGTGTGATCGATGTCAAAAGGAAGAAAATATTAACAAGAACGAAGCTATGCCTATGAACCCAATTCTAGAAGTGGAGCTTTTTGATGTCTGGGGTATAGACTTTATGGGACCATTCATCAATTCGAATGGTAATTTATTTATCCTCTTAGCCGTAGACTATGTATCGAAATGGGTCGAAGCCATAGCCACGACCAAAAATGATGCAAAGGTGGTGTTATACTTCCTGAAAAACTTCATATTTAGTCGATTTGGAACACCCAAAGCTATTATAAGTGACGGGGGAAGTCACTTTTGTAATCACCAATTTGCTGCGTTGTTGAAAAAGTACGGGGTTAGGCATAAGGTAGCATTGGCATACCACCCCAAACAAATGGGTTAGCAGAAGTATCTAATAGAGAGATCAAGAAAATCTTGGCTAAAACGGTGAGTGTAAATTGCAAAGATTGGTCTCAAAAGCTTAACGATGCCTTATGGGCATATAGAACCGCTTTCAAGACCCCGATTGGTGTTACCCGTATCGTTTAGTTTACGGCAAGGCTTGTCACTTACCTTTAGAGTTGGAATATCGGGCATATTGGGCCATTAAGAAAATCAACTTTGACTTTCAAGAAGCCGGTAAATCTAGACTACTACAGTTAAATGAATTGGAGGAGATCCGACTCAGGCGTATGAAAGTGCAAGGGTTTATAAGGACCGTACTAAAATGTGGCATGACCGCCATCTTACGGACAAAAATTTACAACCAGGGAAACTAGTGCTCTTATTCAATTCACGATTAAAAAATTTTCCCGATAAATTAAAATCTAGGTGGTCGGGCCCGTTTCGGGTTAAGGAAGTTCTTCCTTATGGGGTCGTTACTATCATCAATGAAAAAGATCATTCGGAGTTTAAGGTTAATGGCGGACGTCTTAAGGCTTATTTAGGGAACGAAAATGAACGAGCAATATCGTTCATACACTTGAAATAAAATTTTCGAGCCGCTGAATGTCCAGCCGGGACATTAACTAAGGCGCTTCTGGGGAGGCAACCC